>CM049181.1:20254963-20860561 GCA_026770425.1 Boechera divaricarpa
CAATTATGTTTAACATTCGGGGATATAATGTGGATCGGTCAATAGAAATTGAGATGAAAATGGTGGGAGTTATGTTGAGGATTTGCAGGAATTTCCTCTCGAGAAGACAATGGCGCTAACGGATTTATAACTTCTGTTAAGCCGCAGTTATGTTTGACTTTCAGGGGTATAATGTGGATCGGTCAACAGAAATTGATTTTTTTCAGGTTCATTACGAAGCTCGTGATTTAATCGACCATAAGCGGTAAGTTTAGGGTTTTTATGACCATTTTTCCAAATTTCTAACGACGACGTTAACGGCGTTTTAACATATGTTAAACTGCAGTTAAATTTTACTTTTTGGTGTCTAATTTGGCTCGGTCAACAAAATTTTGAGATTTTAATAGTGAATACGGAAGTTGGTGGTTAAAATGACAAATATACGTTTGTACAGAGTTTTTTTTTACTGTTTTCCCCTTCTTTATACGGTAAACTTCAAACAAATTTAGCATATTTTATGTTAAATATGTTACAACCTTACTTATCATAAATCAAATCTTATCTTATACATTAAAGCATGATAATTATTTTCCAAAAGAACTTCTCACGTTTAATCTCACATTTAAAAAGCTATGCTACTCTTAATGAAATTTTCTATTTACATTATTCTTGCCATAATAAAATTTATTTTTTAATTAGTTTCTAAAGAGTTTGTAGAATATGTCATATGAGATATTTTCAGATTTGTCTATGAAATATTTTACTTTTTCCAAGTTTTTTTATTTTAAATTAAAAAAGGTAACAACAGAAAAAGGAATTGAAAAAAAAACATATTTTCCTATTTTAAACTTTCAATTTTGGGATTTATAAAAGTTTTGAAAATTTTCAACTTTATTTTTAATATATAATAGAAAGAAAAAGAAATTAACCAAAAAAAATATTTACTTTTTAAAATTAAATTAATTTTTTTATCTGTTCATTTATTTTTATATACATTTAAATAAATTTTAACATACTTAATACTATCCCGATCAATTATTTTTTTTTTATGCATTTTCTATATTTATCGATGAAAATGAAATTATTCTATTATAATTTTTAATATTAATCCCGTACAATTTCATATTGAAGATTTACAAAAACTTATTGGGCACAATCACACATTAATATGTTGGTAAATGTTTTTGATAATTTTAATACTCCGAATTTATATAATTTTAATACTCCAAGTAAACGAGAAGTTTATTTGTTCACAATCAAATTGCTAGATCAATCTCTAAAAAGCTTTCTTACAATATATAATTAATCTTTGACGACGATAAAAATAATATAGATATATATAAATAATTAACTTTTTAATACTATCATTTAAAAGAATCTCTACAACACATATTTTTAGGGATGGGAAAAAAACTATGACCGAGAAAACCGAAGCGAAATAAGTGATTGGTTTGGTTATGCTTTAATCTAAAAACCCATTTGTTTGTCATTTTTATTAAGTTTTCGGTTTATATTTGGTTTGATTAAAAACCGTAAAACCGAAAGACTATTTTGAGTTTTTAATAAAATTTACAACATTAAAATTGTTTAGTTATACCGTGTTTAATAATGTCTTTTTTTTTATTGGACTTACAAGTTATAATTATTAAACTCTTAAACTCTTAGTAATCTATAACCCAAAAACTTTGAATAAAAATAATATCTATATTACAAATTACAAAACCCTAATTACAAATTATGATTTGGGCTTACGAAACAAGATTTGGATTCTATTCTTTGAATTATATTTTACTTATTAGTTTTATATTATTTTCATTCTACGTTTAAATCAAGTTAGTCTAGTGAGACAATCATTGTTTCCTATATTTGATTAATTTTTATGCACCAAATTTATATTTTTTTTTGAAAAAATAGAATAACCTAATAATTTGAAACCAAACCGAAACCGAACCGAACCAAATTATATACAATTTTTATATAGATTTATTTTTCGTAAAACCGTTAAATTGTAAAACAAAAAAAAACTAAACCGTAACCAAACCGAATTACATACGGTTTTCATATGGTTTCAATTTTTGTAAAACTGTCTAACCGAAAAACCAAAAAAAAACCTGAACCAAAACTAAACCGTAAAAACATACCTGCCCTCCTACATATTTTGTCATAACTCTCTTCATTCAAAAAAAACTATTTTCATTAATATTAACATTTTAATTTATTTTTTAATTTATTTGTTTTGAAGATATTGATAAATTTATTTTATATTTCTATTCCATATTTTTTTTGAAGTTATTGCACCAAATATTTTATATTTTATAAAAATATTTTTTTTTATATTTTTAAAATTTATTTGTTTTGTCATATTTGTTTTGTTTTGTAATAATTTTGTTAGAGATTAACTGGAAAATTGGCTATTTTACATCCCAACTAAAACCATATGTTCCATTAATATCCCACTTATACTACTTAATTATACTACCATGCTAATTTATATATGAAACTAAACGTAATTTAAAATTATCTACATGATCTTTCAAATTCCAGTAAATTCGTACATTTATCATAACAATAGTGTTAGAAACCGTTAGATTGTCATAATGTGAATGATATATATGAAAAGTCGTAATTTTATTTCAAAAAAAAAAAAAAAAAAGATTCAACAAACGTTGTTTTATAATATTTTCTTTTAGTTTTAATTTATTTCTATTGTTTATTATTTTGCTTTCTGTTTTCTTCTCTTAATGTGAGAAAATCCGCATATGACATACTATCCGATTCGACCTATGATTCGAGTCACTCTAATTTTAAAATTTTACTTATGTTTAATTTTATAAATTTTAACTTATATAATTTTTTTTAATTCATAAATCAAACACACAAAACTTGAAAATATAATTAGTTTATAGGGTGAATTTTCAATCATTTGATGAAAATGTTATTTTATTAATTTAATTTATTTAAAATTAGTTTGACATGATATAAAATTATTATTTATGAGATTACGATATATTAAAAAATTATATTTAAAATAATGTTGGTTTCTAATTCTTTTGTAACAGATTTCTCATTTTATTTACTAAATATGATTTGTTAATTTTTTAAAACCAGCTAAGATATATATTTGATATGATGCACATATTTTTTTATATATAAATTTTTTAACTCTTATCCGTTAAGATAGAGTGCATAGATAAAAATCCGGTTTATTATAATAGAATAGATAGTTAAATTGTATTGCAAAATGAAATGTGTGAAGTTCAAATTCGGTTTTAAAAAAAAATACCAGATAAAATTTAAAAAGATGTGTGGATTTTCACATATAATTTAAATATTATCAAAAAAAATAATACTTAATTTTTATAGTTGCGTACTTTTGCCGACCTTACCTTGTTTTTAAATAAAGTTTTGATTACGGTTTAGGAAATTTTCTTAAATTACGGTTTTTGATAGACTGACCCATTAGAACAGACTAAATGAGACAGGTGTACGGTGTACCCACTTTACACACCAAACCTATTTGTGTTCAATGATTTACTCTCAAGTCTTTGCTACATAATCCCTATAATTTAATCAACTTATTTAATAAAATAACTTTGCCACCAATATCTTCTGTTTTTCTTCAGTGTTCAAGAAACCAATAGGTGCTTAAGTAAACGATGACACAACGCATACACCTAAAATTAAACAAAACATAATGAAAAACATAATAAATATAATTTATAGATAAAAAAATTAGACAAAAATGAAAAATAAAAAACTATTAAATCGTAAACAAGAATTAAACAAAAAAGTTCTTGACACAACGCCTAGGACCTAGAACGGCTAATCGATGCCTAGGCAATTTTACGCGGTTTAAGCATTTACAATATAAAATATTATATATATAAATTATACAAAACATCCATTAGAAAAATAAAATATTAAATAGTAAACAAAAACTTTCATTTAATTCATATCAAACAACATATAAATCTTTAAAACCATGACATGCGACTAAAACTTATAAATTTGAACCTATACAGTTAGAAATTAAAAAAAAATAGATTGAAAAATATTATAATTTAATAATAATTAATGAACGATTTTATAGAAGTGCTTAGAGCATCATTAACGCATAGAAACCCAAATGGGTTTTTCAATAATATTTAATTATTAATTTTAAAAGAAGAAAAAAAAAAGAGAAAAGAAAGAAGAAAAAATAGAAGGAAAAAAGGTAGAAACGGGTTCTTATATTGGAACTTTAAGAGCTGGTTTCTAAAAAATATAATAAATTTAATCATTAAAATAATTAAGAAATTCATCAAAGAACCCCCAATAATCATGGTCTTAGAACCACCTATAACTGTTTAGGATCGTTTAAAACTGTTTAAATCTGTTTAAATAACAAAAATGCATATAACCAAAGCGTAGAAGGTATACTCCACTTTTAAGGTGGTTGTTTAGACGTCATCTTAGCGTCTAGCACCTAGACGAGGATTAGACAACCACGTAGAGCGCATTTAGAACAATTTTCTTACTCAATTCTAGATTTAAAGACTCATGCTGATATTTAATCAAATGATATGGAGTTTTCTAAATTTGATTCATATTGTGTTAGGCGTATAGTGTATGAGATCCCAATATGAGAGAAAATGACATTGGAGGCTCAATGAAAACAATTATAAAAAGTAGTTCAGGTTCAAGCTTACTTATAGGCTCTATCTTTCGACATACCCAGTTGCAAGAGAGACAAATAATAACACAAATAATGCCCAGTTTAGTTAAATGATCATTACTAAATTTAATTTCTGAGTGGTATGGATGAAATTTTATGGTGAATACTCTGAAAGATTTTGAGAAACAAAAAGAGAGATCGTGAACAAAAACTAAAGAAATCATGGGAGGTAAATCAATTTGATGGGTAATTACTAAAATTAGTAAATTACCCATCAAAAAGAGAGATCGTGAACAAAGGCCAATCAGCGAATGAGATGATAGGTTAACCAACGATGATTCGATGGATGAACCCACGAACCCTTGGGACTGAATGAGATAATGTTTGGAGTACATGGATGGATCACCCAGCCGAAGGCTTTACCGAGCACCATGAACCAAACAAGCATAAACGGTTGATAAGCCGTGTGCGGCCGTATTGGGAAACAGTCAGATTGGGAACATGGATTGATCGATAAGCTGAGGGATGGATCGGCCACCATGAACCGATAGGACGTACGATTTAGAAAGAAAGATGGACCAGTTTAGTTAAATGATCATTACTAAATGTAATTTCTGAGTGGTATGAAATTTTATGGTGAATACTCCGAAAGATTTTGAGAAACAAAAAGAGAGATCGTGAACCGAAAACAAAGAAAATTGCTATTATAAAAGATAATAATAACAATAAAAGAGAAATTAAATTACTAACCTCTTGAAGGTGCCAAGGATTTCTCCCGTCGTCGACGTTTAGGTAGAAGTGAGATGGTTGCTGCTTAGTTATAGTCTCAATTTACACTCTCTCAAAGAGAAATAATATTCTAACTACTTTATTCTTCTATTCGACAAAGATCCGCGACGCGGGTGTAAAAAACAAATTAAATTTTTATTAATGATATTTTTTTATTTGTAATTCTTATTGTACTTAGCAAATTGATTTACTGCAAATGATTTTAAATGATCATGTTATGTCATCCGATGACACGTTGTCTACAACATTATACTGCTTCTGTTCTTTATAGATAAACATTGTTTAGAATTTTCGCACATATTTAAAATTAGTTAATGCTTAATTATTTATATATTAATTTTTTCACACAAAACCCTTTCCCATAAATAGATGTTTTAGGGCTTTTTTTTTTCTTTATGTAACAGAACCTTTGTTTTGTGTGATCCTCTGTTTATAACAGATTCTTTTTAAAACACAAGAAAAGAAAAACGCACAACTTAATTATGATTTAAGGGAAAACGGTCAAAAAAACCATGTACAAACGTACATTTGCCATTTTAACAACCAACTTCTGTATACTGTGGATCGGTCAACAGAAATTGATTTTTTTTCTGGTTCATTACGAAGTTCGTGATTTAATCGGCCAAACATGGTAAGTTCAGGGTTTTTATGACCGTTTTTCCGAATTTCTAAAAACGTCGTTAACGTCGTTTTAACATCTGTTAAACTGCAGTTAAGTATGATTTTTTGGTGTCTAATTTGGCTCGACAACATAAGTTTGAAGTTTTAATGGTTATCTACCAAATAAACCAAAAATATATATATATAATAATAAACCTCAAATCACAAAATAACTGAACTTGCACCTCTTCTTTAGTCGATTTGTGTCTGTTTGAATTGACTAAAACAAAAACCATGTTGCCCATTTGGACGTATAAAAAAAAAAGAAATATACAGTCACGAACGAATCATGATATATTGACTGACTCTAAAACAACGAAAAACGAAAACTCTATTTTTAAATTAAACTTCCTATTGATTGCCAGCTCACATGTGAACCTCAAAAATACAAATGCCAAACCATTAAATATATTTTCCCTATTTTCTTAGGGTTAATTATGTAATGGAGGATATTGATGACAGCATTTTTATGGTAATGGAGAAAAAAAGCAAATTTTTCACTTCATTGCTCTCAAAGCGCAATTTCAAAATAACATGGATGACACATTATTTCAAAAATCACAGATGAAAAAATTGTAGTATACTGTTTTTTTCCCCCGGTATGATTTAAAAAAAAAAAAAAAAAGATAATTTTTTTTATCTTTTAAAATTATCATCAGATGACACATTATTTTACATAACATTGCGCTTTTTGTTTAAATCACATCGAAAAAAACTTGCATCTTAATTACAGATTTACTATGAGATGTTTTTGCCAATTTTAGCTCTAGATTTAGTTATCTACTAAATAAGCCCAATATAAAATAAAATCAAAATCAAAATCAAATCACAAAATATGAAATTGCAACATCCTCTCAACTCGATTTGTGTCTCAATTTAAGTTGACTAAAACTAAAAACCATGTTGCCCATTTGGATATAAATAAATACATATACAGTCACGAATGAACAGCTCACCCACCCTTGAATTAACGTCTTACCCACCTGATAATAATACATAACAACAGATAAGAACGATTCTATACTTATGTATATTATAGTTAACACGCACGGTTCAGCTGGAATTGGGTCACGATAGAGGTGGGCTGTGATTGAAGAAGGATCATGTTGAAGATGGGCTTCGACAGAGACCCAACACGAGTTAGAACATATTTTCGAATCTGTTATAAACAGAGAAGTCTCGCATCTTCGAGTCGTCTTCTTTGTTGTTAATTGTTTCGTCATAAGAGCTGAGACATGAATTGTGTTCTTAAAAGAAATGTGTTCTGCCTAAACCACTGATGTTCTGTAGAGCTTCAGTGACTTTTAACGAACACATAGCATCTAGTTTTGTCCTCTGTAGCATGATCGCATGAAAGACCCCATCCCGAATACGAAATGAAAATGCGCGGCAAAAACAATAAAAGCTTGGGATTTTAAAATAATTTGATTCAATTCCCTTAACCTATCTAGACAATGACATTAAAAAATACTCAAGAACCAAGTATACATGCCACTTTAGCCATTCAAAAAAAACAACCTTATAACATCACTAACGAGCGTATTAGCAAGTCCAAAACATTAGCAACCAAAGCCAAAGAAGCATACAAACACAAAAAATTACAAAACCCGATTTACGCCTAGATCATCCTTCTTCCTTCGGCCATGGTTCCACGAGCTTCCAACTTTATGACTTCTCTTTACCTACACCAAAAGAGGTGTGTAAGCATTGATAATGCTTAGTGAGGCGGTCATCCCGTCTCCACGGTTACACACACACGTGATCAAAGACTTACCAAATTAAAATAACACAACAAGCAATCAACCAAGGAATGATAGAGTTCCATCAAACAGACAACACAAGCAACTTAAACAAGCCATAAATCACGCCCATATGATCAACCCTAAAACACAAATCAAAAACGGTAATTCAAATATCACGTGGTACAAACCACGGTCACGCACTCACCTCGGTTGACAGAAGAACGATGAAAACAAAAGCAACCGGTCTTAGGTTTCAAACTCTCAAAGCTTGACTTCTTCTTGGCTCAACACCACACCAAGATCTCTATTACCCCCTGTCAAGAGATCACAAACACACTTCTCAATGATTGATCACAAGCTCCTAGACTTGAATTACTTAACCCACCAATCTCGGATTTCATCTCTCAAAAACAGAGCTTTACTAGATCGAGTATATCTCTTGCCCTAGACCCAATTTGCGAAATTCCTTCGGTGAAATTCAAGATAAGATTCTAAAGTATCTCTCTTCCAAGTTTCAGCCCAAACAAGCAAGATTTGAGTACTCAATCACTCTCTCAAACTCAACCCGTCGCTATTAACCCGAAACAGAGCAGTCTTGGGAGAAAATTCATAACTCCTAAACTACTCAAGGAAATTCAACGATATTTTGGGGATAATTATTCAAGAGGTTGAATAACTTACCCACAAACTTTCAGCTCAATTAGTGATCGTTTGATCACCCGATCCAACCCAAAAGCTCTGTTTTTCACCAAGTTTTCTTCTTCTTCTTCTTCTCCTCCTTCCTCTCCTTCTTCTTTCTTTTCTAGCTTCTCCTCTCTTTTCTCTCCTCTCTCTCTCTCGACTTAGATATTTTGCCCCCAAATGAAGAGATTGAAGAAGAAGAGAAGATTATAGAAGTTTGGAGAAGTATATACATACACATGTATATAATTGTTGGTTTAATCCAATTAAACCAAACTGACCCGGAAATTACTAAACCGCAACAATTAATTCCTCTCGCTCGGTTTAATAATTTCGCCAAACTTCCCGAAATATTTGAGACATCTCTCCGTCCCAAAATATTTCCTTAACTTCCGTCAAAACACTATTCATTCCGTAAAATACTATTCCTTCTGTAAAAACACTATTCTGAACCAAATCAACCCGAATTGGTTTCGAAAAGATAAATCTTCCGATCAATCAAACCAATCTCAATCCCGGAATTTATTAATCGATCTTAGCATTGTTCCTATTTCTCTCACGAACAAATACAACACGGAATTGATTCCCGACAATTAGTCCTTTAATTTATTCACCCAAATCATACCCGTCATCACCACCACACATGAACTCCACATCATGTGTCATTAATGACCGTCTCTAATACATGAAATCCTTATCATGTATTTATCACAACCGATACACGAATCTACCTCATGTATTGAATCATTAGCAACTTTATTCGATAATATTCTCTAATTATTGATTTTTTCCATCCAAATACAGCAACCGGAGGTTGACTTTTTATAACCAAAAATCGAATAAATTTTAATACGGAAAATGACTAGAACACAGATGTTACATCGCACAATGTTTTTTAAGCCAACCCATGCTTAATTGGCCAGTGCCAAGCGAATTCACAAAGCAGCAGGCTGTCACTGCAAATTTGTTAAGGATTCCGGCTTCCTATCAGATTAGGGAGTTTTTTTGGGATGCTCAGCAGCGAAGGGATTCAACAACACTGCTTCAATCAATTCACTAGATAGAATAACATAGTTCTCCATTGAACCAAAACACTTCAGTTAGACACTTCGTCAAACAAGTTAAATGCATTGACCATTTGTGTGTAGATGACAAAATTCATCGAAATCCGACATCGGGAAGGTGCTCAACGAATGTAAAACTTCTGACTCTTCTGCATAATTCTTGCTTTTCCCCTTTACGGTCTTGCATCACAACGAGGACGTTGTGAAATAAGTGTGCGGGGGGAGTCTTGCGATCAACAAAGGTAATTCTTTTCCTTGACATCTTTTTGATGTAAGTTTTACCATAAGTTTTTCACATTTTGAGAGATTATTGCACTCTTTTCCTTGTTCATAAGTTCAATAACATATGCAAAGATTTTTAATGAGATAACAATAGAATGTTGTGCTTTGTGTTAATTGTGCTTTGCTTGGATGCTTGTTGGACTGTGCGTGTGATCAATAATAGGAACCGAAGAAACCCTATGAGTGGATCAACAAACCTCGAAAGAATCAATCTCCGGAGGCTTATACAACTCGGAGTAGACTTCTCACTTTAATGAACTTTAAATCTCTCGATATGGGGCTTGAGATACATCGGATGTGACACCTCTATGAGACCCTGCAAGATATGTCTATGTGTGTATATTTCCCCTCTTCCTTCCCTTCATTAAGAAAAGAAAGGATATAGGTAAAAAAGAAGTGAACCGGGCATTAGAAGCTACCACTTTTAATGTTCGCGTCTCATGGAAACCTGTCCAAGAAAAGAAAAGAAAAGGCGATTGATAGAAAAAATAAAATGATACACTAGAAAAGTTAGGAAAAATCAATCGACCTTAAAGTGAGAAAAGGGAGAGGAAAGGAAATGTACCAAGACGGTCTTGAGCTTACAGAAATCCGAAAGAGTAAGTGCTTATTTCCTTTGATCGATATTCCCAAATTGAGAACTCACGATTAGAACAAAAGGGGAGTCAACAACAAGGAGTCTAAGTTCAAAGGAGAGCGATTCAGATTGAGGTACGTTGCTATGCTTATGGCAAAGTACATGAAGTACGTTAGAGATTGCTTCACTTCCACTAAAGACGAAAAGCTCTAGCACAACAATGATACAAGGTACATATTCACTCTCCTTATCTTTACCGCTTTCAATAAAATAACTTCACCATGCTTGACTTTTGTTTGCTTGAGGACAAGCAAAGAATAAGTGTGGGGGAGTTGATAGCACCATATTTTACATGTTTTTATGCTTTAAAATAAGTTAGTTTTAGCTTTTATAACTAACATTTAGTGTAGTATTAGTGCTTTTGCATGTGGTTATGTGTTTTTAGGTACTTAGAGCTAAACATGAGTGTTTGTGACGTTTTTGAAGCTTACTGAAGCCTAAGGGAAGATTGGTGACATTGTTTGGATCGTGCACATTCGGAGAAGGAATTCACAGAGTCCGAAAAGGGCAGTATCGACCCCAGAATCGACCTGTGGGGGTCGATATGAAGTCTGAAGAATTTCCATGGAAAACTCTCGGAGGATGCATCGACCAGTCAGGCCACAAAGCAGAGCATCGACCCCCACATCGACCTACCAAGGTCGATGTGAATTCCTGGGAGGTCTCCCGGACGAGACATTGGCCTATCATGACTGATGCCAGCAGAAGAAGGAGGAGAATGGATCCCTACATCGACGTAGCAAGGTCGATGCTAGGCTGAAAAATGAGGAGATTCGATGACGTGGCGAGATATGATTTGGGCAACTTGTCATCTCGAGTTTTAAGCTTCCAAAAACAAGATAAGTACGAAATAGAATATTCTAAGAATCCCTAGGACTATATAATCACTTGTAATCTCACTAGATTATACAACTTTGAATAGGGAACTTTTGTAGCCACCACTTCTATAAACCCTAATAAAGAGTTTTTTCTTATTTTTACTTTTTCTCTTCTGTTTTATAGTAGATCTTTTAGACCACTAGGGTGGTGGTCGATGATGGGATCTATTTTTAGGGTTTAATATATGTTTGTTTGTTCTTAATCTATCTAGCTACTTTTCTATGCATCTTAATGCTAAGTATTCTCTTATGGCAGATGCTTAAGTGTATAACCGAATCCAGTAGGTGTGGTTGTACTATTAGAGATTTCCTGCGCCACGAGAGTGAGTAGAGATCTTAGATCTGCATATTTGGGAGTATTAGCTATGGTCGAGTTTGTTATTTGATAAAGTAGCTCTATGCGTATCTAGCTCTGATCAAGTTAGGTAAAAATCTCAGGAGGACACGAGAGTGGGATGGACTCTAAAAATAGATCTATCATTTATTTTGTGTCTTAGGCACGTTTTTACCAATACTGACCCTATTGGATCGCTTGGAGGTGTGACAACCCTTGCAATGTGTCTATCACTCATGAGAGTATTCGATGATGGGATTGTATGAAATGCATATTCATTCGCCACGAGAGTGAGTTTGAATGTAGAGTCTAGCATACCACTAGAGTGGACTAGCAAGACATGGAAAATCCCTAGAATGACAAACATAAACTTATTAGGTAAAACATAAACCTTAGATCTAGAATCCCTGAAATCTGACTGTCACCTAATTCTCTGTAAATATTAGTTTAGGTTTTATTTAATATTTTAGTTTATTTATTTTATGTCTTTTATTTTATGCTTAGTTTAGTTTATTTATTATTGCTTAGTTTAGATTTAATTGCTTTATTTATGTTTATGCTTTTATTTATTTTACGCATGTTAGATTACGAACCAACCCCCATATCTCTATTTTGCTTAGATTAGATTTAGACTTGTATTCTCTGTGTGTTATTCTCAAACCCTGTGGATCGACCCCGTTTGTACTACAATTGCATTTAACCGTGCACTTGCGGTAACATCGGGTTAAACTCTCGAGATTTACCTCTCGGGTGAAACCTGTGAAGAAGCAATAAAAACCTCCTATCAGCAAACCTGGTATACAGGTTGGTTAGAGATAATGGAGTAGATTTTATTATATATATTTGTTATTAGGTGGATCTTGGAGTTAAGTGACACATCCCATCCCGAGTACAAAACAGATCATACGCGGAAGTAAATCATAAAACCCGGGATTTTTAAAACCTTTTTTAAAACGGTTGAAAATCATCAAGTAAAACCGCTTTAACAATTTCAACAAATGCAACACTTATCTCATGCTTAATCCACTTAATGAGATTGCTAATAAGCTCCCTCGTGACCCTAAAACAACATTCACCAAGGCATTAGAAACATAAGAACATAAGATACACAAAAGAAAATCCGTCAAGAACTCCTAATCATCCTCTTCTCCTCGGCCTTGGTTCCACGAGCACCATCACCTAAGTCTTCTCTTGCCTGCACCAAAAGAGGTGCGTAAGCATTGGAAATGCTTAGTGAGGCGGTCCTCCCGTCTCACCGGTTATACACACATATGATCAAAGATTAAACGTAATCGAAATGCACTTAATGAACAACCAAACACATACCGTAATAGAGCTCCATTACAAACACAACACACAACATGGCCAAGCCATGAATCACACCCAATTGGTCTAGTTCCTAAGCACACAACAATCACGAAAAAGCAATGATCACATAGTCTAACCACGGTCACACACTCACCTTAAAACGCTGAAAACGGTTAACAATACGAAATTGTTTCCCGTTGATTCTAAACTCCAAAACTCGGTTTCTCTTGGGTCACGTTTCACCCAAGATGTCTACTATCAGCCTGTCAAAATTCATCACAAACCGTTCACAATAGGTTAATCAAACGAGCCTTAAGCTCAGACTGTCTAATCTGCAGTTTTAGAGTTCTTCCCAAAACAGAGGTGTACGAATCCTGTCATATCTCTTAAACTAGCCGTTAAAAACACGATCGCTCCTGTCAATCTTACGATAAGACCGTCGAGAACATATCTACCAATTTTCAGCTCAATCGGTTGAGATTAAGATGCTCAAACGTTTCCCGTCACCAGACTGGTCACAGGTTCCTTCTGTACCAAGCGGTTTCAGGAGAACGTCCGTAACTCTTAATCCAACCATCAAAACCTCGATCCCTCCGGTCAAATCCAAGATAAGAACCTGAAGAATCTATCTACCAAATTTCATCTCAAACGGACAAGTTTCGAGTGTTCAAACACTCACCCGAAAACGGTTTAGCGTTACAGTCCGAAAACAGAGCAGTCTTAGGAGAAAATTCGTAACTCCTAAACTACTTGATAATTTTTGACGAAATTTGGCAGAAATTCAACTAAGAGCATGAAGAACTTACCCACCAAATTTCAAACCAATCCGAGCTCGTTTGATACTCCGAACGACACTCGTAAAACTCCCCAGAAACTCTGTTTTTCTCCTTCTCCTCCTCCTTCTTCTCCTTCTTCTTCCCTCTCTCTCCCTTTCTCTCTTTCTCCCTTGGCTCGAAAATATCTTCTCTCCAGGAGGTAGAAGAAGTCTCCAGAGAGTTATGGAGAAGAGGGGAGACATATATATATTTACACATATATACATACACATATATGTATATGAATGTTGGTTTAATTATAATTAAACCAAACCGATCCGACAATTACTAAACCGTACGATCAATTCTCCAATTAATTTTTCCCATTCGGTTTAATAATTCCATCAAATTTCCCAAATCACCCGAGACATCCCTCCGTCTCAACATATTTCTTTCACTCCCGTTAAAACCCCGAAATTATCGCTTAATTCCGCTAAACCGAACCGCTCGGGATTACATCTCAATAATCGATCTATTGATCGAATCAACCTGTCTGCCGCCCCTAGGGTCATCAATCAAGCTCAGTAACATTCCATAACCCATCTCGGTTTAATTTCTTCTAGACCGATTAATTCTTTAAGAATACTATTCCTTCTGTAAAACACTATTCCAACCAAATTAACCCGAATTGGTCCTAAAATAATTAATCATTCGATTAATCAAATCAATCACAGCCCGTAGGTTAAACAACTGAGCTCAAAGTTATTCCTATTTCTCTTAGGAACGAATAAAACACGGTACCAACTTATACCACAAGTACCAAAGACTTGTTCGACAAGAAACACCTTGGGATACGGATGTTACATTAAGTGTGATAGCTTTTTGTGCCTTGTTTGATTGTTGGGAATCCAGGATTTGAATAAGAAAGAAAAGGAAGTTCAAGCCAAAGGAGCTGAGCTAAGATGACGGGAGCAGGTATTGACTGTTTAAATTAGTTATAAGATAAAGCATGGATTTGTGCACTATGAGCTTTCTTCTTCACTTGATTCTTTTGTGGTTTACCTTTCACGATGGTTTCTTCTATCTGCGGGTAGGATTTTCGCAGTTTTCATTTATTTTTAAGTTGTACAAGTTAAAGGACTGGAGACTTTGACTCTTATTTTGAATATTTGCAGTCTTCAGATGGTTCTTTGCTAAGGCATAGATATCTGCATTCTCTGTCATTCGCTTCTTTCTTTATTTACTTTTCACGGTGGTTTTGACAATAATCTGAATTTAAAAGGACATTGCTTCATGGCTCTTGAAAACTAGATTTTTGATTGATTACGTGAAAAGGATGATAGGTCCTTTGTAAGAAGTTACACAAAAAGCATAATTTTAGATTGTTGCTGCATTTGAGATATGGCTTAACAAAGAATTTGAGGTTTTGTAGCTGTCTGATATATTGTTTCTTTTGTAATCGTGCAGATGGGAAGTGAACAGCTCTGGCTATCATGGGGATGATGGATATCTATATCGTGGACAGGAAAAAGGTGAACCAGTTGGTACAGAGTATACCAAAGATGATACAGTTGGCGGTGGTATAAACTACGCGTCACAAGAGTTTTTTTCACGTAAGATAGAAATTGTTTCATGTAAATACTTGAATAAGTTCCATCACTACTAGGAATTGAATTCATGGTCCGTAAACGTAAGATAGAAATTGTTTCATGTAAATAAACTATAGAGTTTTAATAACGACTTGAATCATAGTCTACAAATATGGTAGACTTTATTATGTTATGATAGACTTTTACTGTATGTTATGGTAGAATTTTATTGTATGTTATGGTAGACTTTTATTGTATGTTATGGTAGATTTTTACTGTATATTATAGTAAACTTTGTTTCACTTTTTTTAAACCAATGATGATAAGTTCTCAAGCTACCAAATAATGTGATTTCCCGTTGTTTTTCCCGTTAAGTCTTAAAACGGCATTAAAATTGGTGTTTCATCTAATCACCCAGTCAAATTGAACCTGGAAAAAAACGATAAAGCAAACCAAACCAAAAGTGTAACTTCAATTTACCTCTACACCAAAAAAGGATATAAAGCAAAACCCAAAAGTCTCAAAACCTTGGCATAATCTCTTGATAGATCAAACCTTCTGCTCTAATCCGTATTTCTTTTTATATTACCTTCCTAACTCTAAAAAGCATTTTCATTTCAAGATGCCTTCCACCTTTTTCACTCTGTATATCTACCAAATCTCTGTAACTAGTGAGGTAGATCTTGTTTTTGTAATAATTTTTCATTCATGAGTTGTAAGGAAAACAAGTCTTGCATTCAAAGCTCGTGATGAGTACTAAAAGTACAAAAACTCTACCACCATGGGAGGTAAATATATCTACCGCCATGGGAAGTATAAAAATCTACCATAATTCACATTAAAATCTACCCCATTGGAAATATAAAGTCTACCAAAATTCCAAAAATCTACCGATTTAAGTCTTCCACTATATGACCAAAGTCTACCAAAACACAATAAATCTGCCGTGTAAAAACACAGTCTACCATAACCAACTCATCCGGAAGTCTACCATCAATAATAAGATAAATCTATCACGGATTACAAAATCTACCGTCAAAGTGACTTAAGTCTACCAAAAAATCGAAAGTCTACCAAGAAAAGTCAACAAGTCAACAATGGTTTTAAAATCTACCGTCAAAGAACACATAAGTCTACTGTTACATAGAAAATAATATCTATCGTTACATGGAAACGTAAGTCTACCATGTTTTCCAATTAAGGTCTACCGTAACAATGGTAGACTTCTCCCCGTTAGTCTACCATAACAGATAAACCAAAGTCCACCGTAACATTTCAGCTAAGATCTACCGTTTCGTTTAATAGAAGTCTACCGTCAAATCTGGTAGACTTTTCCAAGTAAGTCTACCACTGCATACAGAACAGAAGTCTACCGTCATAGCTCAGGTAGAGTTTACTGTCTGAGCTCTAAAGTCTACCGTCATAGCTGTGGTAGACTTTACTTCTTACGCGCTTACGTGGCAGAAATTCATTAATGGTATTTTGGTCCAAGTATCCGGCAAGACCATAGCCATCAAGCAGCGCGTGGACTTGTAGGTTCCACATCAGGTAGTTGCTGGATGAAAGCTCGGTGATGTTAGACATATTCACGTTGAGAATTGACGTTTGTGTTGTGTCAATTGTGTCTGCAGAGTTTAGAGACATGATGATTTTGTGAAGAGAGAGGGAAGAAAGAGGAGATCGAGAATTTGGGGATAGAAAAGGCGGCTGAGAGAAAAAATTAGGGTATTGGCTCTGATACCATGTAAAGAGTGAATAAATCTTATATTTTGTTATAGAATGAATACAGGGAGATTATATACACAAGTAGTGATACAGTAGGGTTTAGCTAATTATAGAACATTCCTAATGTACATGATTTTGTATCCTTAACACCTTATGCCTCCAATATCTAATGCATTTTCCCTACGGTCTGAAACAATGCAAGCAATTCTTCTGATGTTCTTCTTGGTTCCACTTGTTTTTCCAAATTCTTCCTTCAAAATATATGTTTCGATTACATCTTCCGTGTCATACACAATTTCCTTGATCTCTTCAACACAATTTCTCACTACCGCACTTGTGTGTTTCTTTGCGTCTGCATCTTTCAGAAAAGAGCTTAACAAGTTTAGCTCACGTTTTAGTTCAATTACTTGATCATCAACTCCCTCAAATTTCTCGTATTCTTGGCTCAGTAGGTCCCAAAGCTTTTGTATTCCAAATGACACAAGTTCCATGGCCATAATGGCTCCTACATAAGTAGTGTTAAAATAAGAATCAAGAGCTAGTACTGATTTTAAAATTTTATATTACACATCAACCTTGGGTATGTTGTTCTCACATAGATCCCCTATATATTATTTGGGGAGTACATTTATAAATAAACATTAAAAATGTAAATATTTGTGGAAGTGTCTTTAGGCAAGTGGTTAAAGTCCACCTCTGCGACCTTCCCCAGCGGAGTTCGACTCCATGTAATTGCATATTTGCATTTGTTGACAGAAAAAAATATATATAAATATTTACATCTCATTGTCATTACATCAAAGAACAAATTTTAATCTCTCATTAAGGGTATTTTAGTCATTAGTTATTATGTGATCATTTAATTAAAATCAAAGATTATTTAAGAAAATTAAATCAAATATATCGAGATTTACCTAAATATCCTTAAATATCGACATTTCTTTAAATATCTCATTACTTATTTACCTAAACCTGAATCTTCTATAATTATTATCGAGATATTAGAAAAAAAATCACTTCTAATAAATAACAAATTTCAAAATAACATGTAGTGCATAAATTTTTAAATATTTTTCTGTTTTTTGTTTTCAAAATTAATCAAAATATTTCTACAAAATTAAAATATTATAATCGATAATATCAATAAACATGTAAATATTCCCAAAGATTTTATTTTGCAAAACCTAAAACCTACATTATATGTTTATCTTTAAAAAAAAAAACCAAAATAAAACCTAAAACACACGATTTTAAATTCTAACCACTAATAAGGAAAACTAGATTACGATTTTGTTCATTTATTAATTTATAGATCACGAATATAAACTTTAAATGTCATCAATATTCTTTATGCTCTAGATTACGATTACGTAATCTTAACAAAAGAATATGTTCCGTCATTATAATAAAATCATAACGAAAAAACAGAAAATGTATATAAGATTTTAGAATAAATATAAATATAAATTTATAATTCTGAATTTTAAAAGATACATTAACTGATTAACCCGAGCTGTAGCACGGGACTAATTCTAGTACTTCTTTAAACGGTAAACTTCAAACAAATTTAGCGTATTTTATGTTAAATATGTTACAACCTTAATTATCATAAATCAAATCTTATCTTATACATTAAAGCAATATAACTATTTTCCAAAAGAACTTCTCACGTTTAATCTCACATTTAAAAAAGCTATGCTACTCTTTAATGAAATTTTTTATTTACATTATTCTTGCCATAATATTTTTTTATTTTTTTAATTAGTTTCTAAAGAGTTTCTAGAAGCTTCTATTTTCATATTTCTCTATAAAAATATATTAATACATACTATAATTATTTAAGATATCATATGAGATATTTTCAGATTTCTCTATAAAAATATATTTTCCTATTTTAAACTTTTAATTTCGGATTTATAAAAGTTTTAAAAATTTTCAATTTTATTTTTAATATATAATAGAAAAAAATAAATTAAAAATAAACAAAAAAATTTGTACTTTTTAAAGTCAAATTAAAATTTTTATCTGTTCCTATAATATTTATGTACATTTAAATAACTTTTAACATACTTAATACTATCCCGATCAATTCTTTTTAGTGATTTTCTATATTTATTGATGAAAATAAATTTATTCTAAAATAATTTTCTAATATTAATCCCGTACAATTTCATATTGAAGATTTACAAAAAATTATTGCGCACAATCACACATTAATTATGTTGGTAAATTTGTTGTTGATAATTTTAATACTCGGAATTTATAATATCTTATATATTAAATGAGAAGTTTATTTGTTCAAAATCAAATTGCTAGATCAATCACTAAAAAGCTTTTTAAATATATATAATTAATCTTTGACGACGATAAAAATAATATATATATATATATATAACAAACTTTTAAAAGACTATTCATTAAAAAGAATCTCTACCACACTTATTTTGTCAAAACGCTCTTCATTCAAACAAAAATCTATTATCAATAATATTAACACTTTAATTTATTTTTTAATTTATTTGTTTTAAAGATATTGATAAAATTATTTTATATTTCTATTCCATATTTTTTGAATTATTGATTAAAATAAAATTATTTCACACATTTTTTCTCCAAATTATATTTATGTAAAAACTGATAATATACGAGCATAATTTGTTTAACAATATTTTACCCTATACTAATAATTTTTTGACCAAAAATACTAATATATTTATTCATTATTTCCTTTGTATTTTGCAGTTAAAAATCATATACTATATTTTTATAAAACCTAGAAAAAATCAATTTCTAACACATCAAATAATTAGAAAATATTTACCTTTGTGAATTTTAACTTTAAATTAACGTAAAAAACAATTATATAGGGATTACAATATTGGTATTTATGCATTTATATATGATTGTATTATTTATATATATTTTCATATGTTAAATTGAACCACTATATTATGGATTTAAGTAAGAACACATGTAAATTAATTAGAAGTCAAAAATGAAGATTTTCCGGGAAAGAAGAAGAGACGATCTTTTTACTTGTAAATTGTAATTATATGTGTGGATGATTAATTTGATTATTGTGATAAAATCAGAAAAATGGTATATATAGTTTTTTTGTTCAATCTTTAAGTGATGGTAATATTTTTTAGCTGTCAGAGATTATATTAGATTCATGTATTTAGATTGGTTAACGTTTTTGTAAATTGTTGACATCTGTATTTCTATCGCATTCTATATTGATCATGTTATGCATGTACATTTGTACACGGTCACAGATTCAGAGATACTGTTATAAATGCAATATATATATATTTTGAAGCCCAAACATGAGTTAAGATTTGAATATTAGTAATTAAAAAGTGTTAGTATAACTAATATTAATAATTTGCATAGGTTATGTTTATCACACATATTTATTTTAAATGTTAATAATAAAATTTTGTTTTAAACTATAGTTAAATTATTTAATAAAAATAATCCCGCAAAGTGCACGAGAAAACCACCTAGTCGTAATTAATATGTTATATAAAAGATCAACTCATTTATAAAATCTCTGGAAAAATCCTAAACAAGATTATACAATATTTATAATATATTTTCAAAATATCAACAAAACTTGACTGCTTCGGTATAACATCGACCGCTATAATTAATTTTTAAGATTTTGGTCAAAACAGTTTGGTCCAAATTTTAAACTGACCAAAATTTGACCAGTAAATCTTCGGTATTGGTCATGAACAATTGACATTTCATGTTTTAGAAACTAAATATATGTTGTAACGCTCTAACCGCTAATGTTTATAGTCCCCTCCCCATACCCATTTTTTAACTTCGTATGGTAGTTGTTGGTGTACTATTATAGAAATCTCAAAAGATTTGCCGTCTAGTCTTGCTGATCACCACAAAAAATTATCTCTATGCTTGATTAGGATATGACCTTCTCATAACTGGTTTTCAATATCTTGGGAGTTAAAAAAAAAAAAAAAAACACTGGGTCTATTTTGAAGTGATATGTTGGCTAGTCATTAAGTCTTGAGCTTCCTATTTTAGAAAATAATGTATCATACTAAAGGTAGGCCCATATGCCGAGACCGATGGTAGAAGCCCACATACGTCTGGAGGTACATAGACGATAATTTTGTTAGAGATTAACTGGAAAATTGGTTATTTTACATCCCAACTAAAAGTCTAAAATCATATGTTCCATTAATATCCCGCTTATACTATTCAATTATACTACCATGCTAATTTATATATGAAACTAAACGTAATTTAAAATTATCTACATAATCTTTCAAATTCCAGTAAACTCATACAATTATCATAACAGTGTTAGAAACCGTTAGATTGTGATAATGTGAATGACATATATGAAACGACGTAATTTTATTTCAAACATAAAAAGAGATTCAAGAAACGTTCTTTTGTAATATTTTCTTTTAATTTTAATTAATTTTTATTGTTTATTATTATTATTATTATTTTTCTTCTCTGAATGTGAGAAAATCCGCATATGCCATACTATCCCATTCGACCTATGATTCGAGACACTCTAATTTTATTATTTTACGTATGTTTTATTTTATAAATTTAACGCATATAATTTTTTTATTCATAAATCAAACAAACACAACTTGAAAAAATATTAAGTTTATAGGGGTGAAAAAATATTAACAATCTCATATGACGTTGTATCTCAATAACTTACACATAACTCTGCGAATATTCAGATTTTTGATTCAGGGTTTCCCAAAGCTATTAAACTCCAAATGATACATGCAATAGTCTCGGCCACAAATCTCCATCTTTAACCATGAATAGTAGAGTGAATAATTTATCTATGAGGGGTCATTGCAAGAAATAGTAAATCACAAGTTCAAAGCAGCAAGCAAAGTTATAAACTTACAAAGTTATAAACAGAGATAAAGATTGTATCAGTCAAGCCGAGTCGCTTGGTAACACAAATAAAAGACAACACAGAGAGAATTATTACTAATGCAAGAATGACATGCTTCAGCTCTCTAAATCAGCAAAGTAATAGATAGATATGAGTTTTTCATACCAGGAAGAGTTCGCGAAAACCATCTTTCCCCCCCCCCTCCTTCCCCCCACCCCAAAACTCACTGACCAAAACATTACAGGAGATCAAGTCTCATTTAGACATTTCATCGAACACCATCACTGCAACTCTTCATGTATATTTCACTTGCCTGAAATTGAAATCCAACATAGCTTTTTACCCAATATAAAGCCAAAATTTGAACTGAAGAACAATTCCTTTCTCTGAATGACTGATTTTGTGTACTTGATGATATGTAGATCTAGGGAAATAGTATTTTACCTGTGTACATATTCATAGTCCATAATTGCTGAGAGCCTCATTCTAAGAAGAATGTAACAGAAGGGATGTGTTGGACTTTGTAATAATCTTCTCCTCCTTCCGACAATCTCTCCTTCCATTCCTCGCCAATTCTCAGTTCCTTTAAAGAATAGATGAATCGCAGCCCATCAGGAAGCTCCTTTAACTTTGGACATCTCCTAATACGGAGAGTATGAAGAAGAGGCATGGAGCCTTCTTCTACTATCCACTCTTCCCATTCCTCTAGTGCACCCAAATATAGCGTATGCAATTGAGGAAACCCACCAGCAGGAAGCTTCTTTAACTTTGGACAATTCCAAATATCGAGAGTGTGAAGAAGGGGCATGGAGCCTTCTTCTACTATCCACTCTTCCCATTCCTCTAGTCTAGATAAGTATAGCTTATGCAATTGAGGAAACCCACCAGCAGGAAACTTCTTTAACTTTGGACATCTTTGAATATCGAGAGTATGAAGAAGGGGCATGGAGCCTTCTTCTACTATCCACTCTTCCCATTCCTCTAGATTAAACATTGAAAGCTTCTGCAATTGAGGAAACCCACCGCTCGAGCAAACCATTCTCCTCCCACTGAAAGATTGATCCCATAATTGAAGCTCTTTCAACTGAACCAATTTCTCTAGAATCGGCATCGGATCTTCCACCAACCGACAAGCTTTTAGAAATATAGTAAGATATTCCAAGTGTCTTAATTCACTTATAGATGAAGATAGAGTTTCAGTAGCACACCCTTGGCCTTCGATATAGATAGATAGATTCCTTAGCTTTGTCATTCGTTGAAGATCCTTCACACTGCTGTGCTTTGTTGAGAAATTCACCAACGTCTCCAGGTTGACTAAATTACCCAATTCCAACTTTGTCTTATCATGCATTTCCCAAGGAAGAGAGAGGTATGTCAATCCTCGCATCTCTTTCAAGAAATTGGGGATGTAGGGAGAACCAACTGTAGTTAAGTTTAAATAGAGCAGCTGCTTCAGATTCCGCATAGAAGAAGGTAGATGAGATACTTCTGCCCAATATAAACTCAAATATCTCAAGTGGATGAGCTTCCCAATGCTAGAGGGTAACTTCCCTCCTTCAAACTCCGCATAAGAGAGATCTAAAACCCTCATCAACTGTAGCCTTGTAAAACATAAACCTGATGCCATCCATCTTATCCCACCGAACTGCTTTTTGATAATCAAGAGAGATCTAAGTTTTGGGTTCTGCATCTCCCACTTCGGATGATAAGTTTCATCAAACTGGTGTACTGCGATTCTGCGAGATGTACAAGTAGATTGAGAGTTTGCAATATTAACAATATGTACGAAATTCTCTTCTTCAGCTTTACGCCGACAAACTTCCCTCATCATGTCATGCAAGCGACATGTTTCAAATCTCGTAGTTCTAACGTCTCTTTCAGAAATGACCATGTTTCTCTTTACCAATTCTTCTATATATCTTTCTGCAACCTCTTGACTTGTCGCTCCATCGTAATACCTCGGTCTTGGGATTCCTTCTGCTGCCCAGTAATAAGACAAATCCCTTACATCTATTGGATAATCCTCTGGAAAATGGGCTAGGTAGAGGAAGCATTGCTTCAAATAAATAGGCAGCTCTTCAAAGCTCAGATACAAAATATGATAAACAGAACTGATATTTCTGTCATTGAAGCTAGTCCCTCCAACGATGTGAGATCCAATATGCTCACATACCCTTTTCCACTCACTTAATGTGTGTTGGCCAGCTAACAACCCTCCTAACAGCTTAACGGCCAATGGTAGTCCTCCACAATGTTTGATCATCTTCTTACCCATCTCTTCCATTTCTACATCAACTTCAAATTCTACACATCATCAACATGAATTTGGGCTTTAAAAGCAAGAAATGATGTAGAAAAAGAGTTTTTACATTTCTTTATTATATCGCAAAGAAGAAACATTTCCTTGAAAGCTTACCTGCTGTTGCGTCTTTCCTAGGAAATGCAATCCTTAGGAAAAGTGTCCAACTTTCTTCAATGGTTAGACATTCTGGTTTAAAATTGACACAAGTTGGATCAGCACGTAAGACCACTCTCTCGTTGCAAGAAGTAAGTAGTACCTTCCATCCTGCAATACATTTTAAACAAAAGGAAATATATTACAATTGTGTAAGCCTTGTCATATTCTATATATTTTTCTTAATCAAGTATATAGTCAAAGTTTAAGAATAAGATGTCACCTTTTTTTTTTGGAAACACAGGCTTTATTCTGTCCCAATCTTCTTCTTTCCACATGTTATCTAGGACAATCAAAGAATTACTGGTTTCCAGCAGTCGAAAGAGTTTGTCCTGAAGCTCGTCTTCAGTCATATTTAAGTCTATTTTCCCATCATGTTTTGAACTAAGCTGCCGCAAGATCGTCTCCCAGACATACTTCCTTGTAAACTGTTGTGAAATACACACCCACGCAACTCCATCAAAATGGTTTTTCACCATCTCATGATTAAAAACTTGTCGAGCCAGAGTAGTTTTACCAATACCGCCCATCCCAGTTATAGAAACTACTTGAATGCTATCTTCCTCCACCAAATAGCCAACCAATTTCTTAACATTCTTCTCCAACCCCACAAGATCGTTCTCATTATTGCTAGGAAATGTTTTTCGCATCTCCCTTTGTCTTTCTTGTAGAGGATGTGAATACTCGCCGCCTTTTACAATCATTTGTTGCACTCCAAAACTCTGCATACCGCGGATCACCTTGGAGATCCTATAACTTATTCCTCTAATATCGAACGCCTCCTTGGAGATCCTCTTATATCTGATACGCTTCATAATGCCAGTTTTTTTTCCAACTTTTTCCTTGAGAATACACGTTTCAATTATATCTTCCGCGTCATAAACAATTTCTTTGATTTCATCCACACAGTGTCGCACCATCTTATTTGTATGTTTCTTGGCATCTGCATCTTTCAAAAATGACTTTAACAAGTTTAGATTACTTTTTAGTTCAGTTACTTGATCTTCAACTCCTTGAAATTGCTCGTATTCTTGGCTCAGTCGGTCCCAAAGCTTTTCCACTCCAAATGACACAAGTTCCATAGTGGCTCCTGCTTAAATATTATGATAATAATAATCAATTTACTATTGATGAACATGTTATAATCGCAAGAAGTCAATATTATAAGTTCGAAGAGGTAAAACAAATCAATATTGGAGTTTCATATTTCGATTAAATTTTAAAAGATGATGGAGAATTTAATATCACACACGTCGATCATGGGAAGATTGTTCTCAAGGAGACACTAATGCATTGCATATGAAAATACTTTTTAAAAAGATGAAATTCACATTAAAATCAAGGTATTTGTATTTAATTACGTCAAACTAAATTATCATAAATTAAAGGGTAAATCGTATAGTGTAAGTATTGTGGCACAAAGGAAGACCCTAATAAAGCCGACTGTCATTTTGAAAGCTGAGTCTTCGAGAGGTCTACAAGTTATTGCTGAATTTGATTGATTGTAAAATCCCAAAAAAATTAAAAGAATTCATAAATTATTTGATAATTAGTTTTGATTTTATTGTCAAAAAGCTTGTGTTATTATTTTTATTATTATTACTAGGTTATGAGCCTCCACAAAAAAGCACTGGAGAACTCATTTTCAATAAAATATTGTATTGAAAATGTTAGTTTGATTGTGTTTACGTATTAAATTATTGTGATAATGAATTCAAATGTTTGAGATATTATGTCAATTTTACCAAATGGTTACCTTATATCCATTTTAAATGAATAGAAAACTTTTCTAATTAAGTTACTGATAATTTTTTACATTACTTAATGTTCGGTGAATGGATGCATATGTTAGTAAAGAAACTTATTTCTAATAGGCGGTTATATGATAATAAATACAAGGTAATTTCCGCGTTATACACGGGATAAAATATTATAATATTTTTTAAAATTAATAAATTAAATAAATATTTCTAAATATTTTAATAGTATATTATTTTATAAATAATTAAATATATAATTTAGGAAACAATAAAATCAGCTATAAATATATATGTAAGATTATAATCTCTAAAATAAATAAAGACAGTTTATTATATATGATTGATCTAATGACATATAATTAGTCTAGTAATTAATGTCCTGTAAAATATATTTCCTGAAAATCATTCTAGCGACTACATGTCAGCATAGCAGTGTCGTAATATTTCACGTAAACATAAGGTTATTTTGTTAAAATGATTCTCAATTAATATAAAGGGGATATACAAAGATTTACGATAAATAGATGCATATAAAAACATATGATAAAATTGTAATAAGAAAATATATGTATAAAAAAGAATGTGTAACTTCTTTAATATAACGTATCTTCTAAGCGTGATAACCAGTCAATGAAAAGGAAAAGCACACTACGAGTAGGTAACGATAAGACCAAAGAAGACATGAGTAGTCTTTGTAGAAGTAGCTTGGACATGGATCCAGAGATTTCGACGCGGTAAAAAGCTCTGGGAAAACTTGGGTAGTCTGCTTAGAAGCATCTTAATCTAGTTAACTTTAAAGATATGCATAGATTGTGTTGTTTAATTTATTTAAAAAAAAATTTTAATAACTTAGACAAAAATAAGATTTTCTATAAATATAATTTTATGGGTTTGGAACCAAAGAGTAAGAAGAATTTTTTGGGGGAAATTAGAGGTTAATTACCATGACTATGGAGACCTGTTTTGGAAGGAGAGGAAGAGGAATGATATGACTAGGGTTGTTAAAATGGGCTATGCGCCGGTGGGCTTAACCACACCCACGTAAAAAAAGTTGGCCCGTGATCTGTCTAATTAGACTAATATTATATGGGTTTAAATGGGTGAGCCCATTTATTTGATGGGCTAAACTAAAATTAAATGGGTTAGCCCATGGGTTTTTAATTTTTCTTTACTTTTCTACTTAATTTCTAACACTCTCGTTTCTTTTCTGGCGAAAAAATCACGGAATCATGTTTTTGGCAAAAAAATTAGGGAATCGATTTTTTGGCGAAAATTTGTGAAACATATTTTGGCGGAAAAAATGCGGACTCACTTTTTTTTTGCGAGAAAATTACGAAACCGTGTTTTTGCAGGAAAATTGCAAAACCATATTTTTGGAGGAAAAATACAGACTTGTGTTTTTGGCGGAAAAAATGTGGACTCGTGTTTTTGACGGTTTTAGAGAAAACTATGAAAATATGGTGGCGGGAAAACCGGGGAAAATATGGTTTTAGAGAAAACTATGAAAATGTGGTTTTTACGGGAAAATAATGAAATTATGTTTTTGGGCGGAAAAATGCAGACTCGTATTTTTGGGGGAAAAATATGGACTTGTGTTTTTGGCGGAAAAATACAGAAAAATATGGTTTTAGATAAAACTATGAAAATATGGTTTTTGGAGGGAAAATAATAAAATTGCGCTTTTGGGCGGGAAAATACGGACTCGTATTTTTAGCGGTAAAATATGGACTTGTGTTTTTGGCAGTATGTTTAATAATAAGAGTATGTTTTGCAAAATAAAAGTATGTTTTACAAAGGAGAATCAAACTAAACGGGCTAACAGGTTTAATTGGACTAAGCAAAATAAATGAGTTTTAATGGGTGGGTCTAAACGGGCTCAACATTAAGCGGGTTTTAACGGGCCCTAGATATGACCAACAAAGACCCATTTCATTAGCCTCTTCTTCTTCTTCAGTTCTTCTAAATTATAGGATAATATTCCACATGTCGCCCAAAAAGAAATATTAAAAAATCTTATATTTTGTAAATTATTTTATCATTAAACAATTTGATGTTATCCTTTACTTTAGTGACGGAAAAATATAAATAAAATTTAGAGATAATGTGTCTTTCTGATCTCGTAATTTCTTATAGTTATGATATATATAATTAAAAATAGATTAAAAAAAATATTATAGTGTGATTGAGTGAAAACTCATGGGTGTTTGGAGATAAAATACACATGTCAAACTGAGAGGTGACACATAAAAGCTTCTCCTTGATTTTCATTAGGAGAAAATTTAAAATATTATAATAGATAGATAGATAATTCAAAGCTTAAGTTCTCATTACTTAGATTGTGTCTAAAACTAGATCACGCTTAGCTACTCTTAATCTAGATCTTACACATTTTACGTCAGGATGGTGTTTGTGAAAATGTTTAAACCAACTCTTTTGTGAGCAAAGTAAACTTTAGCCACCTAGTTTAACAAATGAGAGTTGTAACTTGTGTTTAATATAAATAATAAATATATGTCATATGTGTAATGGTAGTGATATATATATATATATGTCATATGTGTATGGTAGTGACAAACCCATATCAATTATATAATTGAAGATAGTATTGATAGTTATATAAATTATAATATTTGTTTCAGCATTATTAGATATTAGTTATGTGACTTTTTAATTTTAAACTATATATTAAAATAGAAATACACGTTTTACGTGGATCCTATTCTAATTATATGTAAAGTATAAACCATACTTGTTAGAAAATTTGTATTTATTCCCACGCATGATTATTTAGTTAGGTATAAGCACATAAAAAAAATTCGTACCTGCAGTCCAAAACAGGTCTATGTTTTGGATTGGATGTGACTCCGATGTCAGACCATCCATCTTCGGATCTTCAGCCATCTGTGGAAAGTCTATGTTTTGGATTGGATGTGACTCCGATACCAGACCATCCATCTTCGGATCTTCAGCCATCTGTGGAAAGTCTCTGCACTCCGTTCGTTTGTTACAAAATTCATACAAACAATGATCAATCAAAATGATGATCACCATTGCAAAATCTTATCAAATTAGCTTTCCAGTTTCTATAAATAGTAAGAGTTACAATGAAAAAAAAATTAAGAAGATGGTAGGTGACATTCCTGTAGGAAGATGCTAGTTATTCATCGCCATCTTTTTATAAAATTAAGAAACCTGATCGAAAAAATTAGAGAAGAAAATGTTGGATAAGGAAGAAGATACCTGTTACTGAAATGGGAAAAACGTTGTTTCGTAGCTTCATCCTCCCAATCAACTACTTTTATCCATTGTTCCTCGATTTTCATTTCAACTTGATTTCCTATAGCGCTCTCAGAGTTGAATGGAAGTCTTTTCAGCTTTGGACAACGCCTTATCTCTAGATATTCCAGAACTGGGAAGGGTAGAGGAGTCCAGTAGATGCTCTCCAGTTTAGGTAAACCATCTAAGACGAGCTTAGTTAGATTTTGAAAGGGCTGCTCACTCGTATGACCCAGCTCGGCCATAGCTTTCCCTTTGCTTATTACTTCTTCCACTAGCGGACATTCAGATAAACTTAGATCGCGGATACTCGGAGCTAGTAACAACCATGTCAACTCCCTAAGACATTGGCACCCATGAATAGTCACTGTCCGTATGTTCCGGAATTGTGGAATTTTCTCAATGTTGCCTAGATGTACTGTCTCCCTTTGGATGGTGCTTCTCCAATCAATGGTTATCTCCGGGATATTACATCCCAAAATATCAAGCTCGCAAAGACTGAACATAGCATTTAACGATAATATTCCTCCATCAGCTATTGTAGTTTCAGTGAGATGTAAACGTTGGATAGAACTTGCCAACCGATGGATACTTAGTAACCGCTGCAAAACAGAAGATCCTCTCACAGTTAGACTCAACTCTTTCAGGCTCTTCAAAAGTTGTATATCCTCCATTAACTTGAGATCCATAGGAACAGACTGAAATAATCTCAGTACTTGCAAATTCAATAAACTCGCTATCACGTCAACTTCTTGAAGATTAGATGTGTAATCCAAATCCAAGTGTATCAAACTCCTCAGCTCTTTTAAACTAAGGGGCAATCCTTTTATACATGTCCATGATAAGTTGAGAAACCGCAGCAACACCAGGCTTGAAACTTCTTCCGGCAACTCAGTAAGTTCTCTATTAAATGATAGATCCAAGACTACAAGACTTGTCATCCACCGAAAGAAAGCACCCGATATCCATTTTAAGTGTCTGTTTCTTCGGAAGACAAGGGTTGTAAGCTCGGAACACTGGAGAGAATCTGATATATTCTGAATCTGAGTAGACGTCACTGACATTCTTCTAACAATCCCCCAATCATTGACCATTGGCAGCTGATGTATTCTCTCACCGCCTACCACAACAAAGTGTTCAATGTGCCTCCCAAAATCAGATGCTATCCACAAGGCCATTTCACGAACCATACCATGCATCTTTACACAATATCCATTTCCGCTCTCCATCAACAATCGCATCCTAACCAAATCACATATAATTTCATATCCCTGAATCAAAGCTTTTGTTCTATCTTCTTTTGCAAGGATTCCCTCGCCTATCCAGTAGTTTACCAGATCTTCTTTTCTTATATCACAATTTTCTGGAAACAGAGCACAATAAAGGAAGCATAACCTGATGTTCTCATCACTCATATTATCATAGATAGACTTTAAGATGGGAAGAGCCCCATCTTTCATATCTGGAAATTCGGCTGTCGATGAAGCCAAAACATGAATTGTGTAACGCCATTCGCCTACAGTCCGTTTCCGTGACATGGTCTCACCAATGAGATTGAGAGCAAGGGGCAAACCACGGCATGTACTAGCAACTACTCTTGCGAGCATAGGAATGTCTTGATGACTTATCAACGTGTTTTCTCCGACCGTCTCTTGAAACAAATCCCATGCTTCTTCTGAGCTCAAACATGTAATTTCTACCTTAGCATCAACCCACCTGCTTTCATCACATGCTTCCCGAGATTGAGTGGTGAATACGATTTTGCATCCATTGTCTCTGCTGGGAAAAGGAACTCCAATTTCCTCGAGATTTACTTCCCTTTGTATGCCGTCCAATAACAACAAAAATCTCTTTCCCTTTAAGGTCATCAATATTTCAGCTGCCTTCTCCTCTTTAGTTTCTCTTGTCCATTTTAGGCCTAATCTATTGCCGATTTCCTCCTGTATGCTCTCGACCTCTTCAGACCCCACAACAACAAAGATCACAAGACCAAATGCTTCTTCTAGAAACTTGTTTTTGATTTTAGTAAGAAGGGTGGTTTTGCCTACTCCACCCTTACCATAAATACCCAAAGTCCCAACAGTTTTTTCCTCTAAAAAATTACATGCCCTTTCAAACAAATTTTGTTGAGAAACAGTTAGTTGAATCGGGGGCATCTTTATCACAAGAGGCGGGTGAGCTTTGTGAACGACAACTTCAAAAACTCCCGTAGATTTCAGATTTTTAACTCCTTTCAGAGTCTTGAGTACCTCTTCACTGTAACGATAGGTCGATGCAGGGATCAGGGAACAGTAGCCATACCTTGATAGTCTCTGAATTTCAGAGATACTTTCATCAAGCAGACGATTGGCTTTCGGTTCAATCTCTTCGACCATGAAAATCCACCCTTTGACTTCTGGTAGCCCTTGTAGACCTATGTCCTCTTCTTTCGATACCCTTTTCAACAGATCATTTCTCATTGCGTTGAGGTCTTCCATTACTTTATGCAAAGCCTCTAGATTTTCCTCCAGGTTGTATAAATACTTTCGTTTCCCACACAAGAATGGCAGAAAAGGTTGATCACAAGATGGAGATTCAACGGAGAAATTATTACCCATTTTGTATTTGTGATCTAGAAAGCGGCAAGAGAATCAAGATGGCAGAACACACATCTGTTGAAACTTAGATTTCGCACTCCTACAAAAAAAAAGGAAAAAAAAAATGATTTGGCTTTCATTTTAGATTTGAGTTTTCTCAAAGATAATGCTTTTGTGGAAAGGGAAAAGGATACCGCACACTACACCTTTTAGACGTCACTTTTACCAAGAAACCTACAACATGCGCGTGGGGTAGGGTAATAAATGCATTCCACATAAATTTTTTAAAAAGATAATGTTTTCTCGAGTTTTAACATCGTTGCCGATATCATCTCCTATATATATAAAAAATATACTTATAAATAAATATTAAAAAATATTTATATTTATATTATATTATCATTATTTCAAATAACAAATTTTAATTTCTTTAAAAATATTTTAATTATTAGTTATCATGTGATCATTTAATTAAATTATGGTTATCGATTTTTTTATGGTAATTAATTAAAATTTTATATTTATATTAACTAATTAAAATCATATATGGATACTAAAAACCTATATTTAAAGCAGATATTTTATAAAATATTTTATATTTATAAAAAAATTCTATAATACATTTGCTAATATATTGTCCAAATTTTAAAAGTTTTATTAAGACATTAAATATTAGTTTTGATATTTTATATTAGTTTATCTGTATCAAATTTTAAAGTTTATTTAATATCAACTAAATTATACTTAATTTTAATATAACTAATCTAAAATATTAAAATTTATAATATTGAATTTTTTAAAAAATATCAATCCGAGTGAAGGGCATAATAATATTATTTCCTCTTTTAATTTAGAAGGGGACAAATAAGAAAACATTTAAGTCCAAATTTTTTCTCTTTGGTCTCCTCTCTCTATTATTTTTTTCCCCAATCTCTCTTTTCCTATCGTCTCTCTCTTTCTTCCTACTATTTCAAAGATCTGCACAAACATCTGTTTCCCTCTTGCTAATCCCCAATTCAAACATCCTGTTCTGTACAAGATCTGTTTTAAAATTGCTACTCCTATTTAAGTTCTCTTTCTCAATCCTGAACACAATGAATTTCTGTTGGTCGGTAGTTGAGCCATGTTATAAGTCTGCTTTGTCTTACTTGTGTGTAAAGGTGGGTTACAGTTGCAAGTTGAAGGAAAATCTTGTCTTGTTGAGGAGCGCTTTGGGTGAGCTTAGAGCAGAAAAAGAAGATGTTTTAAACAGAGTCAATGCTGAGGAGCTTATGGGTGGTCAACGGCTAGCTATTGTGACTACGTGGCTTTCAGAAGTCGAAACCATTGAGACAAACACCAATGAATTAATTGATGTTGCGTCCGCTCGGGATGCTTCTTCTCAGAATGCTTCCGCCGTACGTCGACGTCTGTCAACATCTGGGTGCTGGTTCTCAAGCTGCAACCTAGGCGAAGAGGTATTCAAGAAGTTGACTGAAGTTAAAAGTCTCTGCGGTAAAGAGTTTAAAGAAGTGACTGGGCAACCTCCTCCTCCTGTGGTAGAAGTGAGACATTGCGAACAAACTGTTGGTCTTGATGCGACGCTGGAAAAGACTTGGGAAAGTCTTAGAAAAGATGAAAATAGAATGTTGGGAATCTACGGGATGGGAGGCGTAGGCAAAACTACCCTCCTCACTCTAATTAACAACAAGTTCGTTGAAGTCAAGAATGATTTTGATGTTGTTATTTGGGTTGAATCGTCTAAAGATGCAGATGTCGGGAAGATTCAAGATGCAATCGGGGAAAGATTACACCTCTGTGACAATAATTGGTCTACATACGGAAGAACCAAGAAAGCTGGTGAAATAAGAAGGGTTCTAAGAGATATGAAGCCCCGGTTCGTGCTGTTATTAGATGACTTATGGGAGGCTGTGAGTTTAACAGGTATAGGCATTCCAGTGCTGGGGAGACAATACAAAGTCGTGTTTACTACTCGTTCTAAGGATGTCTGTTCAGATATGAGGCCAAATGAGGGCATAGAAGTTCAATGTCTGGCAGAGAATGAAGCATGGGATTTGTTCAAGCTGAAGGTCAGATGCGAATGGTTTAATAACGAAATGTCTGAGATAGCCAAAAAGATTGCGTCTAAGTGTTGTGGCTTACCCCTTGCAATTGAAGTAATTGGAAAGACTATGGCATCTAAAACTACTGTACCTGAATGGCGTCGTGCACTCAATACTTTGGAGTCTTTTCCAAGTGAGATGAAAGGTACAGAGAAGGGCATATTTCAAGTTTTGAAGTTAAGCTATGATTATTTAGAATTAAAAGATGCCAAGTGTTTCCAGTATTGTGCTTTATTTCCTAAGGCATATTATATCAAACAAGATGAGCTGGTAGAGTATTGGATAGGTGAGGGTTTCATAGATGAAAAAGACGGAAGAGAGAGAGCAAAGGATCGAGGCTATGAGATAATCGATACTCTTGTTGGGGCAGGTTTGTTAATGGTGGATGGCGAGTCTAATAAGAAAGTGTATATGCATGATATGATCCGTAAGATGGCATTGTGGATAGTGTCTAAAATTAGGGATGGGGAAAGATTTGTTGTGAAAACAGATGCTGGTTTAAGCCAGCTGCCTGATGTCACGGATTGGATAACCGTGACAAAGATGTCTCTGATCAACAATGAGATTAAGAGCATACCAGACGATCCTGAATTTCCTAAGCAGACAAATCTTGTAACCTTGTTCCTTCAAAATAACAAGTTAGGAGATATTGTTGGTAAATTCTTTCTGGTCATGTCGACTCTGGTGGTTTTGGATCTATCTTGGAACCTCCAAATCACCGAGTTGCCAAAAGGAATTTCGGAGTTGGTTTCTTTGCGGCTTCTCAACTTATCAGGGACGAGAATAAAGGATTTACCAGAAGGTTTAAGAGTCTTGAGTCAATTGATTCACTTGAATTTAGAGTCCACATCCAATCTTCAAAATCTCAGTCTGATTTCAGAATTACAAAAGTTGCAGGTTTTAAGATTTTATAAATCTGCTGCTGCATTAGATTGCGGCTTACTGCAGATCTTGGAGCAGTTGAAGGGTTTAGAACTTTTGACCGTTACTGTGAATGATTATTCTATTTTACAAGAGTTTTTAGGAAGCAGAAGATTGGCAGGGATGACTCAGGGTCTATATCTTGAAAAACTTGAAGTATCAATTGCAGCCATTGGTGCGTTGAGTAGTCTTCACAAACTTGAAATGGTAGACTGTGATATCACAGAGTCAGGGACAGAATGGGAAGGCAACAGAAGAGACCAGTATTCTCCATCCACATCATCCAATCAAATCACTCCAAGCAATCCATGGTTCAAGAATCTCTCAGCTGTGGTAATAAACTCATGCATACATCTAAAGGATTTGACATGGCTGATATATGCTGCGAATCTTGAGTCTCTAAGCGTGGAAGCCTCGCCTAAGATGACAGAATTAATAAACAAAGAGAAAGCTGAAGGGGTTGGGGTTAATCCTTTTCAAGAGCTACAAGTCCTTCGTCTACATTATTTGAACGAATTAGGAAGCATCTATGGGAGTCAAATCTCTTTTCCAAAACTGAAGCGGAACAAAAGCGATATAAAAAACTGCCCAAATCTTCCTCAACGTCCATTAGAAGAAAATCGATGATGATCTCCTATAAGGCGTTGAATGGGAGAGTGTAGGTCAAGATCGATTTTGTCCTGTCACTTTGGCTCTCATCTTATTTCTTGTTTGTTTCCACTACTTGCTTGTTTTGTAAAAGTTCAAACTTCTGTATTTTTCTCTCACTTATCTGCGTGTCAACTGAAATTTTCTAGTTAAGCTTTCTGATTAGTTAAAAGCGTGGATGTCTTTTGTATTGCTAAAGATTTTTTTTTTTTTTACTGCGCTTTGTATTAAATTATGGCGATAACGAACTCAAATGCTTGTAATACAACAAACACGATTTTCTATCCGTTATAAATGAATAATTAATATTTATAATTGATATATTTGGTTAAAATTCTAAATTTTCAAAAGAATTACTTTTTGAAACCCAAATAAATCCGGGAGTTGGTAGAGGCAAAAATTTCATGTGAAACAATGACTAACAAGCTTTTGGGATCTCTAACTTCCGTCAAATATCTTCACAGGACATTAAACATGTATCCGGTTTTGGATACAAGGATTCACCAAGAATAGGGGGATCTTTGACTTAGGTGGAGATTGTACTCTAAAGATCCAAGTAAAGTCATTGTGAAATTAACTGAAGTGTGGGAGACACTCTGGATCATTTAGAAGGTCTTAAGGCAGCTGGTTTAGCTGGTGAACCGAGGATTCAACCGTATCCAGTTTAGGTTCTATTGTCCACTAAAAATGATAAATTTGATGAGAATAAGAACACAAAAGTTTTTTGGAAAAATTATTATTAGACTCTCATAAAAAATAAAGTACAAGTTACATCTCTATATATAGAGATTGGCTAGACCTAAATTTCTTAAATTAAGATAAACATAAATGTAAATAATATTTTAGAAATAAATATAAAATATTCTTAAAAGATATTGTTAAATATCATGATTTTCTAGATCGTTCTTGATCTTCATGATTCTCTCCCAATACCCTTCGGCAAGCTCATATGTGGTAACACGTGTGAGATTGGACATGTCTTTGAGATAACACTGTTATTCCTGGTCGTCGGGTCATTTTCATGACATTTATACCCCACCATATGATCAATTTCACGGCGTTTATACCTAGCGGTATGGTTCATCATCGACATTATACTCTGTCGTAGGGTTAATTCATGAATCTCGTTGGAGAGAGTTTCAAATAACTCTAGATCGAGTTTTTTTTCAAAGAACTAGCAATTTCGCTAGTCAACAAGATCAAACGTTACCAATAATTCCAATAGAATCACGTTTTTTTTTTTTTTAACAAAAGCAAACGTAACGAAACCATAATCCACAAAAAGGATCAAGGTTCTGATAGCATGATAATTTGAATAGAGTAAAAACACAAAAGTGTTTAGAAAAAATTATTATTAGACTCTCATAAGAATAAAATTACATTGGTTAGAGTCGTTAGACCTAAATTTCTTAAAATTAAGATAAAAATAAATGTATCTCTCATTCTCATTAGTCACTCTATAATCTATGTATTGTTTCTTTTGCATGCGTTCTCTTCTTTTCTTGAATCGATCTCAAAACTATTCGCGAACATCTAATCGGTCAAAATCTTAGATTAGGTCTCACATTATTTTTGTAACATCTACAAAAAAAAATTAGTTCGCGTATTATCTTATAATCCCAAAAGAAACTGTGTACTTGTATGAAAATAACTAAATAGTGAATAAAGTGTTATGCAATTTTTACCTTTTCTCTATTTTTTTTTCTTTGAAAGTAACTTTATTAATATGATAAAGTATGTTAAAGGATAACAAACCAAGATTAAAGACAAAGCTACAACCAGAAAGAAAACGCCAAATCTCAAAGTATTTATCATATTCATTGTTTTATTAATGGGATTAATGCAACGAAATCCGCCAACTTAATTTTTTTTGCGCGTCAGCATCCCACCTCAAAAAAATGAACTGAAATACCCTAACCACAAATTAACCCGCAATGTAACCCATATGTATATCGATGACGTGACACAGTGTAACATCTCTTTAATGAAATAAAACGACATGACGTTTTGTGAAAATTTTGTTGGTCTTTTGGAAAAAAACCATGAGTGTAATAAAGAAAAAATAAAGAAATGAAAAATCCCAAATTGTCGAAAGTGGAAAAAAAACGATAAGCTTCATCTGTTCTCCTCACTATGGAAGCAGAGATTGGTTCGTGTAATAATGGGTAATAGGGTTTCTCTATCTGCTAATTGTCTGAGTAGAGATACCTCTCATATTCAAATCCTGGTCCAGCAGCTCCATCTCTATTGATTCTCTTTCTCAACTCGAGAAGCTCGAGAGCCAGCAAGAGCCCCAAGTCGAGAAAATCCTTAATCCTCCATTGAAGCGAGCAAGGTCCGTGAACATCACTGTGGTCTGCTCTCAAGCTTGAGATTTGATTCAGAAATTTTGACCCGAGTAGTAAAGATGGGAGCTAGGTCGAAAGCTATGGAAGGAGCTTGAATCAGGAAGGCTTGAGAAATTAGTGGAGAAGCTAGAGAAGAACAAATCAGATTCATGTCCACATTCTGTTTCGTTAATCGGGTCGGAATTTATGAACCGAGAGAACAAATTGATGGAGCTGCCTTGTGGTTTAACATTGGGTTCATCTCCTTAAATTAAAGAGTTATAATTTAGGTTTTAATCAATTTGGATCTGATTAAATCCAGATTCTCCTTTAAAATAGAGAATTGAAGCTTCATCTCCTCCACGTTCTGATACCTTTTCGGCTTTTCCCATACCTTCACCCATCACCAAAACAATTATCAAAACAAGGGACTCAAAGTCAACGGTGAAGCCATGTGACGAGATTGACCTAAGATCTGGGAAACAGATTCTTCTACCTCCTGGAAACCGTCAGAGACCATCCGGATCTGGTTTGACTCATCGAATCCGATATTCGCCGCCGCTGATGAGGCGATGTGAATGACCAGATCCGTTCTTAGTTTTTTTTCTCACAGACATGGTTTTCTCTCTCTCTCATTCTTAGTTTTTTTTTCTCTTCTCAATGCTTATGTCTGCTTCAATGTTATTAGCTCGAGAGATTGTGAGTGAGAGAAGAAGAAGCAGAGTAGAAGACGGAAGAGAGAGATACAGACGGATAGAGGAACATTAACATCCCCTTTCAAAACGGAGTTTCGACAGTGTTAACACTCACAAAACGCTGCGTTGCGCACTCCGTCAAAAACATAACGTGGATATGACGGAGGGGTTATATTGCAAATTAATTTGGGGTTAGGACATTTCGGTGCATTTTTTTAAGATAGAGTGCTAACGTGCAAAAAAATTTAAGTTGGCGGATTTCGTTGCATTAATCCCTTTATTGATATGATAGGGATTAATATGATAAAGTATCCCTTTTTCTAAGATATGGAAAGAAAACCCCAAATCCTTACTCAGAATCATGATATGTTGACTGACTCTAGAACAATGAAAAACAAAAACTCTATTTTTAAATTAACCTTCCTATTGATTCTCAGCTCACATGTGAACCTCAAAATACAAACGCCAAACCCTTAATATATTTTCACTATTTTCTTAGGGTTAATTATGTAATGGAGGATATTGATGACAGCATTTTTATGGTAATGGAAAAAAAGGCAAATTATTCACAATATTGCTATCAAAGGGCAATTTCAAAATAACATGGATGACACATTGTTTCAAAAATCACAGATGAGAAAATGGTATTAAACTGGGTTTTTTTCTATATGATTTAAACCAAAAAAGCATAATTTTTTAATCTTTTAAAATTATCACCGATGACACATTGTTTTACATAACATTGCTCTTTACTCATTATTAAGTCTCACTTATTGTGAATAAGTGTTTACTCACAAAAATAATAAAATAAGACCGCGCTACTGGTAACAGCTCTATGACATATTGCATATTTTAAAATTTCACTTTTAAATGATTTTTCAGTCAAAGTGGTGGAAGTGCATGTGTTTTTTTTTTTCCCCTCGACAACACATTCAAATTAACCAATCACAATTTCCGAATTGATAACAAAACACAAACTCAAAAGGAGCCATAAACTCAATAGAAGCCACATAAACTTGATTCAGAATTGAAACCTTTGCCAAATGATCTGCCGCTTTATTAGCGGTTATGCCAATATGGTTGAACTAAATGGGAAGCATGGAGATCTTATCTTTGATAGCTGATATGAATGTTTGAAGTCTAGGCCAATCTCCTCCATTCCGGACTGCCTCAATCAGTAACTTAGAATCACTCTCAAAAATCACAGATGTGTATCCTAAATTGATGACACATTGTACTGCCCAGGTTAAGGCTGCTGCCTCAGCTTCTAAAGAAGAATGCAGCTTAGGGTAGGTCTTGGATCCGAAACAAACTAAGTTTCCTTGGCTGCTCCTCAGAATCCAGCCTGTGCCACATACATCTTTGCTCTCCGACCAACTTGCATCAGTGTTACATTTAAGTAGACCCAATGGAAGAGGGTTCCATTTGCTGTTCCTGTGACAGATTTGCATCGGCAGAGAGGTCACAGAGGAAGAGTTAACAGAAGAATAATGACTCGTAGTCCATTCACAAGCATCAACCATAGATAATTCTATTAGAGTATTGGCATGTCTAGTTGATCCCTCAAAAATGAATTCATTTCTTGATTTCCAGAGTTTCCAGACTAACCAGGGCCAGAGATTACCTTCCTTACATAATTTGTCTTTCATGTTGTCTGGAGGGAAAAGGAGCAGACTCAGATTTGAGTGAAAAGTGGTGCAAGGATTTGGATAGAAAAGATATCCAACAGGTGAAAATGCCCAAATCAACCTAGCAAATCCACAGGTGAAGATGATATGGTTGATATCCTCCATTGCGTGGCCACATTTTGGACATGAGGGGTCTGAGGTGAGTCTCTTCTTGTGGAGATTGTTCCCAGAAGGCACTGCATTGGATAAGCATCGCCACAGAAAGTGCAGAATCTTTGGTGGAGCCTTAGCTTTCCCTAACCCATCAAACAGGGTAGAGAAGTCAGGCAGTTGCTCAGGAGCCTGGTTTGTAGGAGATGGCTTATTGAGAACCCACGACCTATAGCCAGACTTGACTGAGTAATTTCCATTGTTTTTGTTAATCCAAGAGTAAACAGACTTAGCTGGTAGCCCTCCTGGCTTGATACTCAAAACAAATTTGCTTTCTTGTTCCTTCAAGGCTTATGACAAACGGCCTATAAATCATTCATCATTCCCCCTTTCTCTGAAGAAATCGATTGATAATTCTTCAGTATCTATTCCAGGCTTTGGTAGTGGAGCTCTTGGGATCCCATATAGTATCCAAGGATCTGTCCAGAATTGAAGATCCATGCCATTACCAACTTCTTTTCGCATACCCTGTTTCATCAATTCCTGTCTTGAAATGATGCTGCGTCATCCATAAGAGGGTCTACTATTCAGTTTTGCCTGTAAAGCAGAAATGTTTGGGTAGTATTTTGCTTTGAGGAGCCTGGCAAGCAGGGAGTGGGGTTGATTGCAAAGTCTCCATAGCTGTTTCCCCAAAAATGCCTTATTAAACCTCTCAAGCTCTCTGAATCCCATTCCTCCATCTTTCTTGCTTTTAGTCATGGAGGGCCATGCTTTCCAATGAATTCCAATACCTGTTTCATTGTTTTTCCACCAAAAAGCAGATAATATACCAAAAATACGAGCTAACAGACCTTTTGGCAACATGAAGCAACTCATGGCATAAGTAGGAAATGCCATAGTTACTAATTTAACTAATATCTCTTTGCCCCCTGTGATAGGTATCTGTTGTTCCAAGATGACAATCTCCTTTCAACCTTGCCTACAAGAAACTGTAAAGTTTTTGTTCTTCAGCGGCTAAAGTCTTCAGGCAGTCTAAGATATAGTCCCATACCACCCTCATTTGATATACCAGACACTTCTTTAATCTGAGATCTTTGCTCTAGAGAGATAAGCCTTCCAAATGTGATGCTAGATTTGACAAAGCTAACCTTCTGTCTTCAAGAATGTGTTTCAGAGTCTTAAGATAATCTGTTTTTGCCTTGATGAAAAAGACATTATCATCAGCAAAAAGGAGATGTGAGACAGATGGAGCCTTCTTGACAATGCTTAAGCCCTCCATTTGCTTATTTGTCTCTCCTCTGGCTAGTCTGATAACCAGCATCTCTGAGCATATGATGAAAAGCAGTGGAGAGAGGCAATATCCCTGTCTAAATCCTCTTGAGGAATGAAATTTTCCATACTATTTCCCAATGATAACTACTCCAAAAGACACAGTAGTAATGCATTTCATTATTCTTGCAATCCAACCTTCACCAAAGCCCAATACTCTCAAGGAATCTTCTATAAACTGCCACTCTATTCTGTCAAAAGCTTTCATCATGTCAGTTTTAATGGCTAAGCCATTGTTTGCCATTGAGTCATTGCTTTTGAGTCCATGCATTAACTCGTGAGCAATCAGAATATTATCTAATATTGACCTTCCTTGGATGAAAGCAGCTTGAGTAACAGAGATCACATCCGGGAGGACCAGTTTCAGTCTTAAAGCAAGAAGCTTAGAGGTAATCTTATAACTAAAGTTGCACAGGCTAATGGGTCTGAATTCTGAAAGCTTGCTTGATTTTGTCTTCTTGGGATAAGAAAAATACTTGTTTCATTAATTCGTGGATCAAGATGTCTTGTTTCCATGAATTCCTTGACCATAAAGCACACTTCTGGTCCCACTAAATTCCAATGTTACTGATAGAACCCTCATGTGAAGCCATCTGGACCAGGACATTTATCGGGTCCTAGGTTGAAGACAGCCTGCTTGATTTCACTATCAGATGGGGCTTTGAGGAGGGCTTCATTCTGTTGCAGGGTGATCTTTGGTGATACTCCATTAAACATAGCAGAATGTCTAATCTCTGAGGAATGCAGCAACTCTGAAGTATACAAATCAGAGAAAAAGCTTACAGCCAAGTTACCCATCTCTTTATTTGAGTAATATATGGCACCAGTAGAATCATTGATTAGATGATGAATAGAGTTTCTGACCGTCTTTTGTTTGATAGAATTATGGAAGAACTTCGTGTTTCTGTCCCCCCCCCCCACTATACAAGATGATCTACTTCTTTGTCGTCAGAAATCCTCTTCTTCTTCATAAGCCAAGACAAGTTGAGATTTTAGGTTCTTATACTCATTCTAATCCATCACTGGTTGGTGGGTGATGATATCAATCTGTTGCTTGAGCTGGACAATTCTGTTTTGAGAGTTTGTGAAGCTAGCTTTTTTCCAAAGAAACAGGGAGTGTCTGCAACTTCTAATTCTTCCAATCAAGTCATGTGGATCTGGTTGCAACTTGTTCCATCCCCTATCTACTACCTCCAATAAACCCTCCTTTTCGTTCCACCTCCTATCATAACGGAATTGGCCACTTTTCTTGAGACCCCCATCTAAACAAGTTAAGATGGGGCTATGGTCAGAGCCAACTCTAGAAAGATAGGAGGATGCGGCTGATGGGAATTCTAATAACCAATCCACATTAGCTAGAACTCTATCTAGCTTACGGTGAACCAGTTCTCTCCCCCTTGAACCAAACCATGATAGTGGGTTGCCTTCATATGGCAGTTCAAAAAGACCACATTTTGAAAACAGAATTCTAAAGGCATAAAATGAGCTTTCTTGTCCGATAATTCCACCTCTTTTTTCTTCGTTGTTGAGGAGCTCATTGAAATCGCCTAGGAGCATCCAAGGCTCTGCTCTGTTTTCACCAATTCTGATTAAACTCTCCCAGACTTTCTCTCTTTCACTGCTCACAGGATCTCCATAAACCCCTATGAGGAAGAATGTGTGTCTTTTCCATTCCATCTTCGTATTAATCCATCTTGTGGAAGAGGATAGGATGTTGACTTTAATCTCTTCAGCCCAAAGTAAAGCCAGACCTCCACTTAACCCGATTGGCTCCACTGTATGCATGTCAAACATCTTCAAGTCCTCACAACACTTTTCCATTTGCCTTCTTCTCTATTTGGTCTCACTAAGGAATATTATCTGGGGTACATATTGACCACATATGTCCCTGAGATGTCGAACTGCTAGGTTACTCCCCAAACCTTGGTAGTTCCAGCAGGTTGTCCTCATATGGACCTGTGTGGTTTCTGGGGAACCACGAACCTGTTTGAGGGGATGACTTGGTTGTCCTTGGGAAGAACAGGAGAAGAATGTTCTTGACCTCTGACAATGATTGAAGACAGAGCATGAGAGGAGGCTTGGAGCTTAGTTCTTGCAGCATTCTTCTCAGCACTAGTTCTCCTCTTACGCTTTGCCATAGAGGAAGATTGTTGCTCAGCCTAAAATCTGAAGGCAGCTGATGTAGGACCAGCTGGGCTTCAGGGGAAGCAACGACTATCCCAGAGGATAGTATTTGTTCACCATCAGCTAGAGAGATCTCTTGAATCTTACAACTAGAGGATATAGTGCCAGTGGGAGATTGTTGTCTCTCAATAACTTTCCCTGATGTGAGAGTTACAGTGTTAGAAGTGCCTTCACCTCTGTTATGGGATCTGCTTGCCCTTTGCTTGTCAATTTGATCTTGGAGCCAAGCTTCTTCTTTTTGAGGAGGAGTAGGACATGATTTGCCTTTAGCCCTCCAGTGGGAAGAGGAAGATATCCCTTTGCCTTTGTCTAAAGCAGTTCCTTCAGTTTGAGGTGAAAGAGTTGCTCTACCACGTCCTCTGCCACGACCGCGACTTCTACCAGCTCCTCTACCTCTACTAGTAGTTGTACAATAGCAGGAGGGGGAACCTCATCAGAGATGTCATCGGGATTAGCATTCACCGCTGAGGAGGAGCCCAGGGAGCCTGAAGCAGCTCTTGAGCTTTTGGAGGAAGCATATTTTTCTTTTGCTAGACTGGCCTGTCAGAATGAACATCTGAATTTATCGTGAGGCAGGCGTTTACAGAAGTATCAGAGCCTCTTAAGCTTTTCATAGTCCAATTCCACCACCACTGATTCTCCCGACTTGAATTTGAAAGGCTTCTTGAAAGGAAGTGGATGTTCTATTGGGAGCCAAAGCCGAGCCCTAACATATTCAAGGGAATTGGAGTTCTTAGCATGAAGCTCCACGTCTTCAACCTTTCCAAGAGTGGATCCCAGGGAGAAGATTGTGTCCTTTTTAATCTTGTGGAGAGGTAGCCCTTTGATTCAGACCCATTGCTTCCAAAAAGTGAGCTGAGGGGTTGGCCGTCCATCTCTCTCATGTGACTAGCCAGCCATTGACGAACGAAGGTCCTTTCTTGAGAGTTGCTTGAAGGTCTTTTTCTGATGAAAAACGAAACTGAATTCTATCTTTTCCAACCACTCTGCCCTTAACTTGATCCTCTGATGCCCAAATCTTTGGGAGGGCAGTGATTAAGCCAATGTTGCTTATACTGATAGAGTTAAGAATTCTCATGATCATACTTAACTCAAAATCTTCCAACACATCCTGGTCCTCCGAGTCTGACAAAAGCACCGCTTCGTCAATATTGACTGCCTCGTTCTCTTTGACCTGTCGCAGGAGTTCTTCATCCCGCTTTGAATGTGAACGAATCATCCTGGAGAATAGCACAAATCAAATCCAGTAATTGAACTCCAAAGTTCTAGATACTCAAGGCTGGAATAGGTCCTGTCAAGTATCTGCCAGATCCTAGTCAGCGCAGGGCCTAACTAGGAGACACTAGGAAGAGCCGTAGCTTATCCAGGTAAATGATGAGTCGAAGACTCGGTTCCAGACGCTCAAAATTGTAATGAATCCTACCAAGTATCCGAAAACCCTAACCAGCGCGAGGCATAGCTAGGGGACACCAAGTAAAAACAAGTTTACTCGGGTAAAAACTTGAATCGAGGATTCAAGGAGGGATCCAACATCAGCTAAACCAACCCTCGTCCAGTTCTAAGACATCAGGGATGTACACAGATCTAGAGGGAAGATCGATTTTGAAGACGGGTTAGGGAGGAAAAGAGAGAAGGAATAGAAAGAGGGAGACTGAACGAGAAAAGGAGAAGGTTTAGACGGAAAAGGAGGAGAAAAATTGTTAGATCCGAAAGAGGCGAGAAGCGAGAACGCCTTGGAGAGTACAGCCGGAGAAGGAAAAAGGTCAGCAGAGAAAAGAAAGAAAAAAGAAAGGTCGAAATTAGGGTTTTAGATCTAGAAAGGAGAGGTAATAGATAGAGACTGGTACTGGTATCAAAAGAAAGAGAGGAAGAAGGAGATTTAGAAACTGGAAGAGAAATAAAATTTTAGTAAGGGAAGCGAAGTAGATTTGAGAGGAAAATGAGGCGACTGCGTATCGCCATGGTCACATGCCTTAAGAATTTTCTTTTTCTAAAAATTAGAGAGAGAAACCCCTAAATTAAGTTCGAATGTGCATGTGTTTTAAGAGTTCCCCATTGTTATAGGTTTGACAGAATGATATATTGATTGCATCTACTAACAAGGCTCAAATTGAGAGTTTAAAGATCTTATTAAAATCTAAGTTTGAAATGAAAGATTTTAGAGAGGCCAAGAAAATTCTAGGCATGGAGATAATCAGGGATAGAGCTAGAGGAAAGTTTTAGGTAACTATAATATGGCTCAGTCAAAGTCATTAGCTACATCTATGGGAGCACATTTTAGGTTAAAATCAATTACAGAAGAAGAGTTGAATAGTCAGTTTGATTTCATGAGAAAGGTTCCCTATCAGAGTGCGGTAGGGAGCATAATGTACTCTATGGTTGGCTTTAGGCCCGACTTGGCTTATCCGATAGGTTTGATAAGCATGTTCATGAGTAATACAATAAAGAAGCATTATCACGGAATCAAGTGGGTTCTCAGATACATCAAGGGTTCATTTGGAATAGGTTTAAGCTTCAAGAAGAAAGAGGATTTTTTGATCAAAGAGTACTATGCTTCTGACTATTCTATAGATCATGATAATAGGAGATCTATTACTGGGATGGTTTTCACTAAAAGGGGCAATACAATAACTTGGAGGTCAACACTCCAAAAGATAGTGGCTCTATCAACAGCAAAAGTTGTCAAGGAAGCAGTGTGGCTAAAAGGATTGGCAGAAGAACTTGGGTTTTCCACAAAGAATGTTGTGTTTTACGAGAAAACCAATCATGTGGCTGTGATGTTTCACTTCATCAGAGATCTCATCAACAAAGGAGATGTCCAAGTTCTGAAGATTCCAATGGCTGGCTTACAATCATGCTGATATCTTCACTAAGGTACTACCAGTTTCGAAGTTACAAGAAGCATTACAGATGCTTCGAGTCTCAAGAAATTGAGAGGTCCTTTATAGGAACATTAAACATGTATCCGGGTTTGGATACAAGGATTCACCTAAGAATAGAGGGATCTTTGACTAAGGTGGAGATTTGAAGATTGTAGTCTAAAGATCCAAGTAAAGTCATTGTGAAATTGACGAGTGTGGGAGTTACTCTAGAGCATTTAGAAGGTCTCAAGACAGCTGGTTTAGCTGGTGAACCGAGGATTCAACCGAATCCGGTTTAGGTTCTATTGTCCACTAAAAAGAAACCAAGTCTCTTTTCTCATTCCTCACTCTATAATCTATGTATTGTTTCTTTTGCATGCGTTCTCTTCTTTTCTCGAATCGATCTCAAAACTATTCGCGAACATCTAATCGGTCAAAATCTTAGATTAGGTCTCACATTATTTTTGTAACATCTACAAAAAAAATTAATTCACGTATTATCTTATAATCCCAAAAGAAACTGTGTACTTGTATGAAAATAGCTAAATAGTGAATAAAGTGTTATGCAATTTTTCCCTTTTCCCTAATTTTTTTTTCTTTGAAAGTAACTTTATTAATATGATAAAGTATCTCAAAGGATAACAAATCAAGATTAAAGACAAAGCTAGAACTACTTTTACAACAGATTCTAATAAATTAATTTCTTTGTACTATCACAATTGCTATATATATCGCCACTGGCGAAACATGGAAGCCAAATTTCTAATCTAAAGGTATATGCTTCAAATTGGTACCAATCTTTTTAATAAAGAAACATAAAAGCCCTAATTAACGTTCCACGAATCGAAACAGTAGAAGAAAAGTAGAAACCCTACAAATTCTGATAAATCGGAAGAGAAGAAACCTGAAAACTTCGAGGAACAAAATCTTGACGACACATGATTAGAACTGTAACATCCGTATCCCGAGTCGTTTTCTTGTAGTATAAGTTACTACATTTCTTACGGTGTAAGTTGTTATTTTTATGTGCTTCGTACCGTGTTGTATTTGTTCCTGAGAGAAATAAGAACAACGGTAAGATCGATTAATAAATACCGGGGTTGAGATTGGTCTGATTAATCAGAAGATTAATCGTTTCGGAACTAATTCGGGTCAATTTGGTTCGGAATAGTGTTTTACAGAATGAATAGTATTTTGACGGAAATGAGATGGAAAGTGTTGTGGATAATACTGAGCTTGAGTGATGGCTCTAGGGACGGTAAACGGGTTGATTCGATCAAAGGATTGATCGTTGAGATGTAATTTCGAATAGTTCGGTTTAGCGGAATTACGTGGTAAATCCGGGGTGTGGACGGGAATGGAAGGAAATATTTTGGGACGGGGAGAATGTCTCAAATATTTCGGAAAATTGGACAGAATTACTAAACCGTGGGAAATAATTAATCGGGATTGAATGTGGCGGTTTAGAGAATTCGGTTTGGTTTAATTGAATTAAACCAAACATATACATACATATGTATTTATGTATGTAAAAATATCTTCTCTTCCTAATATTCTTGAACCTTCTTCTTCTTTCATTTGGAAAAGAAGAATCTAGAACTAGAGAGAGAAAAGAAGAGAGGAAACGAGGGAAAGAAAGAGAGGAAGAAGGAGAAGAGGAAGGAGAAGAGAAAGGAAGAAGAGGAAGGAAGAAAAGGGTGTGAAGAACAGAGTTTTGGAGCTGTGTTGAGAGGCTCGATCGGGGTAGCAAACGGATACGGATTGAGCTGAGTTTTGGTGGGTAAGTTCTTCCATCTCTTGTGTGCTCGTCTACCAAATTTCGTGGGATTATGCTGAGTAGTTTAGGAGATACGATTTTTCTCCCTAGACTGCTCTGTTTCCGGATTGTAACGTCGGGCCGTTTTCGGGTGAGTGTTTGAACACTCGAATCTTGTCAGTTTTGGTTGAAATTTGGTGGATAGGTTTTTGGGATTGTGAACTTGAACTTCACCAAAGGGTTTGCCCAAATTTTGGCTAGGTTAAAAGTTATAGCGAAAATAGCGAAACTCTGTTTTGAGAAGGGAACTGTGACCAGTTCGGTGTCGGGAAACGTTTGGGTACCTTAACCTTAACCGATTGAGCTGAAATTTTGTAGAAACGCTCCTGACAGTTTAATCTTGGATTTGACCAGAGGGATTGAGGTTTTGATGGGTAGATTAAGAGTTACGGTCATTTTAAGTGAGGCTCTGTTTTTGGGGAAAAGATTCCAAAAACAGGGTTTGAGCATTTGAGTTTAAGGCTCATGGGGTGAGCCTATTGGGGATGTCATTAAGGACGTGTTGTACTCTATCTTGGCAGGCTTGTAGTGGTTACCTTGTGGTGTGCTGCGCCAAGAGAGAGAGATCAAACTCTAAGGTTCAAGCTTTGTGAATCTTTCAACCGTAATCGAGGTGAGTGCGTGACCGTGGTTAGACTATGTGATCATTGTTTTTTTCGTGATTGTTGTGTGCTTAGGAACTAGACCAATTGGGTATGATTCATGGCTTGGCCATGTTGTGTGTTGTGTGTAATGGAGCTCTATTACGGTATGTGTTTGGTTGTTCGTTAAGTGCATTTTGATTACGTTTAATCTTTGATCATATGTGTGTATAACCGGTGAGACGGGAGGACCGCCTCACTAAGCATTTCCAATGCTTACGCACCTCTTTTGGTGCAGGTAAGAAGTCATAGGTTGGGGAGCTCGTGGAACCAAGGCCGAGGAGAAGGGATGATCTAGGCGTATCGGGTTCTTTTTATATCTTTTGTTTTGTGAATATGACTTGGCTTGATGGATGTTTTCTTGGACTTATGATGGCGTTTCTAGTGATATTAAAAAGGGGTTTATGTATGGGTTAAGTGTTGAGTATGTTTAAGATGATTTGGACTTGTGTTTGTTTGTTGTTGTGTATTGCTAGGATGAGGTTGTTTTGGGCGCAGGGCAAGGGGATTGATCGATCAAGGGCTGATCGATCGATCCAGTAGGTCGGGTAAGGCATCTAGATAGTTCTAAGGGGCCAGATCGATCGATTGTAAAAGAGGATCGATCGATCCAGTTTGCCGTATGGTTTTACAACCGATCTAGGTGTGAGAGAATGATCGATCCAGTTTTGCGGGAGTTTTTAGGATCGATTGGGAAGGACTCAGATCGATCGGTCGGGGGTATGATCGATCGATCCAACATATGGATCTATCGATCAACCATGCTCTGTTTCGTTTTGTTCTGTTTTGCTAATGGAGATCGATCGATCCAAGGTAAGATCGATCGATCCTTATTTAATAATCCAAAGGGTTTGATTTGTAATTGGTTGTGGTGTAGTAGCTTGGGTAGCAAGGAAGTGTCAGATTATTATTGTATTAAGTCGCTTTGGAAAAAAAAAAAAAAAAAGTTTTTAAAATTTTCGCATTTTTAGTATTTTACGGATTTTCGTCCTTTCGTTTTCGGGGTGGATCTTTTCAAGAACAAGTTCTGAATTTTTATTTGTATTTTCTGTTATTGTTGCTTTTTATTTTTCCTCGATTCTTTTTTTATAAAGAGAGATCGATAATGAGGTGGAGAAGCAAAAGGGAAACAGAAACGATATATGGAGTAAGAGACAAGGCAAAGAATCCCTCTGCTTCTTTCCCTCCATGTTCAGTTTCGTATAAACGACGTCGTCACATTATTTTTGTTTTCTTTAAAGAAACTAAAAAGCTTAGAATATACAAATCTTGTGAAGGTTGTTTTGTCTTAAGCACCGAGTTGGGTCAGAATAATGTCTGTTCGTCGCGTTTCCATAATAGTAATATCTTTATTTTTATTTTTGATAAAAAAAAAAAAAAAGTTACACGAGTCCTTATAGTAATATTTGACATTCGTAATTTAACATCTAATTTAATAATGGAAAAAAAGAAAAAAAGAAGAAGTTATCATCTTTGGGGTATTATTTGTACGAGGACTCATTATTGTCCAAAGTTTGCTGATATTTCAGAACTAGATTACTCGGCGTTAATTAATTGGCAAAGGCGGATCCATGTCCACCAATAGGGGATTGAACACCTTTCTTTAAAACAAAAAAAAAATTTAGTATAATATTTTTTTGTATTAAAGTTTTATAGTATTACTTATTGAGTTTGAGCTCCTATCTTTTTAGAAATAAATCTAGTCCATGAACCCTTATCTTTTTTTTTGGAAAAAATTTCAGCCCATTAAATACATATTTAATAACAACAAATTATTATACATATCAAAAGAAAAAGAGAAGTTATTAGACCTAAAAAATAAAAACTATCCTCTTTCTTCATATCTCTCTCGTAGAACTAGAAAAAAGAGAGAAAAAAAATTTTTCTCCTTCACCATCTCTCTCTCTAGAATTAGAAAAAAAAAGAAAAAAAAATTCTTCTCCTTCTCCATCTCTCTCTCTCGTCGATTAGAAAAAATTCTTCAGCATTTTGCCTTTGTTGTTATTTATTCATAGATGATGCTGGCAAGGCAGGAAAAAATGATATCTGGAGCACTCAAGGTTTCACTAGTTGGCATAAATTCAGCAAAGTACGAGGCCATGTAGGAGGAGTTGATAGTTTTCATAACCATACAGTCATGAAGTGTGAAAACCTAATGAAACAAGACGAGTCGATCAAGCATGTTTTCCATAAACAAGATGATATTATGAAGAATGAGTATCGAATTCGGTTGAGTGCTTCAATTGATGCTTCAAGATACTTATTGCATCAAGAGTTACCTTTTCGTGGCGATGAGACAGAAGGATCTCTTAATAGGAGAAATTTTGTGGAACTCCTCAAATACACTGCTGAACAAAACGAGGTTGTGAGCAAAGTTGTTTTAGAAAATGCTCCGAGAAATAATCAGATGATATCTTCAACGATTCAAAAAGATATTGTGCATTGTTTTGCAGAAGAAATAATCAAGTCTATCATTGAAGAAATTGATCACGATGTTTTTGGTTTGTTGGTGGATGAATCTGCTAATGTTTCTGACAAGGAAAAAATGGTTGTAGTGTTTCGGTTTGTTGATAAAAATGGGATAGTCAAAGAGAGATTCATAAGTATTACTCATGTAAGTGAGACGTCTTCAGCAACTTTGAAACAAGCCATTGATTCGGTGTTAGCTAAATGTGGACTGAGCATAAAAAAATAAGGGGCCAAGCTTACGATGGAGCAAGTAATATGAAAGGTGAGTTTAATGGATTAAGATCACTAATTTTAAAAGAAAATGCATCAGCATATTATGTCCACTGTTTTGCTCATCAACTTCAACTAGTTATTGTGGCAGTGGCAAAAAAAACATTTTGATGTTGGAGATTTTATTGATATGATTTCTCTATTGTTAAATGTGGTGGGAGGATCATGCAAGACAAAATATATGATCATCGAGAGTCATAGGAAAATGATTGAGAAAGGAATTAATGATGGTGATATCAGTACTGGGACAGGATTAAATCAAGAAGTTAGTCTTCAAAGATCAGGAAATACTCGTTGGGGTTCTCATTACAAAACTCTCTTGCGTTTGGTTGAATTATTTTCTTCCATTGTTATTGTACTTGAGTATATAAAAGCCGAAGGCGTGGATGACTCGAAAAGACGTCAATCACATAGTCTCCTCAGGTACATTCACAACTTTGATTTTGCATTTTACTTGCAAGTGATGATACATCTTTTAGGAGTTGCAGACAACTTGTCCATGGCTTTGCAAAGAAGAGATCAAGATATTTTGAATGCTATGTCATTGATGAAATCAACTAAGAGACAATTACAAAAGTTTAAGGATGATGGATGGGATTCTCTGATATGCTCAAATTAATACCCTAAAAGTACTAAAGCAGTTGCTGCAGTATATCAGGGGTCGAACACAAGAACTCAAGAAAATTCACACAATAAATAATTTAGTGAGGATTAAACTAAGCAAATCACGGTTAGACAGTAAATTAGAAGAACGAAATATGATTGTTTTAATTCAATTCAGGGAAGGATTAGGCTCAGGGTAACTCTCAGGAAATCAATGATAAACAACAATTAATAAATTAAGGTTCAATTCAATTAAGCGCCGTTCTTGAAATCAAACACGAAAGTATAGTTAACCAACTGTCGTTGCGAAAACTAACTAAGTCTAAAGTCTAAAATTCCAAATCTCTTTGCAAATCCTACACAGTAAACCAGCAATCAATTCAAGTTTGATATGTTCACAATTCGATTAAACCAAATCTCTTTGCAGATAATCCAATTACACACCCTAGGTTTTATCAGATTACTCAATTGCACGGTCGTGCGTAATCGCTTAATCTGGGTTCTATATTCTAAGTGATCAGGTTAGAAATAGCTTTGAGAACAACCTATGGTGAAGAACTATTCAGATTTTGAACCCTAACAAATCAATCATCATAAATCAGAGAAATCCATATGAGAAAACCCTAAACCTAAAATGAGACTACTCAGACATGATTGATGAAAAACAAGACATAACTGAATAGACCATGAAATTAAATATAACAAAAGAATAAAAACAAGGGTTCGGGATCTTCTCTATGATGAACAAAGTCTTGGATCCGTCTCCCTCACAAAAGCTCTCAAAAGTCAAGTCTCAAGTCTAATAGTGAAAAGTAAAAGTCTCCCTCTCACAAAAAGACTAAGAGTTTGCTTCAATTAGGTCTAAAAACACGAGCTGGGCTTCTTTTGTAAATAAAGGGGATGACTGGGCTTCTTATGGGCTTCCTTGAAAATCTCTTCTGCGCGTTGATTACGTCGGTATCGATCGATACCATGATGGTATCGATCGATGCTAAAGCTTCAAAACGGGTACTTTCTTCGGTTTGCTCCAAAAAGGCTCCAAATGTCTCCAAAATCTCCAATTTCGTCCCAAACGTGCTAAAACCTGAAAAGACTCTAAAATGATAGAAAAAACACTAGAAAGACTCGATAAAACGACTTATATCATGGCTAAAAACGGGTAAAATCCATGATATATCAACTCCCCCAGACTTAGCCTTTTGCTTGCCCTCAAGCAAAACAGAAAACTAAGTGAGAGAAAGAGGTTTGAAAAACCTTAGAGATCCTGATCTGGTACCGAAATCGCTGTAATGATCCCTCTTCCCAAGCGCCCACTGTTGCCTGATCAGCTCCAGATCTAACCACCATGTACTTCTCCGTAGGAACCCCAACTTCCCAAGACTTCACTTATTATCTCACACTAATATTCATCTAAGCTCTCATCGCCAGTTTCATTGCTGCAAATCAGTGTTCAAGAACTTTCTAGATTCTTGCTCATACAATATCATAGCCAAAGAACCATTTATTCAACAACATTTATTGCTCTCCGGTATTCTTTATCTCCCCCAGACTTATTTCATAATCAGTTCTCATTAGATTTCAACAGCGCAGGTTTATCTGAACAGCATACACAAATCAAGGTCCGAAACGCGAGTATTGATAGTGTTTGCTACCGAATCCCCGGTTCTTACCCTCTCAATGTGTCAAAAGTCTTAGGTGAATAATGGGGTCATAGGAAATTTTCCTACCCCTCACTTCAGGCCTTTGTGTGATCATTCCTTATCCAAGTAGAATAATGGGGTCATAGGAAATTTTCCTACCCCTCTACTCGGCGGAAATCATTTCATCTTTTATATAGATTTTACCTGTTTTAACGCAAATATGTATCCAACAATTTTCACGGGAGAGATATACCACAATTTTCAAGCATGATGGGTTCCTTAGCCAGATATGAATGATGGATCAAGCTCTAAGAACACTAACCGCGTAGATGAAGTGCAAAATTTGGCTAAAGCTTGTGAAGAACTTTGATGGAGACATAGGTGATTTCTAGCTGGCTGGTTATCCCTTGGATTTTTCATTAGTCGAACTGAAACTAAGCCTGTAACAGTGGTCACTCAAAAGCAAAACCAGAACAACAAATTCCAGCAAAAGACAGATCTTCAAGTGGTTTTGACTCAATAAAAACATATAATAAATAAGAAAACAAAAAGTCAATGTCAGTGACTACCTCCCCCAGACTTAAGCAACACTGTCCCCAGTGTTTATCAAGCCCAGAGAAGGTGAAAGAAATCAAAGGACAAAACGAAATAGGTCAAGAACAAGAGGTGTTACCATAGAGCGGTGGTGTCGATCGATACCAAGGTGGTGTCGATCGATACCAAGGTGGTGTCGATCGATACGGAACAAAAACGACCATCCTTTTTCCGACCTGATTCGCAAGACACAACAAAACACAAAAACAAAAACTCATATTTATAGACTTACCAGTGGGTTGCCTCCCACTAAGCGCTTGTTTAATGTCACGAGCTTGACTTTGGCTAAGATATCAGTCAGGACAAGGTGGAGGACTCACTCCGAAATAAGCTCCACAACCAGACATCTCCAGCTTCAAAGTTTTGCTCATCATATCCTCTTCTTTCTCTTTCATCTCCGTAGGAATGAGAACTCTAGCCTTAGAGAAAGGTTTCGAGGTTCCCTTGCACTTTACCTTATATTCGATCGAATCTCCATCACACTGCTGAGGAATCAAAGTGAGAATAGCAGCATCGTTGATCTTCTTGCTCGTCGCCTTCCTCTTTTTTGCCTTGGTCTTCTCCACAACTTTCTTGGGGTGTTGGGGAGGTTCATTTGAAACAACTGCGACTTTTGGTTCATCATAAGACTCATCGAGCAGATTGATCATCAGAGTCTCGCCCGAGGCAATGGTGATGCACGAGACATGTCTGGGTGCTCCTCCAGAAGGAATGGCATCGTAGAAGACGTCTCCGTCAATGCAAGAGAAAGAGATTCTCTTATTAGGCGTGTCCATGGTCGCGCCAACAGTAGCCATAAATGGTCTTCCCAAAATCAAGGGCACCTTGGATCCTTGGCTCATCTCCACAACCTGAAAATCAGTAGGAATCAGACAATTTCCTATTTTAACAGGTAAATCAAGAATTGTAGCGTAAGGGAGTGAGCTAGAAGAATCCGCGTATGTGAGAAGCGTGTTAGGAGATCTCATATCGGCTTTCAATCTCTCTGCAATCGCCCTCGACATGATGTTGACACTAGACCCTGAGTCAACGAGAGACTCCTTGAAGTTTACTCTAGAGATGGAGCATGGAACTGAAAATTTCCCTGGGTCTTCCCTCTTTGTCAACTGTCTCAGCGGTGGTGGTGTATCAGCAACGGGAGGTCCTGCAACCATTTTTTTTGATAAAAACTTGCTTCTAGCAGCCTCCCACTCCTCTCTTGTCAGCTTGGGAATAATAGGATAGGGCAACTTCGGCTTGTAGACCCTTTCTTTGACAGGTTCAACATCCTCCTTGGGCACTGTCCCGGTATCGATCGATATCGGGATGGTGTCGATCGATACCCTGGGATTTTCAGCATCCCACTCGTCATCTCCAGCAAGATCGACGGGATTTTCAGCTATTGGAGTCTGCTTAACTCCTGAATTTACCACTTTTCCACTTCTTAGACTTATGGCGTTGATGTGAGCTCTTGGATCTTCAGTCTTCCCTGGAAGAAACCCCTCTTGTCTTCTCACAGCAGCTGCGGTCTGAGCAATTTGAGTCTCGAGTTTCTTGCGACGCATTCAATGCCTCGAGCTTTGGTTTGTATACCCGTTCCTCAACCATCTCTGTCCTTTTCTCAGTTATTGATTCAGCCTGCGAAGGGTATCGACCGTTACCAGATGAGTGTCGATCGATACTGGAGTTTTGTATCGTCTGTGCAGGTTGGTGTCGATCGACACAGGTAGGGGTATCGATCGATACACGTGGAATGTCAGAATTCTTATCTTCATCTTCAGCAACCTTCGAATCTACAGCAAGTCTCGGGAAGTGTCGATCGATACCAGGAAGGTATCGGTCGATACTAGTATCACTGAATACGAACACAGTCATCTCAGGCTCAAAATCCTCTTCTCTAGCGCTCGAGGTGATTGCATTGACATGTTCATGCTGTGGTTGAACTATCTTTCCCTTGACAGCTGCTGATGTCTGAGCTATTTGATTTTCCAGCATCTTCTGATGGATTTCGAGAGCGTCGATTCTCCCATTCAGATCAGTGTATAAATTATCCAGCTTTCTATTGAAATCCACAGTCATCTTTTCTTGTCCCTGCAGAATTTGTTCCAAGAGGATCTCCGTCTTACTCTCTGTAGACCTCGGAGAATACGGTTGGTAAGCTGAATTACCATATTGGCGAGTAAAATCACCGCTTTGAAGTGGTTTTTGGGCAAATTGAGTGGCACCAAAACTAGATTTGTTACCTCCAGAATTGTAACCACCTTGCTGATTGTTGTTGAAGCTTCGGTTGTTGTTGTAACCAAATCGCTGACCCTGAAAACCAGAACCACCAATGTAGTTGACGTCCTCTGCCTCATCTTCAATGTTCCCTACTTCCTCAGCAAAATGTACAGCTTTCTTCGTCTTTCCCACTAAGAGGTTGTGCATCGTGTCCAGCTTCGCCTGAACCTCAGCAATCTGCGAACCGTCAGCAACACTAACGAGCCGTTTTCGCTCGAAATCAGCATTCTTGGTGCTATTGCTGGACGCTAAGTTCTCAATCAGCTTCACAGCATCGGTTGGAATCCTAGTGTTGAAGTTCCCGTTGCTTGCAGAATCCAGTGCCATCTGATACCGCCAATCAATCCCTCTGTAAAAGATCCCGAGCAGCTGAACTTGACTGAAACCGTGATGAGGGCAGTCTCTCTGGTAGGATCTGAATCGCACCCAAGCGGCCCTGAGTGCTTCTGTTGGACCCTGAGAAAATTGAGAGATCTTGTTCCTGAGCTCCTCCGATCTCGCATCGTCATAGAAATTGTTCAGGAATGCGTTCTTGGTCTCGTTCCAAGTAGCGAGAGATCCGGGAGGTAATTGCTTCAGCCAGTAAGCTGCCTCTCCACCAAGAGAGTATGGAAAGAGCTTACAAAAGAGGTATTCATGTGGTACTCCATTGTACTTCATACTGGTGACCAAGTCCTCGAATTTCTCGATGTGATCCATAGGGTGCTCATGAGAGAGACCGGTGAAGGGGTGCTGTCCAACAAGAGTGAAGTAAGCAGGCTTCAGCTCAAAGTCATTCCTCTGGAAAGTCGGAATATGGATCGCTGCACGATTTGCATAGAATTGATCCGGTCTGTTGTAATCGCCAAGTGTCCGTTCAGCAACAGCTTGGGGTTGTTGTGGAGGAGGTAGTTGTTCACCTTCCTCATCATGCACCAAACCCTGTGGAAGATCCATCTCAACTGTAGTCCTCTTTGTTGTCCGATTTGTGCGTTCAAGCTCTGCTAGCTCTGTGAGAGAGAGATTGATCAGTGGTGTGTCCTTCTTTCTCCTGGTAGCACGCTGATGCATACACCTGAAAATCAAAAGACGAGAAAATAAGTAACCAAAATTCAAAAACAGACGTTCAGTGTCGATCGATACCAATGGAGTATCGATCGATACTGACGACGAACTTAGACAAAATCGACAACTAAAATTCTAATGGTGAATTTTTAGAGTCCCCGGCAACGGCGCCAAATTTGATATGCTCAAATTAATACCCTAAAAGTACTAAAGCAGTTGCTGCAGTATATCAGGGGTCGAACACAAGAACTCAAGAAAATTCACACAATAAATAATTTAGTGAGGATTAAACTAAGCAAATCACGGTTAGACAGTAAATTAGAAGAACGAAATATGATTGTTTTAATTCAATTCAGGGAAGGATTAGGCTCAGGGTAACTCTCAGGAAATCAATGATAAACAACAATTAATAAATTAAGGTTCAATTCAATTAAGCGCCGTTCTTGAACTCAAACACGAAAGTATAGTTAACCAACTGTCGTTGCGAAAACTAACTAAGTCTAAAGTCTAAAATTCCAAATCTCTTTGCAAATCCTACACAGTAAACCAGCAATCAATTCAAGTTTGATATGTTCACAATTCGATTAAACCAAATCTCTTTGCAGATAATCCAATTGCTCACCCTAGGTTTTATCAGATTACTCAATTGCACTGTCGTGCCTAATCGATTAATCTAGGTTCTATATTCTAAGTGATCAGGTTAGAAATAGCTTTGAGAACAACCTATGGTGAAGAACTATTCAGATTTTGAACCCTAACAAATCAATCATCATAAATCAGAGAAATCCATATGAGAAAACCCTAAACCTAAAATGAGACTACTCAGACATGATTGATGAAAAACAAGACATAACTGAATAGATCATGAAATTAAATATAACAAAAGAATAAAAACAAGGGTTCGGGATCTTCTCTATGATGAACAAAGTCTTGGATCCGTCTCCCTCACAAAAGCTCTCAAAAGTCAAGTCTCAAGTCTAATAGTGAAAAGTAAAAGTCTCCCTCTCACAAAAAGACTAAGAGTTTGCTTCAATTAGGTCTAAAAACACGAGCTGGGCTTCTTTTGTAAATAAAGGGGATGACTGGGCTTCTTATGGGCTTCCTTGAAAATCTCTTCTGCGCGTTGATTACGTCGGTATCGATCGATACCATGATGGTGTCGATCGATGCTAAAGCTTCAAAACGGGTACTTTCTTCGGTTTGCTCCAAAAAGGCTCCAAATGTCTCCAAAATCTCCAATTTCGTCCCAAACGTGCTAAAACCTGAAAAGACTCTAAAATGATAGAAAAAACACTAGAAAGACTCGATAAAACGACTTATATCATGGCTAAAAACGGGTAAAATCCATGATATATCATTCTCTCATATTAAAAGTCTATTCTTTTTGTGAGAAACATGATATTGACAAGCTTGACATGGAAGAAGATTTTGTTAACTCAAAGAAACCAAGAAAAAAACCAAGAGTTACAAATATGCATCAATATAAGGTCAATTGCTTATATGCTGTATTGGATTTGCAGCTTCAGGAGTTTGATGATCGTTTCGATGAGGTGAACACTGAACTACTTATTTGTGCTGCTTCTTTATCTATTATTGATTCATTTTCTCAGTTTGACCACTCAAAGTTGATGAGGTTATCTAAGTTCTCATATGACTTTAGTCATGGAGAATATATATCTTTTGAGCAACAATTGCATATCTACATTGATAATGTTCGAATGGATGAAAGATTTACTCATCTAAAGAGTCTTGGAGAACTTGTTTGTATGCTGGTAGAAACACGAAAACATATATCACATCCTTTGGTTTATAGGCTTTTGAAGTTGGTTTTGATTTTGCCAGTTGCTACTGCAACCGTTGAGAGATGTTTTTCAGCAATGAAGATCGTGAAAACAGATCGTCGTAATCGGACTGAAGATCAATCTCTGAATGATTGTTTAGTTTGTTTCGTTGAAAAAGATGTATTTAAAAATATTACAAATGAGATTATGGTGAAAAGCTTTCAGGACATAAAAGATCGTAGGATGGTTTTGTAAAACATTTTAAAGTTTTATTACATTTTAATATTTTTATATTTAGTAGTGATCTGAACCCCTTTTAAAAAATTTCTGAATCCGCCACTGTTAATTGGTGACCGTCGTTCAGATTCAAAACACCAACCATATCTTCGTCCCGGAAACTTTCCTCCAGTCAAGTTAAACAGTTCTCACCGTTTTAACTGTTCAATGAATTCCACATTCTTAGTCTACCGAACAATATTGCTTAAAGTGGTTTTCGAATTATGCTATTTAGACCGTTTGTCTAAGAATTTGTTCTTTCCTTGTTCCAATCCCGAGTTGCCTTAAAAATTGATCCTCAGCCGTGGACATATACTTATCTTAATTTAATCAATTTTAAACTGTTTACTTAAATCCACCTTGTCGGTCCATTCAGCCAAACTACGAAATTGGCCTCTTACACTTCAAACCATTTCTAACACTTAGTCCAATATCAACTTTTATTATGACTAAGGAAAAATTAGATTTTGACGCTTCGAAAATATTCCACATTCATAAATAAAAACCCTTTTTTACTCATCGAAGCTTACAAATTAGAAAGAAACAAGTGGTTGAAAAAAACGTATGGTAGCCTTAGAACACACTAGTGTGATAATTTTTAAAGATTTTCTGACGCCCAAGTGACAACAAGATTATTTCGAAAATCGAACATAACAGCAAACAGGGGAAGGAAAACAAACACCGGATCTTGAAGAAGAGATTTACGGCGTATTCTACCATTTATCAACCTTCGTGCCCCTCATTCTTATCAACCTTCTAGATTTTTTATTTAAATCCTTAATTCATTGTTTGATTACTAAAGTATGTTTATTTATTTCAACCTTGATAATTAGCGCTTTGTGAGTTGGCAATATGAGAGCTTTACGGTAGTTGCTCCTGTAAAATAGCACAAAGTGGATCAAACAGTAAAGTTAGATTTGATAATCAATTCAATTGTGTAGGATAATTTAAAGTAGTATCCTCTATATATTATTTGGGGAGTACACTTATAAATAAACATTAAAAAATGTAAATATTTACATCACATTGCCATTACATCAAATAACAAATCTTAATCTCTCATTAAGGGTATTTTAGTCATTAGTTATTATGTGATCATTTAATAAAATCATGGCCATCGATTTTTTTCTACTAATCATGGTCATCGATTCTGTATATATTTTTAAATATTTTTATATTGCTTTTTGTAAACAAATCAAGAATTGAACGTTATAATTAAAAATATCATTATATATTATGGAAAACTAACCACTAATAATAATTAAAAATTTACTCAAAAAATCAAAAAATCTATTTTTAATTTATTCAGATTACACTTAATAAATTTTTAATATTAAAAATACATATTTGAAAATAAATCTTCACAAAATCTATTTTTCAATTTTATTTAAATTTTTAAAAATAAATCAATTGGTAAAACAAAACTTTAATTTAAAAATTAGTAAATATATAAATTAATAATAACTAATTTATAGATTTCAAAATAAATAAAAATAAAATTATAAACAAAATTTTCAAATTTTCACTACAATATCACTACTTCAAATTAATTTTAAAATCATATAATACATATCTAATACTATTAATTGGGAATTATACATTATAAAAAAACATTTAAATTGTAAACAATTACATACAATATTATTGATCTTTCAAGCAAAAAAAAATCATTAAACGTAAAAATGTGTTAGTATTTTATTTTTATCTTTATAGCCAAAACAAATCTAATTAATTTTTCTCTACTACCCATATAACCAAAAACAATTATGTAATTAAACATTATTAAAAATTAGACTTAATTTACAATAATAAATTAATAAAATCTTTTGTTTTACAAACATAAAAAATATTAATTTTAAAATTCAAAAATTCATGTAAATCTATTACATTTTTTGAAAGATTAAAATGAATATTTTTAGATAAAATCGAACATTTACGAAAAATAATTTTTTTCTACTAATAGTTTTTTATTATTTAATGATAACACATCATGAAATTAGTATAAAAATGACATATATGTAATATTAATACGTTTCTTTAAATGAAATCAAATAGTTGAAGTTAATATCCTCTTACTAATATTTGGAAAGTACAATTATAGAAATAAATTTAATTTGTTGAATGACAAATAATAACTTAACTCAAAATTATTATTTAAATATTAAAATCATTGCATTACTATAACCAAAACTTTAGAATAAAACTTAAATCTAAAAAAAATCAATCGGCGCTGTAGCGCGGGATAAATTATATTTACAGTTATAGTTTAAGTGCACGTATCTCCTGCAAAATATTTACGTTTCATAATAACCAAGCACAAAGAGCACGATGAATATAGTGACTCGTTTGAAACGAGTTGACAAAATTGCGATCGGAGAAGAAAGGTGTTCGAATAAAATATTTACTCGTTTCATAAAGTTGACATATGTTATTTTCATCTATCCTTTTATTAAGTACAATTAGATATCACATTTTTTGGGTGGAAATATTGGCTTGATTCTGTCCCAGTCTTCTTCTTTCCATCTGTCATCAAAGACAATTAATGATTTAGATGTTTCCAAAAACTGAAAGAGTTCATCCTGGAGGTCAGCTTCTTCCATCTTCGGTATTTCACCTTTCTTTTCTCTAGATGTGAGATTCTGCAAGATCGTTTGCCACACAGATATGAGGTAAACTCTTGTGAGACACACACCCATGCGAGTCTATCAAAATGATGTTTTACATCCTTGTGATTAAAAACTTGTCTAGCAAGGGTGGTTTTGGTAAAACTACCATCGGCTTCTCCATCACGACAACCACCATAGTCTCCTCCATCACGACAACCACCACCAAACCCGTCTCTAACCGTGAAACTCTCAGCGATCGCTCACAAATAAGAAGAAGAAGAAACGAAAAGAAGAAGAGGAAGAAGAAACGAGAAGTAACCTAGATTTACAGAAATGAAGAAGAAGAAGAACAGGAGGAAGAAACGAGAAGAATTGCTTTTGTTAGAGGCTTGATTTGGGCTAAAATTTGGGCTTGAAAAATACAATATATTTTATGGTTTTGGGCTTGAAAACAATATTATTGATTCCAAAAGGAGAAACAAACATGCCCAAATAGAACAAAAGAAGCAAAAAAACAATGAGCTGTCTATAGCGCTATGATACAATTAATATTAAACTATAAATGTCCTGTTCAGCACGGGTTAATTATTTTTTAAAATTCAATATTATAATTTTTTTATACATTATAAATTAATAAGATAAATGATAAATATATAGATATTATCAAAATTTTGGACAATATATTAGCAAAGATTTTATGGAAATTTTTTCATAAATATAAAATATTCTATAGAATATCTCCTATAAATATGAGTTTTTTGTATCCATAAATATAGGATTTTAATTAGTTACCATAAATATTTGATTTTAATTAGTTACCATAAATATTTGATTTTAATTAAATGATCACATAATAACTAATGACTAAAATATCTTTAATGAGAGATTAAAATTTGTTCTTTGATGTAATGTCAATGTGATGTAAATATTTAAATTTTTAATGTTTATTTATAAATGTACTCTCCAAATAATATATAGGGGATACGAATGATCAAATAAAATGAGTGTTGAGATCGACAGATCATCATCACTCAAATCAGCAAACATAAAAACAAATGTTGATATAAAGAACAAATTATTTTTGTTCTTGTTCATGGTACTCCAACAGAAACTGTCAAGATAGTTCAACAACATTAGGTTTGCTAGAGAAGAAGGTAGATGAGATACCTTAGCCATTTTTAAGCTCTAAGTATCTTAAGTGGATGAGCTTTCCAGCACAACGACCGATCGGTCCCCTGTCATGCTGTAAATTCTGAAGCCAATAATGGAGCTATTGAGGCTTTTTCTGATTCATTTGTTACTGATACAAGTGCAAAAGCGGCAGATAACGAGCCTGCTTATGTGGAATCGCCACTTTATGTTCCTAAAATCCCTTTTCAAAGTCGTGAGAAGAAGCCTCTGGATTAAAAGAAGTATGCTAAATACAAAGAGATTATGAGCGAGATCACCGCTAATCTTTCCTTTAGAGAGGCAATAAAGAACATCTCTTTGTCAAGAAGATTTATAGAGACATTACTGTGGGAAAAGAAGATTTGGAGGAGGTTAAGGCACTTTTAGCTTGGGAGAAGAACATCCATGCTCCATCTTTGAGAAAACTGCCTCAGCTAGAAGATCCAGGGAAATGTGTTGTTCCGACTTTGAGGGATCCCTTTGTGATTCTGGATCTAGCGTGAACCTTATGTCTAAGGCTATTGCAGAGAGGTTGGGGATTGGTGATATGAAAGCTTCTCAGGTATCTCTCAAGTTTGTGAATGCTTCCACCACGACACCACTAGGCTTCATTCACAATTTAGATGTTCAAGTTAGGAGTTGCTTGGTTCCTACCAATTTTCATGTTGTGGAGATGAGCAAAAGTTCTATTATGCCTTTGATTCTTGGGAGACCTTTCTTTGCAACAATGGGAGTAGTTGTTGACTTACCAATAAGAGGATCACCTTCTCTAACATCGATGAGAAAGTCTTCTACAACGAGATCTCTACCAATAAAGCTATACAACATGTATCTTGTCTCACTGTAGATAATGAGAAGAAGCTGGATGTCATGATAATGGGAGAGCTTCGTGATAAGAATGAGGTCAACGAAGTTCTGGATGGAGACACTCACTCTTCTAAGAGGAGATCCAAGAAGATTAAGAAGAGAGACAAGCCAAAGATAGAGAGAGTGATGAGAGATTCTCAGATAACCTAGGCACCGCAGAGATGTGTTGGAGACACCGTTGAGTATAAGGTGAAGTGTAAAGGAAGATCAAGGCCTTTCTCTAAAGTTAAAGACATCCTCACTCCGGAGTTTAAAAAGAAAGGCCAAGAAGCACTAGATGGTATGCTAATCGCCGTTTCGAAACAGAGGATAACTGATGAGGGAACTTGTTCTGAAATGAGTTCTCATTCTCACATCACTTGATGCCTAAAACCACAGTCAAGCTAACAACTTTATAGGGGGTTATTCAATCATGGATTTTAATGGATTTGAAAGTTAAATAATTTGGATTTAAAAATCATACAAATGAGATTTCAAAATCATACAATACAGATTTCAAAATCATACAAAAGAGATTTCAAAAATAATCATTATGATTAAATAAAAATATAGTATATAAAAATAATAAATAATCTTTCATGTCCTCATTTATGACCTCTCGGTTGAATTTCTCCACATATCTGATGCTATTGTATCTCTCCATTGATTGACATATCCTCTTTGTTGGTCTTGGATTGTAAGAACTTTATCACTATTGTCGTTAAATTCATTGACAACAATCACTCAAAAACTTTTCAATCTAATACAAGAAAGAGAAACAAGACAACAAAGAAAAGCTGAACAAAGAGAAGTTGAACAAAGAGAGGCTGAGAAAAGAAATAACGTACGGGAAGCTATCAAAGAAGTCCATAATTTGGAAGAAAATGTTCGTTACGATGCGGTTAAAGTGATTCACCAATTAGGGATGAAAGAAGTCTTTGTTAGTATGTCTAGTGATGAGCGTTATGGTTGGATTAAACGTAACGTTATAGAGTACTAGATATTATTACTTGTTAGGTTGGATTCATTATTTTTTTTTCTAGTATCACGTGTTTTGGATTTTGTATTTTTTAAAATAATAATATATTCTTTTTTTGGAAATCCACCAAAATAATATGGTTGGAACTACGGATTTCAACCTCTCTATTTTTAAGTAAAATGGATTTTTCAAATCCATTCAAATCTTATATATTGAATAAATGGTGATTTTAAATAGTATTTGTAAATCATAGAACCAATAACACATGATTTTGATAAAGATTTTAAAATCAATGATTGAATAACACATGATTTGACAAAGATTTCGAAATCTATTAAAATCCATGATTGAATAACTCCTCCTTAAACAATCGCTTATGGGAGGCAACCCACAGAGGTTGTATATACTTTTCTATTTTTCTACATTTTGGTTTTCTTTTCTTAGGATTTATTACGGTGAAATCACGTTTGGTGTTAAATGTTTTAAGGAACAAGTACTAAACATAGATGATGCAAAAAATTTTGTTTCTTTCACTTAGTTTTTCCTTTCAATTTTTATTTTATTTTTGTCTTTTTACTGTTGGATTCATTCTTTTCTTTGTTTTTCTTTCACACTAGGACGGTATGAAATAAGTTCGGGGAAGGATGGTATGAAATAAGTTCGGGGAAGGATGTCCCCATGCTATTGATGTCATTTTTCTTTTTGGTGTTTTTTTCTTTCTTTGAGTTGTTTTATTGAGTCAAAATTGTCCGGAAACTATGAGCTTTACTAGGAATATTCTGCTGTGAACAAACACTCTATTAGTTTTTCTAACGATGCTTGATTTTAGAACAGATGATTGGAATGGCTATGAGCGGGCTCAACATTCCCCAAAGTCCCGATCATTTGAAAATTTGATTGATCTAGCGTTTACTCTTAACTTTGATAGGACTTAACCTTACTTAACTGCTCGCCTTGGGGCTTGCAAGCCCATTGAACTGGCCTGGCGACATAAATATGGTTGTGCTTTCTTCCCCATGTATATATAAAAAAGGGAAAAAAACGAAAAAGGGGAAGAAGAGAACCCGACGGGATTTTCTTTGAAATCCTGACATTGTTCGTCAAAGAGCCTAGATGAATGCGTGTATCGTTTGCTTCGTGATCGATATTCCCTCAGCGAGGCCGCACGCTTTTATTAAATTTATATAGAAAGTCAACAATGGGGATATTGAAAGTTCCTTTGAATCACGGGATTCAGAGTAAGGGATGTTGATTCAACTCATGATCAAGTACATGTAGTAGGTTCTAAAGAATTAAACCTATACTGCTTCTAAAGAATGACACCCAATTTCATTATCATGTTACTTGCAGCTTCCTAAATTCTTATCAGCCGCACACATATTAGAGATCTGGATGGCTTTTGTTTTATGTTCAGGTCATCAAGGTTGCTTCATCAGACTTTAAGTTTGCTCAGTGTTATTCCCACGAGTCCAGCAGACTGAAAGCAAGGATCACACTATTCATTCCAAAAAATAAAAATAAAAAGCATCTTCAAATCTCCCATATCCCAACTTATCTCTTCATTACGATTATTTCATTATGGTTGTTCTACAAGGCTCCATATTTTGTTTGTTTAATCATGTAGAGAATGTCGTCGAGAAGTTATGCAACACCCATGTGAAACAAAATGAAAAAAAAAAAAGTTTTTTATCTAATGCGTTTCTGACATATTTCACTACAACATTGGATAGACGCCCAAATTAGAGAATGATGCGACACTAAAAGTAGAAATTAGCCATTTGACAGATGATACAATGAGCATGAGCTTTAAAATGCATGACCTATATGATTATACCAAGTGAGACTAAGTATCTTGAAGAGCTGAAATTGAGATAGAAGAACCTTACTACAAGACATATAAATGGTAATTTATATGGCTTCTCAACTATCAATTCATAAGTGAGATCTCTTGTATAAAGCAAGACTTGGAGGTAAAACTAATCTTAACAATCTATATATTTTCTCTATAGGTGATTTTCAAACTGACTCATTAAGATAGCTTGTCCAAAAGTTAGATTCCGGCGAGTTAGGTTGCTAGAAGCAGACAAGATGGTGAGATAGCTTCCATTTACATTTTTTTTTGATGAAATGTTATATTTATATAAATATCAAAACAGAGAATTATACAAAAGAGTTTTGTGTCCAAATGAACTCGGTTACAAGGAAGGAAGAAAAAGCTGGTAATGATAGAGAAATGCGTTATTTATGTACTGCCTCGTTAAAACCCCATTTATAAAATTCGATTGGGATAAAATCAAATGAGGGAAAAGAGTACAGTTCTTAATAATGTCTTTAAACCGGAGAGTGCAGGGTGCACTTCCAGCATATAGGGAGAGAGAAGACTAGAGAGAAAGTGGAGGACTCCAAGTGTGCTCCAACAGCTTCAAGCCCGGCCTCCTGGAAGGCCAAAAGGTTTCAGTAAATCCCCCGCCTGTGTCCTGGATTTTCGTTAGCCTGCCAAAAGGTACTGCCTCCACTTACATTTTTGCTTGGTCCTGGATGATGAAATTAAGCTAAGTGAAAGTAAAATTGAAATCCGTGCTGAACTGAAATCAAAGAAATGAGTTGAAATGCAACTGAACTGAAAGGTGAATCAAAGAATCAAGTTTTTGTTTTCTCCAAAATATGATATGGACAAAACAAACAAAAAATTAACAGAAGGAGAAACAACCAATGAGCTATCTAGAACTCTGATTCAATGTTCATTAGGAATTATCCAATAGAAGGAGTGTTCTGATCGACTGATCATCAGTCAACAAACATAAAGACCAATATTGCTATGAAACGCAAAGTATTTTTTTTTTCTTCTCCCATGATACTCTAACATAAATCGCAAGTCTGAATATACAGAATTTATTATGCGTAGATAGACAGATGACCAATTTCATAAGGAATTCGCCTGAGAAGAGACTCGTCTACAGAACATAAGAATTAAAAAGAAAAAAAAATTCAATCAAAGACAGCATCACTTTACGTCTCTCACTATAAAATGAATAACAAACATAGAACATATATTTCTCTAGATAATTTTGTGTACTTGATATTTAGATATGGAGAAATAATTTTTACCTGGTATATAGTGTGTTACTGTTTAGAGCCTCATTCGTCGTAGGTTGCTCGGAATGTAATAGAAGGAATGTGCAAGACTTTGTAGTAATCTTCACCACCTTCCAAAAATGTCTCCTCCCATCTCTTGTCCATATTCAGATGAGTTAAGGAAGTGATGAATAACAGCTCAACCGGAACCTTCTTCAACTTTGGACAACCCCAAATAGACGCAGTATGAATAAAGGGCATAGACCCTTCTTCTACTACCCACTCTTCCAACCTATCTAATCCAGATAATCTAAGCTTGTGCAATCGAGGAAATCCACCGCCTGAGCAAACCATTCTCCTCCCACAGAAAGAGTTATAAATTAATTTGACTTCATATAAGTGAAGCAGCTTCTCTAGAATCGGCATCGGATCGTTCACCAAACGACAACCGTCTAGAGATATGGTTGTAAGGTTAGAAGGGAAGTGTTGCTTTCTAGGAAGCCTTGGCATATACATACGCAAACTCAGCTTTTTGAGATGAACGAAATCCAATACAAGTCTCTCCATGCTGTTAGACCTGTGATCATATATCTCAAGATTTTCCAGGTGTTTCAGTCCACCTATCGATGCATATAGAGTCTCCAAAGTAGTCTCACTAGTTAAAGTCATTACAAGAGTCCTCAACCTGACCATACCACAAAGATCCTTTACGCTGCCGTTCTCTGTTATAAATTCTTCCAAGCTTTCCAAATTTACTAGCTTACTCAATTCCAATTTTGTGTCCTTATGCATCGAAGTTGGTAATGCAAGGTATCTTAATTCTTGCATCCCCATCAAGACATTTGGCACAGATATAGGGTCCATATGGCCCATATATACATTTATATTTAGATAGATCAGCAACATTAGGTTTCCTAGAGAAGGAGGTAGTTCAGATACCTTAGCATCTTTTAAGCTTAAGTATTTTAAGTGGATGATCTTTCCAATGTCAGGTGGTAACTTCCCTCCTTCAAACTCGGCTTTATAGAGATCTAACACCCTCAGCAGTTCTAACCTTCTAAAGCTTGAACCTGATAGCTCCCAGTGTTCTCTCCATGAGTCATTCCCCTGAAGAACCACGAGAGATCGAAGTTTTGGATTGCTTATATCTTTCTCAACATGTAATGTAGTAGGATTATGTGAGACAAATCTGCGAGATGTGACAAGAGATTGAAAGTTTGCGGTTGGAGGGCGGCTACTGGTAATTTGTAGGAAGTTCTCTTCTTTGGCTTTAACCAAACAAACTTCTCTCATCATGTCATGCAGATGACAAGTTTCAAATCTCAAAGTCATAGCTTCTCTTTCGGAAATGACCATATTTCTCCTCACCAACTCTTCTATGTAGCTATCTCCAACATCTCGAATGGTCTCTCCATTGTATTGCGTATGTTCAAATATTCCTTCTGCAGCCCAGTAATAAGACAACTTCTCTACATTTATCTTATGATCTTCTGGAAAATGGGCGAGGTAGAGGAAACAATGCTTCAAATAACTAGGCAATTCTTCAAAGCTCAGAGACAATACATAGTTAAAATCAGTTCTTCCTCCCACGAGATAAGATCCAATATTCTCAGATAAGCTTTTCCAATCATGCACTGTGTATTTTGCAGCTAACAACCCTCCTAACACTTTGATTGCCAATGGTAGCCCTCCACAATGTTTGATCATTTGCTTACCCATCTCTTCCATTTCCTCATCAATCTTAAATTCTGCACAACATCATATAAAACAAAAAAAAAGTTCAATGAGATGTGATCAAAATGGAAAAAAATTCCCTTCGTTTAAGTGCTTACCGGGTGCATCTTTCCTTGGCATTGCTATTCTTTGAAAAAGTGTCCAACTGTCTTGAATAGTTAGGCATTCTGGTTTAAAGTTGATATATGTCATATCTCCACGCATTGCGACACTCTCATTTCGAGAAGTAAGTAACACCTTCCAACCTGCAAAATATTTACTCGTTTCATAATAACCAAACACAAAATGAGTATAAGTTGTTTTCATCTTTCTTTTTATTAAGTACAATAAGAGGTCACCTTTTTTGGGTGGAAATATTGGCTTGATCAGGTCCCAATCTTCTTCTCTCCATATGTCATCAAAGACAATTAATGATTTAGATGTTTCCAACAGTCGAAAGAGTTCATCTTGGAGTTCAGCTTCTTTCATTCGCAGTATTTCATATTTCCTTTCTATAGATGTGAGATTCTGCAAGATCGTTTGCCACACAGATATCCGGGTAAACTCCTGTGAGACACACACCCATGCGAGTCTTTGGTTAAACTGCTGTTTTACGTCCTCATAATTAAAAACTTGTCTAGCAAGGGTCGTTTTACCAAGACCACCCATCCCCGTAACAGAAATAATCTGAATGTCATCTTTCTCCACCAAATATCCAACCACTGTCTTAACATTTGCTTCCAATCCCACAAAATCGCTTTCGTAGTCCCTAGAAAACGTTTGTCGCATCTCCCTTTGTCTTTCTTGTAGTGGATGTGAAGACCGGCTGCCATCGCTAATCATCTGTTGAACTCCAAAACTTTGCATATCTTGAATCACCTTGGAGATCCGCTTACTTATTCTTCCAATATCGGACGCAAGTTCCCTGCGATAAGCAAATCTTCTGATACGCTTCATAATGCCAGTTTTTTTTCCATTGAGAATACACGTTTCAATTATATCCTCCGCGTCATAAACAATTTCTGAGATTTTTTCCACACTGTGTCGCACCATCTCATTTGTAGTTTTCTTGGCATCTGCATCTTTCAAAAATGACTTTAACAAGTCTAGATTATCTTTTAGTTCAGTTACTTGATCTTCAACTCCTTGAAATTGCTCGTATTCTTGGCGCAGTAGGTACCAAAGCTTTTGCACTCCAAAAGAAATAATTGCGTCGACCATAATGGCTCCTGCTTAAGTAGTTTGAAAATAAAAATCAAGTTACTATTGATGAAGATGATATAATCGCAAGAAGTCAATATTATAAGTTCGAAAAGTTAGTTTGATTGTGTTTATGTATTAAAATTTTTGTGATAATGAATTCAAATGTTTGAAATATTATGTAAATTTTACCAAAATGGTTACCTTATATCCATTATAAATGAATAAAAAATTTTGATAATTAAGTTACTGATAATTTTTTTCATTAATTAATGTTCGGTGGATGGACGTACATGTTAATAAAGAAACTTATTTCTAATAGGCAGTTATATGATAATAGATATATACAAAGATTTATGATAAATAGATGCATATAAAAATATGCAATAAAAATGTGATATAAAATATATGTATAAATTTATAAAAAGAATTGTTACGATAAAGAGACGGAATCTTCCAAAGCATCTTTGAGATTGTTAGTAAAATAGACGGTTATACATTACGTTAAATAGACGCAAGTCAAAAGACACGATTCAACATATCAAAACAAAACAGTTACGATAAAAAAATTTGAAAAGTTGCAATTAAAAAAGGCGACTCAACTGTGAAAAGATGATATATGTATGAAAAAGTGCAAAACGAATAATTATAATGAAGAGGCATAACTCTTTCGGAGTAAAGAAATTTTTTCTCTAAAACACTTTTCAGGAATGTCAAAACAAAGAGTTACGATAAAAGATACAACTCTCGTAAGTAAAAAATTAAAGAGACACGATTATCCTAAATATTTTTTAAAGATTATTAAAACAGTTTTATAAAGAAAAATGTAAAAAATAATTATAATTAAAAGCACAATCTTCTGAAGCATTTTTGAGATGGTAAACACATTGTAAGTAAAAAAAAAAGAAAGGAAGTAAGAGATATAATAAAGAGATGAGACCGTCCAAAATTTTGTTTATGAAGCGTTAAAAACCGTCTTTTTAAGAAAAATTTAATAAATGTTTTTTAATTCAATAATTCTAAGAATTATTTTAATATTAAAATAATGTATGTGTAATAATATTTTTCAGTATTTGCAAATGTTGCACTTTTCTTAACAAGTATTTTGATTCTTATCGAGTCTTAAGTTACATGAAATACCTTGTGGGATAAGACAACCAAAATTCTCTCTTGTTCTAAGTTAAGATACAAGAGTTAGCATAGAGTTTTTAGTGTTTTGAGGCTTTGTATTTTCTTCAAAAGTTTTTTTTATTGTTTAGTGATTTATTTTAATCTTTGATGAATGTCTATTTTAATCTTTGATGAATCACTAAAAATCACTATTTTTTTAATGATTGTTTAAAATTTTTTAATTTTTAATCATAAAATAATCCAAAAGTTGCAATGGTTCGACAAATAATCTAAATGTTGCAATGGTTCAATTAATGGTTGCAACGATTTACTTAAATATATTTTAGTAACTAAAAATTAGAAAAATATAATTAATGAAGATTCATCATTATTACTATTATATATATAGATTATATTTTTAATTGAGAGGTTATGGGCCGAGGCCCAAACATCCCCTTAAACTCGGGCCAGTTTTAACAGTTTAACTGTATCAGCTGTCATTCGATCATGTTACCTTTTAGAATATTCCATGGTACGTTTCTATTAAAACTATCGATCTCTAGTTAAATCCTATGTTATTGTTTTAATGGTTTCTAAATATTAGTTGAAAAATCTGGTGTTGTTGGGGTGACTTTCCAATTACCCAATTGTGTTATAACACGTGGAAAAAAAAAAACAAATCAGCGCTAACAACACAGAAGAAAGGTCCCATGGCTCCTGGAGGAAGACGCTTCCGACTGTCCCGAACACGTGAGATGAGTCGCTTGGAAGCTAGCTCCTACCTTCTCCACTGGACAACTAACTGTATAGTACCCAAATGCTTTGGCTTTCAAGGATTGACTGCAACACGCCACCACCAACTACATCAACCAGCAGCGCTTGAAGAGTAGTTCATATCATCCTGACACACGCCATTTGTTATGCGACAAGACCAAAACGGGTCAAACCCATAGGTTGATCCTGTTAAAAGCGTACTCCAAGATAAACACTACATATGAACCCGCTCGACGAAAAGAGAGGAAGTTATATGGTTGGACCTTTTGGAAATCCTCCGGAGGTCTATACCTACACATACCATCTCCAAATAAATATCCAACATGTTGGAATGGGCATGACCTCTTTATTATAAAATGATTCATATCTTTGGTATGTATGATCACTCGCCCCTATCTTGATCCTTTAATGGTCTGTACCAAACGGTGGTGAGCTCCCTCACCCCTTCACCGAGAAGATTTTCTCTCTTCTAACTCTTTCACCAAATCTCGAGATTTGATCTTTAGACCACTTTCAGCAAGAATCCAAAACTTCCATCACTTGTATCCAAAAAAAAGATTCTCCATCTAATCATGTTGTCCTTATTGACTTTAGCGTTAGAGAGTCTTTGGAAAGACATCCCTTTATTTTCTCTTCCTGAGGGCCATGTAACACATGTTTCCCAGGGTCGGGATAGGGGCAGTTTGTTTTTAGGAAAACTAGATCATGGTCGAAAAGGACCGATGATAAGTTACACCAAGTAACGAAAAAAATGTTTTAGTCATGAAAGGGTAGATGACTTAGATGATTTCATGACAATCTAGTGATCTAAATCTAGTGATCATAGGTAAAGATCATGGAAATATTGAGAATGACGTAGTTGAGGCCGAGAAACAGACCGAAAGATTAAGCCGGAAAGAACGGATGAAAAAGTCCGAGCTAAATCAGCTACGTAAGCTTGACAAGCAGGATGAACTAGCTAGCTCTAGCTCTCTCAGATAGGTGAGCTAACCAGCAACTCAACCGAGCTCGGTGAATTGATCGAGTATTGACCCAGCTAGATGAACTGATCAGATAACAATCCAGTTTGTGGACTATGGTAGCTCGGTAGCTCGAGGACGAATGGATATCTCAGCCAAAAGGTGCTAAGGCCGAGCGGTTACCGACGATGGTCATCTCAGTCAAATGTTTGATATGGTCGAGCGGTTACAAATTGAAAAACTGCAACTCTTCGAAAGGGTGCAAGGAATGGTTGTGTCTTTTTATGGAACAATGCAATCATTCACCCCCTATATAAGAGATTGACGTCCACAAAAACACACACCCGCACCTAAAAACCGATCACAAACACACTTACACACAACGTCACAGAGAAGAGAGTCCAGACGGAGTGGGTACACAGCCGAATCGACATGCGATCGTCGAGGGATTATCGACGGATCTACGTGCGATCATCGAGGATTTATCAACTGATTGACATGCGATCATTGATGGAACGATGTGTAATCATCGAGGGATTATCGATGGGAAAGGATAGTCGAATTAATGGGTTACCAAGAGGAATATTCGGCGAACCCATGTGTCGGCCAAGAGAACCGACTCAACAGATTGTTGAGGGAAACAAATCGGCGAAAACCGAGTGTTTGGAATTCGTAAGGAAATACATATATCCAAACACATCCAAGGTTTGTCCATATGTGCAATCTCACCAGAAAGGAAAAAAACACCAAGAATGGGTAAGGACGTGGTTCACCACGTAAGGATCATATATCGTGGGTGCCTTCATATATCCATCGTCGTTGGCCGGGGGAGAAACCGATCGGTAAATCGGTAGAATCTTTGGTAACTCGACTGGTAAACCAACGGGTAAGTCCACGGTAGAACCGAAGGACAAAATGAAAAATTCCACATTGGACCCGCAAGCAAACTAAAGGCTATTCAGCAAATGAGATCATAAGCTAACCAACGATGATCCGATGGATGAACCCACATACCCTTGGGTGTGAATGAAATAATGTTCGAATAACATGAATGAATCGACAAACCTAAGGATTTACCGACCACCTAGAACCGAACAAGCATAAATGGTTAATAATCCGTGGACGCCCGGATCGGGAACATGGATGGATCGATAAGCTGAGGGCTTGATCGGCCACCATGAACCGTTGGGATGTATGTTTGGAAACAAGATGGACCGATAAGTGGGAAGCTTGATCGATCATCATGAAACCAAAGGATACGTAATCCCCAATCTTTATCATGGTACTTAGCCAATTAGGATGGTCGGTTGTATGGGTAAGTAACGAGTAGATTGGTCCATCAATATATAATAAAGTGCATATCGGTGTAAGAATGGAACAAGGCAAACAAACGGACTAACGGGAAAGATCAACGAACAGATCTAAGGAATCAAGAATCCGCATGTTGGCCAAGGTAAGTAAACAATTCTAACTTATTGGTTAAGCTAGGCGTTTGAGAATTGACCGTTGGATCTAGAATATTAGATGCACTCGTGAAACCTAGAATTGTTAGCGAATCGAATGCATGACTTGGCCGACTAAATGATCAATCTAAAGTCTAAGGGACAAAGACGGTTACATCGGCACAAGGGCTCGGTTGGAATTAAACCAAGGGTAGAATGACTTATGTTGTGTTAAAAGAAAGGATTATAGAATTAAGCCTCGTCAAGACAATTCTATGTTAAAAGACAAAACATTAGGAAAGTTCGGTCTGGAAGAGGCACCAACGTTGAACTCTCAATTACGGACATCGAGACGTCTGGGATGGGGTATCACAAGTTGGTATCAAAGCATGCTTGATCCTAAGCGGACAAGTGCTTGGCAAAAAAATTCTAGCACTTGACCCAAGCGCTTGGAAACCGAGACGAATTTACCAAGGCCAAATCTATCACACTAAGATGGACTATCCAAGGGGCAAGATCTGAGAACGTGCGAAGTAAGATAATTGTTTGGAAGAAGTGCGAAAAATAGATGGAATGGTATTGATCATTTGGAGACTTACCATGATCAACAATTGATCATCTCGGAGATTGACCGTGATCAACAAAATTGGAAATTACAACAGTTTGACCGAGTTATTGTATCAGAGAATTGGAAACTCGGTCCCTCAAGTTTATAAGTCGGCAGTGCAACGAACCGATCTCATGGATTAGCAGTGCACGGGAATAAAGTCATTTGAAATGTCTAAGTAATTTTAGCTTATATAGTCAAGCACTTGAGGGACCGAGTTATAAACTTAAACGTAAATTATGGTGAGCCTGGTGGAAATTGAGGCAAGAACGAGATTACGTGCTTGGAAACCAAGAAAGTTTGCCAAGGCGAATCTATTAAGCCAAGATAAATACCCAAAGGGCAAGAACCGCACGCGTATTAAGTAGAATTACTAATCGGAGATATGGGCTGATTATAAAAGGTGGCAATTGTTATGCTGAGTGTTCAACGGATAAGGAATTACGATCACGAACACACTTACACTGTTACACACAACGTCATGGAGAAGAGGGAAAGAACGAAGTGGGCACACGGTCGGATCGACGTGCGATCGTCGATGTAATGACATACGATCATCGATGGAATGACATGCGATCATCGTTGGAACACGTGTGATCATCGAGGGATTATCAACGGACCGACTTGCGATCGTCGAGCGATTATCAATGGATTGATGTGCGATCATTGATGGAACGACGTGTAATCATCGAGGGATTATCGATGGGAAAGGATAGTCGAATCCATGGGTTGACGAGAGGAATGTACGGCAAACCCATGAGTCGGCCAAGGGAACCAACTCGACGGATTGTTGAGGGAAACAAATTGTGTAATGCCGAGTGTTTAGATTCGTAAGGAAATACGTATATCTGAACACACCCAAGGGGATCTCATAGATACAATCTCAACAAGAAAGAGAGAAAACACCGAGAATGGGTAAGGACGTGGTTCACCACGTAAGGATCGAATATCGCAGTCGGCTTCATGTATCCATCATTGCTGGTCGAGGGAGAAACTGATCGGTAAATCGGTATAATCATTGGTGAATTAGGTGGATAAACCAACGGGAAATTCTACTGTAGAACCAATGGATAAAACGAAGAATTCCGTGTTGGACCCACGAGCAAACCAAAGGCCAATCAGTGAATGAGATCATAGGTTAACCAACGATGATCCATGGATGAATCCACAGACCCTTGGGTGTGAATGAGATAATGTTCGGAGTACATGGATGGATCGGCCAGCCGAAGGCTTTATCGAGCACCATGAACCGAACAAACATAAACGGTTAATAAACCGTGTGCGGCCGTATTGGAAAATAGTCAGATCGGGAATATGGATGGATCAATAAGCTAAGGGCTTGATAGGCCACCATGAACCAACGAGACATACGTTTGGAAACATAGATGGACCGTAAGCGAGAAGCTTGATCGGCCACCGTGAAACCAAAGGATACGTACAATCCACAATCTCTGTTATTGTACTTACCCAATGGGGATGGTTGGTTGTATGAGTAAGTAACAAAGAGATTGGTCTATCAATATACAATCAAGTGCGGACCGGTGTAAGAATGAAACAAGGCAAACAAATGGACTAACTAGGAAGATCAACGAACGGATCTAAAGAATCGAGAATCCAATGTTGGCTAAAGTACGTAAACGATTCTAACTTATTGGTTAAGCTAGATGTTTGGGATTTGACGGTTGGGTCTATAATATTAGATGCACTCGTGAAGCCTAGAATTGTTAGCAAATTGAATACATGACTTGGCCGAATAACTAATCGGTCTAAAGGCTAAGGGACAAAGACGATTACACTGGCACAAGGGGCTTGGATGGAATTAAACCAAGGGTAGAAAGAGTTCCGTTGTGTTTAAAGAATTAAGCCTCGCAAGGCAATTCTGTGTTAAAAGATAGAAATATTATGGAGGTTCAGCCGGGAAGAGGCACAAACGTTGAACTCTCTCCGAACGCCGAGATGTCCGACATGGGGTTTCACAGGCCTCTTGACCATATTAATGATGTTGATGACAGGCTCGGAAGCTCACTTGTTCCCTTGAAGACATCATGTGGAAGATCTCGTCAAAAAGAGCACAAGTTCACCCTCTGTGGATGATTCTCTCACCCTATGCTCCACAGATGTATCAAGCACCTAAACTTCCTTTACCAAGGAATAAATTCAATTGTCCAGGAGTACCCAAAATCTCTCTGCATGATATATCATGGATTTTACCCGTTTTTAGCCATGATATAAGTCGTTTTATCGAGTCTTTCTAGTGCTTTTTCTATCATTTTAGAGTCTTTTCAGGTTTTAGCACGTTTGGGACGAAATTGGAGATTTTGGTGACATTTGGAGCCTTTTTGGAGCAAACCGAAGAAAGTACCCGTTTTCAAGCCTGAGTATCGATCGATACCGACATACTCGTTTTCAAGCCTGAGTATCGATCGACACCATCCCGGTATCGATCGATACCGACGTAACTGACGCGGAGATAGATGTCCAAGGACGAGAATTCTCACCAAAAGAAGCCTAATACTTTCCCTTATTTACAAAGAAGCCCAGCTCGTGTTTTTAGACCTATTTAAGCAAACTCTTAGTCTTTAGGTTAGCAGACTTTACTTTTCACTATTAGACTTGAGACTTGACTTTTGAGAGCTTTTGTGAGGGAGACGGATCCAAGACTTTGTTCATCATAGAGAAGATCCCGAACCCTTGTTTTTATTCTTTTGTTATATTTAATTTCATGATCTATTCAGTTATGCCTTGTTTTTAATCAATCATGTCTGAGTAGTCTCATTTTAGGTTTAGGGTTTTCTCATATGGATTTCTCTGATTTATGATGATTGATTTGTTAGGGTTCAAAATCTGAATAGTTCTTCACCATAGGTTGTTCTCAAAGCTATTTCTAACCTGATCACTTAGAATATAGAACCTAGATTAATCGATTAGGCACGACAGTGCAATTGAGTAATCTGATAAAACCTAGGGTGAGCAATTGGATTATCTGCAAAGAGATTTGGTTTAATCGAATTGTGAACATATCAAACTTGAATTGATTGCTGGTTTACTGTGTAGGATTTGCAAAGAGATTTGGAATTTTAGACTTTAGACTTAGTTAGTTTTCGCAACGACAGTTGGTTAACTATACTTTCGTGTTTGAGTTCAAAAACGGCGCTTAATTGAACCTTAATTGATTAATTGTTATCTATCATTGATTTCCTGAGAATTTCCCTGAGCCTAGTTTCCTTCTATACAAATCAACCTAAGTTCAATTCGATCATTTGTTTTCTATTCAATCATTTGTTTGCTTAGCACAATCTGCATCTTTCATCTATTGCGTGAGTTTTCTTGAGTTCTTGTGTTCGACCCCTGATATACTGCAGCAACTGCTTTAGTACTTTTAGGGTATTAATTTGAGCATATCACTGCACAGTTTAAAATTAAAAGTAGGAGAACATCAAAAGATTCAATGATTAAGCTTTGGAAACCACAGCCGAAGCAGAGGAAAGCCAACAAAGGGTGTCGACATTGAGCTGCAGCGTTGCTTGAAAAAGACAAGCACCACACGCAACTGGTGGTGAGGAACTTCTCAGAAAAATTAAAAAAAAAGGTCATGAGGGAGGAGATCACCTATCGAAGGCGTAATAACTAGTCAATAAAAAGGAAAAGCACACTACGAGTAGCCGAGTAGGTGACGTTCGTCCCACAGGGATATTCGCCGTTATAACGATAAGACCGAAGAAGATCCGAGTAGTCTTCGTAGAAGTAGCTTGGACATGGATGCAGAGATTTCGACGCAGTAACAATCTAGGTAACTTTAAAGATATGCATAGATTATGTTGTTTAATTTTTTAATAACTTAGACAAAATGAAGATTTCTATAAATATAATTAAACTAAAGGTTTTTCGTTAAAAATGTTATCTAATAGATTCAATAAATGACATTTTTTATTTTGAATAATTATTTTTGCTCTATTATATTGATATACTATTATATAAATTAAAATAAAAACGAAAATTACTATTATATTTTGTAATCAAATAAACAAGAAATTTTTTTCTTTTGTAAAAAATAAAAGTTATAGGCGCATTCAGAATGCGGGATCACAATAGGATAGAGAATGATGTTGGACTTTGTATCAAAACATCAATAATGTTTTGTTAGGATGTTATAATACCAGTGAGATCTAATCAAATAGCTAGAAATCATCTCTAATCTTTTTCAAGTAAATATTGACAACAGAATCTGTCTCTCTCGACCCTCGACTCACCCAGAAGCACCGATCCAGAATATGGACACAGTTTTACTGTCAAGACTCGGGAGATCGAGAGAAAAATAGAGATATCGCTCACCAAAAAACAAAGAAATTTGCTATGAACAAAAAAAGACTATAAAGGAAAAGTGACTAACCTCTTGAAGGGGCCAAGGAACTCTCTCGTCGTCGCCTTTAGGAAGAATATTGATGATTGATCTTTAGTTATTAAGTCTCAGATTAAGTTCTGTGAATAAGCGATTACTCAAAGATGAATAAAAAGACTGTGCTAAGCAATTTGCAAAATAAAATGAGATCGTGCGAACTGCTAAGCAATTGAAAAAACGAAAGTAAAATAAATCTGTGCACGTTATAACTTGGATCAATTATAGAAAAAAGTGAATATCAAATTACAAACATCTTCATAACTCGGTTTGTGTTACCCACTTGTACAAATTGAGTTGACAATAAATATAAGAAACCATGTTGCCCACTTGGATAAATAGATAAAAATGCAGTCTCCCCAATCTAACGCTCACCAAATTACAAAAAAATAAGAACGAGTTCTGTAACACTTTATTCGGTTGTTATATAGACCGTTAGTTTTGTTTTATTTGTAGTTACATTCTATATACTTGTAACGATGGATTTAAATACGTTTTGTACATATGGTTGAGTTAATTAATGAAAATACAATCTCATTCATCTGTTTTAACTCTCGTTCAATTGTTTAGCTAAATCTCATATAGTATCAGAGCAGAAAGAGATGATTTACTGTTGATGTGTACTCTACGTGAATATCCTAGACTTGCTATGCAAGATACAATCCCAAGAGAATAGGAAATATAAGATTTACATAACATTCTCGAATAAAAATATATGCAAATGAGGAAACTATTGGGAATAATATCTCACATAGGAAGTTGGGCAGGGACCAATCCACTCATTACCAATTGATTTTGAGTTGGAAACCCAACATCTAATAGAAACCGATTTTCCAAAAAATAAAACCATTCTCCTCCCACTCAATGATTCAACCGATAAACGAAGCTCTGTCAACTGAAGCAAGTTCTCAAGAATCAACATTGGATCCTCCTCCAAATGACACTACCATACATCTAAGGTTGTAAGGAGAGAAGGAATAAAAAAGATCCCCACCAAGAAAAAGTGCTACAGTATTAAAGAAAAAGTGCGACTCCTTTTGCGAAATTTTCGGATCGAAAATCTTCACCAACTCCGGTGGGATGATCGGCCCATTGTCATCTCTGGCAGGTGGTGGTGTGATGAAGCATCTAGCAAGCTCCGATGGTGACATTCCGGCATCACTAAAAAGTCTGCCGTTGGAAAACCAAGCTATCGACAACACTTAGACAGTTGGTGTGTTGAACTCTACAAGCTCAGTCTCGGCAACTTCTGCAGTTTCTCCTCTAGCGGTAGTTCCCCAAACGCCACCAGAAACTTCTCCTCACCCTTCACCTCCTCCCGTCAGCGATCCCCAACTCCCCGCTTCGGATCGATCTGCTCCTTCTCAAACACTCACGCGGGTAATCTCCCCTCCCTCAAATCCTCCCTCAATCACTGTAGCAGCTGGCTGTGTTCCTCTTGCAAGCGCTAAGCCATCCTACTCAACGATTGTCAAAGCAAGCTCTCAACTATGCAAACACGATTTATCTGTAACAATGATAGATGGAGCTCCGGTTGTGACAATACCCAAAGATGTTATTCAGAACACCGTCCCTTTGTGGGATGATCTAATAGTCGGCAAATTCCCATCCAAATCACCTCACATAGCCAAGATCCATGTTATTGTCAACAAGATCTGGCCTGTTGGTGATAAATCAACTAAAGTCGATGCGTACGTGGTTAATGACACTACCATCAAATTCAGAATCAGAAACAAACACATAAGAAAACGAGTTCTTCGTCGGCATATGTGGAATATTGCAGATCAACCTATGTCCGTATCAAAGTGGTGTCCTGTGACAGAGGAGACTATCCCAACTCTAACCTCCATGCCTCTCTGGGTAACTCTGCATAATATTCCTCCTTATATGTTCACCGATGTGGGCATTAGCTTCTTGGCCAGTACAGTTGGAGAGCCCAAGAAACTACATCCTGAAACAGAGTTATGCAATAAATTTGATGAAGCAAAAGTTCTTGTTGACGTCAACTTGACCAAAGAAATTCCAAAATCTCATCGCTTCAAGTCACCAGACGACAGTGAAGCAGACATGGTCATCGATTACAAATATCCTTGGCTTCCCCCTCGTTGTACCAAATGCTCAGGATGGGGTCATTTCCATGACATCTGTGCCAAACGAAGATTTGCACCTACTCCGACATCATCACCAAAGAAAGCCACTCCCTTGGCAGCCACCTCTGAATCCTCCGCTCCCTCTTCGGAACAAGCTGGCGGTAACTCACAGGAGCCACCACATGACAAATCACCATCATCGGCTATTGTTGTCAGAAATGAAGCAGATATTACAAAACCCCTTCCCACTGTCACTCCCTGTCCACCAGTAGATCTTCCCTCTGTTGCCACAGCTGTCACGGATACAACCCCATCAGATCCAAACGCTCTTCAGAACCCCGCTGTCATTCAGTCCGCAAGCAAGTCCACACCAAAAATGGACAACCTCAATTCTGCTCCGGAAACAGGTAGCCCTGTTCATTCAAGCAAGCCTAAAGATGTGTTATCTAAAAAATTATTTCAACAGCTTCAGATGTATGAAGAACTGATTTCTGCTTCAAAAGAAAAGAAAGATCAAACACCAAAACAAGATTCAGAAACCGTTTGGACTGCAATCTCTCCCACAAAACAGAGCCGCAAACCAGTGGTTTCCTCAGACACATGCATCGAAGTATCACCATCTCGATTCGCAATTCTCGGAACGATTGAGGATTCAGCCCATGGTGTTTCCACAACAGAAGAAATTGAAGAAGGCGAACTACTTGATTGCTCAACATCGGCAGATGTCGATCACGCAAGCAAAAAAGTTAACCAAGTAACTCTTCGGTACTCCATCCCAAGGAGCACCAAATCAACATACAAATCTGTACCAGCAGCTCAAACATCACGCCAAGGCGGTTTGAGTAAAAAGTCATCAAAATCCAAGCAATAGATGTCGGGTGTTTTCTGGAATATTCGGGGACTCAACAACTATGAAAGAATCTCGCGCTTCTCGTATCTCGAGTCTAGTTTGTAAGGATTGGTCGCTTCTCACCAACTATGAAAACCATCGACTGGGTCGCCTTTGGGTATTTTGGGATGACACTACTCGCTTGACTCCGGTCTTCAAAAGCAGTCAGATGATCACATGTGAAATCTTACTAAGAGGTTGCAACATTGGATTCTTTTGCTCATTTTTCTACGCCTCCAACTTCCAAGAGGAACGTAAAGAATTATGGGAAGATATACGCAATCATCAAACTTGCTCTATGTTCCAAAGGAACCCATGGATCATTTGCGGCGACTTTAATGAAATTCTAACATCAACAGAACACTCCAACTTCTCTCAATCAACAACAACAAATGGAATGCGGGACTTCCAAAACATCGTCAGATTTTGCTCCCTCTCGGATTTGATCTCACACGGTCCGACTCTTACTTGGTGTAACAAGAGAGAAGATGGACTTATCTGCAAGAAACTTGATCGTGTAATGGTGAATGGTAATTGGCTTTCTTCTTTTCCCAACTCTTACTCCATTTTCGAATCTGGTGGCTGCTCTGATCATATGAGAGGAAGGTTTTCTCTAGATGCCCAAACGCAACAGGGTCGCCGTCCCTTCAAATTTTCTAATGCGTTGTCAAGGATTCCTGAATTCTATGATCAAGTTTCAAACTTTTGGAACAAAACAACTCCTCTATTCATCTCAACATCCGCCATTTTCAGACTCACCAACAAACTAAAAGAACTTAAACGCCCCCTCCGTCTGCTTGGTAAAGAGAATCTAAGTGATATTGAGAAGAAAACAGCTGAGGCTTTCGATACACTCTGTAAAAAACAAGAACTAACAGTCAACAACCCAACCAGTCAACATGTCCATGAGGAAAACGAAGCAAACAAGCGTTGGCAGCTCCTATCGGATCTTGAGGAAAGATTTCTCAAACAACGATCCAAAATACACTGGTTAAAGGTTGGTGATGGTAACAATAAGTTCTTTCATAAGTCATGTCAGACTCGAAGATCTCGGAACTCCATTAGGGAGATCAAGACAGCGAATGGAGTCTCTATACGTGATCAACAAGATATTAAAAGGGAAGCATCACGCTTCTTTCAATCCCTACTAAATGACACTCTTGATGACTACATTGGTATGGAGGTGGAAGACCTCCGCATGCTGCTGCCATTTCGATGTAATCAAAATCAAAAACAATCGTTGATCACCACGGTCTTGAAGGATGATATCAAGCAAGTCGTGTTCTCAATGCCGAACAACAAATCCCCCGGTCTAGATGGATACACCTCAGAGTTCTTCAAGGCTACCTGGTCTATCATAGGTAATGATCTTGTTGCTGCTATTCAATCTTTCTTTGCAACAGGATTCTTACCAAAAGGAATCAACTCCACCCTCTTAGCTTTAATACCGAAGAAGGCGTCCTCTGAAAGTATGAAAGACTATAGACCCATCTCATGTTGCAACGTCATTTACAAGATCATCTCCAAGCTTATTGCTAATAGGGTGAAAGATATACTCCCAAGTTTCATCTTGCCTAACCAATCTGCTTTTGTAAGTAACCGCCTCCTCATGGAGAATGTCCTTCTTGCCTCAGATATTGTCAAAGACTATCACAAAACTTCGGTTTCCGCAAGATGCTCCATCAAGATAGACATATCTAAGGCCTTCGACACAGTGCAGTGGTCTTTTTTACTCAATACCCTCGAAGCCATGGATTTCCCCCTGGTCTTCATTCATTGGATCCGATTGTGCCTTACAACAACATCCTTTTCTGTTCAAGTTAACGGAGACCTTGCAGGTTATTTCGATAGCAAGCGAGGATTAAGACAAGGATGTCCGCTGTCACCTTACCTCTTTGTCATTGCCATGAACGTCTTGTCACATTTGATCAACAAAGCCGCAAACTCAAGGACAATTGGGTTTCACCCTCGCTGCAAAAATATCAAGCTAACCCATTTATGCTTTGCCGATGATCTAATGGTTTTCATTGATGGTACTCATCGGTCCATAGACGGAATTCTTGGTATTTTCAACTATTTTGCAACAAGATCGGGCCTAAGAATTAGTGAGGAAAAATCAGTCATCTTCTTAGTCGGACTCTCTCCTCAACAAAGACAAACAATCTCTTCAAAGCATCCATTCTCTGAAGGTGAATTGCCAATTCGCTATTTGGGTCTGCCACTCCTCACCAAAAGATTTACCAATCATGACTACTCTCCTCTTATTGAGAAAATCCGCAAGAAGATAGAATCATGGACTTCTAGATTCCTCTCTTTTGCGGGTAGGCTCCAATTGATTAAATCGGTCATCAATGGTTTGATTAATTTCTGGCTTGCAGCTTATCGACTCCCTAATTGTTGCCTCCATAAAATCGAAAGTCTTTGTGCGGCATTCTTGTGGTCAGGGGCTGATTTAAATCCAAACAAGGCAAAGGTCAGCTGGAAAGATATTTGTAGACCAAAGAAGGAAGGTGGACTTGGCCTAAAGAATCTCATAGATTTAAACAAGCTCTCATGTCTTAAATTAATTTGGAGGATTGTTTCAGCTAGGGACTCTCTCTGGGTGAAGTGGGTACAACAATATCTCATCCGTAAAGGGTCATTCTGGTCTATAAATAACTCAACAAGTCTTGGTTCGTGGATATGGAAAAAAATACTGAAATATCACCCAACTGCCAAGCTTTTTCATCTTGTGAAGGTAAATAACGGTGAGAATTCCTATTTCTTGTTTGATCAATGGTCGAAAATAGGTTGCCTTCATGATTCCCTAGGTCCTCGCGGCTTCATCGACCTTGGAATTCCAGCGTGCTCAACGATGGCACAGGTCTTCGCCACTCACAGGGCACGTCGTCATCGAACAGAGCTCCTTCAAAGGGTGGAAATGGAAATATACTCTCTACAACAACAACGATCCAGCAACACTGAAGACTTGCATCTCTGGCGTTTCACGACGAACAAATACAAGGGTAGTTTCAACACAAAACAGACATGGAACCAGCTCAGAATTCAGCATACGGTAAAAGAGTGGCATAGAGGAGTCTGGTTTTCTTACGCCACCCCAAAATATGCCTTTTTAATGTGGTTAGTGGTTCAAAATAAACTGACAACTTTGGACAGAATGGACTGGGTTCAAAATCACCAAAACATCTGCATCCTTTGCAATCAAGCTGCGGAAGATCGTGACCACCTGTTCCTCAGCTGCGACTTCTCCAGCAAGGTATGGGTACTGCTCGCAAAAAACCTTCTGCGCCAAGACTTCACGACTCACTGGGCAGACTTGATAGATCTCGTGTCACGTCCTCCATCAAAGAAAGAAAGAACTAAATGCTTCATCACTCGATACATCCTTCAAACCACAATCTACCACCTATGGCAAGAACGGAATAACCGACGGCATGGCAAAGACCGAAGAAGCGTAACTACACTTGCCAAAATCATCGACAAAATCACTCGAAACCGAATCTCTTCAATCCGCGAGATGGGAGACGCATCCTATGACCATGCTTTTTCTATTTGGATTTCTTCTTCATTATCTACTTAATCGTTAAAGCTGTTTATCTTTCTACTTAGCAAACAAATTCCTTTGTAAAAACGTTATATACCCAACGTAAAGGAGAGAAGGAAAGTGTTACTCTTTGGAAGCCTTGGCATATATACCCAACGTCAGCTCTTTGAGCAATCCTATACAATTCCCTCTTCTATCCTCCTCTTAACCACGTAATTAAATGTATAAAGATTTGCAAGGTGTCTCAGTCCAAGTACTAATGCAGATAGAGTTTCTATATTTGTCTCACGAGTTTAATAGATGTCGAGAATCCTTAACCTGGCCATACCACAAAGAATACGAATGCAAGTTTTTGTGATCACCAAAATATGATTTTAAAAGTTTTTTTAAATACAGATTGACGCAGCTTGGGATTTGTCCTCCAAGTGAGCTCGACGTGGACGGAATCAACAACCGGAACTCTGGCTGAGGCAACCGCAGCTCTGGCTGCTCTCTCACACGCAATAGGTTTGGGTCTCAGAACTTTCGAGATCCGTTCGGACTCTCAACTTCAAGCCATCAACTCCGGCACTCGACAAAAAGAACTCTACGGGATCTTGTTTGACATTGAAGCCCAAATGGCATTAGCCACCTATGTTGTATTTTCTTTCATCCCTAGACTCAAAAACACTCTTGCTGATTCGCTTGCGAAAAACACATTGAGTTCTTATGTATATGCAGTTTAAGCTTTAAATCAAAATGGTAGGGGGGAAAAAAAAAACGATTAAGTTTTCAGAAAGAAAAGATGCTCAAATAAAACGAGAAAAAGCAAAAGAAAAAACAATGAGCTATCTAGAGCTCTGTTACAATATCAATCATGAATGATCCAGTAAAGTGAGTGTTGGGATCAAGTGATCATTATCAATCAAACCAGCAAACATAAAAAAACCAATGTTGATACAAAGAGAAAAGTAATTTTCTTGCTCGTCATATGATACTCTAACAAAAATCGTAAGTCTGATTGTACAACAAGACAACAATGCAAAGAGTTTATTATTTGTAGATAGGCATATGACCAAGATTCGCCTGGGAAGAGATTCGTCTACAATGTAAAAATGGTATAATAAATTCATTTTTAGAATCCATTTTGAAAACAAACAGAACATGATATTTAATCTCGGGACATGATATATTTACCTGGTACGCTGGTACATCTAGTTTGTATCGCTGAGAGCCTCAATCTTAGAACCATTGTAAATAAACAGAAGGAATGTGTTGGACTTTGTAATAATCTGCTCCTCCTTCCGACAGTTTCTCCTTCCATCCAGTTTGCCTCAATCCTATATACAGTTGTTTCAAGGAAGTGATATATCTCATCCCATATGGAAGTTCCTTTAATTTTGGACACCCATTAATAGTCAGATTATGAAGAAGGGGCATGGAGCCTTCTTCTACTATCCACTCTTCCCATTCCTATAATTGAAAAAATGATAGCAACTGCAATTGAGGAAACCCAGCGCCCGAGCAAACCATTTTCTTCCCACAGAATGATTGAGAAGATAAATGAAGTTCTGTCAACTGAAGCAACTTCTCTAGAATGGGCATGGGATCCTCCTCCAAACCACATTCCGTTAGAGTTATGGTTTTGAGGCGAGAAGGGAAATGTCGTTCATCAGGTAGCTTTGGCATATAAATCTTCAAATCTAACTTGTAGAGATGAATGCAATCCAAAACAAATTCCTTTCTAATATTCGTGTCAAATCTGTTTGCCCTGTGATCTATTATAGTAAGATTTTCCAGGTCTCTCAGTCCACCTATTGATGAAGATAGAGTTTCTTCACTCATCCCATGATAGAAAGAGATTTCAAGAGTCTTGAACTTGGCCATACCATGGAGATCCCCAAAACTACAATTCCTTGTTAAGAAATTCTTCAAGGTCTCCAAGTTTACTAGGTTACTCAAATCCAACTTTGTCTTCTTAAGAAGAGCCCATGGTAATGCAAGATACCTCAATTCTCGCATCCCCGTCAAGAATTTGGGCATGTAGATTACATAATCCCATATTACATCTAAGTTTAAATAGATCAGCAACTTTAGATTTCGTAGAGAATAAGGTAGATGAGATACCATTGAGTTTTCCAAGCTCAAGTATCTCAAGTGGATGAGCTTTCCAATGCTAGATGGTAACTCTCCTCCTTCAAACTTGGATCAAGAGAGATCTAACAGCCTCAGCAGTTGTAACCTTGTAAAGCTTAAACCTGATATCCTACAACGTCTTCCTTGCATAACCTTGGAATGGTTAAACCTGATATCACTCATAAGTAAGAGAGATCGAAGTTTTGGATTATTTATATCTCTTCTAACATGTAATTTTGTAGGAACATGTAATTCTGTAGGATCTTGAAAGACAAGTCTGCGAGATCTACAAGGAGATCGAGAGCGCGCAGTCGGGGAGCTAATAACTGCAATTTGTAGGAAGTTCTCTTCTTTGGCCTTAGACAAACAAACTTCTCTCATCATGTCATGCAAGTGAAAAGTTTCAAATATCAAATTCCTAACATCTCTTTCCGCAATAACCACATTTCTCCTCACCAACTCTTCTATGTAGCCATCTGCAACATCTTTAATGGTCGCTCCGTCATAATACCTAGGTTTTGGTATTCCTTCTGCAGCCCAATAATACGACAATTTCTCTACATTTATTGGATAATCTTCTGGAAAAATGAGCTAGGTAGAGGTAATATGCTTCAAATATATAGGCAGCTCTTCAAAGCTGAGAGACAACACATAGTAAACCGAATTGTTGTTGCTGTCACTGAAATCAGTTCTTCCCACGATATGAGATCCAATATTCTCAGATAATCTTTTCCAATCATGCAGTGTGTATTTCGCAGCTAACAAACCTCCTAATACTTTGACAGCCAAAGGCAATCCCCCACAATGGTTGATCATTTCCTTACCCACCTCTTCCATTTCCTTATCAACCTTAAATTCTGCACAACGTCACTAGGATAAATTATCAAGTTATAAAACAAAATACGATGCAATTGGGCGTGATTGAGATATATTATAGCCAGTTTGTATAGGGCTAAGAAGATTGTGTTTTGATCACAATCTTAAAAAGCGTATCTATTTCCATGTTTCTGAAAATTTATCTCATCGTGATCAAAACGGCTAAAAAAAAAAAAAAACCCCTTCAGTGAATGCTTACATGATAAATCTTTCCTTGGAAATGCTATTCTTTGAAAAAGTTTTCCAACTTTCTTCAACGGTTAGGCATTGTGGTTTAAAGTTGATATATGTTGCATCTCCACGTACAGCAACACTCTCATTTCGAGAAGTTAGTAGCACCTTCCAACCTGAAAAATATTTAATTTTTTCATAATATCCAATGAATATGATTTTTTTTTCATCTTTAATTTTTATAAATAGTACCATAAGCGGTCACCTTTTCCCGGTGGAAATATTGGCTTGGTGCGGTCCCAATCTTCCTCTTTCCATATGTCATCAAGGACAATTAATGATTTAGATGTTTCCAACAATCGAAAGAGTTCACCCTGGAGTATAGGTTCGGTCATCTGCAAGATTCCATCTTTCTCTTCTCTAGGTCTGAGGTTCTGCAAAATCGCTTGCCACACATGCATACGTGATTAAAAGTTTGTCTAGCGAGGGTAGTTTTACCAACACCACCCATCCCGGTTATTGAGACCACTTGTATGTTGTCTTCTTCCACCAAATAACCAACCAATTTCTGAACACTTTCTTCCAACCCCACAAGATCGCTTTCGTAGTCCCTAGGAAATGTTTGCCGCATCTCCTTTAGTCTACCATGTACAGGTTGCATATACCCACCATCAGCGATAATCTGTTGTACCCCAAAACTCTGCATATCTCGGATGACGTTGGAGATCCTCTTCCTTATGCCTCCAATATCTAATGCAAGCAACTCTTCTGATGTTCTTCTTGGTTCCACTTGTTTTTCCAAGTTCTTCCTTCAAAATATATGTTTCGATTATATCTTCCGTGTCATACACAATTTCCTTGATCTCTTCAACACAATTTCTTACTACCGCACTTGTGTGTTTCTTTGCATCTGCATCTTTCAGAAAAGAGCTTAACAAGTTTAGCTCACGTTTTAGCTCAATTACTTGATCATCAACTCCCTCAAATTTCTCGTATTCTTGGCTCAGTTGGTCCCAATGCTTTTGTATTCCAAATGACACAAGTTCCATGGCCATAATGGCTCCTACATAAGTAGTGTTAAAATAAGAATCAAGAGCTACTACTGATTATGAATTTTATATTATACATTGACCTTGGGTATGTTGTTCTCACATAGATACTTCTTTATACGGTAAACTTCAAACAAATTTAGCGTATTTTATGTTAAATATGTTACAAACTTAATTATCATAAATCAAATCTTATCTTATACATTAAAGCAATATAATTATTTTCCAAAAGAACTTCTCACGTTTAATCTCAAATTTAAAAAAGCTATTCTACTCTTAATGAAATTTTCTATCTTGCCATAAAAAAGTTATTTATTTTTAATTATTTTCTAAAGAGTCTGTAAAAGATATCGTATGAGATATTTTCGGATTTGTCTATAAAAATATTTTACTTTTTCCAACTTTTTTTAATTTTAATTTGAAAAGGTAATAACAAAAAAGGAATTAAAAAACATATATTTTTTCCTGTTTTCCTATTTTAAACTTTTAATTTTCTGATTTATAAAAGTTTTGAAAATTTTAACTTTTATTTTTTATAGAAAATTAAAAAAATGAAAAATAAACAAAAACATTATGTACTTTTTAAAGTCAAATTAATTTGTTTTCTCTGTTCATATATTTTTTATATACATTTAAATAAATTTCAACTTACTTAATACTATCCCGATCAATTCTTTTTAGTGATTTTCTATACTTATTGATGAAAAAAAATATTCTAAAATAATTTTCTAATATTAATCCCGTACAATTTCATATTGAAGATTAACAAAACATTATTGCACACAATCACACATTAATATGTTGGTAAATTTGTTTTTGATAATTTTAATACTCGGAATTTATAATATCTTATATATTAAATGAGAAGTTTATTTGTTCACAATCAAATTGCTAGATCAATCTCTAAAAAGCTTTTATAAAATATATAATTAATCTTTGGCGACTATAAAAATAATACTTATATATAACTAACTTTTAAAAGACTATTCATTAAAAAGAATCTCTACAACACATATTTTGTCAAAACGCTCTTCATTTAAACAAAAATATATTATTAATAATATTAACAATTTAATTTATTTTTTTAATTTCTTTGTTTTGAAAATATTCATAAAATTATTTTATATTTCTATTCCATATTTTTTGAAGTTATTGATTAAAATAAAATTATTTCACACATTCGTTCTCCAAATTATATTTCTGTAAAAACTGATAATATACGAGCATAATTTGTTTAAAAATATTTTTCCTATACTAATAATTTGTTGACCACAAATACTAATATATTTATCCATTATTTCCTTTTTATTTTGCAGTTAAAAATCAAATACTATATTTTTATAAAACCTAGAAAAAAAAAATTTCTAACACATCAAATAATTAGAAAATATTTACCTTTGTCATTTTTACTTTAAATTAACGTAAAAAACAATTATAGGGATTACACTATTGGTATTTATACATTTATTTTTTATTTATTTTTGTCAACAGTTTATATAAATTAAACTAAAACGGTTCAGAAATCCAAACCGGAGGAACATAGTTTACATAAGTAACTATAACTGGTTGATTTCAAGCACTTCGGGCTAGGGTATCAACTTTAGTATTTAAAGATCTTGGGATAAAAGAGAGCGAGAAGAGACTGAAAAGGCTTCTATTCATCATGAACTCCTCCAGGTAGGGCGAGAAGGTTGGCCAGTCTTCGGGGGATGACACCAAATTCACCAACTCTAAACAATATGTAAGAAAGCTTACTGATGTTCGTTGATAATGTAGCATACATTGCATTGCCCAGAGTAGTGCTTCAAATTTTGCATGTAGCGGGGATAAGCTTCGTCTTGTATTCTTGGCTCCCATACCAACTCCGTCGATTTCTTGATCCATGTAAAACCATCCTAAACCTGAGAAATCAACATTCTCTTTCCATGAACCGTCAACAAAGCATTTTTGATCAGGTAGAAGCGTAGTTGACTGATTAGGGAGCTGCGCTTATTGTTGAGTTTCTTTTCTCCATGATTTGCACTTTTTCCCAAGCTAATGCCTCCGACTCAGCTAATTTCACAACCTCTCTAGGATCACAATCTAAATTTAAGAAAATCTTATCATTTCGAGCTTTCCAAATATACCATAAAATCCAAGAGAAATTACTGTTCAGCCGATCTTTAGGCTAGTTAGAAAAAAGATAATCCATATTTGAGAAAATCGATGAGTTAGGGAATGTCCCAGGAGTCGACATGACCGAAGACAAAGCCCATATATGTAAAGCCGGGGGGCATTCAAATAGGGCATGATTGATGGTTTCCGAATCGTTACCATATCTATCACATCTCGTGTCGCATTTAATACCACGATGACAAAGCTTTGACTTAACCGACACACAACCTGATAGAACCTGCCACATGAAATGCTTAAGCTTGGGAGGGCACTTAACGGTTCACAAGTGAGCCTGTAATGAATGAATTTCTGGCCCGTAAGTGCGACATAGTAGCTTGTGTGAGAGAATATTTCTCGCCACTTTGCAACCAAATTTGACCGTATATTTATCAGATTTAGTATAAGACCACCCCACCTATCTGGCCTAGGGGTGCTGCTAATGGGTATACTCAATATAATTTGGGCATCCCTTGGGTCGATAATAGCTTTAACCAATGAGGAGTTCCAGGTCCTCGTATATGGGTCTACTAGATGAGAGACCTTGAAAGATGGGTAATAATTGACGCCTTTACAGATGGCTGGCCTCGGGCAATTGGTAGGCAGCCAGGGATCATTCCAAACCGATATAGAATGTCTTAAGCCTACTCTCTTAATTAGACCTTTTTTAACAAGAGGGCGAGCTGACAAAATACTTCTCCAACCATAAGATGGTGAGTAGGATTTAATATCTGCTAATGGGGTAGATTTTCTAGAATATCTACCTTTGAACACCTTAGGGAACAGGGATTCTGGGTGATCTAACAGACGCCACAGTTGTTTTGCTAATAGAGTCGTATTAAAATCCTCTAATGAGCGAAAACCAAGACCACCTTCCATTTTGCTACTACATAACTTATACCACGCAACCCAGTGGAATCCTTTATTAATGCCATCTGAACTCCACCAATATCGTGCCACTACACTCGTCAATTTTGAGGTGATTGCCTTTGGTAACCTGAAGCAAGACATCACATATGTGGAAAGAGCGGATGCTACAGATTTTATCAGAACTTCTTTACCCCTTTTGATAGAAATTTGGATGTTCAACTATTGACTTTTGATTGTAACCTCTCCTTAACGAAGGAAAATATTTTTTCTTACTTCCTCCCATGCTTTCCGGAAGACCTAAGTAATTCCCCATGCCTCCCAGCGTGGATATACCCAAGGACTGTTTTATAAGCTCCCTATCTGTGATTGGTACTGTGTGACCAAATTGTATCGATGATTTTTGAAAGTTTATCTGCTGCCCCGAGGCGGTTTGATATTTTTTGAGGATCTGTAAAATAACCGAGCATTCCTCTTTATTTGCCTTACAGAAGAATAAACTATCGTCCGCGAAGAGTAGATGAGAAATCGAAGGACTATCCTTTGAAATCCGAAGCCCCGTTAACAATATACATCTCTCTGCTTCTTTGAGATTAGCTATCAAAGCTTATGTGCATAGAATGAATAAATAAGGCGAAAGAGGGTCCCCTTGTCGAAGTCCACAATTTGGGGAGATCAGCCCTTGGGGAGATCCATTTATCAACACTTTATATTTCCCCGATTTTATACACCATAAGATTCATGATATCCACCGATCGTCAAAGCCCATTTTTTCAGAATATTTTCCACAAAAGCCCATTCCACTATATCGTAAGCTTTACTCATGTCTGTCTTTATAACCATAAAACTCCTTTTACATGACTTATTAGTACGGAGACCATGGAACATCTCTTGGGCTATAAGAATATTATCTGAGATAACCCGACCTACCACAAATGTCGACTGGGTTTCAGAGATGAGATGTGGGAGAATTTTCTTTAATCTCTGTGATATATCTCGGTTTTCATGGTTTTTAACCATTGTTTTCATAGGATTATCTATGTTTTCTCCTTGTTTTAGAGTCTTTTAGTCCTTTATGAAGTCTTTACAGGTTTTAGGATGATTTGGAAGAGAATTTGGAATTTTGGAGCGAAAATGCAGTTTTCGAGATGCAGGACAATGCAGAAGGGTCAGAAGTTTGCCATTCATTGAACATCTTTCCGATGTCTGATTTCAATGATTTTTGGACAAAAGATAGATCTTTGAGTTAGCTTTCATTTGGGACCGGTTTCATGTCATTATCATCAGTGGTTCAAAAGTTATGCCCGTTTTACTGAAGACAGGTTGATCTGGCCAGCAGCTGAAGCAGATGCAGAGTGAGACCTCCGATCGATCGATCCACTTTTGCGTGACATTTTAAGATCGACCACGGTACTCAGGATCGATCGATCCAACCCTGATCGATCGATCCAACTCAGATCGACCGATCCAGTCCAAAAACGAGAAAATAGAAGAATTTCCAGATTTGCCCCAGATTGTCCTTATCTCTTTAGGTTTCGACCAAAGCCTGTTTAGAACTATAAATAAGGGTTCTTAAGCCATTGTTTAGGATATGCTTTGATTTCGATTCCAACTTTTTATGCCTCATCTCTCAGAGAAGATTTCTTATACTCTTTTCTTATTTCAATTCAATTGTTTTGGAGTTTTATTCATTCATTGCTTGTTCATCTCCTGTCATGTCTGAGTAGTCTCTTAGTTAGGTTTTAGGGTTTCAAAGGATTTCATGAATCAATGAATTAGACATAGATAGGGATTTATCATTGTTAATCTTCACCTATTGTTGTGCCCATTGCTTAGACTGAATTGATCACTTAGTCTCTGATTTAGGGTTTAACCTATTCTTCAAAAGTTTATAGGTTGCTTGCTCGAACATAGGTGAGCGGATTGTCCTTAGCCAACGAAAGCTGATGCTAAGGCAATTCGTGAACAGATTAAACCTGCATGTTGAATGCTTGTCTGTAATTCTGAGTTCAAACGACAGTTTAGAATCTTAGGTTGCTAGACAAAGTAATTGGTGCCACGACAGTGGATTGATTATACAATTCTGTTTGAGTTCGAGATTGGTGTTTAATTCATTCCCTGAATAATTGTCTGATTCTTGATTTGTGATTTCCTGCGAATTTCCCTGAAGCCTAGCGCCTTTTAATTAATTGTTTACAATCTTTAGTTTAAATTATCTTGTTTCATTACAAAAAAATTTTATATTCTGTCTTAGCTTCCTAATCAATCTCTATAGTCTGTAGTGTAACAATTGATCCTCGTGGATTCGATCCCTAAGTACTGCAACGTACTAGGATTATTTGCATAGACCCGAGTGAAAACTCTAACTATCACTCTGGCATAATAGCTTGGAAATTATCTTGTACCCTACATTACAAAGACTTATAGGTCTAAATTCTAACATCTGACTAGGCCGATCTTTTTTTGGGATTAGACATATATTTTTCAAATTTAGTTGATCATCGAAAGTCCCCGACTTTAGGAAATCATTTACCAAATTGATCAAATCATTCTTAATGATATGCCATGATTTTTGGAAAAACAAGACTGTCAATCCATCCGGTCCCGGTGCCTTTCCTCAATGCATCATAAACAGCACTTTTCTAATCTCCTCTTCTGTTGCCAAGGTTGTAAGACCATTATTCATCTCCTCTGTCACCAAAGAAGGCACTTCTCTTAAAACCTCATCAAATTGTGAGGGTGAAGTTGTGTCGAAAGTGTCCTTAAAATAGTTTACGGCTATCTCTTTAATCTCGGTATCCGAGGTCACCCATGTCCCAGAGGAATTATGTAGCCCAATAATCCGATTTCGTGCTCTTCTTTGCTTTGTTTGAGCATGAAAAAATGTTGTGTTCAGGTCACCTTCTATTAGCCAGGTATTCCTACTTTTTGTTTCCAGAAAATCTCTTCCTCTCGATAAGGTTCCTTTAATTTTCTAGTAATCTCTAAAAATTCCTCTTGCGACCTCGTATCATCGTTCTGTATCTCCTCCAAGGCTTTTTGTAGATCCGATATTTTCTCTCGGTCATTTGCTTCTAAATTTTTCCACCAAACCGAAATTTCCCTACGACAATTACTTATTTTATCCACAAAATTGTGTTCTTCCTGAGAAAAACCTCTCGCCCATCCTGCAGCGATCGATTCCATCAGGCCTTCCTTTCCTATCCACCTTTTATCAAACCGAAATTGTTTCCTTCCCTTTGGGATTTTATTTCCGACAGTTGCGCAAATTGGCCTATGATCTGATCCAGTCATAGCCAAGTACTCCACATATGAATGTGTAAAAATTTCGTGTCAGTCTTCATTAGCTAGAGCTCTATCCAGTTTACACCGAATTACACCATCTCTGCGTTGGCCTCTCCAGGACCATGAGTTCCCCAGGCACGGAAACTCTAATATTCCACATTTTTCGATCATCGTGTTAAAAGGTAGGAATGAAGACTGATGACACAATTTTCCGCCTCTTTTCTCATGGTTACCAGTTAATTCATTAAAATCTCCAATAATAAACCATGGAGCAGATCTATCCAGGCTAATCCAAGTTAGCCTTTCCCAAACCAACTCTCTATTTTTTGGAACTGGATCTCCATAAACAAATGATAAGTATACAAGTTTTTTTTCAACTAAAGCCTCGACATCGATAACCCTATTGTTTTTAAATAACATTGTAACATTGGAAGTATCATTGTAGAATAAAACTAAGCCACCGTTCAAACCAATTGGATCCACCGTAACCAACTTATCATATCCCAGATGTAATTGTATTTGGGTTACAAACTGAACATTTTGCTTTGTTTCTGCTAAAAACAGAAATTCTGGACGCTGTTTTTTCCATATTTCTCTTAAATAACCTATGGTCCAACTACTCCCGAGACCTTGACAATTCCAACTTAATATTTTCATAAATTAAGCCGATTGGTAATGTATCGTTGTATTCGAATGACCAAAAACGAGATACAACTTAATAACGTGACCAACTTGTAAGCTTGCACATTCCCGAAAAGGATCCTTCGGCGAAGAGGCACTTTTGTAATTAGGCCATCATTGTTTGTTCCCAATATCCCTACAAAACTATACATTGTCGTAATCTCCCATTTACCCATATACTTCCTACTAATTCTTCCAACAATCACCAATTGTGGGCCATGCATTGGTCGTGGCTGTCGATTCTCGTGACTCTATATAACCAAAAGCAAACTTCCAAAAAACAAACCAAATATCTTTTGAGGGAGTTATAATATATTCTTTTTCCAACAATTCCTTTTTTAAGTACCTTTCAGCCACCTCCCTGTTACATTAATATCGTTCCCCCTAAACAAAGATTGAGTTATAATATGTGGCCTCCCATCAAAGTAGCGAACTGAACGAAGATAGTTGGAAATTATCTTATTACAAGGATGTTATATTTTCATAGTTCCCGACGTTCGATCATGATACCATGGCTCACTCCCTTGTGTTAATTTTAGTAGTACTAGGATGTTACTCCACCTCATATATCCATATGCAAAACCCAGAAAAATATGCCTCGCTTGAATTGTAGTGATTTTTAACACCATGAATCGAACTAAACGTTCCTCCAAAACCACTTTATTAAACGAGTATTTTTTTTGAAACTGGCATTCAACACCACCTGACCAAGCTGGCGTAACCAAGAAACAGACATTTAAAGTTTGAAAATCTGAGCATAACTTCAAATAACTTAAAGAAAAAGCAAACACCAAATAAAAACCAATAACAAGACTTCTCAAAAACAACAATCTTCCTCTCCATGCATAAAGTTTCTATAATCCGTTAACCTTCAAGCTAGGAGCCTTTTCTTCTCCATGTTTCCCATGTCCCTCCTTGGGCCTAGCTCCATTCACTCCACCACGTAAAAGGTTCCGTGGTGATGCAAGAGATAACGCATTACGTTTCTTTGAACTGATTCCATTCAAGGTAGCTGCCTTTTGAAACAGTCTTTTCCTCGCCCCAACCTTATCACCAACCTCCAAAAAAACCTCTTCGGTTACCTCTTGATCCTTCTCCTGATTATCCATCCCGACGTTCTCCCCATCTAGGAGTTCTGAAGAGTAATTAAAATTTGCACCAAATTATGTGTCACCCTAACCGAATAGTGTGTCACCCAACAAGTCCTCGTATGATGGGCTTCCTTCACACAGCGCTAGATCATCTCCTACTAGATCAGAATTCATCATCACCTCTGTTTCTAGCTCATTGCTATCCACTCCATTTCCCGACTCCGGACAAATTACCTCCACCGTTTTTAGGTTTTCTTTCACCACATGATTAATATCTTTACTTGTGTTACCCGAGATGTCCCTATCCATCTTCTCAGGAACTTTAGGTAATTCAACTGTAGCCACATCAAAAGCATTTAGCCGAGCATCTTTACCTCGGAAATCCCCACGACCTCGACGAGCATCATGCATAAACCCTTTACCGTGGGAACGATAACCCTTAGAGAGCTGTTGTCCATCACTCTCCTCCATCACTCTTTTTTCGTAACCCTTATGTTTATTGCCTTTCCAAAATCCATTATCATGAGCTTTACCTTTGCCCTGCCAGTTTTTCCCATGGAAGCCATTCTTGATATCCTTATCCATATCCACCCTTCGTTGACTGACTTTTCAGCATGAGAATGTGAATCATTGCCATTCATGATCGCACCTTTGTAGCTCGTCCATGAATCCCAGGTCTTTCGCGTTCAGTCTCCCTTTCTCCAGTTACTTTTAAGTCACAAATGTCTTCATCGTGACACAAACTGAAACACCGTCTACAGTATCCAAACAGTTGTTCCTATCTCAACTCCAATGTTGTTTCCGCCTCATCCTCAAATTCCACCTTCATGCTGAAGCATAGTGGTTGATAACCATCAATGCAAACTTTTACTCGGCGAATAGACTTATCAACTTCCAGAAACTCTCCCAAAGCTTCTTAAAATCCTTTGAAAGTTTTTTCCATCCAGAATTGAATCGGTACATCCATCACCCGAACCCATAAAGTTATCGCTGACGGGTAGCGTTTGTCCACCACAGATTCCCATCTTACGAGAGATACCATCCAGTAATCAAAGTGGAAAGATTCCATCTTTAATACCTCAATTATGTCGTCTTCATTCTCAAAGTCGAATTGAAACCTTCCAAGGCCCAAATCTGAACCAGCAACTTTGTCTTCTACCCCCCAAATACGTGACATCATGTACAACAGATTCGTCACCACCTGCTTGCTTGGGTTCATACACCTTCCAATAAGAGTTTTTGCATATCCCTTAATCAGCTCGGAGTTATTAAACTTTGGAATTTTCACTTTGAGGATCCTCGGACCCCTCACCGTTGACTTTCCATTGCCTTTTGGCAATCATGCCACTCTGCGACATCGTTCCAAGTAACCACACGAGAAGCTTGGATGTGGAGAGGAGGTCTGACCAACACCGGAGATCTCCTTTTTTCCAAGTAATGTACATTTATATATGATTGTATTATTTATATATTTTTTCATATGTTAAATTGAACCACTATATTATGGAATTTGTATAAAAAAATTAAAATAATGATTTTTTTTTTTTTAGTTATTGCATCTTACTCACTTATAAATTATTTTTATAAAATAAATCATACAAGTTCACATTATAGAATTTTTAATTTAGTAACGTAAGTGGTGCACACAATAGACACCCACGTAAGTGAAGATTTGAATATTAGTAATTAAAAAGTGTTAGTATAACTAATATTAATAATTTGCATAGGTTACGTTTATCATAAATATTTATTTTAAAGGTTAATAATAAAATTTTGGTTTAAACAATAGTTAAATTATTTAATAAAAATAATCCCGCAAAGTGCACGAGAGAGCCACCTAGTCGTAATTAGTATGTTATATAAAAATCAACTCATTTACAAAATCTCTGAAAATCCTAAACAACATTATACAATATTTATAATATATTTTCTAAATATCAACAAAACTTGACTGCTTCGGTATAACATCGACCGCTAAAATTATTTTTAAGATTTTGGTCAAAACAGTTTGGTCAAAATTTTAAAGACCAAAATTTGACCAGTAAATCTTCGGTATTGGTCATGAACAATTGACATTTCATGTTTTAGAAACTAAATATATGTTGTAACGCTCTAACCGCTAATGTTTATAGTCCCCATACCCCTTTTTAAACTTCGTATGTTAGTTAATGCACTATTATAGAAAGTTCAAAAGATTTGCCGTCTAGTCTTGCTGATCACCGCAAAAATGATAATCTATTTTGAAGTGATATGTTGTTGGGCCGTTGGCTAGTCACTGAGTCTTTTGAGCTTCCTATTTTAGACAATAATGCATCATACTAAAGGAAGGCCCATATGCCGAGACCGAGGGTAGAAGTCCACATACGTCTGAAAGGTACATAGGCGATAATTTTGTAAGAGATTAACTGGAAAACTGGCTATTTTACATCCCAACTAAGACCATATGTTCCATTAATATCCTACTTATACTACTCAATTATACTACCATGCTAATTTATACATGAAACTAAACGTAATTTAAAATTATATACATAATCTTTCAAATTCCAGTAAACTCATACATTTATCATAATAGTGTTAGAAACCGTTAGATTGTGAAAATGTGAATGGCATATAGGAAACGACGTAATTTTATTTCAAACATAAAAAAAAAAAAATTCAACAAACGTTGTTTTTGTAATATTTTCTTTTAATTTTAATTTAGTTTTATTGTTTATTATTATTATTTTTTTTTCTATTTTCTTCTCTTAATGTGAGAAAATCCGCATATGCCATTCTATCTGATTCGACCTATGATTCGAGACACTCTAATTTTATAATTTTATTTAAGTTTTATTTTATAAATTTGAAAGCATATCATTTTTTTAATTCATAAATCAAAGTGATTACATTGGGCATGATTTTCCTTGTGATCATATCCTTCAGCAACTGTGCACCATCATCCCATCTACCAGAAGTACCTGTCTCAGGAAAACAAGGCTGAACCAATCTGAAAGTGAAAGCTTTCCGATTCAGAGGAAGTAATTGCCGCTTCATCAACTTCTTCGGATGAATCAATCATTGTAATAAAATACCAAAGGTTTGATTGTCTTGTTCTTCTCCTTCTCCCCTTGAGTAATAGCCACAAATAGATCTAAAAAATATCTGGTGGCCAAATCATCTAGTCTCAATTCTTTGATTCTGCTCTGTTTCGTGTTCCATTTCACAATTTTAATTGGGTTTGTAAGTTAATCCAGAAAATTTCACTAAGTCCTCATCTTTTTGGTCCGCTCTCTCATTTTCTTATCTCTGTTTCATCTCAAAATTCTGGGATAATCTGTCAACAGCATTTTCTGGTTCTCGGTTGATAATCCGACTTGTGGAAATGACAATACTTGCATCAAATGTCGTTAGTATCGGAAAAATAACGATTTTTTAGAGCGAGTTCAATCGTAAATTCGTCTTCAAACATGCAACGATAGTATTTGGTACGGTACAACTTAAGAACAATATCCAACTTTAGCATCCCACTAAACCGACTTCAATTGGCACTTAAATTAAACCGTCTCAATTCGGTATTTGAGATTTGGAATTTATCATATGAGCATCGGAACATTATAAAAATAAACAAAACAGATCATGGAACCACATGAAGATTCATTTCAATGCACACATGTTACATGTACCAAAAAGGTTGATATCCAAAACAAACAAAAGAGTAAACCAATTTACAACCAAATGCGTAGATTTGTACATAACTTTACAAGTACAATCTAGAAAGCAAAGTAGAGAAATGAACAAAGTGGAAAGGATAAATGGCGGCTTTCATCTCTCAGAAGAGCTTGCTTTCATGTCTGGAGATCTGAGAAGAAGAAGAATGGTTCTGTATCTTGGTGGGCGATCAGCTCAAATAACATGTTGTCTAGATAAAATGTTATATAAATAACTCCTATATTGTTAGAAAAGACCACTTCGACTTTGTCTTTCAATGCTCTGAGACAGTAATGATATAAATACCAAAATTCTATGAAAGCATATCCAAAGTGAACATGAACAAAGAAAATTAAATCGAAAACCAAAGCAGCCACATACATGACAATGGGAACAGCAAAAGGCTTAATGTTCTTTTCGGAGCATCACAGAATACCATTTGTAATTTATCACTTATAAGCTAAAGTTAAGGTAAAACCCTGATGAATTTGAACTAAAACCAAAGAAACTAGTTGTAATGCAGCTGAACCTAAAGTGAATCGAAGAGTTCAAGTTTTCGTGATCACCAAAGTACGATATGGACAGAACAAAAATGGTCAACGATAACAAAAATAAGCCCAAAAAAAAACCAATGAGCTATTTAGAGCTCCTAGAAAATTATTAATTAGGAATGATACAGTGAAACGAATGTTGAGATCGATGGAGCATCATCAGTCAAACCAGCAAACATTTTTTTTAAAAAACCAATATTTGATATTCCCTCTCTTTTATAATATAATAGGTTTAAGCAAAAAAATTTTGTTTCAAAATATAAGAGTTTCACATTTATCAATGCATTAATTGTCATTTTATGCCTATTTTATCATTGGTCAAAAACACTTAAATTTATTAATTTATATTTTTATTTTAACTAAAAGACATAAATGTTAAGGTTAAAATGAATATTTTACTTGATTTCTTAAATATTGTGCAATAACCTTAAATCTCTTATATAAACAGAGGGAGTATAATATTTTACCTGGTACATAGTCTCTATTATAGACCCTCATCATTTGTAGTCCTTTTGGAATTTATCAGAAGGAACTTTGTAATAATCTGCTCTTCCTTCCGACAATCTTTTCTCCCATTTCTTGTCCATATCTAGATCTTTTATAGAATGGTTGAATCGCAGCCCATCATGAAGCTGCTTTAATTTTTGACAATTCCATATAGTCAGGGTATGAAGAAGGCTATGGAGCCTTCTTCTACTATCCACTCTTCCCACTCCTTCAGTCCAAATAAGTATAGCTAACCATTCTCCTCCCACGGAAAGATTGAAAGTCTAAACAAACCTCTTTCAACTCGATTAATTTCTCTAAAGTCTGCATTAGATCCTCCTCCAAACTACAACCATATAGAGACAGAGCTGGCTCTGAGTTTTACAAGGCCACTAGCGATGGAAAAAAAAAACACCAATTTGTACTTGTTTATAACAATAAAAAAATTTGATCAAAACAAAGAATAGAAAAACGCCACTTTGCACATGTTTATAACTTATCACTATAAAAGGTTGTTAAATATATGAATCACTTATCACTATAAAAGATAACAAAACAAAAATTAGCATGAACAGAGATATATGTAGACGAATGATGATATACTACAATGATAATATAGCCAACATGAAAGAACACTTTGGTTAGGTTCATGATTCATAAAACAATTCTAAGAGTGGGAAAATAAACCAAGTCAACCAAACAAAATATAATTCAAATTTGGTCTAAGGGTGCCAACACAAAGTCCATAAACTGATTTCTTAAATCCTAAAAATCAATAATAATGTCTCAGTAACGAAATGAGAACTATACGGATGATGTCTCAGTAAGCAATATATAGCCTAAGAATTTCAGGAACTAATGGACAAATCTAAATTTCTCACATAAGCCAACAATAAACGTATATGTCTAGGCCTACTTTACATGATTTCTATTTCTAATTAGCATTTTTCATACTTAGTCTCCGGAGAACATAACTTAAGTACCGAAGTTGTATTTTGTTCATTAACAAACTCCAAAATAAACGTTTCTCACTTTTTGCACTTTTCCAGAAATCTAAAAGATAGTTCAGAAATCTAAGGAAATAAGAAACCTCCTAGAGTCTTTTCCTTTGCTTCCTTCACCAACACTCGATCTCTCCATGGCTTTATTGAAGTATACTGTAAACAAGGAGAACAAAACAGAGAAATTCAAAGAAGAAACTTGACACAAGAGCTAATCATTATTTGAACCAAAACTGAAAAACAAGCACATCTATATGATCTTACAGAAGCCGTGATCAATAAGTTTAAAAACTAACAGACGAAAAATTTACCAAATGAAAGCTGAATTTATGAGATGAATTCTATAAAAGTATTAGACAAAAGGCTGAATCGATGATTTGAGAAAATGATGACAATTTTAGAAGCAGTGATTGTGAAGCAGATTCTAGAGGGGGAACAAGGAAGACGATGGAACAAGGAAGAAGATGAAATGATTAGATTGGGAATTTATGTTAATTGGGAATTTTTTTTCGTTTTGTTAGGATTTATTTATTTATTTAATGATTAGTTTTTTTTTAATAATTAATGGGAGATTTGATGAAAATGCCACATTCTCAAAAAATATTTCCAAAAATGCCAAAACACGGGGAGGGTTCGATTAATGCCACAAATTCACTGTGGATGGTTATAGAAAAGGACAATTTTGCCCTCCAAAATAAAAAGAACTCGTTCTTGTTAATCATGTCCATCATATATATCATGTCCATCATGTATATCATGTTCATCAGGTTTATCATGTCCATCGGGTTTATCATGTCTATCGTTGTAACCATGTCCATCCCATGAGATGCCCATCGAGTTAGTCATGTCCATCAAATTAATCATGTCCATCAAGTTAATCTTATCCATCATGATAATCATGACCATCATGTTAATCATGTCCATCCCAGAAGATGGACAGGGAGTTAATCATGTCCATCGTCTCATCGAGTTAATAAGGTCCACCAAATGAATCATGTCCATCGTGTTTAAAAAATGTATGTGGTCCCGTTCCTGTTAATCATGTCCATCATGTCCAACGTGTTTATCATGTCCATCGTTGTAACCATGTCCATCCCAGAAGATGCCCATCGTGTTAGTCATGTCCATCGTCCCATCATGTTATTCATGTCCATCAAGTTAAAATCATGTCCATCGTCTCGTCGGGTTAATCAGGTCCACAAACAATGAGGGCAAAAGAGTCTTTTTTTCTTCTTTGTACAGTGTCCGTGTGGCATTTTCAGAGGATTGAAATGTATTTGGCATTTTCGGTAGGTTTGGTTTTTTTGTGGCATTTTTCTTAATTATTTCATAATTAATTATTGAAAACGTGTTAAGTTTGAAGACTCGAACCCGGGAACACAAGCAATCAGCTTCAGCGTTCACCACTAGACAACATATCATATACGGAATTTTGAGGGCCGAAAAAAATTATATAAATTATCGGCCGCAAACATGGGCTTGACCTGCTTGTACTCTGGGCCGACTCTGTATAGAGATATGGTTGTAAGGTGAGAAAGGAAGTGTTGTTCATCAGGTAACTTCGGCATATATTTCCTCAAATTCAGCCGTTAGATGAATAACATCCAATACAATTCAACCGCCAACTCTGCACACGGTTTATGGGATTCGTCAGCTCCTCCAAGAGTATAACACCTATAGGTGGCCATTTTCGTGTACAACGCAGGGCATTTTTATTGGCCATTAATGCCAATAACTCTCTCATCATCAACTCTATGCAAATATTAAGATTTTATCCATAAATAGTTGTTTTGAAAAATTATGACAAAAAAAGGATTTGGTCATAGCCTAAAGTTCTTCCACGTCAACCAAGTTTAAGACAAAAAAATCACTAGCGGAGACGTTTGGTAACACATATAAGAGACGATACAGAGAGAATACTAATTCAAGAATGACATGCCTCAGCTCTCAGAATCAGTAAAGATATAGAGATATGAGTTTTCATACAGGAGTTCGGGGAGAAGAGATCAAGTTTCAGTAAGACATTGCGTCGAACACCTTCACTGCATCTCCTCATGTAATCATCGATCATTATATCTCTAGTACAAGTATATTTCACTTCCGTAAAACTGAAAACCAACATAGACATTTCGTCGAACAACTTCACTGCATCTCCTCATGTCCCATGTATTCAAAAAAAGGAATGTGTCAATTCCTTTTAAGAATAGATGAATCGCAGTCCATCAGGAACCTCCTTTAATTTAACACAGTTAATCGCAGTTTACTATATGGACGTGGATTCGGCGGCGGCCGTGGCCATGATCGTGGTCCAAGAGGCTGTGCCTCGGAAGAAACGAAATGGGTTCCAGTAACCAAACTCGGTCGTCTTGTGCAGGGAGGTCAAATCCAGAAGCTAGAACAGATCTATCTTCGTTCTCTTCCTGTAAAGGAGTACCAAATCGTAGATCTTCTCGTTGGACCTTCGTTGAAAGACGAAGTTATGAAGATCATGCCTGTTCAGAAACAAACTAGAGCTGGTCAAAGGACTAGATTCAAGGCTTTTGTTGTTGTTGGAGATGGTAATGGACATGTTGGATTAGGAGTCAAGTGTTCTAAGGAAGTTGCTACTGCCATTAGAAGAGCTATTATTCTGGCGAAGCTTTCAGTGGTTCCAGTGAGGAGAGGTTACTGGGGGAATAAGATAGGGAAGCCACACACTGTGCCTTGTAAGGTTACTGGTAAATGTGGCTCTGTTACAGTGAGAATGGTTCCAGCTCCAAGAGGTGCTGGTATTGTTGCTGCTAGGGTTCCTAAGAAGGTTCTTCAGTTTGCTGGTATTGATGATGTCTTTACTTCTTCCAGAGGATCTACCAAAACTCTCGGAAACTTTGTCAAGGTCTCATTTTGTGAGTATGATGTGATAAAGACTTCACATTGTATCTATGTGATTCTTAAACTACCTCTATCTGTAGTTCTTAACGATAATAAAATAAACTGTGCAAATGTAGCTGATTGCAATTTTTAGATGAGCATAGATCTTGTTGATGATCTTGTTGTTGATGGATGTAGTTGCTTCATTATTTGTGATCGATTTACTTGATTTATTTTTTAATTTGATGGATGTAGTTGCTTCTTTATTTGTGATTGATTGATATACTTGATTATTTTTAACTCTTGGCATGATCTTCTTGATTATCTTTAACTCTTGGTTTGTTGGTGTTACGACAGGCTACATTTGATTGCCTACAGAAGACATATGGGTTCCTTACACTAGAGTTCTGGAAAGAAACCAGATTTGTGAAATCACCATACCAAGAATACACTGATCTCCTGGCGTCTAAGTTTGTTTCCGGAACTAAGGGTATCACCGAGGCTGAAGATCAAACTTAATGAGTCTGGTTTTATAGGTTTTGGTTTTCGAAAATATATTTTCCTTCCCTTCGAAGACAGTCTTGTTTCTTGGTTGTCTCTCATTTTTTGATATTGGAGTTTTAGGGACTGTTTGTTTCTCCATCTAGTATTTCCATCCTTCACCCAAATATTCCATTTGGATAGTCCATTTGAATGTTGTTTGTTTTTATTTTGAGTTTTCATCTAGATAATTCATCCCAATGAACATTTATTTGTTTAGTTTAGTTTTTGTAAATTTTCATTTCCATCTAAATGGTTTTAATAAGAAAATGACTAAAATATCCATATTTTATCTAATCATATTTTTAACTCAAACCTTAATCATATTAATTTTAATTCTTGATTTAAAATATATTTACAACTAAATAATTTTCAAATTATTATTTTTGACATCAGTTCTCATCTTCATCCAGATGAACCATCTGAATGACAAAACAAACAGCCCCTTAATTAAAAGGATAATCATATGTAGTTGTTTTTGCTAGATGTTTGCTTCCATGAAATGATATTTTCAATAATTCATGTCTATTGAAATGATATTTTTAATAATTCATAATAAACATCATACCTCAAATTTTAATGAAATGGCATTTTGAAATAATGCATGTCTATCTCTCAGTTCGGGCATTTAATCAGTTTTCAAGTATCAAGAACTCATGTGTTCTTATATTTCATTACGATTCTTCCGCATACAAACTTATAAGGCGTTATTATATTATACATTGAGAGTGAGCTTCACAACCAATTGGAAAGATTCCCAAATTAGAGAATGATGCGTCATTAAGCCACAGTTTCTTTATTAGCCATTTGAGAGATTATACAATGAGCAACTTTTAAAATGCATGAACTATATGATACCAAATGCTGGAACTGAGATAAACGAACCTTGTAAAAAGCAAAATTCGAAGGTAAAACTAATCTTCAAAATCTATATATTTTCTCTATAGATGATTCTCAAACTCAGTCAGTACTAAGATAGGAGCTAGGTCCAAAAGACCAAAAGTTAGATTCAGGCGAGTTAGGTTCCTAAAAGCAGATGAGATGGTGAGATAGCTTTTAAATCTGCACTTATGCTTGGTCTTAGATGATGAATCAAGCTGAAAGGAAAGTAAAATCGAAAACCCATACTAAAAGTTTCCAGAAAGATAAACAAAGATGCTCAGATAGAAGGAAAATAAAGCAAAAAACCAATAAGCTATCTCTAGAGCTCTTATACAATATTAATTAGGAATTATCCAATAAAATGATTGTCCTGATCCACTTGAGTCAAACCAGCAAACATAAAAAGCAAATGTTGATATGAAGCGCAAAGTATTTTTGTTCTTTTTTCATGATAGTCCAACATATATCGTATAATTTTATACAACAAAAGACATCAAGACAACAATATGCGAAGAGTTTATTATGCAGATGACGGGGCCGGCAGATGACCTATCTGATAAAAGTTCCGCCTGGAAAGAGATTCGTCTATACAACATGAGAATGAAAAAAAGTCAGTCAAAAATTTAGCAGAATTTACTGCTTTTTAAAACAATGTTATAATAACTGTGTAAATACATTTTTAGAATCCATTTTAAAAACAAAACAGTCAACATATAATCTCGATAATTTGTGTACTTGATATTTATATCTAGGGAAATAACAGTTTACCTCGTACATATATTCTCCATTTTCCTTTCAGAAACATAAGGGATCTGTTCGAATCTCAGCCCATCAAGAAGACTGATCAAAAGCTAGAAATACCACGGGAACAAACTAACTGGATGTTAGGGTTGTGTAACTCCGATTAAGTGTGATCTTTGTAAAGATTAACTTAAGTGATTTCTAGTTATAAACGGTACATCAAGACTTTAGGGCTTGACTTATGCGTTGGCAATAATGTATGTACTTTCTGATTCTAGTGGAGTTATTTCTGGACTAAGTTCCGGGGATGTACGTTAATCGAACCCCGTTAACAAATCCATGTGTCTCCTTTTACTTATGCACTTTATTACAATTGGTATCCCATTTCTTGTCCATCGCCAGTTCCTATAAAGAATAGATGAATCGCAACCCATCAGGAAGCTCCTTAAACTTTGGACACCCATGAATAGTCAGATTATGAAGAAGGGGCATGGAGACTTCTTCTACTATCCACTCTTCCCATTCCTCTATTAAACATATGAGAACGTGATCATTTCTGACCGATCAAGTGTCTTGTTATAACTTTTCTGTTCTAGACACGAGTGAAATTTCAAGAAAACGACCATAAGAGTTCACTTATTTTTCGCATGTTTTATGATGATCCAATCCAGGTTGTGTTGTTCCATACATCTTCAAGGACAATCAAGGCTCTATCTATATGCTCCTCATAATCTGGTCCAAGCTTTCATATTATTGTTTGCCAGACATATTTTCATGTGAACTATACAGTGAAACACACACCCATGCAAGGGAAAAAATGTCAATTAAATGTCAAACTTTCAGACTTGGGATGTTTAACGCACTTGGTATCGCGTAGACCAAAAAACTCATCCAAATTTTCCCGCGTTGCCGATTCAGGCACGAACAGATGTTTAACAGCGTTAAATCAGAATTTAACATCTATTAAAAACTGACTAAGTTAAAACGCTGAGTTTTAATTACACTTTATACACGAGATATCCCCAATCTAAACCTAAAATCACAAAATCTCCAAATCGAAATCGACAAAAAAGATTGAAGTGAGATACGAACAAAATCTTGGTTTCGTGTACTAGCTCGTGACGGCTGCTGGTGAAAGTTCTGTTGCGTTGAAGCTACCGAAAAAAATAACTTTACAGTATCAGCTATCGAATCAGAGTCCATTGATGCCGGAAGAAAACTTGATTCGTTATCTTCTTCTCCGATTTGATGATTACAATGATGCAGATGATGACGATGCTCTGTTTATTCGTGCGGCGGAGGTTGTAGCGGCAGCGGAGAAATTAAAGTTTTGGTTTTCTGGGTTTAACGTTTGCAGTAGGGGTGGACGGATCCGGATATCCGGATCCAGATCCGACATTTTACTATCCGGATCCGGATCCATTCTGCCCGGGTATCCGCCCAAATATCAAGATATCCGCGGATTTCCAGATCCGGAACCGGGTCTTTTAAAAACAAATAAAAAAGTTAAAAAAATAAAAAAGTTAAAAAAATAGTAAAAAAATAAATTTTATCTATATATATATTTTTAAAGAAATTGATATTATAATAATATTTAAATTTTATTTTATTTAATTTATATATATATATTTTTAATAAATTTGAAATTTTATTATTATAATTTTTAAAAATTAATATAAATAAAAGGATCCGGATCCGTTTTGAGATTTTACTATTCGGATCCGCCGGATATCCAAATTTTTGGATCCAGATCCGGGATATTTTTCCACCCCTAGTTTGCAGCAGCAGCGTGTTGACGAAGAGTATCGGCAGGATTCCAAAGAGGAAGCTCAGCAAGATCATCAATGGCGGATTTAGCTTTCTTAATAAGCCAATCAACAACTTTACTTGGTCGATCAAAACCAAGTCTTGAACATCGTAGAATTTAATTTGTGTTCTCTCCTTAATGAGTTTGTTTTCTTTTGAGTTTCCCCTTTTGGGAAGTTTTTCATCAAGACACTCTTTACTTACCCTTTTTGTAAATCTCTGTCTCCTTCTCTTGATTTCATTTGTTATGAATACGAGGTTTGGTGTTTTGCATGTGATCGTTATTAAGAGACTTGTTCTCATGAGTCATGAATAAAGCTTCCGATGCTTGGATCGAATTCAGATTTTTGTTTATGAGCATAAGGGAGAAATTTCCAATATATAAACAACATCAACTAGATAAGTAATACTATTGTTTTCCAGATTCTGAAACAAATATATGACCCATCACCCATAGGGGGCATATCTCATAGTTGTCTGATTTTAAGAAATGGAATAACAATGGTCAAGAACACACAAAAGAAAGAAAAAATCAAGGATGATCTCTAATTGTTCTTTCAAAATTGTGTCATGTGTATATAGTTGCTTAATCAACATATGAACATTATAATTTGGATTAATCATCATACAAACACTCAAAAACATTTCTCGACTCTACCATGTCTTTTGCTCAAATCTTCACTTGTCTCTCTGTTTGTTTAGTATCTGCTAATGAATTGTTGAGTTTACGATTTCCTTGAGATACTTCTTCTCGGAACTTGTCATTCGGCTTCGGACAAACTCATGTCCATGATCTCACCGCAACCACCACCGTAAACGCTGATTGGTTGTGTCTCATCTCGAGATGAAGCAGCGATGGAGAATCTATTAAATGGTAGTTAGCTGACATTATTGGAGCATAGTGAGGAAATTCAAGGTCGTTGATGGTGGTGGTTGGGATATGACGGCGGCGGCGACATCGGTCGTTAACAGCCGAGGAATCCAGAGTTGTTCGTTTTTTTTCTTTTCAATTTAACATTTTGGCTCTCCCTCTCCTCCCAAACCCTAAATTCGCAACCAAATCAACAATAACTTAGAGACGAGGAAGAAGATGACGAAGAAGAAGACGTAATCGAATTTGTAGACTAACCCATAACTAAATTTATATTCTTTCGTCTAAAGATTTGTTCTTTTTAAAAGTTTGTGTCTCTGTTTCTGAGAATTTAAGAAGGAGACCAAACAGATAAGCAAGCAAAAGAGAGAAAGAGATGTGGAAATTTTGGATTTCAATTTTGGATTTGGTGATTTTGTGATTTTAGGGTTTAGATTGGGGATTTCTCGTGTGTAAGGTGTAATTAAAACTCAGCGTTTAAGTTTTTCTTAACAGATGTTAAATTCTGAGTTAACGCTGTTAAACGTCCATTAACGCCGTGGCTGAATCGATAACGCGGGAAAATGTGGTTGAATGTTTTGCTGCGTGCGTTTAACGTCCCAAATCTGAAAGTTGGACATTTAATTGACATTTTTTCGCCGTGCAAGTGAATCAAACTTCTTTTCACTTTCATGTTTCTTGGAATTTGCATCTTCAGCAGTGTAACAATATCATATGACATTCTATCTCAATAACTTACTCATTAACACTCTGCGAATATTAAGATTTTTGATGAAGTAGCTACCGAAGCTATAACTCCAAATTATACATGCAATAGTCTCAGGCCACAAGTCTCCATCTTTAACCATGAATAGCGGAGTGAATAATTTATCTATGAGGGCGTCAATGCAAGAAATAGTAAATCACAAGTTCAAAGCAGCTCGCAAAGTTATAAACTTACAAAGTTTACATACAGAGATAAAGATTGTAGCAGTCAAGCCGAATCGCTTGGTAACACACAAATAAAAGACGACATAAAGAGAATTATACTAATGACATACCTCAGCTCTCTGAATCAGCAAAGTAATAGATAGAAATGAGTTTGTCATACCAGGTAGAGTTACCATCTCTCTCCCACCAAACTCACTAACCAAAACAGTACAGGAGATCAAGTCTCAGTTAGACATTTCGTCGAACACCATCACTGCAGCTCTTCATGTATATTTCACTTGCCTGAAATTGAAAACCACCATAGCTTTTTACCCAATATAGCCAGAATATAAAGTCATATTCACGATCAAGTTTTTACAAGAATACCCATGAATTCAAATTGCCCAAAATTTGAACTGAACAATTCCTTTCTCTGAATGACTGATTTATATAGATATAGGAAAATAATATTTTACCTGTGTATATATTCATAGTTCGTAATTGCTGAAGGCTCCATTCTTTGTTGAATCTAACAGAAGGAATGTGTTGGACTTTGTAATAATCTTCTCCTCCTTCCGACAATCTCTCCTTCCATTCTTCATCCATTCTTAGATCCTTTAAAGAATATATGAATCTCAGCCCATCAGGAAACTTCTTTAATTTTGGACACAATTAATAATCTCCAGAGTATGAAGAAGGGGCATGGAGCCTTCTTCTACTATCCACTCTTCCCATTCCTTTAGTCCTTCTAATTTAAGCTTCAGCAATTGAGGAAACCCGTTAGGAAGTTCCTTTAACTTGTCACAATTCCTAATTTCGAGAGTATGAAGAAGGGGCATGGAGCCTTCTTCTACTATCCACTCTTCCCATTCCTCTAGTCCCCATATTAAAAGCTTCTGCAGTCGAGGAAACCTACCAGCAGGAAGCTTCTTTAACTTTGGACAATCCCAAATATGGAGAGAATGAAGAAGGGGCATGGAGCCTTCTTCTACTATCCACTCTTCCCATTCCTCTAATCCAGATAAGGTTAGCGTCTGCAATTGAGGAAACCCACAAGCAGGAAGCTTCTTTAATTTTGGACACCCATCAATAGTGAGAGAATGAAGAAGGGGCATGGAGCCTTCTTCTACTATCCACTCTTCCCATTCCTGTAATTGAAAAAATGATAGCAACTGCAATTGAGGAAACCCATCGCCCGAGCAAACCATTCTCCACTCATTGAAAAAAATATACCTTAATTGAAGCTCTTTCAACTGAACCAATTTCTCTAGAATTGGAATCGGATCTTCCACCGACACATAAAATTGTAGAGATATAGTAAGATATTCTAAGCGACTCAATTCACTTAGAGATGAAGATAGAGTTTCCATTATTGAAGATCCCTTGCCATTTATTCTAATTGAGAGATTCCTTAGCTTTGTCATTCGTTGAAGATCCTTCACACTGCTATGCTTTGTTGAGAAATTCTTCAACGTCTTCAGGTTGACTAAATTACCCAATTCCAACTTTGTCTTCTTATGCATCGATGGTAATTCAAGGTATCTCAATTCTTGCATCCCCATCAAGACATTGGGCACGAATATAGATTCCAAAGTCTTTAAATCTAAATTTAGATAGATCAACAACATTAGGTTTCCTAGAGAAGAGGGTAGATGAGATACCATAGCACCTTTTAAGCTCAAGTATCTTAAGTGGATGAGTTTTCCAATGCCTGAAGCTAACTTCCTTCCTCTAATCATGGCATTACAGAGATCTAACACCCTCAGAAGTTCTAACCTTGTATAACTTGAACCTAATAGCTTCCAACTTTCTTCCCATAATGATTCAATCCCCATGAAAACCACGAGAGATCGAAGTTTCGGATTGTTTATATCTCTCTCAACATGTAATGTAGTAGGATTATGTGAGACTAATCTGCGAGATATGACATGAGATTGAAAGTTTGCTGCTGGAGGGTGGCTACTGGTAAATTGTAGAAAGTTCTCTTCTTTGGCTTTAAACAAACAAACTTCTCTCATCATGTCATGCAAATGACAAGTTTCAAATCTCAAAGTCGTAGCTTCTCTTTCGGAAATGACCATATTTCTCCTCACCAACTCTTCTATGTAGCTATCTCCAACATCTCGAATGGTCTCTCCATCATATTGCCTATGTTCAAATATTCCTTCTGCCGCCCAGTAATAAGACAACTTCTCTACATTTATCTTCTAATCTTCTGGAAAATGGGCAAGGTAGATGAAACAATGCTTCAAATAACTAGGCAATTCTTCAAAGCTCAGAGACAATACATAGTCAACTGAATTGTTGTTATCGTCATTAGAATCAGTTCTTCTTCCCACGAGATGAGATCCAATATTCTCAGATAATCTTTTCCAATCACGCACTGTGTATTTTGCAGCTAACAAACCTCCTAACACTTTGATGGCCAATGGTAGCCCTCCACAATGTTTGATCATTTGCTTACCCATCTCTTCCATTTCCTTAAATTCTGCACAACATCGCATAAAACAAATAAACAGTTCAATAAGATGTGATCATGAAATACTACAATCAATTATTTAGGGCAAATCAGATTTTCTTGCGATCATCCCAAAACACATCTCATTGTTATCAAAATGGAAAAAAAAAAATCCCTTCGTTTAAGTGCTTACCGGGTGCATCTTTCCTTGGCATTGCTATTCTTTGAAAAAGTGTCCAACTGTCTTGAATAGTTAGGCAATCTGGTTTAAAGTTAATATATGTCATATCTCCACGCATTACGACACTCTTATTTTGAGAAGTAAGTAACACCTTCCAACCTGCAAAACATGTACTCGTTTCATAATAACCAACCTGCAAGCTTAATGTAAATTTTGTTGTTTTCATCTTTCTTTTTATTAAGTACAATAAGAGGTCACCTTTTGTGGGTGGAAATATTGGCTTGATTAGGTCCCAATCTTTTTCTTTCCATATGTCATCAAAGACAATTAATGATTTAGATGTTTCCAACAGTCGAAAGAGTTCATTTTGGAGTGTAGATTCTGTCATCTCCAAGATTTTCTTTTCATCTTCTTTGGGTTTGAGATCCCCCAAGATCTTTTGCCATACATTCTTCCTGGTAAAATCTTGTGAAATACACACCCATGCGAGCCCATCATACTGACGTTTTACATCCTCGTGATTAAAAACTTGTCTAGCAAGAGTCGTTTTACCAAGACCACCCATCCCCGTAACAGAAATAATTTGAATGTTATCTTCCTCCACAAAATATCCAACCAATTTCTTAACCTCGAACCCCACAAAATCGCTTTCGTAGTCGTTAGGAAATGTTTGTCGCATCTCCCTTTGTCTATCACGTAGAGGTTGCATATACCCACCATCGGTGATGATCTGCTGTACTCCAAAACTCTGCATATTTTGGATCACATAAGAGATCCTCGTACGTATGCCCCCAATATCTAATGCATATCTCCTGCGATATGAAATAAAGCAAGCATGTCTTCTGATACTCATCTTGATTCCACTTGTTTTCCCAAGTTTTTCATTAAGAAGATATGTTTCAATTATATCTTCTACGTCATAAACAATTTCCTTGATCTCTTCAACACAATTTTTCACCACCGCACTTGTGTGTTTCTTTGCATATGCATCTTTCAGAAAAGAGCTTAACCAGTTTAGATCAAATTTTAGTCCAGTAACTTGCTCTTCAACTCCCTGAAATTGCTCGTATTCTTGACTTAATAGGTCCCATAGCTTTTGTATTCCAAACGACACAAGTTCTCCAGCCATAATTGCTCCTGTTTAAGCAATATGAAAATAAGAATCAAGCTACGTACTATTGATGAACATTCATAATCGCTAGGAGTCAAATATCACAAGTTCAAAGTGGTAAAGCAAAGCAATATTGGAATTATATATCCCCTATATATTATTTGGAGAGTACACTTATAAATAAACTTTACAAAATGGTAATAATTACATTTCATTGCCATTACATCTATGAACAAATTAAAATCTCTCAGGTATTTTTAAAATTAAATAAAAATTTTACAAAATCTCATTTTTAACTTTTTTCAAAAAAATAAAATAAAAAAATTATTTAAAACGAAATTATAAATAATTAATTTAATATTTAATTAAATGATCTCATAATAATTACTTGACTAAAATAGTTTACCAAAATGTAGATACGATTTAACAATATACCAGTGAGATCTAGTCAAACTGAATCTTTTCAAGTAACGAATTCTTGGCAAAAGGCTTTTTTTTTTTGTTACGCAACTTATATATTTAATTAAATTCTTAAAATTGGCGATGAGGAATTTATATGACACAAATCGATCTTGGGTATATTGTTCTCACGCATTGCATATTTTCTTACTCAATCCTATCTGATCTTTAATCAAATTATGTGGTTATGATTCTGATTTTAACAAAATGTAGTAAAATGTAGTTACGATTTAACAATATACCACTGAGATCTAATCAAACTGCTCTAAATCTTTTAAAGTAATAAATTCTTGGCAAAAGGCTTGTTTTCTTTTTTTTTTTGTTACGCAACTTATAGAAGTCAAACAAAACTATGTAATATTGACAACTATCTTCAAATACATTATAGCTTTATGTATCTCTAGGCATACCTAAACATACGAGAACATGATCATTTATGACTGATAGTTTTATGATCTTTTAGCTTTTCTGTTCTAGACACGAGTGAAATTTCAAGAAAACAACCGTAAGATATTCCAATCCAGGTTGTGTTGTTCCATACATTTTCAAGGGCAATCAAGGTTCTATCTATATGCTCCTCGTAATCTGGTCCAACTATTGTTTTCCAGACATATTTTCTCGTGAACTATACTGTGAAACACACACCCATGTAAGTGAATCAAACTTCTTTCCATTTTCGTGTTTCTTGGAATTTGCATCTTTCAGCAAAGAGTGTAACAATCTTATATGACTTTGTATCTCAATAGCTTACTCATAAACTCTCTGCATATATTCAGATTTTTGATTCAGGAGCTCCCGAAGCTCTTAAACTCCAAATTATACATGCAATAGTCTCGGCCACAAGTCTCCATCTTTAACCAGGAATAGTGGAGTGAATAACTTTTCTATGAGGGGTCATTGCAAAAAAAAAAGTAAATCACAAGTTCAAAGTAGCTAGCAAAGTTATAAACTTACAAAGGTACATACAGAGATAAAGATTGTACCAGTCAAGCCGAGTCGCTTGGTACACACAAATAAAAGACAACACAGAGAATTATATTACTGCAGGAATGACATGTATCAGCCCTTGTGAATCAGCAAAGTAATAGATAGATATGAGTTTGTCATACCAGGCAGAGTTCGTGAAAACCATCTCTCTCTCCCCCCAAACTCACTGACCAAAACAGTACAGGAGATCGTCTCAGTTAGACATTTCGTCGAACACCTTCACTACAACTCTTCATGTATACTTCAAATGCCTGAAATTGAATACCAAACAAAGCTTTTTACCCAATATAGCCAGAATATAAAGTCATATTCACGATCAAGTTTTAACAAGAATACCCATGAATCAAATTGCCCAAAATTTTAACTGAACAACAATTCCTTTCTCTAAATGACTGATTTATATAGATCTAGGGAAATAATATTTTACCTGTGTACATATTCATAGTTCGTAATTGCTGAGCCTCATTATTCGTTGAATTTAACAGAAGGGATGTGTTGGACTTTGTACTAATCTTCTCCTCCTTCCGACAATCTCTCCTTCCATTCATTGTCCATTCTCAGATCCTCTAAAGAATATATTAAACTCAGTCCATCAGGAAGCTTCTTTAACTTCTTACAATCACTAATCTCCAGAGTATGAAGAAGGGGCATGGAGCCTTCTTCTACTATCCACTCTTCCCATTCCTCTAGTCCAACTAATTGAAGCGTATGCAATTGTGGAAACCCACCAGCTAAAAGCTTCTTTAACTTTGGACACCCATAAATAGTAAGAGAATGAAGAAGGGGCATGGAGCCTTCTTCTACTATCCACTCTTCCCATTCCTCTAGTCCCCATATTAAAAGCTTCTGCAGTCGAGGAAACCTACCAGCAGGAAGCTTCTTTAACTTTGGACAATCCCAAATATGGAGAGAATGAAGAAGGGGCATGGAGCCTTCTTCTACTATCCACTCTTCCCATTCCTCTAATCCAGATAAGGTTAGCGTCTGCAATTGAGGAAACCCACAAGCAGGAAGCTTCTTTAATTTTGGACACCCATCAATAGTGAGAGAATGAAGAAGGGGCATGGAGCCTTCTTCTACTATCCACTCTTCCCATTCCTCTAGTCCACCTATTATAAGCTCCTGCAATTGAGGAAACCCACCAGCAGGAAGCTTCTTCAATTTTGGACACCCATCAATAGTGAGAGAATGAAGAAGGGGCATGGAGCCTTCTTCTACTATCCACTCTTCCCATTCCTCTAGTCCAAATAATTTAAGCGTCTGCAATCGAGGAAACCCACCAGCAGGAAGCTTCTTTAACTTTGGACAGTTCCAAATTTTCAGATTCCTTAGCTTTGTCATTCGGTCAAGATCCCTCACACTGCTATGCTTTGTTGAGAAATTATTCAACGTCTCCAGGTTGACTAAATTACCCAATTCCAACTTTGTCTTATAATGCATAACCCGCGGAAGATAGAGGTATGTCAATTCTCGCATCTCTTTCAAGAAATTGGGAATGTAGATTGGAGACATTATAAATACCAGTAGGTTTAAATAGAGCAGCTGCTTCAGATTCCGCATAGAAGAAGGTAGATGAGATACCTGTGCTTGATATAAACTCAAATATCTCAAGTGGATGAGCTTCCCAATGCTAGAGGGTAACTTCCCTCCTTCAAACTCCGCATACGAGAGATCTAAAACCCTCATCAACTGTAGCCTTGTAAAGCATATACCTGATGCCATCCATTTTATCTCATGGAACTGCTTTTGAATAATCAAGAGAGATCTAAGTTTTGGGTTATGCATCTCCCACTTCAGATGATTAGTTTCATCAAGCTGGTGTACTGCGATTCTGCGAGATGTACAAGGAGATTGAGAGTTTGCAATATCAACAATATGTACGAAATTCTCTTCTTTAGCTTTACGCAGACAAACTTCCCTCATCATGTCATGCAAGCGACATGTTTCAAATCTCGTAGTTATAACGTCTCTTTCAGAAATGACCATGTTTCTCTTTACCAATTCTTCTATGTATCCATCTCCAACATCTTGATTGGTCGCTCCAATAAAACACTTTGGTCGTGGTATTCCTTCGGCGGCCCAGTAATAAGCCAGTTCCTCCATAGATATTGTACAATCTTCTGGGAAATGGGCAAGGTAGAGGAAGCATTGCTTCAAATAATTAGGCAGCTCTTCAAAGCTGAGATACAAAATATGATAAACCGAACTGATATTTCTCTCATTGAAGCTAGTCCCTCCAACGATGTGTGATCCAATATTCTCAGATAATCTTTTCCAGTCATGGAATGTGTAATTTGCCGCTAACAAACCTCCTAACACCTTGACGGCTAATGGTAGTCCTCCACAATGCTTGATCATTTTCTTACCCATCGCTTCCATTTCATCATCAATCTTAATTTCTGCGCAACATCGTTTCAAACAAATAAACAGTTCAGTAAGATGTGATAATGAAATACTACAATCAATTATTCAAGGCAAAGAATATTTTCTTGCGATCATCCCAAAACACATCTCATCTCATTACCAGGTGCATCTTTCCTTGGCATTGCTATTCTTTGAAAAAGTGTCCAACTGTCTTGAATAGTTAGGCATTCTGGTTTAAAGTTGATATATGTCGTATCTCCACGCATTGCGACCCTCTCATTTCGAGAAGTAAGTAAAACCTTCCACCCTGCAAAATATTTACTCGTTTCATAATAAATAAACACAAAATGAGTATAAGTTGTTTTCATCTTTCTTTTTATTAAGCAAAAATAAGAGGTCACCTTTTTTGGGTGGAAATATTGGCTTGATCAGGTCCCAATCTTCTTCTCTCCATATGTCATCAAAGACAATTAATGATTTAGATGTTTCCAACAGTCGAAAGAGTTCATCTTGGAGTGTAGACTCTGTCATCTCCAAGATTTTCTTTTCTTCTTCTTTGGGTTTGAGATCCCCCAAGATCTTTTGCCATACATTCTTCTGGGTAAAATCTTGTGAAATACACACCCATGCGAGCCCGTGAAACTGACGTTTTACATCCTCGTGATTAAACACTTGTCTAGCAAGGGTGGTTTTACCAAGGCCACCCATTCCGGTAATGGAAACCACTTGAACGTTATCTTCCGCCACAATATATCCAACCAATTTCTTAGCATTTGCCTCTAACCCCACAAAATCGCTTTCGTGGTCCTTAGGAAACATTTTTCGCATCTCCCTTTGTCTTTCTTGTACTGGATGTGAGGGCCGCCTGCCATCGGTAATCATCTGTTGAACTCCAAAACTTTGCATATCTTGAATCACCTTGGAGATCCTGTTACTTATTCTTCCAATATCAGATGCAAGTTCCCTCCGATCCACTATAGTGCAAGCAAATCTTCTGATACAATTCTTAATGCCATTTCTTTTTCCAACTTTTTCCTTGAGAATAAACGTTTCAATTATATCCTCCGCGTCATAAACAATTTCTTTGATTTCATCCACACAATGTCGCACCATCTCATTTGTATGTTTCTTGGCATCTGCATCTTTCAAAAATGACTTTAACAAGTCTAGATTACTTTTTAGTTCAGTTACTTGATCTTCAACTCCTTGAAATTGCTCGTATTCTTGGCTCAGTCGGTCCCAAAGCTTTTCTACTACCAACGACACAAGTTCCATAGTGGCTCCTGTTTAAGTATTATGATAATAAAAATATAGTTAATATTGATGAACATGTTATAATCGCAAGAAGTCAATATTATAAGTTGGAAGAGTTATAAAACAAATCAATATTGGAGTTTCATATTTCGATTAAATTTTAAAAGATGATGAATAATTTAATATCACACGAATTTCCTGTATTTTTCTTACTCAATCCTAGCTGATCTTTAATCAAATTATGTGGTTATGGTGTCTGATTTCGATTTTATAATTTTAGGCGTATTTAGCATGCGAGAAGAGACTGACGTTTGACGCAGGACATTAAAATATTTTTTTAACAAAATGTAGTAAAATGTAGAATATACCAGTGAGACAAACTGCTCTAAATCTTTTCAAGTAATGAATTCTTGGCATAAGGCTTATTTTTCTTGTTACGCAACTTATAGAAGTCAAACAAAACCTATATAAAATTGATAACTATCTTCAAAAATACATTCTAGCTTTATGTATCTCTTGGTATACCCAGATCTAAGAGACACAAATAGTAGCACCGATCCAGAACATAGAAAAACTTTTACTGTCGATACTCGAGAGATTTAGAGAAAAAATAGAGATATCGTTCAATGTAAACAAAGAAATTTGCTAACGAATAAAAGAAAAAAAAAAATAACATTAAAAAAAAAAAAATGACTAACCTCTTGATGGCGTCAAGGAACTTTGCTCTTGTTGCTCTTTAGGAAGAGGAGAAACACTTCAAGGATGGATTTTTTTCTCTGACTTTTCAACTCTCCAAAGTGATGGATTTTTGAAAACGACAACTATATCTTTGTGGCAGCCTTATCTCCTCGAGTATTTGTGATTAACAAACAGTTAAAAAAGTTTCTAGAAGGATAAACAAAGTATAGTTTACATAATTTTGAACTTCAAATCTGAAACTAGTAAACATAAATCTAATGTTAATACAAACCACAAAGAAAAATGGCAAGCTTTACAAAACCAGATTCTAATTTTAAATAATAAAAAGAAAAGCCAGTTGTCCTCGACGACTACAAGGAAACACACTTTAATGACAACATGCTTATGTTTTCCTTTAATTACAGTTTTTAATCCAAAGTCTAACTCCACTAAACAAATGTAATCCAAAATTAAATTAGTTGAAAATAATTCCACTGAAAGTTGAAATTATTTCCTTTTCTTGCGGAAATTAATTTAAGTCTACTTCAATAGTCGATGTACGTTTATAAAATTTTTTAAGTCTGCTAATGTACAATTAAGTATGTTTCAGAATTTTTTTATATGATTTATAAATTAAAAAATATAGGAAAATATATATGTAAGAATCACAACTTACAAAATTAGTATAATTTATGCATTTGTCTAAAATTAAAATTAAAATAAAATACAAAGATTATCCAATTAATTATACAATTTGAAATGAAAATAAGTAAATTTTAAAAGTGAAGCACACTTAATTTACGTCTACTTTATGATTTCTAAATAACAAAGCAGACTTAATTTACACATGCTTCAGTAATAAATTAATAAAGAAGATTTAATTTACCTCTAATTAAGGATTTCTTAAAAAACATACTTAATTTAAGTCTGGATCAATATAAAATAACAAAGCAGACTTACTTAAATTAAAATAACAAAGCAGAATTAAGTATGTTTTTTCTCTCTAGTTTTTTTTTTTCTTTTTTTGTCACTTTTCTCTCTAGTTTTTTTTTGTCACTTTTATTAAAGCTGTGGGTTAACCGACGCTGTGGGCTTTACAATCAAGAAAACTTTTTGTGGATCCTAAGGTTTTCTTGACAAACCAAAAATTTAATAAACCGTTTGGCACGAATTCCCTGTGTTTTTCTTACTCACTCCTACCACTAAAAATTCATGCCGATCAAACTGATCCAATTATATAAAAATGATAAATAATATTAAACATATTCAAGGTCAGATAGAAACTCGCTCTCTCGACCTAGCCAGATGCCAGAGGGACAAAAAGTAGCAACGATATGGATAAAGTTTTATATAGTCAATACTCAAGAGTTTTATGAGCAAAACAGAGATATTGTTCACCGCAAACAAAGAAATTTGCTAAGAAAAAAAAAGAAAGAAACGTAAACTAATAAACAACAAAAGAAAATGACTAACCTTTTGAATCTTGATGGCGCCAAGAACTCTCCTCTCGTCGACCTTTAGGAAGAAGAGCAATGCTTTTCTCTTGGGGAAGAATCACACCTATGTAAGCCTCTGCTTCAGGCTTTTGAACTCTCCACTAACTAACAACTCCATGTGATGTATTTTCGATCTTAAAACGACAGCTACTGCTTTTGGAGTGTTGGGAATATAATAATATACAACTACTTCTGGACAGTAATGCGAACCTAATTATAATAAAATTATGTTATAGTTGGGAATAAAATAATATACAACTACTTTTAATTCACCCATTTTCTATCTTAATAGCAGCCTTAATTTGAATTTTTCTGATTCGTTTCGTCTTCTTCTTCCAATTTGTCTTTGATACATTTCACAGAAATTATTGGCAAGCTTTACAAAAGGAAATTCCTATTTTTAAATGATAACAAGAAAAGCCAGTGGTTCATGAGTATGGCTAGGATGATCAGGTGGTTCATGGATTGATGTGGGTTCTGGTTATGTGTTGGATGGCTATTGCTTGTTTATTTGAGGTCGATTTCCATTTACTATGAGATGCCCCAAGTCCCCATTATCACTCAATTCGCTGACAATATTACGAAAGCCTTTGGCTGGCTGTAACGATTAATCATTTGACCTTCACGCACCAATTTAAATGAGAATATTTTGATATTTGAGATATCTTTTAGATATTATTGATGTATATTTTCTAAATAAGAAGGACTCTTTCTTGTCATGGAAAGTCTTAAGCGATTATGTTACATATGAATATCACATAAAGGCCCACAGCCGTGTCCAATTACAAAGTTATATTGTCAAGAATCAAAAGTTATGAGAGAGAAAAAATAAACAATGAAAAAATGATTAATCCGAACCGAATTATAATAAAATTATATGTTATAGTTGGGAATATTTTCTTATTCTAACAATTCCAAGTGTTGGATTTTCTGAAAACAACAATGCACACATAAATTCATTTAAATATTTTCTCTTACATTTTTATATTTCAACACAAATTACATTCCAATTTCTTTCTTCAAACCCATTGTAATAATATCTTAAGACAATGTGATCTCTCATAGTCCAGTGTACGGAAACAGAATGGGAGTATTGCGACATCAAAAAGAATAAAGAAGCATAAGTAAACTACATACATCCAACAATAGTTCCATCGACAGTGGCTTAGAAAGGTGGATTTGGCGGCAGTTGCGGTTGTCCCAGAGAACGTGGACTCGTTCATCTTGTGGAGGGCGGTAAAATCCAGAAGCTAGAGCAGATTGATTGTGGATTTGATGTTCGTTGGTGTTACGACGCAGGCTACATTTTATTGTCCATATGGGCCGTTGATAGAGGTCATAGTTATAAACCCTATACGTTAACTCTCTGTACATCTTTATTGATCAACAATGATGAATACGATAACCCTAATTCCTTACCACGCCATGAATAGAGACGCAGCTCTAAACCTAACAAACTCGCAGGTATGTTGATACTGTTACAGCGTAACCACTAGTAAAAGAAATTTGTATAGCCACGACCTTGCCACGAAATTTCATGGCTAACTAACTTAAAGCCACTAAATAGCCATGTCACGACAACAAACGTGGCTAGTTTTGCCACGGAATAGCCACGAAATACAGTCGTCACAAATTCGTGGCTGTCCACCGAAAAAGTCCCATCAAGCAGGCACTGACACTGATTTGATTCGTTTTATATAGCCACTGAAACATTTCGTGGCTATTTAGCGGCTGTCATAGCCACGAAATTAAGCCACAGATATTTTGTGGCAAGTTCGTGGCATTTCCACCGAAAAAGTCTCATCCGTCTACGTCTGACATATATTCGATTCGAATTATAGCAGCTGAAAATATCGTGATGCCTATATTATAATATTCCTTCTGCAGCCCAACAATAAGATCGACAATTCTCTACGTTTATCTTATGATCTTCTGGAAAATAGGCCAAGTAGAGGAAGCAATGCTTCAAATAACTAGGCAACTCTTCAAAGCTCATAGATAATACATGGTAAACCGAACCGTTGTTACCGTCAATGGTTCTTCCCACCATATGAGATCCAATATCCTCAGATAATCTTTTCCAATCATGGAGTTTGTATTTTGTAGCTAACAACCCTCCTAACACTTTGACAGCCAATGGTATTCCTCCATAATATTTAATCATTTGCTAATCTTTTCCATTTCTTCATTAACCTTGAATTCTGCACAACATCATAAAACAAATAACCGTAAAAAAAAAAATACAGTTCAATAGGATGTGATAATGATATACTAAAATTAGTTATTTAGGGCTTAAAAAACTATCTTGCGATAATTTCAATACATATCTCATTGTGATCAAAATGGAAAGAAAAAAAATCTTTTATTTAAAAGTGCACCGGATGCATCTTTCCTTGGCATTGCTATTCTTAGGCATTCTGGTTTAAACTTGACATATATGTAACACCCCAATCGTTTCTTTAATGTAAAATGCCTCGATTTGTCCATAAATACTTTATTAAATCCAAATAAATTCCAACCAATATCCTAAAACAACAGCAATGTTAACTTCAAGGCTCGTCAAACACGACATTAGGCTCACCTGAATAGGTAGGAAAGGAGGGGATGGGTAATTTGGATTACCCAATGAGAATAAGCCTAAGGACTTATGAATCCATTTAGAACGATCTATAACAACTTCTTAAAGCAAGTTTAAGGCTAAAACATGCAGACAGACACGGTGTCTATTACACCCAAGCAAGTAACCACTCAACGGTTACACAGACAAGCATGGGGGCATTACTTCACCCAGGACACACCATAGCGTGACAATCGTCCAGCACGTCTTCATCAAGGGCACACCATAGCATGACAAACGGCCTCTCCCAACAAACACAATCAATCCGGAGGCCTATGACACACCATAGCGCACTCCGCTCCTGCGTAGTGTTCATCCCAGCCTGCTACTAAGGTAGTCACCAGAATGCAAGAGTTCCTCCATGCCGTTACTATAACGACCCACCCAAGGAATACCGACAACGGACTGACTTTCTGGGCCATAATTCGTCTAACAACAGACTGACACATAGTCTCAACATTCAATCCAAGTCACAGATCTGATAGTCATCAATCATCACACTCAACATGCTATCAGTCATCAATCATCACACATCCGATTAAATTTCATTCTTAACTTAAATTAAGTGATACATATATAGGTACATAATATATATTATACAAACAAAATCAAGGACACATCTATTATTATCAGACATATCGCATACATACTTTAATCCTAGACTCAAACTAAAGAAACTTATTATATCTCAAAACTAAAAGAAACACTTAACAAATCCTCACCTTTGCCACGGTTGCTGTAGACCTTTCTGTATCTGGAACTGTGATAGAGCTCATATTTACATGTTTTTACATATTCATATAGACTAATATTATGCATTCTAGCTATCATTTAGGACTATTTTAGTGCATTTATATTTGTTATTATATTTATAGGTACTTGGAGCAAAACCGGTGTTTCTAGAGTGTTTAAAAACCTTAAGAAGCCATGAGGACGTTGGAGTTGCTTGCCATGGGTCGTGGACGATCACAGAATGTTTATTTGGAGCTATAAAGCCAAGCATCGACCCAGTACATTGACCAGTCCAGGTCGATGCAAATGCAGAAAAACTGTTTTTACTGTAGCACCGACCAAGAGCATCGACCTAGACTGCCAGATGTTGCAGCATCGACCCAGAGCATCGACCAGGGCCTGTCGAATCCCGGCCAGATGAAGACCATCGATGCAAGCATCGACCAGGACCTGTCGATGTCCATCCTAGAGAAGCCCATCGACCACAAGTATCGACCGTGGCTCATCGATGCTCATAGACAAGCGGTCGGCGAAGTTGGCTTCGTCTCCGCGAGAGCTTTTCAACAAGCCAGCGCGTGTCAAAATCGGAGGTCGGACGGTGGAGCTCCGGTGACTTTTCCGGCGATGGCACGGTGATTCCGACGGCGGGTGGTGGCATTTCGGCGATGACTTCAACGGCGAGGATGACTCTGATTTGATAGGGTTTCACCAAGATTTTTAGGTGTGGGAGAATGTGAACCCTTATATCTACTTTTATAAGTAATTAGAGGAGGAACCCTAGGGTTTTTGGGAAAATGGGCCCTAAGTGGGCATGGACTATTACAATATATATCTTCTATCTCCACGCATTGCGATAATCTCCTTTCGATAAGTAATTAGCATCTTCCAACCTGCAAAATATTTACTTGTTTCATAACAACCAAACACAAAGAGAATAATGAGTAGTGAGTACAGTAAGAGGTCACCATTTTTTGGTGGAAATATTGGCTTGATTAGGTCCCAATCTTCTTCTTTCCATATGTCATCAAAGACAAATAATGATTTAGATGTTTCCAACAGTTGAAAGAGTTCATCTTGGAGTTCAGCTTCTTCCATCTGCAGGATTTCACCTTTCTTTTCTCTAGAGGTGAGATTCTGCAAGATCATTTGTCACACATTCTTCCGGTAAACTCTTGTGAGACACACACCCATGCGAGTCTATCAAACTGAACTTTTAAATCGTCGTGATTAAAAACTTGTGTAGCAAGGGTGATTTTACCAAGACTACCCATCCCTGTTATAGAAAAATTTGAATGTCATCTTCCTCCGCCAAATATCCAACCAATTTCTTAACATTTGCTTCCATTCCCACAAGATTGCTTTTGTAACTCCTAGCAAATTCTTGTCGCATATCCCTTTCTCTTTCTTGTAGCAGATGTGAAGACCGACTACCATCGGAAATCATCTGTTGTCCTCCAAAACTATGCATATCTTGAATCACCTTAGAGATCCTCTTACTTATGCCTCTAAAGATGAGATCGTCGACGAAATAAGGATGAAGTACGCCATAGATGTGTTTGAACAGTTTATTGTGGAGCTTTAAAATTTGTTTATTTGCATGTTAGTTTATCGTGGAACTTCCAAATAACTCCTAAGCATCTGTTCACCTTAGAGATCCTCTTACTTATGCCTCTAATATCGGACGCAAATTCCCTGCGATGCACTATAGTGCAAATAAATCTTCTGATACGCCTGATGATGCCACTTGTTTTTCCGGCTTCTTCTTTGAGAATAAACGTTTCAATTATATTCTCCGTATCATAAACAATTTCCTTGATCTCTACCACACAGTTTCGCACCATATCACTTGTATGCTTCGATCCACTACAGTGGAAGCAAATATTTTGATACGCTTCATGATGCCACTTTTTTCCCAACTTTTTCCTTGAGAATACATGTTTCAATTATATCCTCCGCGTCATAAACAATTTCTTTGATTTCATCCACACAGTGTCGCACCATCTCATTTGTATGTTTCTTGGCATCTGCATCTTTCAAAAATGACTTTAACAAGTTTAGATTACTTTCTAGTTCAGCTACTTGATCCTCCACTCCTTGAAATTGCTCGTATTCTTGGCTCAGTCGGTCCCAAAGCTTTTCTACTCCCAACGACACAAGTTCCATAGTGGCTCCTGCTTAAGTATTATAATAATAAAAATCAAGTTACTATTGATGAACATGTTATAATCGCAAGAAGCAATTTATAAGTTTCATGAGGTACAATAAATCAATATTGGATTTTCATATTTCGATTAAATGGGTTTTCTGAAAAAATAACTCTCCAACTCAGTCTTTCTTTTTTACTTTCTAACTTTAAAAAATGATGGGTAATCTCGCGAAAATAAGTCAAATATTGAATTTATCCTTTCTTCTTTTAAAGTATTGAATTCTTGTTTATGGTATCCAACTTAACAAAACCTAGATGCAATTAATCAGTTTATCTATAGGATTTGAGTTGATTAGGATTTTTTTTTCCTCTGTATCAAATCATGTTAATCAATGCTTACTTTCTTTAAAGCTCTGTATCAAATTTTTGGTACTATAATTACTGTTGAGATTGAACCTATCATCAGATTTTCTAGTTGGTCTATTTTGTTAAAGACTTAAACGGACATTAGTCTTTAGGATATCAATTTCTCTAATTGACGCCAACAAATTCATATTCTTATGAAATACAATTACAAAATATCCATCACTAATAATATTTTTAGTAAGAACCAAAATCATGTAGTCATCAGTCATCACACACTGTGAACAGATAAACTGAACAGAAAAAAAATGAGCATCTTTCTACATTCTTCACACCATCACAAGGTACTAGTATCATTCAAATTATGACCATTTCTTACGTCCCTGAAAGGATTAGACCATCTGCTGGAGATAGTACAGTGGAGTGGGATTGCCTAAGACTAAGAGAAATGACCATATAGACATCCCAATGATCTCAAATCTTATTCACGTCATCTGTACTACCAAAATGTATTTCCCTCAAAATGATGTCCAACATTCTTCAGGGGTTAAAGATCTCTGTTTTTGTCTGGATGATCCTGGATATGCATGTAAAATCAACACCCTCGTAGCGAGAAGCAAGTAACATCTTCCAAACTTCAAAATAGTTCTTGATTGACATACCAAACGACTATTTATTCTTGTTGATCTTGTAAGAAATGTGATATTATATCTGCATGGGTTTTTAGAGATCCACTGAACAGCCAAACTCTACATGCTTTGATGCTTTCTAAAGAGTTTGTAAGGAGTTTCAGCAGAAGAAAATTGATAAATATTCCAAAACAGTTTCATCTATTTTTTTTTTCTAGTGACTACTACTCCCACACTCCCATTACCATTGTTTCATTGGGAAGTGAGCATCGATTGGTTTTTCATCATCACCTCTTCCGTCTGTGGACTGGAGCTTGACTATCTTAGGGGAAATCTCTGGTAAATATTGTTACAGAAGGTCGAAGAGAATCAAGTCACTCGAGATCAAGAACAGAACACAAACGAAGAAACAGAGTAAAGAAAGAAGATGATGGCATGCGATGTTTACTAGTTAAGATCAATCGGTGTGATTGATCCTACATCTCAGCCAGAACGGAATCCAGCTATTCACTATCTCAAGATTACAGATCCATCGAGCGCTACACATATTTGGAGGTTCGCGATCAAGATGTCTATCTCTAATGATCACAACATGAACATGGCTCATATAAGCCTTAATTATATTTCTTGTTGTATTAAACAAACACTTAAACCGTTTATCTACTACTAAACCAGCTCTGGTTCAATTAGTCTTTCGGTTTAATGTCACTAACCAATGCTTCAACACCATGAATGTATATTGAGTAATATTCATATTCATACTTTGAAATCCATATTGAATGCTAGACATGGCTCTATTCACTATTTTTTAACAAAATTATTAATGTATAACTCAAGTTGTTTAGTTATATATATCATTCAAGTGTCTGGTGTAAAACCTTTACTGATTAGGCAATGATTAACTAATCATGAACTTTTGAATAAATCTAATTGGGCAACTACAAATGAAGGCACATGCACGCTTTTGGAATCAATCTGGAAACAATATCAATCATGCCGAATTCAGTAATATTAACAAATTGACTCCGTTGCGAAAACAAGTTAAAAAAAAAAAAAAAAAAGGGAGATAAAGAGAGTTCTGAATAGGTCTAACAATAAATAAAGAAGAATGTTGAATGTTTCATCTCCGCGTTAAGATACAAATATACGCTGGTCACGGCAACCAATTATAACTGTATAAGGTATTTTATTTCTATACTAATGTTTTTATCAATGTATCCGAATCGTCGAATTGAACATTTGGAATTTACGTTGGCTAATGATTTGATTTGGGATTGTTTTCTAGCTATAGCGAGGTTCGTATCCAATTTATTTAAATATAACGAATTAAATTTTAAATGTCCCAATCAAAATTCAAATTTTTTTTTTGTTGAAGTAACACATAACACAAGTTACTTACACCATTTACAAAGATGGATGTTTTACACTTTTTATACATATTAAATTTGTTTACAATGTCTAATACACCTTTTATAATAAAAAGGTTAGCAAACAAAAGGTGCGTATGGTGTTTCACCCTTATTTTTTATTTTTTTTGGGGAAATTTTTGTTTCACTAATCTTAAATTTTTAAAAATATAATTAAATTATATTTTGGATCGAAAATTTTTAATTATTTTTGAATTTTGTTTTGTATAAGATAGAAATCGGTCTCTACATTAACCTATAGGATGAGTCTTTTATCAATTTCAACAAACCGTTTGCTCATACTTTCGATTTAATTAGGGAATATGGAAAAAGTAGAAAATGTTATTCAGTTTTTGGCAAAAGAGAATACAAAATAACTATTTTCATAAGATAAAACATTTTTTGAAACATCTATTTATTTAAAAGAAAAAGAGATATCAGGGAGGATATAACAAAGAAAAACAAGAAAATAGCATTTAATGTCCGCGTAACTAAAGTAGACTTATCCAAAATTTTACTACAACAGTCCGTACTACCAAGTCAACAAAAACCATGTTCAACTCTTATTTCTTCAACACGCTATTTTTTTCCCTTTAATTAAAATTGACCTTAAATAATCTCTCTACCTACTTAAAACCATTTCATGTTCCAAAAACCAAACCCAACAACATCATTATTACTTCAAAACAAAAAACAAAAACAAGAAAATGGGAAAGAGAGGACAAAAACAGAGCAGGTTCTTTAGAATCATCACCATGCCTCTAAAAGTTTTAGGCAAAGCTCGTGATCTCTACATGAGAAGCATCACAGGCTGCGCCGCTCGCACTCACTACTCTTCGGCCGTTGACGCCGCCTCCGTTCCTTTTCCAAGAAGTCGGAGCACTTCCTCCGCCTTCTCCTCCTCTGCCTCTTCCCGGAGAAGATCTTCCGATTCCATCTTCGACGATGATTATAGCGAGCTTCTTAGAGCTGCTTCGGTTAGAAGTTTGGGTCATAAGAATGAGATTGACATGATCATACACCAACAGCTTCAACAGCAGCAGCAGCGGCAGGATATTTGCGCCGCGGTGGGAGCGGTTGCAGTTGCGGGGAAAAGCGGTTTGCCGAAGAGCTCGAGCGTAGGGATGACAATGGCGAGGATTGATGAAGAAGATGAAGAAGAAGGATCTTTAAAGAATCAAAAGAAGGGATCTGATTTCTTATATCCTCGTAGCAGATCACATGCTGTTACTATCAGAGGATCCAAGTTTTAATTTACTAATTAATTGTCATTTTTATTTTTCTTTTGTTTTTATAAAAAGTATCGAAATTATTAGGTAATTACGGAGAAAACAAAAAGATTACGATGTGGTAGCTCCTAGTTATCTCCATGGTTATGGAATTATTTTGATGTAAAGTTATTGTCATGGATTTATACCAAAAAGTTACTGTAAAACATTTTTGAAACAAAAAAATTCGTATATAATATGACGAAAAAATCTAAGTTTCATTTTATATTTTTGGTAAAGGAATCTAGAGTTGAACATGAGAATTGAAACTTACTATAGAAAATTAAATTGACCAATAAAGTAAAGACAAAAACATGCAGTGGAAATGGAAACAACATAAATAAAAAGTTGAATATAAAAAGAATAGTGATTTTCAGCTAATGAACTTTTTGTTTGTAAACTACTTCAATTTAATTATGTCTACTTTTCTAGACCAAGAAAAGCAAATGACATGAAGGTCTTTTTACGTGATCTATAAAATATAGTTCAATTGGTTGACCCAAGATATGTTTTTTCTTGGAAAAGGTGGACCCGAATCTGAATTCAGGTGGTACATAAACAGGATTTACCCGCCAAGAATATTAATAGGCTATTGTGATTTTCATTCCAAAAAGAAAGAATATGGATCGCAAACCCAAAAAAAAAAATTTTAATCTAATTTGATCGCATTTTAAGATTATGTAACACACCATTAACTTTCAAACTATCTAAAAAGGATTACATTTATTTACTTGATTTTGAAGGCTTATATTTCTATGTTACTGATTTATAAAATCTTTACCGAGAAAATGTTAAAACTCGTTTTCTATGCTATTTTTAAAAGTAAAGGCAAAAATCAACTCTTTTATTGGTGATAACGATTTTAAAATTTTAACCCTTAGAAAATATTTCAACTTAAATAAGAACTTCTTTGCTCATCCTAAACTTACAAAACTTATTTATTGTTATGTTACACATTAGATTATTGATGAGCAATAAATAAAATATTTGAACAGTAATTTGAAAACTCTCTTTGATTTTTTTTTTTTTTTTGGTCAATAACATGCAATACATAAGTTAAAATTCAGATAGTGACAGGACCACGATACTAACATATATCACTAGGCTATATGTCCTGCTCTTTATAATCAATTTTATGGTCTTGTATCACTTTGTTTAATACTTTTATGTAGTCTCTTTATCTTTAATGTTTTAGTGGCTTAAGCAATTTAAATATAGTATTATTGTTTTATGTTTTCTATATATGAATGATATTGATACGAGTTCAATTATTAGGATGTATGATGATTGGTAAAGTTAGGAAAGCGATGTTGTAACGCCTAAACACGGAAAATCGATGATTTATTGAATTTGTTTTTCTAGTTGCACTTTTTATATCTCAACACTGAATTGTTCACACATATATACTCGTGTCGTCATGTGTTCTAGTTGCACTTAAATAAAATAAACTTAACGTAGTAGACCAATAATTTGTGGGTGCATAAGTATTAATTGTTCTTCGAAAACATTAATTTCGCTTTAACAAAATTAATGTTTTTATTAATTGTTCTTCGAAGACATTTTGTTAATGCGGCAAAAAGTCATATGTTCACCAAACTTTTTGCCGCATTAACAAAATGAAACTACCAACTTATTTTCATTACTTCATTTACTGACCACCATCATATCTGTGATGGAAGTACCGACTTAGGTAGAAGATAAGATTTTGGGCTCTAATTAGTTAGACGACAAAATTTATTATTCGGCTCTAACAAGATAAACATTTGGTCACCATGTATGCTTGCTTATTTTAACCTCACGCGCTCACATACTTTTAGTTTATTCCGCCAACACTATCTTTCTCGCGCATTCTGTCATCCCTCATCCAAAATAACTTTCTCTTTCTTCTTCATCTTAGTTTATAGTTTCAATAGTGGTTACGATGAATCTATTTAAAATCAGGTGACAATCCTATAATATATAATAACTCTTCATACTATAAACTAACTCTCTAACTAAAAATATAAATGTCTAAAAATAATAAATATCTCAAGCAGTCTAATAAACAATGATAAGTTATATGTTTTCGTATCATGTTACAATATTTCTTGTATCATATAAATATAAAAATATATCTCTAATTTTTTAATTAACACGGTCATTATATTATTAGATGGTAATATGCAGATTAATGCATCTATGTGTCTGAAAACAAAAATTGTGGGGTTCACAATTTATATGTGTTATTTATTTGTTTACCACGTTACAAGTAAATATAATGTGTTAAAAGTACATATAACACTTTACAAATAAATATAACTCATTATTTAATATTTATTAAGCTAAGACCATAAACAATTGTGTTAAGAAAATTAATAACAATAGGACATCGAAAGCAATAGAGTTTCCAAAGGCGTTTTGCAGATTGATTGAGTTAAATATAAATTGAGTTATATATTAGAGATTGAGTTATATATTATTTTGCATAGGAGATAAAACATAGCTATTAGCCTAATCTTTAGCATTTTGAGTTTTGAACATTAGTGATTGTAAGAGGTTGAACTCTAAAATTTATATAAGATGTGATTGCATAATTAATTTTACCAATACAAAGTTTATTACCGCATTTTCACCAATTGAATTCATACATTTTTCAAATGGTATTGTTATAATAAAAATAATACAAAATAAAATAATTTTAGAAGATTATGAATTTTGAATTTATTTATTTATTTAAAAAAAAAACTCCCATAAAACAAGAACTCAAATTTGAGAAAATATAATTACAATACTATGGATTTTATTTTTCTTTTGGTTACTATATTTTGTTGCAATCAATCAATCATTGATATGTAACTGTAGTTTTGTAAGTACATGCTTTAACGGTTATTATGACCTGTGTCATCCAAACCTTAGAGAGATGAAACAGAATAGTAACTAATTTAGTAATCTACTGTTAACTATTTTTCTAACAGTAAAGATGAACAAATCTACTCATTTTATTGATCAGAGAGTTGTATAACTTCTATAAATTAAATTGAAAATAAGATCTACAAACAAAATTTATTCACCATTTTCACCGTCGTTTAGAATTTTACATTTTCAAATTAAGTTGTTTATATCTTACCCTAGTTCATTCACATTTAAAAGACACATGAAAATGCCCAGAGAAGTGGTTGTGGTATGAATTTGCATGTTGCTAATGTCACTAACATTTGAGAGGTGTTTCCTGTTATTCTACTGGACTCGGAGGTGGAGATGGGGCTGGAAGTGGCTTAAAGATGGTTAGACCTGACTCATGTTTGGACTTAGTGTAGTTCAAAAAACCACCATCAACCCACTTCTACCTATCCAATTTTTTAAAGTCTCCTCAGGGGTCTCACTCTTAGCCTTCTTGATTACCTTCTCATCCGTAAAAGAAGTGTCACTCCAATCTTTCTCTTTGGACATAATAACAACCTTTCCAAGTTCTATAACAGTGTAAATCACTATAAATGATAAAAATTATAGTTTGTGAAATTATGATTCAAAAAACTTATGTAAGATTTTAAAATATCATGAAATAACATTTTAACATACTTTTTTGTACAACCAATGCCCACATATGCATAATTAATGAAAACATTATGTTGGTCATATCTACATTATAATGTAAAACATTATGACATATATTTTAGGGAAAATCCGGGAAAAAATCTCCAAATTGAAACATTTTTCCAACTAAAACCTCCAAAATTTTCGGTGTTATATAAAACTTCAAAGTTGAAATATTTTTCCAATTAAAACCTCCAACTTTTTCGTTTCATATAAAACCTCCAACTAATTAACTTTGCCTAAATAAACCTTCAAATCGTTAAATTTGAGCTCGAGAAATGGTTGACTAACAACAATTCCGTTCGAATCAGTAAACGGCTATTGATGACATGTTTTTCCGTTTATATAGATTCACATGTGTTTGTTTCAATGGAAAAAAAATAAAAAATAAAATAATTACGAATCCTAAAACTTAGAAAATATTGTACTCTAGGATTCGTAATTAAGATTTTTATATTTCCCATTGTAATGGATCAAATTCTATGACAACCTTAAACCTAATGGTTTATTTTACATAACCTTCACCTTTTCTAAAAATGACAAAATTACTATTTTACCCTTAATGTTTGAATTTCGACCAAATGAGGTTATATAGTTTTATCTGAGAGTTATACCAACAAAACACAGCAGCTCAGATGGTTCGGACCCGCTATTCATGTGAGGTGCGTCCTGGGTTCGAGTGGAGAGAAGCGCGGTACAACTGTTATAACTAGTAGTAATACTAAGTATTACTAGGTACAACTGGTACATCTGAGATAACTAGGTGCACCAGATATACCAGTTGTACCACATTTCTCTCCACTAGTTATACCAGTTATACTAAATATATCGAAATGAGGATAAATTTTGATTGAAGGGTATTTTTGGGTTTTCACAAATGTTGAAAGGTGAAAGTTATCTAGAATAAACCATTAGGTTTAAGGTTGTCTCAGCATTTGAATCCATTGTAACTAACACCTGTGAATTTTGAAAACTAAATAAACGGAAAATCACGTCATCAACAGCTGTTTACTGTTCCGAACCGAATTGGTTTTAACTATTAGTCACCCATTATTCGGGCTCAAATTTGACGATTTGAAGGTTTATTTAGAGAAAATTAATTAGTTGGTGGTTTTATATAAGAACGAAAAAAATTGGAGGTTTTAGTTAGGTAAATTTTTCAACTTGTAGGTTTTATATGGGAACTAAAAAAGTTAGAGGTTTTAGTTGACGAAATATTTCAGAGGTTTTTGCTGGGATTTTTCCTATATTAGATGTATCTTTGGTCATTTCTTACACTCGCATTCACATTCTTTTTCTTCAACAACCCATTTATCTTCAATAATGTCTTTGATGCCTTCAAATATTCTTTTACTGCTTTTGCTTTTTTTTTAAAACGTTTTGATGATTATTTTTTACATGCATCAAAATGTGCAATGCATTTTAATCTGAAAGGGCTTAGTGCTATTTGAGTTACAAATAGTCGGGTACTTTAACATCTTATTAGTGCAATCGTCTAGTACGCCTTTGAAGTAAACGATATATGTAAAAGTGTTGTGAATTCTCTGATTAATTTTTTTTAAGTGTTCTTATTAATATTTACATTCGTTCAATAACACTGGATTCTTTGGTAGTATTTAGACAGATTCTCCAGTGATTTGTTGGCATTCTGGTAGTATCTTGACAGATACTCTAAGGTTAACTGACAAATATTTTGCAAAACTTTTATAATATAAGTCGACTGATTTTATTTTCTTCGACAAGTGAAAGTCAACTGATTTTAGATGTGGCATAAGAGCCAAAAGTTATAGTTGACTAACAAACAAAAGCCCACAAATAGTCTCTTGCATTAAGAAACAAATAATCTTTGTTGCAGTTTTGCAAATCGTTAAGCCTTAAGCCACCCACGAATCTTAGTATCTAGAACATTGCCAATGTAATTATAGGCAGCTTCCGATGGATGTATCGAGTCAAAGAAAAGAAACTCCGAGCGATTCTGACACATAGGAGAATAAGCATTACACATGAAGCTCGTCTCTATGTATCCTATTCCACAGCAACCTCTCGTCGTCTCTATAAACCCTATTTTAAATTCCACACACACGAATGAAATAATCGGTGCTCAAGATTATCTCATCGAATAACTTTCGAAACAAGAAAGATATTATTACTATGTTTACCGTATTGGCTAGGGTTTTGGCTCATGTCCATCAAAGGGTCATAGACATTAGAGTAAAGGATCTTGCTTCCTGTAAGTGATGCTTCGATCTTAGGTAAGAGCTTCTGAAGTTTCTGATTGTATAAAACAGAGTCTCTGTTCTCCTGTTCTAAGCAAAACCTTAGGACGTTGCGGAATTGAGCAGTCATTTGAATCGGTAAACATCCCATTGGTGGCAAACCTCCGACCACAATTTTCCGGCAACCTCGACTGTAAAGCTCCTGCACACACACCGGAAAAAGATTGGAGAGATGAAGAAGACAAAATATCAAAATGGGTTAAAAAGCATCTAATAAAACTTTCAGTTGCTAAAATCAGTTCCAAAACCCTAATTTCTTGTAGTGGTAATATGAGGAAATATCTTAGACGTTACCCGCACGAAATTGTTAAGCCTATTAAGAACAAAATCTTGGTAATCAGAAATGAGAGGATACTCGCGACGCCATGAGGGAACATCGTAATAATTCAAGATGAAATCATTAGGCCCTGCACTCACAACCACCAAAGCATTGTTTATGATCTTCATGGCTTTCTTGTCTCCTACGATATTCTTAAGACGAGCGATGTAACTCATGAACATCTTTGGTTGTTCCGAGACACGAATCGCTTGTGTAGTGAGACTGGTTCGGTCATCGTAACCGGCACCTGCTGATGCAAAACAGACTCCAGTCACTATATCTTGGTCGGTGAGATTTGGTTGTAAGAAGGGAGGAACAAACTGTTTGATGTTGAGTTTGGTTGCGATTATGTCGGAGAAAATTTTTCCGTTTGAGAATCTTCCATTAGGTGCGTGGCTTGGGAAATCAATACCGTAAGGAACATGTTTAGCTCTGAAGATTGTTTGTGAAGGGTAATTATTGTTGCCTGTGTCGACTGTTGAATCGCCGAAGATTAGAATCGCTGGGAATAGCGTCTGCGTTTTTGCGTTGCAGGACGCGAGTAGTGTTGTTGTGATGAAGAGAGTGAAGGTTATGGTTCTAGAAGTCGACATTTTATTATTGTTTTCTGTTTTATGGATTTAAAGAAATGTGTTGTTTGGTCAGGAATTTATAAGGAGTTTTTGTAGGTGATTTTTTTTCACCCCCGATTAGTATTAATTGTTAAATAACCAATCGTAACAACTTTAGATAAATCATTGTACTTCAACAAATTTAGTTCACTTATTTTTCTCTGCCACTTAATATAGTGGACCAATTTGTACATCTTCTTTGTACTCGGTTATGAAATTTATTATGTTTGATAATAGACCAACATCTTGTAGGTGCGTCACTAATCACTATTAATTGTTCTTCAATAACATTAATTTCGCATTGTTCACCAAACCTTTATGTCCCATTAAAAAAACGAAACCACCAACTTATCTTCATAACTTCGTGGTGCATTTACTACACCCGCATATACATGATGGACTTGCCGAGTTGTGGGACTTGTTAAACCAATATATTTGTGGCTCCATTTGAATTTAATCGTAGTCTATATTCTACATCTACAATAGCCTACGAGGTAATTGATTACAACAGGGACCTAAAAAAGACTTCGTGTTTGGTCATTTGCGTTACACACATGGTCTACATTATTGTCGACGGTTGCTTGCTTGGTAGTAGATGAGCATGTACTACGGAGAAATTGGTTACGATCACTCGGAGCACCCGAGAGAAAGGGGATGTGTAATGATTCGGAACCGGAATTTAGCTTTGTAAGCTCGAGAAGAGCCAAAAAGTTTTAATAACTATAGTTGGAATGTTTTTGAAGTGTTGTAATCTTGAAATCGTTAAATAAAAGTCGATTTTTAGTTAAGTACTGGATATGATTTTTAAGTGTTAAATGGATTAAGTTCGGTGATCAGTCTTAAAAGCTTACCAGTTTCAGGGTATATGCAGAGAACTAACAGTAACCTTATTTTATTTATGCACTTGGAGGTGCAATAAGAAAACAAGCATAAATAAAATAAGAGTAAATGAAGGTCGAATTAATTGGGCTTCTATTTAAAATGTAGTCAAAATCACATGTTATGCAGAATGAATCATTTTAAACAACAGTTTATATGACCAATTTTTGGCTCTATGATTGATAAATAAGCAAAGAGCCCCATCTGTAGTATTATGTAAGTTTTAGACACAAAACAAACAAAACACATAATTTTAACTGCCCTGAGCATTCGGAATTCGAATCGGATTATTCAGATTTCGGATTATTAGGATAGAGTTATATAGAAACCGAATAGAAACCGAACCTATTTCGGATTGAGTTTTTGTCAAATTCAGATCGGATTATTCGGATTTTGTTAGATTCGGATCAGGTTATTCGGGTTTTATCAGATTCGGATTTCGGATAGGGTCATATAGAATCCGAATAGAAACCGAAGCTATTTCAGATTGGTTCGATTTCGGTTTTTTCGGAGGGTTCGGATCGGGTTTTCGGATTTGGATTTTATACCCGGTCCTAATTTTAAGAATGGCTTTCGAAGAAAATAAATATTAATTTATTTAATTATTGCATAACCTAGTATAAAAAACTAAAAAATTTAAAGGCGGAAAACAATTTTTATAACGCAGAGACTTGGATACGTAAAAAGAATGGTATACCGTTAGTGACTAAGATACAAACATCATAACCTATATTAAAAAAAATTAGAGAAAATCATCGCATTTTTTGTCACTTTTATACGTTTACAGAACACTAACACAACAAAAACTCACCAGATGCAATCCACAACTTTCATTTTCTTTTGGATGACATTTCTTGTGATGGAATCAATTGGAACTATGAACATTTGGTTTCTCCTTTAACCGGAGGAGCTCTGTAGTATGCAGGTACAGTTGCTGGGAAGAACATCTGCCTAACTCCTTCCGCTTTTATTATCGGAAATATTATCCCTGATGCTCCCTGCGATTTCTCGGTTTAGGCGTTAAGATCGTACTGATACAACTAAAATTAGACTGAGGAAACTAAATAATGAATTGATTCATACCGATATTAATTTGGCTCCAAGCCAGATTCGCTTTGGGGAAGGGAATGGGATTAGCAACCGTATGACTCCATAAACCGCAACCGCAAAGAAATGGCACACAAGTGTTAACGGTCGAGGGTTCAACCCCGAAAGCAAAGATACTGGTCCACTTGTGCACATACCCCCGAGGCCCAGATAATCGAAGCACGCTTCCCTCATCTCGTTTCTTGCTTCATTTTTTGATGAACAGAACACTTGATAAAGAGCATTTGCAAGGGTGTTGATTGTTGCTGCCACTGGCTGCAAGTGAAATGATTTTCAAACTATGGTTCGCACATTGAGAACAGAAAATTTTAACTTTTAACTATCTTAGTTCTTATGGACACAAATTAATCTACAATTGATGTTTACCTTTCGCAGAGTGTAAAACGATTCGAGATATTTGCAGAGACTAGCGCCGTCACTAAGGTCACGCAGCGGTCTAAGAAGATTACGGAGGACAACAATGTCAGATAATGCAACTGTCATTCCTCCACCCGTTAAAGGATGACGCATGTTAAATGCATCTCCCATTAACAAAGCCCCCGGGGTGGGAAAAGGAGAAGCCGGCATGCTTCTGTTTGGCATGGACTTAATGTTTCCTTTATCAACCGCAGCAATGAAAGAGTCATAGACCTCATGAGGCATCTAGACCAGAAGAGAAAACACAAATTTTTCAATAAAGTAAAAGAAAAACGCCATGAAGAGAATTACACAGTGTGAAAAAAGCGCCCATACCTGAGGAGCCACAACAGTCTTCAAATAGTTTTTCATTTCTCCATTTGCAATGGAAGGCACTTTCTGACCAGGAACATCAACCAGACACCGGACCTCCGTGCTACTAATTGGATACATCAAAATTGGTGATGGATCTGCTAAGACGACATGTCCATGGTTTGCATATGGGAGATGGCAGTTCTCTAGGACCAAACCGACAAAACAAGAAGGCACCTCGACCTGTGTGAAAATAGTACAGGTATATACAAATTACTTGTGAAACTAATGCAGTTTGTTTTGCTTTTGTAAAATCAAGTGAGAGTAAAGTCTGATATGAAAAACAGATATCAATATCAAACAGCATGTTACCTGAGGATTGCACAGAGAGCGACGCAGGTTTGAGAAACAGCCGTCACAAACTATAGTCAAAGCTGCAAATGCTGTTTGTTCCTCCCCTGCTTTATTCTTATATCTCACACCTTTGATAGTCCCATTCTCTTCTAGAAGAGAAACAACTGTTCCTTGCTCTAGCTGAACACTGTTGAGTATAAATATCAGTAGAAACAGCCATTAGCAGTACACAAAATTGCCTCATATCAAAAACAGATCAGTGATTCAACCAACCGAGAACAATTTAAGAAAATTATAGATAAGTGATTCAAAAACAATGTTTTATGCATCTTCATTTAGTTTTAACATAAACTAATACTATTACAGAAACTGGGATTAACACCATGGAATTTCTAGTAAGTCTAGGTAGAGGAAGCAAAAGGATAAAAGGCCCATAACACCTGGAGGCATTTATAGAAAGAAGAAACATACTTGGGAAGTGAAGCAGCTTTCTCCCGCATTCTTTGTATAAAGCGTCCATTGTGAAAGCTCCTTCCCGATACATCTTCATGAAACTTCTCCAAGGGATAAGCTAAGCGAATGCGTTTCCCATCCTTAAAAAGTGCATAACCATATACACGCTGAGCATCTATTTCTTCCACACAATCTGTAGATAGCACCCTTGATGTCATTTACTAGTAAATAACTACAGAGCTCAGCGGAGGTGAGAAAGAATTTCCCTACAGATTCTCAACCAAATCTTTCCTTACCTTCAATTCCCAACTCCAGTAACTTGAGGTAACCCCCAGGTTGTAACAGCTCCCCAACAATGCGATCAGGCTCCGATAAATCTCTTTCAATCACATGAACTCGACGCTTATCCTACAACATAAGATCAGAAAAAATGTGCCATTTAGCACTTCTGTCACACTGAGAAGCAGTTGATTTCGTTCTACAATGAGCATCAAAAATGCCTAGACACAAACCATAGACTGCATATAAACCAATAAATTAATTTTCCAAAGGAACAAACATAACAGCATTTAAACCTGTTTTATAAAGTAGTTGGCTTCTAACTCAATTTATGTTAGCCCTTAAAGTCAAAGACGAACAATAAATTTTAACACTTCCCCAAATCAAACAGTGTTTATTGACCATGCTAAATCTCAAGAACTCGTGCCTTGTGTGAAACAAGTTGTTTTCGGAAAAAAAAGGACTCGTCCATTGTGTGAAACAAGTTGCTTTCGGAAAAAAAGGACTCGTGCATTGTGTGAAACTTTTTTTCAAAATAAATCAATCACAAACAGTGTTGAGTTGACCATGCTAAACTCAAGAACCCGTGCATTGTGTGAAAAAAGTTGTTTTCAGAATCCTGGATTTGAACTATGCATATCGCAGTATCTTTCAATCAATTCACGAAACCTGAACTGCTTCAATACAAACGAAGAATCGAAAATTCGCTTCGACTAAGTAACAATAGGTACTACAAAAGATTGCTTCATCCTTCACTATTTTAAAATTTCTTATCACCGAATCAAATCCTCTAAATCATCTCACCCAATTCGAATCCTTACGCTATCAAATCAAACAGAGAGGAGAAAATTAAAACTGACCTTTCCAAGAGTATAAGCAAGAGCAGAACCAGCAACACCAGCTCCAACAACAATGACATCGGCGACGGTGTCTCCGGTAATATTAACGGATCCGACGTCTGAGGTGACGGTAGAAACGGTCCGATCGTGACGGACACTGTTCCTTCTAGGCTTCACGAAAAATCCATAGAAAGCGAAGAAGGAGATGAAAATAGCGGAGATCAATAGAGGTGAGATCCAATTCCATAATTGTGATTCCATCATCGTTCGCTTTTTACAGAGAATTTTTGCTTTCTGCGGAAACAACGAGAAAGGAGATGTCATAAATGTGTGTATATATAATATTTTTTTTTCTATTTTTTCTTTGATTTTTTAACTTTAACGTAAAATCCAAGTTAATTTAAGCTGGCAATTTTGTCAAGGACATCCTAAAATATTCGTGTTGGCAATCTCAAAGTGGTAACGACAAAAATAAATAAAAAATCGCGAGGTAAGTAAAATATTCTTTTAACGACAAAAATTTACATATTTTGTTGTTTATGTAATTGGGTTTAATAAAATGGACTTCAGTGAAACAGAATTTATTGGGCCTTCTCGCATGAATAGAAGAAAGCCCAAAAGAGATGTTTTGGTTCGGAAATGTGTCGTTTGATCATGCTGTTATAACGATGTCGTTTTAAAAATTGCGACTAACGGATTTTGATCAATGTAAATTTTGGGATTTAAATTCGTAAATAAAAAAAATCTATAGGAAGATTTAAGTGATCATTTGTAATATAATAGAAATAAATTAAATATATATATATATATATTTTTTTTTTCTTTTTCTTTCAATCATATTGATTTCATTCCAATACACAAAAACATAAATAATTTTCTTGTTTTAATATTTGTTACAAACCAAATAAGTGGATTACAATCCAAAAAAGTACGGCAAATAGATAATGCAAAAGTTTTGGAAGTAATTAAATGTGCACATCCATTGGCTTCCCTAAGCTGAAACGGGAAATAAAGCTTGGGATTTCTTTTATGAGTAATAAACTTAGTCTAGGTCATCTTTCAGGATTTCTTAGTGCATGAATTAGAATTTCATAGTCAGATTCAAAGATTTACCTTGTCGACCGAGACATCTCATTGTCCAAAAGAGATTCGTAGCTTCAGTCTCTATACTAGAATAGAGCCTAGGATATGCCATTGCTTCTACCCATCTAGCTGCTCCCGTCTTAGCTCTTAGGTTCCAACCAATTCCGCACATGTCCCAGTCTTCTTTCCACATTTGAGATATTTTGCTAGAGAGGAGGTTGCCATTTTGGAGGAGGGTGATAAACAACAAAAAAAAATCTTTAAAAAAAAAAGTCAGGAGATAGTTGGGATTGAAATGATTTTTCCCTCAAAAATATATGAGAAAACGAAAATAAATTTGTGTCTATGATTTTTTTTTTTTTTTTTATAAAGAAAACGACGTAGTATTCGAATGTCCGTTTTGCGACACAACTCTGTAACTTCTCCACCGACCTTTCAAGAAATCAGTCCTCAAAATCCACCATGGATTCATCGGCCATAGTGTAACATCCCGAAACCATTATTGGTCTCAAACTCACCCATTTTGTTTTGTTAAAAGAAAAGCAAGCCCATTGAAGGCTTAATTGAACGTAACACAAGTGGAAAAGGGTTTTGTTGTGTGTGTGTTCGTGAATATATATATATAAATTTAAATCAGAAAAAGAAAAAGAAAATTAGTCTTTCTCTTCGCAGCATCGTCTTCACCGCGGAGGCGGTCAAGGCGGTCGGAGGAGTGCGCTTTAGAGACGTAGCCTCGCCTCTCCCTTTCGAAGCGATGGAGCCATCGCCTAACCTCGCCCAGGCGCTCTCAAATTTTCGACGACGACGACGAAGAACTGGAGGAGGAAGAAGGCGAGGTCATCGAATCGGCTCCTCCTCTCCAAATCGGAGAAAAAAGAGTTCTCGGTGCTCTTCGCATCAAGAAGAAGCTGCTTAAACTCTGTACTGGCTACGAAACTCCTGAACACGGTGCCGAAGCCACAGGTTCTTTCTACTCTCTCGTTGATTTCCTTTTGATTTCAACTTAAATGGCATTCACGTTTCAGATGATTGCTTTTGATGGGAACGGTTTTTGCAGTTCATTACGTTGGTACTTTGATTGATGGGAAAATCTCCTATTCAACAAGGGATAAAAGTGAACCTGTAACTCTAACTTTACAGGTTGATGAAGGTTAGATTTGTTTCCTTTCTTTATTTTCATTCTTGGTGTTCTTATTTTCTTAGATTGACTGATCCAATTCAATAATTTTGTAGTTAGGGCTCCTCGAGGCTTAGGACATTGCATTATGACAATAAAGAGAGGAGAACTTGCATTGTTCACTTTGCCTGCTGATCAAGGTTATGGAGCTGAGGGATGTGATAAATGTGCATCCCAATTCTGTTATTCAGTTTGAAATCGAACTTTTCTCGTGGATTTCTGTTGTCGATGTCCGTAGATGATTTGGATGAAAATTCTGGAGGTATTATCAAGAAAATTCTGGAGAAAGGCAGTAAGAATGGGAAACCTCGTGATTTGGATGAAGTTCTTGGTTAGTATGTATCTCACAGCTAGTTGTTTGGATATTTGTATCTACTTGTATGACACATCTTGAAGTGCTGATAATAATGACCAATACGTTGTTTTCATTGTTGCAGTGAGGTACCAAGTTGAGCTTCTTGATGGCACCGTTGTGGCTAAATCACCGGATGAAGGCTGTGTTTTGTGTGAATGATGATGGTTTTTGACTTTATATCACAGTCCATATAGAGTTGTTAAGTAGTCTTTTTTTCATTTCATTTCTAATTAGGTATGCATTGGTTTTTAGGTCATCAATGCCCGCCTAGCAGTGCCACTGGCAACTGTAACCATGCGTCATGGAGAAAAGGTCAAATTGATTGTCCAGCCTCAGTGTCTGTGGTGATGTCACTTCTAAAGTTTTAGGTTTTGGTTATTGCGAAATCCTTTGCTTGAATCTGATAAATATGCAGATGGGTTTGGAGAAGAAGGAAGAAGTTCAAGTGGGAATATCAATGCTGTTCCACCAAATTCTGTGCTAAATATTGATGTAGTGCTGGTGTCCTATAAACCTGTTATTGATGTCATGGGCGATTCAAAGGTTTTCAAGAAAATTCTGACGGCGAAGGCAACAAGTGTTGCAGATGATGGTGCCACTGTCACTGGTAAGTGTGTGTGTATAAGATTTAATCACTACTCATGTGGTAAGGTGCACTGCCTATTAAAGAGTAATCTCGTCCTAGTAAAATGCAAAGTTGTGAGGATAATTTTTACTTTTATGTTTACTATATCACTAGAATCAGGAAAACTTGTTGTACAATAGACAGAATGGGTTAACGGTTAGAGAACTTTCTCTTAGTGATTAGGCGTTTACTTTCAATCAAGCAGAAAATACATGTCATCTCATTCTAGTTGGCATGATATAGTTTGAAAGTTTAATGCAGTCAGTTATGTTGCAAAGCTAGAGGACTGACCTATATTCGAAATAAAAGGAGTTGGGGAGGAAGAGCCACTTGTTTTTGTAACAGATGAAGGTCAGTTGATGTATTATAATAATTGTTTTGGCCCTAATAATTGAATTTAATCTTAGCATTGACACAAACTTGAACTGCTTACTTGGTTTTTGTTTTTCTTTATACAGAGCAAGTCATCTCTGGCTTAGACAAAGCTGCTGCAACAATGAAGAAAGGGGAAAAGGCGGTATTGACAATAAGTCCTGAATATGGTTTTGGACATATGGAAGTCCAGCGTGACCTCACTAAAGTTCCACAATGTTCAACTCTCATCTATGAAGTTGAAATGTTAGAATTTGTCAAGGTAATAGCTAATACTGGGACTTGGGAGTACTGGGTATTGAGATCTGAGTTTATCATTCTATCAACTTTCTATTATGTCCATAGCAAAACTTTTCCTGTATTTGGTTGATAGCTTAAGAACTTGTGAAATGTACTCCCTCGTCAAAACAGACCTTTACGCGGAATTACATGAGTAATTTACATTTCTGGAGATGGAGGTCTTCATTTTGTTGGAATTACATTTTGCATAACTTATGTTTCATATCCGCAATATAGCTCTGAAATTACTCATGGAATGTGTTTAATTAAAATCTTCTAGACCACTAATTTTTCTGTTGTTTCGATGAGAACAGGAGAAAACACCAAGGGAGATGGACAATGAAGAGAAAATAGAGGCTGCTAATGGAAAGAAAGAAGAAGGCAATCTGCTATTCAAAATCAAAAGCACCAGCGAGCAGCAAAGAAATATAATAAGGTGATTCACAGAATTATTGAGATTAACACAAGATACCTACTATGTAGAGTTCTACCACGTTTTTTCCTTATTAAATCTGGAAATTAACCAAATTTGATACTTAGGAGACATATTGAACAAACACTTGACATATACCATTGGAATCCCTGACATGTATACTTGGAACATGATAATACATGCTTACAGGCTGCAGAATAGATTGAGAATGGCTCTTTTGAAGGTGATGAAGAAAAGCAAGTCAAGGCTTTGAGAGTATCTTGCTTCTTGAATGGTGCAGCCTGTAGTCTAAAACTAATGAATTTTCTGGAAACAATCATTCTATGTTTGGAGGTAAACAAGTTAAAGAAAAAAGAAGTAGACTCATGTCTGATGAGACTTGGTGGCTTTCCTTTTTTGTCTTAGTTATGCAATTTATTAATTTTGAGTAGTTTTAATTTCCAGTAGATGTTCTGTGTGCCAGTGTAGAATGAATAGCAAATTACTTATATAACATGTACATGATCTTGGAAATATTTCTATCAGATATATTGTGAATGACTTCTCATATTTTTTTTTGTCACAGTTGTTAGATATTGAGTTCCAAAATGTGAAAGCTTTATATAGGCGAGCACAATCCTATATTGAGTTGGGAGATTTGATTTCAGCAGAAATGGATATAAAAAAGGCTCTGGAGGCTGATCCTGAGAATCGGTAAAAGAAGAAACTGTGTATGTATCCTCCTTTCTCCTGGGCATATTATGCGCTGACACTTTATGTTTCCAGGGAAGTGAAGTCCCTTTACAAGACGCTGAAACGGTATAAAGCTTAGAGCAACAAAAGAGACGCTAAGCTGTATGCAAACATGTTTGCACTATCTAAAGTAAGTCTTACCTGTCCTCACTTTCCATGATCGTTTGCCAGAAAACTTAATTCGATTGTAATGCCAAACGTTGTGACGATATCTTAATATATACTTGTGGCACAAATTAAAAGTTGAGGCAGAAGAAGAGAAAATGGCAGCGAACATAGAGACCACGGAACATTCTAATGAACAGTCCAGCTGAATACTTATGCCACAGGACAGACCGGTAAGGCGCCCACAAAAGTAGCACAATGCATTAAAAAAAAAAAAAACTTGAAACAGTAAAAGGAAAGGAATTTAGATTTCCTTAAGTAGTGAAAATAGTTAATGTGATTCAGACATCTCTTTTGTGTAATTCATATATTTGCTCTAGAATGTACATTATGAACATGGAACCATGAAACTATGACTTGGTGTCTTCTGCCTTAATAGCATAGGTTTGAATCTCGTTTACTGGGAGTTAAACTAGTGGCCTCTGTATTAGGGTTGATCTTGGGATTCATTTGTAATAATAACTAATAAGTATATATTTTAGTTACTTACAACAACTCACAGCGATTGTAGTACACATCACTAAACTACAAATCTCCTTCTTCTTTTTAACCAGGATTATAACACTAGGAGAACACTAATACAAACCAACATGTCACAAGCTCGGGTCACAAAACTTTAAAGATTCAAATAAATAAATGAACCGTTCTAAATACTCAAATATCCAAATTCAAACTCTACCAGCTAGTCATGATGTTCCAAACAAGTTAACAAGTAGGTTAATTTAGTATCCATTCGAATTAACCGAATTGTACTAAGAAAAACCTAATATTTAGATAGGCACCTATAATGGATGGTGCAGGGCGTAGGTGTAAAGTGAAAGAGTATAAGATGGGATATAAATGAATAGTACGTAACATCTATTGCCACTACCACTAACGTATTGGCCCAGTATTCATAATCAGTAAGCCAACTGTCAAGTATCTACTGCATGCAAGCTAAGAGTGTCCGAAAGGAGTTTTACGCTATGTGACAAAAACATTTCTTAAATTATATTATTTCTCTGTCTTTTTGAGTTTTGGATTCGATCTCATGTTTGGACTTGAAACGACAAAAGCAAAATAATTTTGTTTGTTCTCATACAACATGTCAAAAAAGATCAGATCATTTCAACCTCTAATGATATGTATTAGTTTCCTATTGGCCGGAGAACAAACAAACAAAAGAAAGAAATGTCAAAAAGATCACATCATGTCAAACTAATGATATGGATTAGTTTTCTGTTGGTGGAAGAACAAACAAAAGAATGAATGATCTCAACTATAATCAAACTCTAGACAAAAATAATCGCTTTTCCAATATCATGAAAATATATTTCCCTTTTCCCGTTTTGTAATGCTGAAATATCAGATATCTTATTAGAATGTCTTGTGAAATTGTATTTAACGTCGTATATAATGGATACAATTTCTGTATTTATTGTCAATTGGTTTTGAATTAAACGCTCACAAATTTTAAAATGATAATAAGTTTATGTTGGGCTGATGAAATATTTCTCACCTTAGATCGTCTTGTTGTAGTATTTCTCTGATGATGAGCTATTCCCACCTTTATCTCGAAAAAAACCCGTTAAAATGTCACACATCGGAACTATAATTGTGTATGAACCCTTTCATCATCACCATAGTTTTGAATTAAAAGTTCATAATACCTTTGTGATTATTTTGAACTAGATAGTGACTAAAAAAAAACAACTTGTTTTTGTCGACAATCATACATTTATTTTTGAATTTTAAAATATAAATAAAATACTCAAGAAATATGGTTATAAGTATTTTTTCCAAACCAATACCCTTATTGGCTACATTGAAAGAGTATATCCTCTTCTTAAAGGCCTGGAAGCCTAGAGAGAAAGGAAACAAATAACAAAAAAAAGGGAGTGTTTTCATTTTGGGAGGAATCAAAAGAGAATGGATATATCGGATATAGATTACAGCGATGCGGGAGACTCAGGTTGGACAATGTACTTAGACCATTCTTCTTCTGTTTCACTGCATCATCTAGATGATCAAAATAGAGAAACAAGGCAAGAACATGATGTAGAGTCTTCAATGGTGTCGGATGCATCTTCTGGGCCTCCATATTATTGCGAAGAGACCGTCCCTGAAGATCGCCACCAACAAAACAAGCTATTTTGGTGCAAGAGCATGAGCAAGATCAAGAACAAGAACAAGAAGAAGGTTCATGAAGAACAAGGATATAGTGAGAGATTCAACTCTTCCCTTGATGACACAGCTAGTTCACTGGTATTGTTTTTACAAACTTGTCTTTGATTCTTTTCTTAATTCTCAAGCCACATATTTTTGTTATATGCTAACTTTTTTTAATTTTGTTAATCTGTTATATGCTAACTTATTATTGAAAAATGAGTTTTTTCATATTTCATATAACTATATTCATTTGGTTCTAAGGTCACTTTAATCTCAATTTTTGGAAAAATATTGAATAGCCGGTTGGAGAAGAAGTTTCAGCTCATAAGCAACATCAACGGTTTGATGATTTCTCTCAAAGCTATTCCACAAGAAGAATATTCAAGGTTGATACATATTACTTTTTTTTTGCTTCATGGTCACAAATTAAAACTTTTTCAATGACCATAAGCTATACTTCTTTTTTTTTTTTTTTGGTCACAGACCATAAGCTATACTTCTTCTTATCACTTTGGCTTCTCTATAAATTTCGTAAGAGGAGTAGTTTAAAATTTCTATTTCTGTTGCAGGGAAACTTTAACGCGGGTTTCCTACAACAAGCTTTCCCGGTTGAGAAATTAGCGTTGGATAATCATGGTATGATATGTCCTTTTTTTTTTTTTCTCGAAACATATATAATACATATTAAGACCAAAACAAAACATAATGCATAAAATATCGTACATGGGTCGGTTTAATTAATTCTTGTATAATCATATATAGATATATAAATACGTGTAATATATATATATATACACATATATATATAATTTATATTGTTCATATATGATCAATGTATAATGTATCATGCATGTATGATTGTAAAATTTGCATGTAGAAGTAAATTTTTAGCTTGACAATATGTGTATTTGCAGGTGGCAGTAACCAGAGGAAGAGGAGAGGATAAAGAATGAAATTTGAATATTTATTATTTGCTTTCATTTCTTGAAAGTTGAAAGTTAGGAGAAAAAAAAACAAAGAAGGAACACCTTCTCTTCCTTTAATGTGTTTTGCTATGATGTACATTGTCTTTAAGAAAACCATGTGGTTTTTCTTTTTTCAGTTAATATGATAAATCTTATGAAATAAATTTTATTGAGTTGTAGTTGATTCAATGTACACATATATATAGGTGAAAAGCATTAACATAACACTAGCAAACATAATGTAAAAGTTTATTATTCGACTCTAATTAATGCATTAAAAATAAAACCGAAAATAGAAATATGTTTTTACAAAAATAGTTAAAACTTAAAAGATCTACAGAATATTCTTCTGTTTGAGCTTCATTATTATTATGGGTTTTTGACGGTCCACTGTAGTTACTCTCCATGCTATTTTCTATTGCATACTATCAAGAGAATGTTCCAAACAAAACATCTTCCAGTGCAACAATTCTTCTGAGATCGAAACTTTCTACTTTTTTATTGTGGAGTTTAGAAATCTTCAACGTAAGAGGAATGGGGAAAAATAAACTATTTAAGCAAAGTGAATTTGGATAAATTTTGCGGTTATTTTATTTTATAACGAGAAATATGTGTACACAAAATTGTAATATAATAGAGGTTATATGTCCACATGTTCGCCATGTCAGAACTATAAATTGTTTTAATTTTATCTGTTTTTTCGTTTCAAAATTCATATTATGATTGTTAGATTAGTTGTAATGTTGATTTAGAAGATACCGTAACAAAAACGTACAAATATAAGTTTGATGTCTTAGTTTAACACACTTAATCTTTGTTATTTTAATGTAATGTATCGAAGTTCAACATAATTACTACTCCATTTCACAAAAAGTGTTTTAAGACTAAATAAATGCATTGTAATTCGTAAAACTCCTAAAAAGATTTGAGTCTTGAATATTTATGAGTAGTACATAAAGGGATAAATATAGTTACACACAGAAGAAGCATAAACATGTAAATATATAGCGACCATTTCTACTTATTTACTACTTCAAGTTTCGTACCCCCATTTCTTGTACATTCCTACACAGCTGGTCATGGGCCCTTCTCATTATTGTACACTTTATGCGTATTACTGGTCGTATTTATTTGTTTATGCATATAGCATTTGAACACTTCTAAGCCTTAGTTATTTATAAAATATTACATATATATTTTTTTTTTTTTGTTGTGTTTTTTAGCACTAAAAAATAAATGTAAAAACAAAACAATCAACTGGTTGACCAAACAATAAACTTATTATGATATATTCTTATATGTAGATTGAAACTCGAGTAGTGACGTCGCGATATATAACACTTATACAAGCTACTATACTAATATGGTCTAGTATTTTGAATATCATCAATTTATGATGATGAAAATTTAAAGGTATTACGCAAATGATAAATGTGATTGGATAATTAGCAATATTACCTTCAAAATTTTAGAAATGAAAAAAACAATAGCTCATATCAATTTACACAACATGGATGATCATTATTTGCATTGGATTGCTATATTTAAATAGTAAATTGACTCCGTTAAAAAAGAGAGTAATTTTATCAAATTTTCCAGGTGATCGAGATTGTGTTAATTCTTGTCTTTAGAATTTGTTCTAAAAGTTTGTTTTGACTATTTTTATACACCCTTAAAGAAAATACATGATACTATAGTTTTTTAAAAGTTGTTTTTCTATAATAAGACTTGGTCTAGTAGTATATATACTTAGATTTCAAAGTCCAAGAGATATCAGGTGTATAGAAAATTTTGAAATGTATCTAAGATTTGTTATAGAATCATTGTGTTTCCTAACCAATTGTTCAGATCTCTTGGAAAGTACCACCCCTCTGCTGTTTGATCTCTGATCTATATATAGTTCTCATCTCACGCAGTCACATGTGATTGATGAACTCAACATTTGAAATTTATAAAATCTAGACCACTAACAAACTCTAATGAAGCAATATAGTAATATTTCCGGGTCATTCTGACAGAGTTATTGGCATAAAGAAACTTTGAGTAACATTCAATAATTAGAATAAAGCACGGGTTGAATTTGAGGTGGTGAGGTAGGAAATTAGAAAAGGTTATCGTATGTTTCGGGTTTGATTATGTACAATTACTATAGCTTATAATAATCATGCAAAAAAATCTATTTATCTTAGAGGCGCGAGAAGAAATAAAAACTAAACCCTTCTTTGGAGCATTAATCTATAGCTCATTATGTAAGTACATCGAAAACTAGCCGCCCATCCTTAATCAAAGAACATGTACTTTAATCATATTTTCTGTTATCTACTACGACTCACATGACCTCTCAATGTGATAACCAAAACTCACAGATCTTAATTGCAAATCATGTAGGTTCCTAATTGTAATACACGTTATTCTAATCTTATCTTATAATACTTAGTCAAACTAATCTTAGATCAGAATGAATGAAACGTACTCCAATTTCTAGATTCTTGAATTATATTGGAACAAAAACAATTGGCGTGACAATATTCGTTTTGGTAACTAGGTATTCTAGACTAGAGCCTATAAACAAATTCTCTAAATTAGAGCCGCCGGTTGGTAACACCGGTTAGATGCATTGATTAGTGATATTTTTAAGTTTGTAACTTCGAAAACCAGTTTACTACATTCTATTTTTCAATAGTGAACGGTTTATCATTAACATCGGTTACATGATGATATTGACAATACATATCATTAGGTAGTTATCTAGTCGTGAACACTTCTTAAATCCATTGATCCATTCAAACTAGTGAATTAAGTATTCCAATAATTGTCATTATCCACCAAAAACTATAAAGTTCGTAAAAAGATATTTTGCTTCAACGTATATGTACGTATGCATGCGACACTCTATTTAATTGTATTAATGTAAATGTTTGTTGATGACTGAATTTATAAAATGATAATAATGGAATTGGACCAAATGGTCCCTTAGGAAGTGAAATTTCATGTTCACATGGCAAATTGGTTAGTGGCCCTTTTGCCAGTCTATCGTCCGTAATCTGCGTATGTAGGTACACACATCCATCGCTTCTGTCATTTTATCTCATGTATTAAAAATTCTGAAGGTTTTTCAAATCACTATAAAAAGTGTATATATATATATATATTTAGATAATGCTAGATATTATAGTGGTTTTGGTACGGATTCAGTTGAGATCTTTTGGTTTTTCTGGATTCTTAGCTTTAAGAAGTATACAAATTGAATTAAAACAAAATCTAGTTTGGTTAGAATGATGTTTCAGTTTTGAAAATAAGAAACAAAAATTGATATATTTAGTTGTTATGTTATCTTAACAAACTTGATGATATCATTTAGATCATAATCTATATTTGGGAGAAGTAGTTATTTAAAAAAAAAAAACCTATATATCCCATAAAAAAGCCTAATATAGACCCAAGAGTTCATATATATATATATATATATATTTTCTTTTTTTCTTTTTGTTATATTCAATTTTCTAATTTCTAATCCAACAACCCATCCAATTTCTTATTGGGCGTATTTGGTAGATTGCTAAATACATAACTTTTTGTTAAAAACATGTGTTGTATTTTATTTCCTATGTTTTAGAAGAAAAAAATGTTACGTAAAATAGTGTGTTATCAAATAAAATAACACTAAAAATGTCTCGTGCTAGTGCACGGGATGATATTTTTAAAAAAATTTAATATTATAAATTTTAATATTTTAAATTAGTTATATCAAAATTAAATATATTTTAGTGGATATTAAATAAAATTTTAAAATTTGATGTTTAACAGATGAACTAATATAAAATATCAAAACGAATATTTAATGTCTTGATGAAACTTTTAAAACTTGGACAATATGTTAGCAAAGATTTTATGGAATTTTTTTCATAAATATAAAATATAATATAGAATATCTCCTTTAAATGTGAGTTTCTAGTATCCATAAATATATGATTTTGATTAGTTACCATAAATATAGGATTTTAATTAGTTAATATAAAAAAAATCGATGGCCATGATTTGATTAAATGATCATATAATAACTGATGAATAAAATACCTTTAATGAGAGATTAAAATTGAGAAAATTACAAGGAATGCCACATTTCTAAAAAAACTTCAGGAAATGCCACTTTGTAGTTATTACACCATACCGAAAAGACAAAACTGCCCCTGCTGACTTTGGGCGTCTAGGAGAAGCTGAGCTTAGTTTTTGTTTTTTCTTGATTATTTTCTTCCTTTCTTTGAGATGTTTATGTGAAGGGGTCAACGTGTCTTCGAATAAGAAGAAGAAGAAGTAGACTTCTCTGTTTCTTTCTCTTTTTCTCTCTCGGAAGCCACCATGGATTCTAAATCTATACTGGATTCTGTTTTGTTTCAACTCACTCCTACTTGTACTAGATTCGATCTGGTGCTTTTCTGAGTAAGAAGTAGAAGCTATATTCTGGTATTTTTGAACCTTTCGTCTCTCATTTTAAATTCGCTAGAGATCAGATCTCTAAAGTCGGTTACTCCATTTCTCTGATTCCTCCTTCTCACTCTTTTTTCGCTAATTTGTTTCTTTTAGCTGAATATTTCTGGTAATTCGTGTCTTCTTTTTTGAAGATTTTGGCTTGAAATTTATAAAAATATATTAAATTTGAAACTTGAAATTATGGTGTTTTCGGGGTACTATGTTTGGGACAATTGGCTCTCTCGGTTACTCACCTCTTGCTTTGTCTTTGTCATTCTGCTTCTTTAGCTTTGAGTTTTTTGTGATATAAGAATTCGCTAGAGATGGTGATTTTTTGGCTGTTGAGATTTTGCAACTGATGGATCTTATGGAGTCGTCTGGTGAATAAAAGAACAAAAATTTTGGCAATACAAGAACAATGAATTTTGAGATTTTTGGCAATACTATAACAAGAATTTTGCAACTGATGGATCTTATGGAGTCGTCTGGTGATCAGGTGACGCATTCATCTCTGTCAGTCTAATGGCGTTATTCTTGGTTTATCTGCTTATACAATCAAATAATAATTGTTTAGAGAGTGTTATTAGCCTAACTTACTGCAAAATAATAGAAGAGAACCTATGAAATGAAGTTGTTTCTTGTTGTTTTTAATTTCAAAGACCATTGTTGAAGAGAGACAAAAGCTCATTGACTCATTGGACAAGCTTCGTGTTAGCGTTGGGAGTTCATCTTCTAATTTCAAGAAGCCTATCACTAATGACAGTGGTACTGGTGTTGTCTATGCTCCTGCCTTTGGTGTATGACTTTGTCGATAATGGTAATTTGGAGCAATGAATTCACGGTTATGCTGGTGATGTCAGCCCTCTAACTTGGGATATCCATATGAATATTATACTCGGGATGGCAAAAGGGTAATCCTGGAATAACTTTTGAGTTATCCTCTATGGTAATATGGACATGAATTACCTGCTCATGATTGTAATAGTTTGCCTTTGAGTTTGAAGATGATGGAGAGGATCTCACTATTGATATCAAAACTATTTATCGGATGCTAGATGAGAAGCCAGATTCTGATTAGGTCGTTTTTGCTTTTGGGGGGAGCTTGAGAATTCTCCATTACACGAATCTTTAACTTCTTTCGGCTTCAATTTTGTTTACAATTGTTTGGACGATCATGTTTTGTTGTTGATGATTACTTTTTTGTGAACTACTTGAGTTCTTATTCACTGGAATTTGTTGTTGATAATTACTTTTTTGTGAATTTGTTGTTGTGTGCTGCTATGCTATGTGCTATGTGCTATGTGGACATAAGAGTAGTGGACTTAGATATAGTGGCCAACTATGTCCACGTGGACATAGTTGTCAACGAGGTGCACATAAAACACTTACATTTATATTAAACAGGTTGATTAAGACATCTAAAACATTACAATTAGACCAAAAAACCATTAACATCATTTTCTAACCAATTTTTTAACCATCGACATCTAAAACACTTACTTTCGGTTGTGGACGTTGATTGGTTAGTCAGAGTAGTCCACGCAGTCTGACATAGGCAGTGATTTGGTGGACATGGACGACGAAATTTTGTGGACATGTCCCCGTTCTTGTGTTGGGCAGATTCATGTCATTCCAACTCCAATTTTCAACGACTACTTTAAAAAAATAGGTGTCAAATTAAGCAGCAAATCGACCTTCGTGGACATAGTTCGCAGTTATATCGATGTCCTTGGACATAAATGCATCATGGCTCGTGCGGTTAGTCATTCTCGTCCACATAATGGACATGCTCGCTGATTTCGTGGACATAGAAGAAATATAAAACACTTACATTTACTTAGTTTATTAGTTACACAAACCGATTAAGACATCTAAAACACTTACAATTAGACAAAAAACCATCGACATCATTTTCTAACCAATTTTGTTGTCCTTCATTTTCAAGTTTTCACATTATTTTTTGTCCATCACGTTTCTGCAATACATAATCCATCACGTTTCCTTGTTCCAACTTTGTATTCACATACTCTTTAAAAAGACATAATCTATATACATCACCAAAACTTCAATCTTTCTACTGCAAGTTGTGCAATGTTTCGCAAGTTGTTGATTTTGTTGAAAACGAATCATAGATTTTGATCTTCAATTTTTGTATGCAGTGTGTTAGCCTAGCTCGTACAATATGAGATTAACATAACTGAAATAACCGTTTTTTTTTTTTGGGAGAAATGAATAGATTTTGTGATGTACTTGAGAGATGTTGTAATGACTAACAACATATTAATTCAAAACACAAAATTGTTTTGGAACAAAGCAATCTCTCCTATAAGAGACACATGCATGCCATGAGCCACTCTCTTGGTAACCACAACGACGCTTCTTTCGTTTGGCCTTTGGATAGGTTCTCTTCCTTCGGTATTCCTCCCATTCGCGCTGTCCTGCTTCTTATGATGATGGATGCACGTTTAGAGGAACAAACCCGAGTGGAAATGATTCAGGAAGAAATGAAAGCATTCAATGCGCTCTCATACTCAGTGATTGGTCCTAAGGAGCTATGGCCAAGCGTTTCTAACTATGTCCTTCTTGTGGAATCATCGGATCATTAACCACCCATGCCATTGCTATACTTTCTTGATTCTGCCATCACATACTCTTTTAAAACACATTATTTTACACTTTCCATACTTCACATTGGTATATACACTTTCCTTATTTTCCATTGTTTTACAATTAAACTAAAGTGTCATACATCACATTGTTTTACAATTAATCCATTAACAAAGTTGCTGTCGGCAAAAAATGACGTGGACAAAAAAAGACGCTTGCTGAGCGTCATGGACAAAGAAGTCGTGGTCCACATCGTGTACAAAGACGGCGAGGACAAAGACGCCATGGTCCACATCGTGGACAAAGACGTCGTGGTCCACGCCGTAGACAAAGCCGTCGTGGTCCACGCCGTGGACAAAGCCGTCATGGTCCACGCCGTGGACAAAGCTCTCATGGTACATGCCGTGGACAAAGACCTCGCGCCGCTTCACCAAAAATAAGCAGAAACTGGTGAGGACAAAATTGTCTTTTATCCCTCTCGCTACAGTGCACTTTATGACATTTTATGAAATAAACTTGGCTTGTGGCGTTTCTTGAAAATTTTAAAATAAATGTGGCATTTCTTGCAAAACTCCCCTTAAAATTTATTTTTTGAAATAATGACAATGTGATGTAAATATTAATAATTTTTAAGTTTTATTTATAAGTGTATTTTCCAAATAATATATTGGGGATGATGCTTTAAAAACACACATGAATTGGACTTTATAAATATACAACCAAAAATACCAAAATACAGTCCAATTTTATATAAAAAAATAGTTATTTATTGTTATGATTATTATATACAAAATCTACTCATCCATATTATCTCAAACACTCAAGATAATCTTTACAAAAGTACAAAGAGCAAAAACTTTAGTTTAAATATTTCCTTTTTCTTTCAAAAAGAAAAGTATAAAACATTTAAACAGAACAACAATACGATATGAATTGGGCCTAAAATCATCATGTACAAAGGCTTCTTAAGGCCCATAAGTTCCGTTCAACATTATCGACGTTAAAAAAAAAAAAAAAAAAGATTAACTGAAGAAGCTAAAAGAGTTTTTAACTTTTAACTCTCTTCGTCGTCTCTCTCGTGCCGTGTCAAATCAATCTACTGTTCTCTCTCTCTCCTATCTGGTAAACTTTTCCTCTTCGCCGTGGCTTTTCTAGGGTTTCTTTCTACAGTTCTCTCCCAAAAATTTAGGGCTTTCGTTATAATTTCTCAATTTCATGTTTCTTTTTTCTTGTTTCTCCATGATCACTGCTTAATTTAGAGTCCCCTATTTTATTAATTAGGGTTTCCGTACATGTTACTGTTTGATTTTGGGGGTTTTTGATTTTGCACAGTTAATTGTTTTCTTGATTTGATAATTCTGATGTTTTGATTGTGTATTGCGAAATTAGGGCAATAATATCGGTTGATTCCGAGATTTAAGGGGATTTAAGACAAACCTGCAAATTTAGGTTTTTGAGGATATGGATTATGATCGATACAAGTTATTTGTTGGTGGTATTGGAAAAGAGACTAGTGAAGAAGCTTTGAAGCAGCATTTTAGCAGATATGGAGTTGTTGTGGGAGCTGTTGTAGCTAAAGATAAAGTTACTGGACAACCCAGAGGGTTTGGGTTTGTTCGGTTTGCTAATGTTTTTGATGTTGTTAAAGCTCTTAACGACACTCACTTCATTCTCGGTAAACCCGTAAGTTAAACACTTTGTCATCTTATTTCAATTGGGTTTTGAGATATGTAACTTGGATTTTATATTCGCTTCGTGGATTGATAAGTGTGTCTTTGTATCTTTATATCAGGTTGATGTGAGAAGGGCGATTCGGAAACATGAACAGCTGATATATCAACAGCCGTTGAACATGCAACTATGCGAGGCCAAAGTGCAACAGAACAACGGTGGATTGCATGAGATGTCAAGTAATGGTAATACCCATAGGACCAAGAAGATATTTGTTGGGGGTTTATCGTCTAACACGACTGAAGAAGAGTTCAAGAGCTACTTTGAGAGGTTTGGTCGGACGACTGATGTAGTTGTGATGCATGACGGTGTGACAAACAGGCCAAGGGGTTTTGGGTTTGTTACATATGATTCGGAGGACTCTGTTGAGGTTGTTATGCAAAGTAGTTTCCATGAATTGACTGATAAGCGTGTGGAAGTGAAACGGGCAATACCTAAAGAAGGAATCCAGAGCAATAACGGTAATCTTAACGTTCCTCCTACCTACAGCAGCTTTCAAGCAGCATCGTATGTCCCCGAGCAAAACGGATATGGGATGGTACAGTTTTCTCCCGTCTTTGGTTATCATCACAGTGTCCAAGCCGTTCACTATCCTTATGGTTACCAGTTCACAGCTCAAGTGCCTAACATTCCATGGAACAATCCGATTATGCAACCCACTGGTTTTTACTGCCCTCCTCATCATCCTCCTCCTCCCACCAACACTCTTGGTTATCTCCCTTACATGAACGGGTTTGATCTTTCTGGTACGAGCATTTCCGGGTACAATCCTGTAGCATGGCCTGTAACAGGGGATGCAGCTGGTGCGCTAATACATCAGTTCGAAGATTTGAAGCTCCAGGTCCCTAGTCAAGCCCATCAGAGAATGAGTGGAGGTAACATGGGAATGCCACTGCAGAATGGTACATATAGATGACAGTTGCAGAATGATAAATGCAATTAGGCTCACAAGGTTAGTGAAATTCTTTGAACTCTTTAAAATGGTTTTCTTAGTTTTCTCATCTTTCTTCATTAACTCTTTGGTAAATGTGTTGGTTCGTTTGGTTGCCTTGTATATTCTTTAGGTATTTGATTTAACCCCAAGACATCTGTATTACTGCATTTGTAATATATCACACTCATTTCGTTTATTTTGTTGCTTTATGGCTTTATTCTTTTTGTTGTTTCTTTGATTAAACACCATTGGCAATGATCTGTACAAAACCTCTCCTGATGTTGTAACAGCAATGTTACTGCTCCATCATCGCGTGGAGGATATGGCAGAGGCATTGGTAATAAAATGTCAATGTAGGACATATCCTTGAAACCTTCTTGTCCAGACAAGTACAGCTTTCGAATGAATTGACTATTTGTTGAGACGTAAAGATTGTCACCACGACCACATAATACCATATCATATAAGCAGCGTGCCGGAATATCACGATAATGATCTTCCCCATTCTTGCAAAAGGTTATATAGTCTATCATATACCCGTCCATATACTTGGAACTGATACTGAAGTACCACAAAACAACATACTCTTCCTTCTTCTCATCTACCCACAGAAGACCTCTTAGATTTTCCGCACTCTGGATGATAACAAGAGAGGAATATTTGATTTCTACCTCTATGAATTCTTTATCTATGAGTCACATAAGATTATAGTGGTCACTTTTGATTGAATCTATCCGTGGAAGATCGATCTTTTTCTCGCAAAACACATCGATAATATAGAGATTGGATTTAGAATCAAGCACTAAGAACCAGTTACCTAAATTTGCCAAGAATTGAATCTTTGAGATTTGTCTTGTAAACCTTAGCTTCTTCCGGGTTGTACAGAGCACAAACATCATCCTCTGGAAACAGAATCAGCTAATTAGATTCGATTTTTCGAGGTAACATTTGTTTTGAACATAAATACCAATACGGACACACAATTTTAGCGCGGTGGAAATCAACAAACCTCAAACGTTCGAACACAGTTCTCAAGGTGTCTATAGGAAGTTCCAACCACTAACTAGAATTAGAAGTCTCCATGACTCCAAAATTTAATCAAAATATCAATCCGGTGAATTAGGTAAAGGAGATGTTGGGACATAGATTGTGCGTGATTAATGGGAAAGTGCAAGAGAATCAAAGGGTTTTCAAACAATTTGCGATTTTTGAAATTATTTATTTGCAGTATTGTGGGCTTCTCATTAACAAGAAGCCCAATGCTACGAAGATTTATGTGGTACAAACCAAGAGAAGTCATGGTTACAATCTGTCAAAAAAGGAAAAAAAGTCATGGTTACAACTTTTTATTTTATTTTAAAACTTTATTGGTTTGAGAAAAAATTGTGGAGAGTTAGTTTTCATGGTGCAATCTATTAACTAAACGTTTAATATTTTTTTTTGTAAACCTGTTTTTTCTTTCTTTTTTTTGATTAGGCAAGGCAACTAATCATGAAATCGTACGTATTTTAATATGGGGTTGAAAATAACAAAAGGTTATTGTCTCAATCAGCAGCAAATAAGTTATCGTTGAGTGTTATTGACAAAAGAAAAATAGAAATAATTTTACATTACTATGCTGCGATATCATGTTCAATTTTTTACTTTTTCTTTTTTTTTGTGTCTTAATCAATTTACGGTTATATTTATGAAATTGGTGTAAATCCCAAACATAGTATATTCAAGTTATAGCCCATTTAGTTACCATTTATTTAGTAAGAAATAAAAATTAAATTCCGTTGTCGTTCCAACTAATATCAAAGTAATAACTAATTAGATATATCATAGAACCTAACAACTATCGTTCGAAAGAGTTATTTTTAGAAGTGCAACAAATCGAAACCATGTATATATGTGCACACATGTCTTTGAATTTGTAAAACACAAGCAAATCTCGAGCAGAAAAGTAAACAAATCAAACAAGACAATGAAGATTCAAATGTTGTGTCTCGCTTTGATAGTAATAGTCGTTGAAGCTAATGCAGCGAGGCAAGGAAAGAACGCAACGATCCCAGCACTAATAGTGTTCGGAGATTCAATAATGGATACAGGAAATAACAATAATCTTCCCACTCTTCTTAAGTGTAACTTTCCTCCTTATGGTAAAGATTTTCCTGGAGGCTCCGCCACTGGGAGGTTTTCTGATGGAAGAGTTCCTTCTGATCTTATTGGTAACCATTTGACTTATTATTGTTACATTTTTCTTCAGGAAAGCTATTTATATATATTGCGATAAGAATGTTTAAAAATGTTTCAGCTGAAAAGTTGGGATTGGCTAAGACATTACCAGCGTATATGAATCCGAATTTGAAGCCTGAGGATCTTCTTAAAGGTGTAACATTTGCATCTGGAGGAACTGGTTATGATCCATTAACAGCAGAAATTATGGTACACTAATGTTTTTCCATCATATGATCGTTTAGTTTTTTTTAATTTTTATTTTTATTTTTATTTTATTTTTTATATATATTGGGAGATTCCTTTAATTTTCTTATATTTATGCTTATTTTTGTAGTCAGTGATATCGGTGTGGGATCAACTTACTTATTTCAAAGAATATATATCAAAGATCAAGAAACATTTTGGAGAAGAAAAAGCCAAAGATATTGTGGAAAACAGTTTCTTTCTTGTGGTGTCTAGTAGCAATGACCTTGCTCACACTTATTTAGCTCGAGCTCATAGATATGATCGTACCTCGTATGCCAATTTCTTGGCTGACTCTGCTGTCAAATTCGTGAGAGTAAGTACTTTATTTCTAGTTATATATATAAAAACTAAATAATAATATAATTGTATTCACAAACTAATTTATCTCCTCTTTAATTCATTTTTAGGAATTACATAAGCTTGGAGCTAGGAAAATTGGAGTGTTTAGTGCAGTGCCTGTTGGTTGTGTTCCACTTCAAAGAACAGTATTTGGAGGTATATTTACAAGAGGGTGTGTTCAACCTTTAAACAACATGGCAAAACAATTCAATTCAAGACTTTCTCCAGCACTAGATTCTTTAGATAAAGAGTTGGATGGTGTGATCCTTTACATTGATGTTTATGATACTCTTTTCGACATGATCCAACACCCTAAAAAATACGGTAAGTCCATTTTTAACAGATTTATCTTTGTATTTTTTTTTAATAATTTTAATATCTACTTCAAACTAAATTATATTCAAATCATCTCATTTCGTTTCAGGTTTTGAGGTAGCTGATAGGGGATGTTGCGGTAAAGGAACTCTTGCGATATCATATTTGTGTAACTCATTGAACCCATTCTCGTGTTCTAATTCTTCGGCTTATATATTTTGGGATAGCTATCATCCAACTGAAAGAGCTTATCAAGTTATCGTTGACAATTTACTCGACAAATATTTGAGCAAAGTCTATTGATGTTAATCATCTAAATCGAACATATTTGTATATGTGTCTCATTGTCTTTCTTCATCTCGATTCATGACTCTCTATGTAGTCATTCCTTCAAATTTAAATATTCAATGTATCATGCAATTTTTACTCATCAGATTATATATTAACTTTAATTAAGACTCATTAATCAGAATTTACATATTATTACTTAGTAATATATCCGTTCAACAATCAATCATGTTCATTTGTATCCCTGATTCTCTATAATGCAGATAATTATAACTATGATATTCCAAACCATTAGTTCACTCAACGTTCAATCTACCTACCAGCAAATACTCAGTCTTACTTCAGAAGAATCTGATTAAAACCCAGAAACCAAATGGTCCAGTCTCACTGTAGTCGGAGAGATTAGAGGAAAACGTGAGCCACCTTCCACTTCGCTCTCGAAACACGGAAAATGGGACTGGTAGGTCTCTCTCTCTCTCTCTTTCTTTAACTCAGAAGTAAAAGCCTACGAGACAAATATATGTTAGAGAAAGGAGAAAAAAAAAGACACGGACTAACTCATTTTAACATCCATATAATATAAATCTAACTGGACTGGTCACGGGCCAAAATTTAGGCCTGTTTAGGCCCGCGGGCGCAAGACCCATTTTAACACCCCTAGTCTTACTCGAATCTCAGCCGGACTGATCATGCATGCAGGTGCAGTTCCATGACATATACACGTTTTCTTGATCATAACCTGTAAAAGAGTCCTAACTAATAATCATAAGCATTATCATCAGAACACATTTTGCTTTGCTTGATGCTCACGTAGACATTGGTAGAACATGCAGTAATTAGTCCCTAAATTCCATAGTGTACTTAATTACTATAATTTCAAAATCATAATTTTCTTCTCTCTTTTTTTTTGCAAACATTAAAATTAATATAAGATAAGTAAATTAACCATTTAAATCTACAAAAAGAAAATAGTTAAAGTCAACATCTCTAAAGTTATTACATGTAGAATATATCTTACGAACCAGTGTAACTGAGCATCATCTGTTATACCATTAGTTTAGAGCCAAATCAGAGGCATGCTCATTATTTGGTGTTTCTTTACTTTTGGCTTGTACATGGTAGTCGAGCTCATTCATAAAATTGAAAAAATTACGTTTCATAATATGTTCAGATTTTTGCATTTGTCAAAGAAAAGTTACAAGAACCAATTAATTGATGGTCCACAAAATTTTCGTCAAATTAAGGATGATAATTAAAGAGATTCTTATCAAATCGACGGTAGCGGCTTTGCCTATATATCTAATATTGCTTGCACCAGCGCCTTATTTTATTAAGTTTAGGTTTTTTCATTATACCTATTTTTTCAATTGTGAGAAACGTGACCTGCTTTTAATCTTCTTTCTCAAAAACGAAGAAAAGTGACCTGCTTTTAATTTTCTTCCTTAAAAACAAAAGTGACTCGCCGTTTCTCATATGCACTGTGCCTTTTAATTTCTTTCTCCATCATCGTCTCTTGGTACCGTTTATAAAATTAAATTTTTTAGTTGTTCGTATGTGAAATTGCATTTTAATATTGTGTATTATTTTTCCACTACGATTCAATCTTATATTAGTATAGAATTACACTCTCATATTCCTAATTTTTATTTTATTTTGCAGTCAAATGCATCCGATAAGCACTAGAAAACATCAAATAGGATCAGAGAAAAAAAAAAGATGCAGAATTTCTTAAATCACAAGCTAATTCTATGCTTAAGTTTGTTAGAAAATCAGCGGTTGTTGAAGATAAGATCAATGAAAATAGAATTAAGATTGAAGCTTGTGAGAATGGTGAAGAAGATGTTCACCTCGATACAGAACATGAAATTGCTGATGGAGATGAGAAAATGGAAGAGAATGAAGATAAAACTCATGAAGAATTCAACGATGAAAACGGAAACGTGGATATTAGTGATCCTGGAAACTAAAAAAAATTGAGAAAGGACTAAGAGATATTTTGGTGGAAAGAGGTCCTCCAACAAGAGTACCAGTAGATTATCATTTTCCAAAAGACAATATTGGTAGGTGTTTTTCTTATTCATCGTATATAAGAAGAATGAGCAATGGAGAGAATCATGATAGGCGATGGCTAGTTTACTCAAAAACAAAAGATCTGATTTTCTGTTTTTGTTGTAAGTTGTTTAGCCAGGAAGAAAATCCTTCAATGTTGGCAAGTGTTGGGTATTGTGATTGGAAAAATGTTTTGTGTCGTTTGAAAAGTCATGAAACTAGTCATAGTCATATTTTATGCCTAACTAAATGGAGAGAGTTGGAAATGAGACTTCAAAGGAATGAAACTCTTGATAGACATATGCAAGAAGAAATTAAAAGGGAGAAAAAACATTGTAGAGATGTTCTATTGAGGATAGTTGCAGTTGTTGAGATCTTTGCTAAAAGGAATATAGCATTTCGTGAAAAAAATGAGAAGATTGGTGATGCAAATAATGGAAACTTTTTGGGTATGATTGAAGGGATTGCAAAATTTGATCCAGTGATGAAATAATACCTTCGACGGTTTGACAAGGGTGAAAGCCAGTATCATTATCTTAGTCATAAAATCCAGAATGAATTGATTGAGATACTTGCACATGAGATCAAAAGGATGATTATCGAGAAGATTCACAATGCAAGGTATTTTTTCGGTAATTCTCGATTGTACTCCTATCAGTCGTAGAGAACAAATGACTCTTCTTATTCGATGTGTGGATACTTCAGCGCTCTCTCCCAAAATCGAAGAGTTTTTTTTGACATTTTTAGAAGTTAAAGATACATCAGGAAAATGGCTTTTGGACACCTTGCGAGAGGTATTAGTTGATCTTAAGTTGAGAATCGAAGATGTGCGAGGACAAGGCTATGAAAATGGAGCAAACATAAAAGGAAAATATAAAGGGGTGCAATGTAGACTGCTTGAAATTAATCCAAGAGCATGTTATACTTCATGTGGATGTTACAGCCTTAATCTAGTGCTTTGTGATATGGCTTCCTCATCGACAAAAACAGTGTCATTTTTTGGAATTGTTCAACGGATTTATTGTCTATTTTCAGCTTCAACTAAGAAGGCAGATATTTTCAGGGAGATGGTGAATGGTATGACACTCAAACCACTTTCACAAACTCGATGGTAGAGTCAGATTGATAGTGTGAAACATATACGATTTCAAGCTCCACAAATACGAGAATCTTTATTTTTTCTGGTTGAAAATAGTGATAATCCAATGCATAGAAATAAAGCCGAGTGTCTTGCTAAAAGTGAATTACATGGAATTGGGAGGTTTGATTTCTTGTTTGGAATGATTATTTGGCATGAGCTCCTTTTTGCTTTTAATATAGTAAGCAAGACTCTACAATCGGAGGACACCGATATTGATGTTGCTATTTTCCAACTGAAGGGACTTTTTTCGTTTTTGAAAGAATACATAGAAACAGGTTTTGAGAGAGCAAAAGGTGAAGCAATACAAATTTCAAATGAGATGGAGATTGAACCTGTTTTTTGTGTAAAGCCAAAACGTATCAGAAAAAGAAAGAGACATTTTGATGAAGATCTGGAAAAAATGGCGAAAATATGGTATTACTAGGGGAGGAGGGCGTTAGGGTGGATTACTTCCTAAAGATCATGGATCAAACTATTGTTTCTATTGAAACAAGATTTGAACAGTTCCAAAAGTTACGATAATATTTTTGGATTTTTGTTCGATTTAAAGAAGTTAAAATCAGCTAGTAATGCGGGATTGATGGGATCTTGTGCTAAGCTTGAAGCTTTCTTGACGCATGGTGCACATTCAGATGTGAATGAAAAAGATTTGTTTATGGAGCTAAAACTTCTTAGAAACGTATTACCAACAGAAGTCAAAAGTGTTATAGAGGTATTGATGTTTTTGAAAAGAATGGAGGGTTGTTATCCAAATACATGGATTGCCTATCGGATATTGTTGACAATCCCAGTGTCAGTTGCCTCTGCAGAAAGAAGTTTTTCAAAGTTGAAGTTGATAAAAAACTATCTTCGGTCTACTATGTCACAAGAGAGATTGAATGAATTGTCAATGATATCTATCGAGAAGGGTATGGCTGATAAACTCGATTATGAAAAAATTATGGATGAATTCGCCGAAAGAAAAGTTAGACGGATTAATTTTCAAAAATAAATTTTAATTATTTTTTTTTTCTAGATTGTAAGTACTTTAATATTATTTTACTTTTAACATTATTAAAGGCCACAATTTTTTTTATGCCTTATGCCTCCACTATCATTGGATCGGCACTGCATTGACCAGCTTATTAATGCGGTTGCATAATTTTGGTGGAATTCTAACAAACAACAAAAGTTTACGTAGGCTGGCCTAGAAGAACATGTGTTAGAACAAAGAGAGTATAATATTTCAATGAATATATGGTATCTTCTTCTTTATAAGTTAAATATACTTTTTAAAAATGATTTTTTATTAGAGTATCGTTTTCACAAACTCGTAAGATGATGATTTATAGAAAATGTTAATATATTATATATAGGGAATGCAATTTTCACATGTTTTGTTTTTTTGATAAAGAGCAATTTTCACATATTTAATGTTTCCTCTGTTTGTTTCCATTTTCTTCTGTTCATAATCCTTTATTTTTTGTGCTCTCACGTATACTTAGGAGGAGGAAGATTGAGAAAACATGCGTTTTTATTTTGAGAACTTAAAAAGCATTCCAAAATTTTTTAAAGCTCCAAATTATAAAATTCTCTTTTTTTTAGATCCCTGAATTCCTCCCACGTGCACTACCTTTAACTCCAATTGGTTTTGATCCATGTACGTCTCTCTACCAATCTTTCTTTTTCTAAATCAGTTCTTCTCTCTCTATCTCTATATAAATCAATACTTTTCTGCCATCAATGAGCTAAGATCATTAGTTAAACTCTCGTTTGTTATGTGCAGATGAAGAATTTCACATTTGAACCTGGTATGTATTAATGGGAGAATCGTCATAAGCAGATTCAGAATCGCAACTACGAGTTGAACTCTGTCAAGTTTGTCGAGATCATTGACTATAAAGGCCAAATCGAAATCAATTTTTAATATACAAGCTCACTCAGTACAAACCACTAGGCTACATATCAATCTAAAACTTGTTATTTTAAAGCTGGATGTATTTCTGCCATTAGTTTAAACTTAAATATATAAGCAACAATACATTAAAGAATAAAGAAAAAACAACCATTGGCAATGGTCAAAACAAAAACATGATTATATTACATCACAACATGATTATATCACATCACATCACAGTTAGTAGAGTATGCAAGAAAACGTATGAGCTGGGAACCGTAAGCACAATATCACCACACACCAAATATGTTTGTATTGACAACGACCAGGATGTACAAAGTACTTGTCCCAAAGATTAAGACTTTTCCGATGAGATGACTGAAATAAAGAAAAAAGAAGAATTTCATTCCACTTATTCTCATGCAAAATAGTATTGGAATATTTTTTTTTAATAAAATTATTTCATTTTTTTCGACTTTTTTAGTTGAATGAGTAGAACTATTTATTTTCATATCACAAATAGTGAAATTTTAGACAATTTTTTTTTTAATTTGAAATACTTATCAAATTGTATAAACATTTCCCCCATATTACTTTCCAATTTTATTTTAAAAGTGTACTTAAAAAAATACAATTATAGATTATATGTTTTGCAAGTTTCTTCTAGTATCTTATTAGAAAAAAGAAGAAGTTCTTATTAGAAAAAAAAAAGAAGTTTCTTCTAGGAAATTGTTTTCCCTTTTATTTATTCTTTTAAAAAATAATATTTGGTGGGATAAAGATAAATATTTTCAAAAAAATAATCAAAAATTAGAATTTATGGATTAATCTTTTAGTCTATTTTATTTCTTTTGTAACATACTCTAGTTATACACGAAATTAATTGTATGTGTTACTTTCATAAGAAGGAAAAAGCTATTCTATTATAGTATTATATACAAAATTTAACTTTTATGTCACATTCATGCAATCATGCAATCATGCATATCTCACAGCAAGAAACACATGAATCCATAAAATTCCTTTCGTTCCAAAGTCATAACAGTTTTAACTAATACTTGAGCGAAATGTTGTGAAACACGCGTCACCCACACGTGTCACTATCTTACCTATACTTTCAAATCCAACGGTCATATTAAATTCGTCCATAGAGTAGTCGCTCTCACATAGTAGCAGATCTTGGAGTATGGACCATCATCGTATTGACACGTGGCGTAATCGTCGCACCCGTCTGTACCGGCCACACAACGTGGCATTCTTCACCTAATTATACTATTAATGTTTAATTATTTGCATGTTTTCTCTTTTTAAGTTATGAATGAACTGGAATTGCGAACTCTTCGCGGAATTGGAATTGTAAGACAATTGGGTGTCTCATTTTATTGAATTTATTTATTTATTTTTGTTTCTCTTCTCTGCGAATTCTTAGGATTTCTGAATCTTCTGGTTCCGTTCGCAATCGAATTCTCTCAAGTCAAACCAAAGTTTTGGTGTTTCTCCCTGTAAGTCATGGCGATTTTGTTTTTTGAAATCTCTTCGATTTCGTTCTTCTGTTGTTTAACTTCGTATTGTTTCTGTAATTTTTTTTTTTTTGACGAATTGGCTTCGATTTCGCTCGTTTTTTCTCTTCGATTGATGTATTGTGTTCTTCCTGGGAATCGAAATCGTGTTTGTTTCACTGGATTTAGTGGAATGTGATTCTCTTATTCATGGTTTGTTCTAGGTTTCGGCGTTTCATCTATCGTAATACTACTTTATTGTTTAGGCCATTAAATTGCAAATAGTTATTGATATACTGTGTTGAATAAAAGAGAAATTGATAACTTGAGATTGAATCTAAGTGCATTATGTTGTGTGTTACCAACTTATCTTCCTCTGCAAGTTTAGGGTACTGATTATGGTTTTATTCTTGTTTCTGTTTCTCTAAGTTGAAATTATTGTATAATCATGTTCTAACTAGTTTATTACACCTGACAAGGTATGAATATAAAGTGTAGCATAGATAACGAGAGGATTCTGTGATTGGTCCTTTAGAGAGTAGGCACTTATATTGAATGTTAGGTAGTTTGGATTCGACATAGATGTTTGGCAATGGCCAATTGTTTAACTGCAAGATTTTGTTTTGGATATTGACATTGTCATCTGCTTCATCTGCTGTAGTTTGGATTCTTTGAGCATTGGATTGCAGAACTTTGTTTTTATATGTGTCTCTAAGATCTTATGATCTCTAGACTTCTTACTTTCTCCTTTTGTATGACCTTTCCTTACAGTTATTCTGCTGATCTAAGACCCTCCTATATTGTTTGATTGGCCATCTCTCTATTTGCATCGACTTAATACGGTTATGGAGTTCTTCCCTGCCTGCAATTTTTAGTAAGGACGGGGTCGAACTGAGAGTGAGATGGAGATATCAGCTCTTCTTACATCTGCTGGGATTAATATTTCGATATGCATAGTGCTTCTGTCACTTTATTCCGTACTTAGGAAACAGCCATCCAATTACTGTGTCTATTTTGGCCGAAGGCTTGTTTGTGGTGGGGCTAGACGTTATGATCCTTTTTGGTATGAGAGGTTTGTGCCTTCTCCAAGTTGGCTGGTGAAAGCATGGGAAACTAGTGAAGATGAGTTATTAGCTGCTGCTGGTCTCGATGCTGTGGTCTTCCTCAGGATGGTCATCTTCAGGTTACTGAAAATTCTCCCAAATGCTTTGTCTGTTCTGCTTCTTGGTTTTATTCTATACTGTTTACTTATGTTTTGTTCTTGATAACCTTAACAATTGGTTTTACTTTGTGTTTTGTTTTTTTCTGCAGCATTCGTATTTTCTTTATAGTTGCTGTTATTTGCATAACCTTTGTGCTGCCTGTTAATTATTATGGGCAACCAATGGTGCATAAGGAAATCCATTTGGAGTCATCCGAAGTGTTCACAATCGAAAATCTTAAAGAAGGCTCAAAATGGTAAATATGATATTGCTTTATTTCTTCCTTTGTCTCTTTGAAATATAGTTTAACGTGATTCTATACAAAGAGAGTAAAGTGCTGATTTTTTCTTATTACATTTATTGCTCTTAGGCTGTGGGTTCATTGTCTTGCACTGTACATTATAACCTCAGCAGCATGTCTTCTTCTTTACTTTGTGAGGACCTCGTACCTTAGTTTGGTTCCTCCATTTATCTTCTTTTTAGTTTCTTTCCCAACCTTTTGACATTTTTTTTATACTGTAGGAGTATAGGACCATAGCCAAAATGAGGCTTGGACATATTACTGGATGTGCCTCAAAGCCAAGTCAATTTACCGTTCTTATCCGTGCTATTCCATGGTCTCCCGAACAATCTTACAGCGACACACTGAGCAAATTCTTCACAAACTACTATTCATCAAGCTATGTGTCCCACCAAATGGTCTACCATAATGGCATCATTCAAAGACTGCTGGTACGTATTCTGGGACCAGTCAGTTTAAACTAAACTATTATTCAGCCCACCTTCCTCTTGGTTTACTTGTCATACTAAAACTGTCACCTAGAATTTTAAGAATAAAAACTGTTATTGCTCTTTGTGAAAATGATTTGAACATTTTAGCAGCTGTATGTGTTTCATCTTCTTTCAGTACTAATTTTGGTTGATAAATATCATAGTTGGTGTAAAACTTCATGGTTCTGAAGTATTATGTTCTACTTGGATCTTATAAAGGGTTATCTATTTGATGACTCATGACTGCATGCAGAGATTGATGATATTACATAGAACAGTAGATATAATAATTTAATTTAGTTTAAGTATCAGCTAAAGGGGATACAGTATAGATGCATACTTTTGGAGTACAAAAGAACCTTCTAGAGGAACTCTGTTTGTATCCTATTTGTATCGCTTTCATTAATAGCTCATGATTTCTGATGCTGTGGTTGTTTCAATATTACTACATCAGTTTCTCACTGGTTATTTGTCAGCGTGTTGAATCAAAACAGAAGTAGTTAGAAAATTGGGTAAATGATATGTGGATGGTGTGTGCTTGTGATAACATATTTGAGATTCAATGTTCTGTGTCAGAGAAAAAGTGTGACCTTTAATTTATCACAATTTCTTTCTCAGCGTGATGCGGAGAGGATGTGCCAGACTCTAAAACATATTTCTCCTGAAATCAATTGTAAACCGAGTTTGACCCCATGCACCTTTTGTGGAGGACCTACAGCCACAAATTCTTTTCATATCCTATCGAATGAGGCGGATAGTGTGAAAGGAATGGAGCTTGGTGAGTTGACAATGACTACGACAGAGCAAGTAAGGAATTCTTCTGACTTTCCCTTATCTAGGCATAGGATGTCGTTATCTGTTTTATCTGTTGTTGGATAAGAATAAGGATCCGTTTAAAACTCCAATATAGTTAGCTTTTTTCTTAACATAAGAAACTGATTTAGAAATATCCACTGCATGTCTTCTCAGTTTTTTTACCTGATCCGGAAAGATAGACATTTACTGGGATACAAATTGAACTCTGGAAGTGGCAGTTCGATTGTCTGTTACTGCAGAGAATGTGAAGTTTGGTTTACTCATTTCAGCTCTAATCCATCATTAGTGATTTGTAGTACCATATACGACAATAGAGAATAATTAACTAAGATTTTCACTTTTGTGCTAGAGCTTAATTTTAGAGTCACAATATAGAATAGTTAACTACAGCCACAAAAATGTTTGCTCATTTGCAGGAACGTCCAGCTGCTTTTGTGTTTTTTAAAACACGCTACGATGCTCTTGTTGTTTCAGAGGTTCTGCAGTCATCAAATCCTATGTTATGGGTGACAGACTTAGCTCCAGAACCTCACGATGTGTATTGGAAGAATCTCAACATTCCTTACCGACAACTTTGGATACGGAAAATAGCAACCCTTGTTGGTGCAGTTGCCTTCATGTTTGTGTTTCTTATTCCTGTGACCTTCATTCAAGGGCTGACTCAACTAGAGCAGCTGTCTCACGCATTTCCGTTTCTAAGAGGCATCTTGAAGAAGTGAGTACCTTGCAGGTTCCTTAGGCATGTATATATATGGTGCTGTTTATATTCTTCTAGACATGATATTAGAATTGGCATCAAAAAGTAGGCGGAATTTCGGTGCAGTATAGAACACACGAGCCTTCTCTATAGCTTTCAAACCATAAGAATTATTTTTTAGGAGAGATCAAATATGTATGTTCTTGATTTGTTTTAACATCTATAAAGTTAATCAACCATTCAAACCATTTTGCAGGAGGTTTATAAACCAGGTCATCACAGGGTACTTACCCAGTGTGATCTTGATTCTATTTTTCTATGCCGTTCCACCATTGATGATGTATTTTTCCACCTTGGAGGGATGTATTGCACGGAGCATAAGAAAGAAGAGTGCTTGCATCAAAGTCTTATATTTTACCATTTGGAATGTGTTCTTCGTGAATATCTTATCGGGGTCTGTTATCAGGCAATTGAATGTCTTTTCTAGTGTCAGAGACATACCTGCACAACTTGCAAGATCAGTGCCAACACAGGTGATTTACCCATAGTCCTTTTACCATTCAAAGTAAAAGTTTGAATTTTTGCTAATGTTCAGTTTCTGCAGTCTCTTGGACATTAGTTGGGTTACATTATGCCCAGATCTAGCAGCTTACGGATTTGGATATAATGTTTTCTTGCGTCGGAACTTTAATAATTTGTGCTTTTTCCTCGTTCCATGATAAGTTATATACCAGAGAATATATTATGCCCATTGGAGGAATTTTACTCATTGTATAGTCTCATTTGGGATTGAGATTTTCTGGTTGCTTGTGACCTCCATAGATTGAGCACCTTCTCGCGTTTCATATATCTGGTTGCTTGTGACCTCCATATGACCATATCATTGATTTTGAATATGGCTTTAATCATGTATGCAGGCTGGCTTCTTCATGACCTATTGTTTCACATCTGGTTGGGCCAGTCTGGCTTGTGAAATAATGCAGCCTATGGCTCTTATCTGGAATCTGGTAGCAAAAGTTGTTTCCAAGAACAAGGATGACTCATATGAAACACTTAGGTTCCCATACCACACTGAAATTCCCCGGCTACTTTTGTTTGGGCTCCTGGGTTTCACCAATTCAGTCATAGCACCACTAATACTGCCGTTTTTGCTGATATACTTTTTCCTTGCATATCTTATATACAAAAATCAGGTAAGTGTGCAATCCATACGTTCTCTGATCTCTCTTACATAATATCACAGTTGAGCTCTATAGAAGCATCATAATGGACTCACATCAATTTGTCAAAGTTTAGTTACTTTATGAACTACATAGGCTGCTTTTCTTTCCTTGACTGTTACTGCATGTTTCCATTTTAGATGGAAATTGGAATGTGCTTTTGAAGCGTTTGCTTCTAAGAAAATATTCATGTATATATGAGGCATTTGTAGTGCTAGGCTCATGCATTAAGTCAGACAGTTCGATATAATTTTTAATGAAAATCTTTTAAATACACCACCTTAGCCTTAACAGAGTTGTTTCCATTTGCAGATACTCAATGTGTATATCACAAAGTACGAAAGCGGTGGACAATACTGGCCTATTTTTCACAACACAACAATCTTTTCACTGATCTTGACACAGATTATAGCTTTGGGGTTTTTCGGATTAAAGCTATCAACGGTTGCTTCGGGTTTCACCATACCACTAATTCTTCTCACTTTGCTTTTTAGTGAGTATTGTCGGCAGAGGTTTGCGTCCATTTTCAACAAACATCCTGCCCAGGTAGATTAAATGTAACCAAAACTTTGATGTTCCTACTGCAGTTTATGCATCTTCTCGGTACTTGATAGATGAGTTTCTTTCCAGGTTCTCATAGATATGGACAGAGCTGATGAAATCTCAGGAAAGATGGAAGAGTTACATAAAATATTGTATAATGTATACTCACAAATACCATTACACTCTCAGAAATCATCGAGTAAAGCTGAATGCAGTACTCCTTTCACAAATCAGGAGTTACCAGATCCTGAAAAATTGAAGCCAGGTTTTGAGTTCATCCCATTGTTTGTGTATGATTTCAGATTTCACTTGAATACAGACTAATGAGATTTACATTTTTTCAGAGGAAGGAGATGCCATAGCTAAAGAGTTATGGGGCTTCCAAGGAAATGAATCTGGTCAAGAACATGATGCTAAGTCCTGTCCCAGTGCTTCACCAGAGCATCTTTCCCCAAAGATGATTGAACTCCACAAACGGAACTAGACAGATTTTCACTAGTGAAGTGAAGATGCTATGTGTTCGTTCATTCACGGAGGCTCCAACAAATCAGTGCTTTAAGTACAAGATTTTTCTCGTGGGGATGCTCAGCTCCAAAACCAATGTTACTGGGAATACTCACTCACTTGAAGAAAACTAGATGTAAATTGTTTTAGGGATAATTTATCATTTTTCTTCGATGGAGATTGCTATTGAATCTCTAAAAAAAACAGATAGGGGGGAAAACATTAAAGCATGTACAGTCTTCTTGCCAAGATAAAAGATGTACATTTTATAGTTACTGCAAGAAGAAATGGTACTGTGTATAGATGCTAAGAAGAAGGATTTTTCTTAAAAGAGTGGAATAAGAACAAAAGTGTGCTTCTGACTTCTTTCTCACATAGTATCTTCAATCTGGCTTTGTTGGAATGCTCGAATTTAGTAATTATATAGGTTAATGAATTTTAACTAATTTGAATGTTGTTAAAAGAAAATATATTTTTTAACCAAATGTTTCATCATATGTTTCTTGAGTAAGACAAGATTAATAACAACTCACATCTCCCACACTTTTTGCATTCCACCAATCTTTGTAGAATTCACGATCTTCGATGCAGAGGAGCTCTGCCAATATGTATTACCTGTGGACAAGAACAATGCAAAAGATCTGCTGAAAACTACACCACAGAGTAAAAGAAACTAAAAATTATCAATCTCTTGATGAGATGGCCATTTTTGTGTTGTGACGTACTGAAGGTGGAAGAAGCAGTATTACATATAAATTTGGAAATGAAAGCTTCAACACTCTTACTTTGATAATCCATACTCTTGTATACCCGCTAGTCATTTTCTCAGAATGTCTTACCTTATCTTTTCTTGTATTTTCTATACTGGATTGTCTTACAAAGTATTGATCACTTACTTTGAATGATCAGACACGTTAAAGATTTTGTAGATGAGATCAAAGAAGGACAAATGGAGAAGGATCGTGAACAAGTGTGGTTTGTTTGCTTTGGGTTTTAGTACTTTTAGAACTAGAGTTTCAGATTTTTTTTTTTTGTGGATGTTTTGAGTTTTTAATTTTTAATACTTTTTGGATATAAAGTACTAGAACTGGAATGAAACTGAAAAAATTCGGATATTTATCGGTTCTTCATTTAAATACTCGAACCCACCCGAACCCGAAAAAATTAACCCGAACCCGAACCGAAGTATGAAAAATACCCGAATGGGACTTTAACTCAAAAACCGAAAAACCCGAAACCCGAAAAACCCGAACCGAACCCGAATGGGTAACCGAACGCCCAGGCCTAACTCTTTCATTGGCGTACTGCTTACAGAAGATCCCCTGTCAAAGGATGTTTGAGTTCCTAACAATAGGATTTATATACTACCATAGATGTACAAAAGAACACGAAGTCAAGTGGTGACAAAGCAGAGATGATGATTTAAAAATCAGGTAAGTGTGCAAACCATATGTTTTCTGATCCCTTTTACATATCATTGTTAAGCACTATTAAAGCATCATAATGGAATTATATTTATCTCGTCAAAGTTTAGTTACTTTGTGAATCACATAGGCTGCTTTTCTCTCCTTGACTGTTACTGCATGTCTACATTTTAGATAGGAAATGAATTTGTGCTCTTGAAGTGATTGTATTGCTTCTGCTGATAATACTCGTGTATATACCAGATCCGGAGAAATTGAAGCCATGCAGGTTTTGAGTTCACACCATTGTTTGCGTATGATTCCAGATTACATCTAAATTTTTCAGAGGAAGGGGATGCTTTAGCTAAAGAGTTATGGGGCTTCCAAGGCAATGAATCTTGTCAAGAACGTGACAATAAGTCCTGAGATGGAATACACGATAGACATTTTACTTTTGGTGCACGTATTCAATTTGATAAAAATGAGAGGTAAGGTTCCTTCTCTGCGTAGCAAATGTGTTAATCTTGTGGGTGAAGAACTCTGTTCTAATAGAGGTTAAAGCCTTGTTTTCAGTCAGAGTCTTTTGACTTCTTCCTGAGACTGAACCCGCTAACTGACTTAGAGTCTTCTGTCTGATTCATTCCTTTCACCAAGTGATTGTTGCTGGTGCTGAACTGCTGATAGTACCAAACTTCTAAAGAAGATTTAAATAAGTATTATGAATTCCACAAAGGTGGACCAACTGAATTGAATTATGAAGCAAATAGTAAAACGATACGTGGCAAGTGGGACGTAGCTACAAGACTTCTTGGCCAAAGGATTCACACCTTCACTGGTCTGTCGGTAGGTGTTGACTTGAAGTCAACTTTTCGAATGGATATTTATCACTTGAAGTTTCTATTAAACACTTTAAAATTCTCATCGCCTAAGTTTCTTTAATACAGATCGGTTGAACGAGAAGCGATTTCCAGAAGGTAATTATTGTTCATATTATTACTTTTCTTTTCACTATTTCTTTGTGAAGAAAGGTTCTTCCATCTCTTGTATTTTGCAATTCATCTTTTCTTGTTTTGTTTTTTTTTGTTATCTCAATATTGTTCATCTCTCTGTACAACAACGATCTGTGGATTAAACACTCTTCTACTTGTTCTTTTAGCAGATTTTCTAGCTAAACACGTAAAGATCTCATCGCCTTGTTTTTCTAAATATTGATTGGACGAAAAAGCGATTTCGACAAAAAGTGAGTCATGTAGATTTTCATTCTTTAGTTTTATGTGAAAGCAGGTTCTCGGATCTTTTGTGTGCATGTATATATTTCTAATAATGTAATGTTTATTGTCTCTATAGAATGATCTATGGATTGAAATATTCCACTTGAATTATATATTTTATTTTTTAAATTCTGGATAATAATACATGGAATTGTGAACAGAGGATCCCTAATCTAATGAGTTTTGGTTACTACTTTCATTTCCTTGGTTAAGCAGGAGACTTATGGCCGAGACAGTTTTGGCCGAGACACTTTTATCGTTTGGAGTTGAGAAGCTTTGGGACCTCCTTGTCCGAGAATCTGAGCGACTTCAGGGATTTGATGAGCAATTCGACGAACTCAAAAGGGATCTAAAGAGTCTTAAGTCATTCTTGAAAAATGCAGACACTAAGAAGCATGCAAGTGAGACGGTGAGAGATTTTGTGGAAGAGATCAAAGAAATTGTTTTCGACGCGGAGGATATAATCGAAACATTTCTCCTAAAGGAAGAGCTTAGAAAAACAAGTGGCATCAGGCAGCGTATGAGAAGACTTTCTTGCATTATATTGGATCGCAGGGAAATTGCTTTAGAAATGGGAGGCATAACCAAGAGGATCTCCAAGGTGATCCGCGATATGGAGAGTTTTGGAGTGCAACCAATGAAGATTGTTGAAGGCGGCGAGTATTCACATCCTCTACAAGAAAGACAAAAGGAGATGCGAAAAACATTTCCTAGCAATAATGAGAACGATCTTGTGGGGTTGGAGAAGAATGTTAAGAAACTGGTTGGCTATTTGGTGGAGCAAGATGGCATTCAAGTGGTTTCTATAACTGGGATGGGCGGTATCGGTAAAACTACCCTGGCTCGACAAGTTTGTAATCATGAGATGGTGAAAAACCATTTTGATGGAGTTGCGTGGGTGTGTATTTCACAACAGTTTGAACGGACATATGTGTGGCAGACAATTTTGCGGCAGCTTAGATCAAAACATGATGGGCAAATAGACTTAAATATGATTGAAGACGAGCTTCAGGACAAACTCTTTCGACTGCTGGAAACCAGTAATTCTTTGATTGTCCTGGATGACATGTGGAAAGAAGAAGATTGGGACAGAATAAAGCCTGTGTTTCCAAAAAAAAAAGGTGGCATCTTATTCTTAAACTTTTGACTATATACTTGATTAAAAAAATATATATATAGAATATGACAAGGCATACCCATGTAATAGATTTCCTTTTGTTTAAAATATATCCCAGGATGGAAGGTACTACTTACTTCTCGCAACGATAGAGTGGCCTTACGTGCTGATCCAACTTGTGCCAATTTTAAACCAGAATGTCTAACCATTGAAGAAAGTTGGACACTTTTCCGAAGGATTGCATTTCCTAGAAAAGACACATCAGGTAAGCTTTCAAGGAAGATAGTGTTTTGACGTTACTCCCACTAGAAGAACTCCTTTCACGTTTAGTTGCATCATATAAAAACTACATCGTTATGTTGTGCAGAACATAAGATTGATGAAGAAATGGAAAAGATGGGTAAGAAGATGATCAACCATTGTGGAGGACTACCATTGGCTGTTAAGGTGTTAGGCGGGTTGTTAGCTGCCCGACACACATTAAGTGAGTGGAAAAGGATATATGAGAATATTAAATCTCACATCGTTGGAGGGACCAGCTTTAATGACAGAACTATCAGTTCTGTTTATCATATTCTGTATCTGAGTTTCGAAGAGTTACCTGTTTATTTGAAGCAGTGCTTCCTCTACCTAGCCCATTTTCCAGAAGATTTTACAATAGATGTAGAGAAATTGTCCTACTACTGGGCAGCAGAAGGAATACCAAGGCCAAGGTATTACGATGGAGTGACCAATCGAGATGTTGGAGATGTATACATAGAAGAATTGGTAAAGAGAAACATGGTCATTTCTGAAAGAAACGTTAGAACTACGAGATTCAAAACATGTCGCTTGCATGACATGATGAGAGAAGTTTGTCTGCGTAAAGCTGAAGAAGAGAATTTCGTACATATTGTTAATATTGCAAACTCTCAATCTCCTTGTACATCTCGCAGAATCGCAGTACACCAGTTTGATGAAACTGATCCGAAGTGGGAGATGCAGAACCCAAAACTTAGATCTCTCTTGATTATTCAAAAGCAGTTCAGTAAGATAAAATGGATGACATCAGGTTTATGTTTCACAAAGCTACAGTTGATGAGGGTTTTAGATCTCTCTTATGCAAATTTTGAAGGAGGGAAGTTACCCTCTAGCATTGGGAAGCTCATCCACTTGAGATATTTGAGTTTAGAGAGAGCACGGGTAACTCATCTACCTTCTTCTATGCGGAATCTGAAGCACCTGCTCTATTTAAACTTTTGTGTATATGCAAGATCTCTCTACATCCCCAATTTCATGAAAGAGATGCGAAAATTGACATACCTCTCGTTACCGTCGGAAATAGATGATAAGACAAAGTTGGAATTGGGTAATTTAGTCAACCTGGAGACGTTGGTGAATTTCTCAACAAAGCACAGCAGTGTGAAGGATCTTCAACGAATGACAAAGCTAAGGAATCTCTCAATTATAATCAATGGCGAGGGGTGTACAATGGAAACTCTATCTTCATCTCTAAGTGAATTGAGACACTTGGAAGACTTTACTATATCTCTAGAATCTTGTCAGTTGGTGGAAGATCCGATGCCGATTCTAGAGAAATTGGTTCAGTTGAAAGAGCTTAAATTACGGGATCAATCTTTCAGTGGGAGGAGAATGGTTTGCTCGAGCGGTGGGTTCCCTCAATTGCCGGAGCTTTCATTAGTGGGACTAGAGGAATGGGAAGAGTGGATAGTAGAAGAAGGCTCCATGCCCCTTCTTCATACTCTGAATATTTCTGGATGTCGAAAGTTAAAGAAGCTTCATATTGGTGGGTTTCCTCAATTGCTGAAGCTTAAATTAGAAGGACTAAAGGAATGGGAAGAGTGGATAGTAGAAGAAGGCTCCATGCCCCTTCTTCATACTCTGACTATTTGGAGCTGTCCAAAGTTAAAGAAGCTTCCTGCTGGTGGTGGGTTTCCTCAATTGCATACGCTTGAATTACATGGATTAAAGGAATGGGAAGAGTGGATAGTAGAAGAAGGCTCCATGCCCCTTCTTCATACTCTGACTATTTGGGATTGTCCAAAGTTAAAGAAGCTTCTTGCTGCTGCGTTTCCTCAATTGCAGAATCTTAATTTAGAAAAACTAGAGGAATGGGAAGAGTGGATAGTAGAAGAAGGCTCCATGCCCCTTCTTCATACTCTGAATATTTGGAACTGTCCAAAGTTAAAGAAGCTTCATATTGGTGGGTTTCCTCGATTGCAGAATCTTCATTTAGAAAAACTAGAGGAATGGGAAGAGTGGATAGTAGAAGAAGGCTCCATGCCCCTTCTTCATACTCTCCATATTTGGGATTGTCCAAAGTTAAAGAAGCTTCTTGCTGCTGCGTTTCCTCAATTGCAGAAGCTTGAATTAAAAGGACTAAAGGAATGGGAAGAGTGGATAGTAGAAGAAGGCTCCATGCCCCTTCTTCATACTCTGAATATTTGGAACTGTCCAAAGTTAAAGAAGCTTCATATTGGTGGGTTTCCTCGATTGCAATGGGAAGAGTGGATAGTAGAAGAAGGCTCCATGCCCCTTCTTCATACTCTGAATATTTGGAACTGTCCAAAGTTAAAGAAGCTTCATATTGGTGGGTTTCCTCGATTGCAGAATCTTAATTTAGAAAAACTAGAGGAATGGGAAGAGTGGATAGTAGAAGAAGGCTCCATGCCCCTTCTTCATTCTCTCAGTATTTCTTATTGTCCAAAATTAAAGAAGCTTCCTGCTGGTGGGTTTCCTCAGTTGCATACGCTATATTTGGGTGGACTAAAGGAATGGGAAGAGTGGATAGTAGAAGAAGGCTCCATGCCCCTTCTTCATTCTCTTACTATTTGGAGATGTCCAAAATTAAAGAAGCTTCCTGATGGACTGAGTTTAATATATTCTTTAAAGGAACTGAAAATGGACAAGGAATGGAAGGAGAGATTGTCGGAAGGAGGAGAAGATTATTACAAAGTCCAACACGTCCCATCTGTTAACTTCTACTAAGAATGAGGCTCTCAGCAATTACGGACTATGTTATGTACACAGGTAAAATATTATTTCCCTAGATCTACATATCATCAAGTACACAAAATCAGTCATTGAGAGAAATAAATTGTTGCTCAGTTAAAATTTTGGCTATATTGGATAAAAAGCTATATTGGTTTTCAATTTTAGGCAAGTGAAATATACATGAAGAGCTGCAATGATGGTGTTCGACGTAATGTCTAACTGAGACTTTATCTCCTGTATTGTTTTGGTCAGTGAGTTTTGGGGAGAGAGATGGTTTTCACGAACTCTGCCTGGTATGACAAACTCATATCTATCTATTACTTTGCTGATTCAGAGAGCTGAGGCATGTCATTCTTGAATAATTATAATTCTCTTTGTGTTGTCTTTTATTTATGTGTTACCAAGCGCTGGGCTTGACAACTACAATCTTTATCTCTGTATGTAACTTTGTAAGTTTATAACTTTGCTAGCTGCTTTGAACTTGTGATTTACTATTTCTTACAATGAACCCTCGTAGATAAATTATTCACTCCACTATTCATGGTTAAAGATGGAGACTTGTGGCCGAGACTATTGCATGTATAATTTGGAGTTTAATAGCTTTGGGAGCTCCTGAATCAATAATCTGAATATTCGCAGAGAGTTTGTGTGTGTTTCACAGTATTAATTCACATGAAAGTATGTCTGGCAAACAATAATACAGCTTGGACCAGATTATGAGGAGCATATAGATAGAACCTTGATTATGAGGAGCATATAGATAGAACAAGACTGCCTTCGAAGGGAAGGAAAATATATTTTCGATTCCATAAAACCAGACTCATAAAGTTTGATCTTCAGACTCGGTGATAACCTTTGTTGCGGGAACAGACTTAGACGCCGGCAGATCAATGTACTCTTGGTATGGTGATTTCACAAATCTGGTTTCTTTCCCGAACTCTGGTGTAAGGAACCCATATGTCTTGTGTAGGCAATCAAATGTAGCCTGTCGTAACACCAACATCAACAAACCAAGGGTTAAAAGATAATCAAGAAGATCATGCCAAGAGTAATGAACCAAGGGTTAAAGATAACCATTGTTGCGGAAAAATAATCAAGTATATCAATCAATAACAAAATTAAAGATATTCTTTTGTGTCCAAAATTAAAGGAACTTCCTCATGGGCTGAGATTCATTAATTCTTTAAAGGATCTAAGAATGGACAAGCAATGGAGGAAGAGATTGTCGGAAGGAGAGATTGTCGGAAGGAGGAGAAGATTATTACAAAGTCCAACACATCCCTTCTCTTAAATTCTACTAAGAATGAGGCTCTCTGCTCTCAGCAATTACGGACTATGAATACACACAGGTAAAATACTATTTCTAATTAATATAAATCAGTCATTCAGAGAAAGGAATTGTTGTTCAGTTAAATTTTTGGGCAATTTGGTATTCTTGTAAAAACTTGATGGTGGATATGACTTTATATTACTTTATATTCTAGCTATATTGGGTAAAAAGCTATGTTGTATTTCAATTTCAGGCAAGTGAAAATATACATAAAGAGCTGCAGTGATGGTGTTCGACGAAATGTTTAACTGAGACTTTATCTCCTGTACTGTTAAAGATGGAGACTTGTGGCTGTGACTATTGCATGTATAATTGGAGTTTAATAGCTTTGGGAGCTCCTAAATCATAATCCTGAAGATTTGCAGAGAGTTTATGAGTAAGTTATTGAGATTGTTACACTCTTTGCTGAAAGATGCAAATTCCAAAAACCAAGAAAGTGGAAAGAAGTTTGATTCACTTGCATGTGTGTGTGTTTCACAGTATAGTTCACATGAAAATATGTGTGGCATATAGATAGAACCTTGATTGTCCTTGAAGATGTATGGAACAACACAACCTGGATTGGAATATCATAAAACATGAGAAAAATAGGTATCTCTTACGGTCGTTTTCTTGAAATTTCACTCGTGACTGGAACAGAAAAGTTAAAACAAGACACCTAATCGGTCAGAAACGATCCTCTGCTCGTATTTTTAATAGAGGAATGGGAAGAGTGGATAGTATAAGAAGGCTCTATGCCCCTTCTTCATAATCTGACTATTCATGGGTGGCCAAAGTTTAAGGAGCTTCCTGATGGGCTGAGATTCATTAATTCTATAAAGGATCTAAGAATGGACAAGCAATGGAGGAAGAGATTGTCGGAAGGAGGATAAGAATACTAAAAAGTCGAACACATCCCTTATGTTCATTTTTGAAAGAAAGATTGAGAATATATGTACCAGGTAAACTGTTATTTCCCTAGATCTAGATCTCGACAATCATTTTATTGGATCATTCCTAATTAATATTGTATCAGAGCTCTAGAGATAGCTTGCTGGTTTTTTGCTTTATTCTCCTTCTATTTGAGCATCTTTGTTTATCTTTCTGGAAACTTTTAATTTATTCTATCCATATCGTATTTTTGTGATCACAAAAGCTTGTTGTATTCTTCGATTTACTTTTTGGTCGGCTGCATTCCAACTAGTTTCTTTGATTTCAGTTCCGATTCAGCACGGTTTTTCGATTTTATTTTCCCTTCAGCATTGATTTCATCATCCAAGACCATGACAGCAGATTTAAAAGCTATCTCACCATCTCATCTGCTTTTAGGAACCTAACTCGCCTGAATTTAATTTTTGGACCAAGCTTCTATCTTAATGACTCAGTTTGAGGATCATCTATAGAGAAAATATATAGATTTTGAAGATTAGTTTTATCTCCGCGACTTGCTTTATACAAGGTTCGTTTATCTCAGTTCTAGCACTTGGTATCATATAGTTCATGCGTTTCAAAAGTTTCTCATTGTATAATTTGTCAAATGGCTAATAAAGAATCTGTGGCTTAGTGTCGCATCATTCTCTAATTGGCTGTGAAGTTCACTCTAAATGTATAATATAATAACGCCTTATAAGTTCTTAAGTTTGTATGCGGAAGAATCGTAATGAAATACAAGAACACATAAATTCTTGATACTTGAAACCTGATTAAATGCCAGAACTGAGAGATAGACATGCATTATAGCAAAATGCCATTTCATTAAAATTTGACGTATGATGTTTAATTTATAAACCTTGATTAAACTGATTAAACACCAGAGCTAAGAAATAGACATGCATTATTGAAAATATCATTTCATGGAAGCAAACATCTAACAAAATCCAAACACAATTAAAATGATTATCCTTTTAATTAAAACTTCAATATCAAAAACTGACAAGACAACCCAAGAAACAAGACTGTCTTCGAAGGGAAGGAAAATATATTTTCGACAACCAAAACCTATAAAACCAGACTATTATGTTTGATCGTCAGCTTCGGTGATAACCTTAGCTGCGGAAACAGACTTAGACGCCAGGAGATCAGTGTACTCTTGGTATGGTGATTTCACAAATCTGGTTTCTTTCCAGAACTCTGGTGTAAGGAACCCATATGTCTTCTGTAGGCAATCAAATGTAGCCTGTCGTAACACCAACAACAACAAACCAATAGTTAAAGATAATCAAGAAGATCATGCCAAGAGTTAAAAATAATCAAGTATATCAATCAATCACAAATAAAGAAGCAACTACATCCATCAAATTGAGCAATTGAGCTGAAGATCATCAACAAGATCTATGCTCATCAAAAAATTGCAATCAGCTACACTTGCACAGTTTACTTATTATCGTTAAGAACTACGGATTGAGGTAGTTTAAGAATCACATAGATACAATGTGAAGTTTTAATCACATCATCCTCACAGGAAACAACTACGTAAATGTGAGCTAAATGCCTACTAAGTTATACTCTAATCCGTATTAGTTGCCAAATTACAGATTTTTTCTACAACTAAACATAATCAAATGCATCAATCTACAAAAAAAAAAAAAAAAGAAGGATCAAAATCAGACCTTGACAAAGCTTTCGAGAGTTTGGTAGATCCTCTGGAAGAAGTAATGACATGATCATTACCAGCAAACTCAAGAATATAGCTTAGTAATTTTTTATATATTTTCTAGCAATATTCAAACACATTAAACAAAAATTTAAATTTAAAAAACGTTAGAAAACAAATATTAAGAATTCTAAAATCTACACTAAAAATCAAAAACCAAAACTCACTTTAAATACTACTATACAACAAACATTCATGACCAAAATAAATTATTTTGTATGATAATAAACTTATTAATATAAAAATATATACATATTGATTAGAATATGTGTCCCCAGAAACAAAATATGTCTTTTTTTTTTTTCCAAATTAGTTTCAGTTTAATTTTGTCCTTTGTTTGCTCTCGAAGGAAGGAGAATAGTAAAGGCAAAACAATCTCTTTTCTGACCTTTCGCAACTTGTCAAAGCACGTCGACCTCTTTCGACAGAGTTGAGATCAATCCATGAGGCCAATCCTATTGCCGGACCCACCCAGTTTATCTACCGGCGTACCTGAGATTTTCGAACAAGGCGGTGCCCAGAACGTCGTCAGCGCGCCGTCGTCATCGGAAACGGTTTCCCTGGCTCCGAGAATCAGTGTATTAAGGAGAATATTAGATGAAGAATTAGATATTAGAAGAAGGCTCCATGCTTAAGGAGCTTCCTGATGGGCTGGGATTCATCTATTCTTTAAAGGAGCTTACTATGGAGAAGAGACGGAAGAAAAGAATATCGGAAGGTGGAAAAGATTATAACAAAGTGTAAAACATTCCTTTTTTGGAATTCATGGGACATGAGGAGATGCAGTGAAGGTGTTCGACGAAATGTCTAACTGAGACTTGATCTCTTCTCCACGTACTCTGGTATGAAAGAACTCATATCTCTATATCTTTACTGATTCTGAGAGCTCAGGCATGTCATTCTTGAATTCTCTCTGTATCGTCTCTTCTTTGTGTTACCAAGCGTCTCCGCTAAACTTGGTTGACGTGGAAATATTTTTGGCTATGACCAAATCCTTTTTTGTCATAATTTTTCAAAACAACTATTAATGGATTGAAAAATCAGAAATACTTGCAGAGAGTTGATGATGAGCAAGTTATTGGCATCAATGGCCAATAAAAATGCCCTGCGAAACGGCGACAAGTGCGTTGTACACCGAAAATAAAAAGAGACAAAAAAAACTAGAGTGAAAACGGCCATTTTTTTGTTGATGTGCTGATTAAACCCAAATTATGTGAAAGATGCTATTTATATGCCCAATAAATCTTGGTTAACTGTAAAACCAGCACAATAACCTTTTTTTATTTGTAGACGTAAAATTAAGTCTGCTTTATTTTTTAAAACTAAAGTAAACATAAATTAAGTATGTTTTTATTTGGAAATCCATAAGAAAATGTACATTAAGTCTGTTTTATTATTTTAACTTAAGTCTACCTTGTTATTTTTTACTAAAGCAGACGTCAATTAAGTTTGTTCTTAATTGAAAAATCTTTAAACAGACGTAAACTAAGTCTGTTTTGTTATTTTTAGAGAAGTAGACGTAAATTAAGTATGTTTTTATTTGGAAATCCTTAAGCAGACATACATTAATTTCGTTTAAAAAAAAAAAAAAATTAAAGTAAGTCTCTTTTGTTATTTTATATTAAACCAAAACATAAATTAAGTATGTTTTAACTCAAAAATCCTTAAGCAGACGTAAATTAAGTCATCTTTATTAATTTATTACTGAATCAGATATAAATTAAGTTTATTTATTATTTAGAAAACGTAAATTAAAGTGTGCTTCACTTTTAAACTTGACCTATTTTCATTTCATATTGTATAATTAATTGGATAAATTTTTTTTATCTATTTCAATTTTAGACATATGCATAACTTATACTAGTTGATAACAAAAATACTAATTTTGTAAATTGTGTTTTTTACAGATTTATTTTCCTATATTTTTTTTAATTTAGATATCAATTTTAAAAAATATATGAAACAGACATTTAAATTAACTTCCGCAAACTATAAAGACAGTAAAATAATGTCAACTTTAAGTGGAATTATTTTTTTCAACTAATTTAATTTTGTATTACATTTGTTTTGTGGAGTTAAATTTGGGATTAAAAACTATAGTTCCCTAAAAAAAAAAAAGCTGGACCTATTGCTCAAATACTCTTAATGTTCAAATCCATTTCAATTTACTCTCCTCCATTTCCAATATACTCTAATGTGGAACTCACCTCATATTTTTCAAACAAATCTCACAAACTACCCCTCCCTTCTTTACACATATCACACGTGCACATTTCATTCCCTTCTCTTTTAATTAAATAATAGAACTAAAAAATAGAATTAAATAAAACACACAAAGAGTAGGATCCATATTCAACCACCTCATCTTTTTATTAATTAACAACCTCGTACTACTGAATATAACTTGTATTATTAAGAAAACATGTATCACTGATATAACTGATATTACTAAAAAAATTTAAAACGTTGAATTTTATTATTTTTAGAGTACAATAAATAAAAATCAGCGGATTAACAACCTCGTACAAATGAGGCTTCATTTCCACGAGCTGGAAGCTAAAAAATTCAAGCTTCTTCCGTCTGCCATCGAGCTTCTGTTCGCTGGCCGCCATTGGAGTTACAGAACAAGTTGAGTTTGTGCCATTGCAGCTGCGTTTGAAGGTGGATCTGAGTTTGAAGAGGCAATCAAAACTGATTTGAGCTCGGATTGGATTCAGAGCTTGATTGAAGCTCGGTTCAGTTGATTGAAGCTCGTTTCAGGTAATGTGCGTTATATTGTTATGAGTTAATGACGAATCCGATGATTCATAGCTCGATATTATGTAGTACCTATTTTCTGGGTACTACTGATATAACTGATATTACTAAGTAAATATGTACTGCTAATACAACTGATATTACTAAGAAAACTTGTATTACTAATATTACTAATATTACTGGCATTACTAAGAAATTGTCAAATATTGAATTTTATTATTTTCAGGGTACAATGAATAAAAAGCAGTGGACTATCATGTATTTTGATTATGGATATATTATTTAAAGAAGGGAGATGAAATAGTATAGATTAGGAGTGCCCATTCGGTAAAACGACATGGTTCGGTTCGAAAAATTTGGGATTCGAGAAATTAGGTAATATGAATATTAGCTCCGAGAAAAAACAAAACTTAATTCGATTTGGTTCGGTTTGGTTCAGGATTTTCTAAAAAAATCTAAATGAAATTAATATAATTTCTGGTTATTTCAAGTTATTCCGGGTTATTTGGTTATTTTAGTTATGAATATTTTTTATTTGATTTTTGAGTTATTTGATTTTTTTTGGTTATTCAGATTATGAGATAAATATTTGATTATTTTCTTAAAATATTGTAACATAATTTAAGTTAATTATGCAATTAAAAATTATCTTAACATTATTAGCGTATACGTTATATGTTGTAAAGTATTAAAAACTATGAAAACATTATTATCAATTCTAAAAAAAAAAAAAAAAAAAATTCCAGATTTTGTTTCCACAAAATTTTGGTTTAAATAAACTAAAATTTAAAATCCTCAATTATATTTTAAATTTTAATTTCAGTTTACATATTAACCAACCAGTAATTTACTATTCAGTTAGGTAATTTTGCTCACTCCTAGTATGAATTTTAAGATAAGATGTTTCATCATGCTTTTGATGAAAAATCGAGTTAGGAGGTCACTTATACGATATAATTTATGTATTTTGTTATGAAAACTCTGTATTATCACTATATATATTTAAATATAACTATGTATTATTGATTCTACTATATATTGAATCACAACTCGGTATTACTAATACAACTACTACAAAGATATCTTACACGTATATGGTTATTTTAAAAGGTATATTACACTCATATTGATATATAAGGTTAATAAAACCACTATTATCGATGTAATTATTATATCTAATTTATTACAAAAAATAAAAATGTCTTGTTGTGATCTTAAAATATTTTAGACATGTATGGGTATTTTCTAAATACTACCATTATGTCAGTCATAGAAAATTTGTAATTTGAAAAATATTTTTCTATGAAAGTTTACTAACATTAATTTTATTACCTATTGTAAGTTGTACAACTAGAAAAAGTGATTAAAATCATAGTACAACTAGTTAAAGATTAAAACAACAATTTTACAACTATGGATAAGTGGATACTACTGTAAAATTATACAATTATGATATGAACACATGTATTTAGTAATATTTTATTATAGTGTGAACAAATGTGAATGTAAATATTTAATAATATTTTATTATTCTAATAATAATTTAATATTTTTTAAAAATAATTTTTAAAAAACTAGTTTAATAATATTTTATTATTTTAGTTACTAATATTTTAATATATTTTAATATTTTTTATTTTTAATTGTATGTGACAATTGTACGATCATAGGTACAAGTGAGAAAAAAATGCAAATACGTCTTAAACAGAGAGAACTTCCAAAGTTCACAAACCCAACAACAAATACACTTGAATATGTTCTAAAAACAACATAAAGCAGAAACATCTTTTTCTTATTTATTTCCTTAAAAAGTTTGATTCGATAGATAAATACACAAATCTCTGTTTTCTCTGTTTTCTGCAAGAACAGAACCAATTTCCCACCGCTGTAACTCGCAGTTTTCGACCACTTACAAGCCTGAGGCAATAATCCTTCCAAACCTTTCACCACTCCCCAAGATCACATGGAGCTAACCGTGTGAAAGTCTATAGTTCAAAAGGAGAGTTTCGAAGTGATGGCTGAACCTGGATTCGTATTTGTTAACCGTCTTAGTCTATCTTCAGCTAATAGCCCGTGTTGAGCTTTGAACACCTTGAGTGATACCTTGGCTACACAAATATTGAAGAGTAGATATCCATTCATCATTAGTATTAACTATTTTAGCGAGATCATCATTAGAAATCAGAAGACTTAGAACTGATTATCCACATCCAATCAATTTGCAGCCACTCGTCACTAGCCTTCAAGTAGATAGAACCAAAGGAATCAGAGACTATTTAAATTCATTCTTCAACAAAAGTAACAAATATTGATAAATTTGGCTTATAAGATCATCTTAAAGCTAAGCTCAAATTCATAGACTATTCAAATGCATTCTACAAAAGCAAAGATGGAGATTAATCGCTTTGAAGATCTTCACAAAGCTAAAAAGCTCAGACTCTACAATAATCAATCTTCCTAATCTCAGAAGTTTAAGCCTAATAGCAAAGAACGATCTCAAATCAATGGAATATTAAAGAATCTAACACGCGAGGACATAAAAATGTGATTTTTTTCACCTGGGTCGTTGATATTCAGCAGGAGATGGCGAAGCATGTTTATAGACGCCATCGATGGAGCTGATGTAGAGCACAAAACCCTTTTAGAGAATCGATTGGAAACGTAAAACCCAGAACCAGAAACTCTAATCGGAACATGAATTCTGCTTCGTAGGGTTGGAATTGAAGGATGAGTGAAGAACCCAGATGCATTCGCCATTTTGATTGATAATAGAGGAATCAGAGAACAACGAAACGAGATTGTTAAATGCAAAATCAAGGATCTTTCTCTCTATCTCTCAGCTCGAGTAATCGCAAGTTCCCAGAGATTGCATCACCGAATGAATGATAAATCAAACACTGGCTAATTCAGATATGATCATTCATATCTGGAAAACCTTAAAATTCAACAAAATCTTACCGGTGGAGTAATCCGATACTCCGGAATCAAATTCACCTTGATTCCTAATCCAGCTACCAAAACCAAATCAACGATCATGAATTCGCGTAAAACCTAAATTCGAGATCAGAACGGGACTTACATGACGAGGAAGAAGAAGAGAACGGCGGAGAAGATTTATGTTGAAAGGAAGAGTTTCTCTCCGGCGGTGGGAAAAAGGTTCACCTGGAATGAGCAGAATTGATTCCACGAAAATTGGTTTCTCGAGAACGCAAGAAGATGAAATCTTTGAATCTGTTCTTTTTCTTTGTTTGCGTATGAGTGTCATTAACGAAGGTTTTAATGTCCTGACCCGATTTAGAATTGGGTAATCCGGATATGTTGGGTTTATCCGATGGATCTTTGATATGGTCATAATAAAATTAAAAGGGTATGAGTAAGGATGTCTTTTAAGTATTTTCGACATAAAAAAAATACAAAAGAAATATAAAAAAAGTGTGAGTTGAGTTTTAGAAATATTTTGAGTGAGAAGAGTGTTTGAGTAATTGATCCAAAAAAGCTTGCCATTTTCCTAATTGAAAATTCTGATCCAGAGACTGGAGTCTTCCCCGAGCACCAAATTAAGCATCTCTCTTGAGTCTCTTCTTCCTAAAGGTGGACGAGAGGCAGAGTTCTTTGGCACCATCAAGAGGTTAGTCATTTTTCTTCTTTTTTTCGTAGCCAATTTCTTTGTTTACGGTGATTGCTTTTTTTTTTTTTTAATCTCTAACTTTCTGTCAAAATCCTGGATCGTTGCTAATATTTGTCTCTCTTGCATCTGGGTATGTGAAGAGAGACACCTAAAGCTTGAATATGACATTAAAGAAATCAAATTTAAATATTTTCAGCATTTATTTATATAAATTAGAAATTGTATTTCCAATTGATTTCATCAAAATGAATTTTAGTTTACCGTTTAAGTTTATTTCCTAATACCAACTGTAATAATTAAACTCTTTGTATCATTGTCTTAGATGTGTACTAATCAGATGTATAAGTTCAGAATTATGTAAACAATACTTTGTGGTTTGTATTAACATTATATTTATGTTTACTAGTCTCAGATTTATGAGTTCAAAATTATGTAAACTATACTTTGGTTTGATTGATGATGATCTGTCGATCTCAACACTCATTTTATTTGATCATTCGTATTTAATATTAATTGTATCAGAGCGATATAGATAGCTCATTGTTTTGTTGCTTCTTTTGTTCTATTTGGGCATGGCTGTTTCTCCTTCTGGAAGCTTTTTGTCTGTTCTGTCCATATCGTATTTTGGCGAACACAAAAACTTGTCGGTTCGGCTGCATTTCAACTCGTTTCATTGATTTCTGTTCCGATTCATCACAGTTTTACTCTCACTTAAGCTCGATTTCATCATCCACGACCAATCAAAACTGCAGATGGAAGCTATCTCACCACCTCGTCTACTTCTAGGAATCTTACTCGCCGGAATCTAACCTTTTTGGACCTTACACAGTTATCATAATGACTCAGTTTGAGAATCATCTATACAGAAAGTAGTTGGATTTTAAGACTAATTTTACATGCAAGTCTTTCTTTATACAAGATCATCTCACTCAGAAGTTGATAGTTAAGAAGCCTGTGGATTTTGGACTAAATTGACTGTAAGACATAGAGAGACTCTAGGTGGTTTAGTGGGTTATAAAGAAAGAGAAACAAGAAAGAAGGGATAAGAGCTTCTAGATGGTTTAGAGGGTTCACTTTATGAACAAGATCTAAGAAGCTGAAGAGATTTCTTTGATCTCTCTCTCTCATTGACATCATCAGAAGAAGCAGAAGGCACGCGAAAAGTTTTCCCTGCCAAGCCGTCTTCAAGATTGCACCAATTCAAGGCCGTGATTGAAGGAAGAGCATCTGACATGTGTAAAAGCCAAGCACAAGCCAAGCCTTCTTTTTGTCTCTATAAGAGTAATGTATTAAGGCTTAAGGTGTAAGGAAGTTTGTAAATTATACTTTATTTTTCCTTCTAGAAACTTTTTATTAACTGTTTGTTAATCACAGATACTCGAGGAGATAAGGCTGCCATAAAGATAGAAAAGTAGTTGTCGTTTTCAGAAAAAACCTTGAAGTGTTTCTCCTCTTTCCTAAAGAGAGACAAGAGCAGAGTTCCTTGACGCCATCAAGAGGTTAGTCATTTTTTGTTTTTTTAATGTTATTATTTTTTTTAATTCTTTAGCAAATTTCTTTGTTTACAGTGAACGATATCTCTATTTTTTCTCTAAATTTCTCGAGTATTGACAGTAAAAGTTTGTCCATGTTCTAGATCGGTGCTACTATTTGTGTCTCTTAGATGTGGGTATACCAAGAGATACATAAAGCTAGAATGTATTTGAAGATAGTTATCAATATTTTTCTAAATACACCTAAATCCAAATCGGAAACCATAACCACATAATTTGAATAAAGATCAGCTAGGATTGAGTAAGAAAAATATGCAACAATATACCCAAAATTGATTTGTGTCATATAACTTCCTCATCGCCAACTTGTGAAATTTGACTTCGAACTTGTGAAATTTGACTCTAGCGATTATGCAAGTTCATCAATAGCACGTAGCTTAATTCTTATTTTCATATTGCTTAAACAGGAGCAATTATGGCTGGAGAACTTGTGTCGTTTGGAATACAAAAGCTTTGGGACCTACTAAGTCAAGAATGCGAGCGATTTCAGGGAGTCGAAGATCAAGTTACTGGACTAAAACGTGATTTAAACTTGTTAAGCTCTTTTCTGAAAGATGCATATGCAAAGAAACATACAACTGCGGTGGTTAGAACTGTTCTTGAAGAAATTGTTTATGACGCAGAAGATATAATTGAAACATATTTTCTTAAAGAAAAAATTCGGAAAACAAGTGGAATCAAGATGTGTATCAGAAGACTTGCTTACATTATTTCAGATCGCAGGAGATATGCATTAGATATTGGAGGCATACGTACGAGGATCTCTGATGTAATCCGAGATATGCAGAGTTTTGGAGTACAACAGGCTGTCGCCGATGGTGGGTATATGCAACCTCTACGTGATATACAAAAGGAGATGCGACAAACATTTCCTAAGGACTATGAAAGCGATTTTGTGGGGTTGGAGACAAATGTTAAGACATTGGTTGGATATTTTGTGTAGGAAGATAACGTTCAAGTGGTTTCCATAACCGGAATGGGTGGCCTTGGTAAAACCACCCTTGCTAGACAAGTTTTTAATCACGAGGATGTAATACGTCAATTTCATGGGCTCGCATGGGTTTGTGTTTCACAAGATTTTACCCGAAGAATGTATGGCAAAAGATCTTGGGGGATCTCAAACCCAAAGAAGAAGAAAAGAAAATCTTGGAGATGACAGAATCTACACTCCAAGATGAACTCTTTCGACTGTTGGAAACATCTAAATCATTAATTGTCTTTGATGACATATGGAGAGAAGAAGATTGGGACCGAATCAAGCCAATATTTCCACCCAAAAAAGGTGAGCTCTTATTTTACTTAATAAAAAGAATGATGAAAACAACTTATGCTCATTAAGCCCTTTGTGTTTGGTTATTATGAAACTGAGTAAATATTTTGCAGGTTGGAAGGTATTACTTCTCGAAATGAGAGTGTCGCAATGCGTGGAGATATGACATATATCAACTTTAAACCAGAATGCCTAACTATTCAATAAAGTTGGACACTTTTTCAAAAAATATCAATGCCAAGGAAAGATGCACCAGGTTAGCACTTAAATAATAAAGAATATCAATGCCAAGGAAAGATGCACCAGGACACTTTTTTTTCATTTTGATCACAATGAGATGTGTTTTGGGATGATCGCAAGAAAGTCTTCTTTGCCCTAAATAATTGATTGTAGTATTTCATTACCACATCTTATTGAACTGTTTATTTGTTTTATATGATGTTGTGCAGAATTTAAGATTGATAAGGAAATGGAAGAGATGGGTAAGCAAATGATCAAACATTGTGGAGGGCTACCATTGGCCATCAAAGTGTTAGGAGGTTTGTTAGCGGCAAAATACACAGTGCATGATTGGAAAAGATTATCTGAGAATATCGGATCTCATCTCGTGATCGGAAGAACCAGTGGTAACAACGGTTCGATTGACCATGTATTGTCTTTGAGCTTTGAAGAATTGCCTAGTTATTTGAAGCATTGTTTCCTCTACCTCGCCTATTTTCCAGAAGATCATAAGATAAATGTAGAGCAGTTGTCTTATTAATGGGCTGCAGAAGGAATATCTGAACCTAGGCAATACAATGGAGAGACCATACGAGATGTTGGAGATAGTGATAAGAACCAAGTTCCTATCGTCCGATGTAAACAGCTAAAGACTTCTCTTTTTCTCTCCCACTTACTCTGTTTCGTAAACTGAATGTAACCAAGTCCTCTATTTAAAGGAAATAAAGCTTGATATTGAAGAAGAAGAGATTTACAGAGAGTTATTAGCGATTTACAGAGAAATAGAAAAAAGCTATCAGTGAGTTTTGTTACCAAAACTCCCTGCCTCTAGCAACAAGCTAGCCCACACTTAAGTACCAAAAAACTATCCTCCTCCCAATCTCCTTTCTCCTTTTTAAAGGCATACGTTGCCCTAGTTGGCTGGAGGGGCTGGACCGATCACAGCCCCCTTCATCTTGTCCTGATGTGCCACCTCACCAACCTTGCTGAGACACTCCCTTTCTGCTGCTGCTTCTTTGTTTGTTTTTGCCAGCTCAGCCATTTCTGCAACCGAGGGAACAATATCTGTTCCTCTATCCTTTAGCGACTCCTTTGCCTTTAATGCCACATCCTTTTTGCTCTTCTTTCTAACGTAAATTTGTAGAGGTGTAACAGATAGCTACATCGAAGAGTTGGTAAGGAGAAATATGGTCATTTCCGAAAGAGAAACTACGACTTTGAGATTTGAAACTTGTCATCTGCATGACATGATGAGAGGAATTTGTTTTTTAAAGCCAAAGAAGAGAACTTCCTACAAATTAACAGTAGTCGCCCTCCAACCGCAAACTTTCAATCTCATGTCACATCTCGCAGATTTGTCTTACATAATCCTACTACATTACATTTTGAGAGAGATATAAACAATCCAAAACTTCGATCTCTCGTGGTTGTTCAGGGGAATGAATCATTGGGAGACAGTTGGAAGCTATCAGGTTCAAGTTATACAAGGTTAGAACTTCTAAGGGTGTTAGATCTCACTTTTGCCAAGTTTAGAGGAAGGAAGTTAGCTTCAGGCATTGGGAAGCTCATTCACTTAAGGTACTTGAGCTTAGAAGGTACTAAGGTATCTCATTTACCTTCTTCTCTGGGAAATCTGAAGTTGCTAATCTATCTAAATATAGCCGTATACCATATATTCGTGCCAAATGTCTTGATGGAACTGCAATAATTGAGGTACCTTGCATTACCATATCTTATGTGGAGGAAGACAAAATTAGAATTGAGTAATCTAGTAAAATTAGAGACTTTGAAATATTTCTCAGCAGAGAATAACAGCTTGGAGGATCTTCGTGGTATGGTCAGGTTGAGGACTCTCACCATCAGTCTAAATGAGGAGACGAGTATGGAAACTCTATCTGCATCAATATGTGGACTGCGATACCTAGAAAATCTTGATATACAGTTTAAGAGGAGGGTAGAAGAAGAAATAGTTTTGGATTTCGCTCATCTAAAAAAGCTGCGTTTAAGTATACGGATGCCAAGACTTCCTAAAGAACAACACTTCCCTTCTTGCCTTACAGTCATATGTCTAGAGTTATGTTATTTGGAGGAGGATCCAATGCCGATTCTTGAGAAGCTGCTACACTTGAAAGATGTTACTTGTTCTGCCTCTTTTAGTGGGAGGAGAATGGTTTGCTCGAGCGGTGGGTTTCCTCAACTGAAGGAGCTTAAAATATTTGTATCAATGGAATGGGAAGAGTGGATAGTAGAAGAAGGCTCCATGCCCCTTCTTCGTACTCTCATTATTTTTGCATGTCCAAAGTTAAAAGAGCTTCCTGATGGGCTGAGATTCATTAATTCTATAAAGGATCTAAAAATGGGCACGGGATGGAAGGATAGATTGTCGGAAGGAGGAGAAGATTATTACAAAGTCAAACACATCCCTTCTGTTAATTTCTACTAAGAATGAGGATCTCAGCAATTACGGACTATGAATATGTACACAGGTAGAATATTATTTCATCTACATATCATCAAGTACACAAAATCAGTCATTGTGAGAAAGGAATTGTTGTTCAGTTAATATTTTGGCTTTATATTCTGGCTATATTGGGTAAACAACTATGTTGGTTTTCAATTTCAGGCAAGTGAAATATACATGAAGAGCTGCAGAGATGGTGTTCGACGAAATGTCTAACTGAGACTTGATCTCCTGTACTGTTTTGGTTAGTGAGTTTGGGGGGTAGAGAGATGGTTTTCACAAACTCTGCCTGGTATGATTTACATGGAAATAGAAGAAGGCTACATGCCCCTTCTTCATACTCTCGATATTCGGAAATGTCCAGAGTTAAAGAACTTCCTAATGGGCTGTGATTCATCTATTCTTTAAAGGAACTGAGAATCTACACAGATCATTTGGAATTAAGGAGAAATTGTCGGAAGGAGGAGAAGATTATTACATTCCTTCTGTTGAATTCCGCAGGAACTTCAGTTAAGGAGGCCCTTAGCAATTACAGACTATATGTACCATGTAAAATATTATTTCCCCATATCTAAATATCAAGCACACAAAAGTAAGGGGACATGTTCTTTCTCTCTTTTCAATTTGGATTCTAAAAATGAATTTTACAACATTTTCTTAAAATGAATTTGATAGACTCTTTTCTTCTTTTTCATTCTTATGTTTTCAAGACGAATCTCTTCCGGAGAAGGAAATTTCTTATGAGTGATCTCATCTGCGTATCGACATATTAAAAACTGCATTGTTTTCTTTCGTTGTATAATACTTTGTAGTTGATATCAAAGTTGGTTTTTTGTTTGCTGGTTTGTGACTCATGAATGATGAGGATCACTCGATCTCAACACTCATTTTATTGGATCATTTCCTTATTAAAATAGCTCATTGTTGAGAATCAACAAAGCAAAGAAATTCAGATTTGATGGTGATTTTAGTTCATTGTATGGAAATTCAGGGTTTCTTCTCAAGATAATAGAAAATGAAGTCTGCATCTACACTCCAAGATGTAGAGAAGTAGCTGTAAGGATGAAAAGCGCCACTGTCAAAATATAAAGAACGTGCTTATTGAAACCAATTTGTTAAATCATTTATTGATGAGAGCTACAGTTGCTGCAGTGAATTTCAGAAACAGTTCATCGTCCTTACTCTCATGTGTTGATGTCTCAGAGAAATAGACATGTTCTGCATCAAACTGCAGAACTCTGAGTAGAATTGGTTCATTTTTCTCTGTACATTCTTACCATGACCAACTAAACTCTTAAAAAAAAACAAGAAGAGAGCTTACTTGGGACAGTCAAGATGGGTAAGAAATGTTGTCAAGAAAAAGATTTTGAAAGGAGAACACAAGTAATTCAAGTACGAACTATTAAGATGCTATTACTGTTCACAATATCAATAAATGAAGAAATGACTGAAGATGAATCTTATACTGACTCAACTAGTCATCAGATAAGGCAGGGACGCTTTGGGTGCAATGTATATATATACCATTAGATCAAAGGAAGCCAAGTCCAAAAGCAAGGAAAATTATTTTTGTTGGACATCAAGATGTAGATAACAGGTTTCAGGATCTGGTTAGCAGAAGATAAAAATACTTCATAAGGAAGAGTACAGTGTCTCAAGAAGGAAAATTGTTCAAAAACCTGATCTTAAGTAGTGAATGGATTCAAAGGATCAAACAAGTAGGTTTCAAGTTCGAGGTGGAGCTTAACCAGAAGAAGAGAGTTTCATAACTCATAATTCAATTAATGGCCAAGTTCTTGAAAGATGTTATTGAAGGGTAGATACAGCATCAGAATACAGTGAAGAAGAGAATACTGAAATGGAACTGCAGGGTTATCAATTTCTAAAAAGTCATGTCAAAGGAAAAGGCAAAGCCAAATAATATAAAATGGAGAATCAATCTAAGTTGGATCACATAAAGTTTATGACTGAAGATGCAGGAAAACCAGAACAGCCTAGTTTTGAGGAGGAGAAAAAAGATCCAAACTGGAAAAAGTTTGCAGAAAATGAAGGAATCCAGTTGTTGCATAAGACTGATACATGGGATGTAGCTGATAAACTCATGAATCAAAAGGTGATAGGCTGCAAAAGGATATACAGTAGAAAACCAAGTTTCAAAGTCAGCCTGATGGTTAAATATCACTTGAAAGGAAAAGGGGTCAACTGTGTTGAATATTTCAGTCATGTGGTGAAACGTAAATCAGTGGAACTTTCTATGCCTGCCGGTGTTCACCAGAGTTTATCAGTGAAGCAAGCATGTTACGTCTGTATACTTCAAAGAATCAAAGATGAAGATACATCAAAACAGAGGAAAAGAAAGTCCCAAGGCTGTCTCAGAAAAACTATTTGATAAAGGTATTAAGAATGCGGAGGGAGGATCAATGTGAGTCTGTATTATTCCATTGGGAACACAATTTGAGTTTTAAGCACCATAGAAGAAGAGCAAAGATAAGTGATGTGGAGGATGAGAAACATCAAAGAAGGGCTGGTGCAAGTTTCCAAGTTTGGTACTTTGTCAAATTCAGTCGGCATTCTCACCAAGTTTGTTACAGTGAGTAATCTCCAAGATGTATCGGAGATGCTAAAGTCTACCAAGAACTGAAAAAAGTTAGGGTGAATCCACGAACTAGAATCTTCAACCCAAAGCCAATGGCCCAAGGTGGACATTTATGAGAGTTTGTCTGTCGGCTTCAATATATGGTGCTTACGTAAAAGTTTGTATTCCAAAAGTTTTTCTATAATAACTTTGTACACCATATTTGAAATCAATGAAGTAATTTATCTTTACAAAAAAATTTTAGAATGAATCCAAATGATTCGGTTTTTTTTATAATCAACGTTATTTTATACTTTTATTTCTTGACATACATAATTTTAAGTTTGGAGAAATTTTGATAATTTTGTATGACATCCCCTATATATTATTCGGAGAGTACACTTAAGAATAAACCTTACAAATAATTAATATTTACATCACATTGGCATTACATCTAAAAACAAGTTATAATTTCTTATTAAGGGTAGTTTAATCATTAATTATTATGTGATCATTTAATTAAATCATGACCATCGATTTTTTATGGTAACTAATTAAAATCCTATATTTATGGTAACTAATTAAAATCTTATATTTATGGATACTAAAAATCCATATTTATAGGAGATATTCTATAGAATATTTTATATTTATATAAAAAAATTCCATAAAATCTTTATTAATATATTGTCCAAGTATAAAAGTTTCATTAAGGCTTTAAATATTATTTTTGATATTATATATTAGTTCATCTGTTAAACATCAAATTTTAAAATTTTATTTAATATCAACTAAAATATACTTAATTTTGATATAATTAATCTAAAATATAAAAATTTATAATATCGAATCTTAAAGAAACATCAACCCATGCAATAACACGAGACATTTCTAGTTATATATTGATAATTGGATCATCGTAAAACTAGTTACATAAAACTAGTTGACATTATATATTGATAATTTTCAATTTTTTATTTAAAACTAGTTGACATCATATATATTGCATAAATAAACTAGTTGACATCGTAGCTTGATTCATATTTTCATACTACTTAGCAGTAGCCATTATGGCTGGGGAACTTATCTCGTTTCGTATACAAAAGCTACCATTATATAAAAGTTATAGCGATTTCAGGGAGTTGAAGATTTACTGAACAAAAAAGGGATCTAAGCTTCTTAAGCTCTTTTTTGAAAGATGTAGATGCAAAGAAACATACAAGTGCGGTGGTGAAAAGTTGTGTTGAAGAGATCAAAGAAATTATCTATGATGGAGAGGATACAATCGAAACATTTCTTCTTAAGCAAAAAATCGAAAAAACAAGTGGAATCAAGAAGAGTAACAAAAGACTTGCTTGCATTATTCCAGATCGCAGGGAAAATGCATTAGATATTGGAGGTATACGTACGAGGATTTCCAATGTGATACGAGATATGAAGAGTTTTGGAGTACAACGGGTGATCACCGATGGTGGGTATATGCAACCTCTACGTGATAGACAAAGAAAAATTGCGACAAAATTTTCCTACCAACTACGAAAGCGACATATTTTGTTGGAAAGAGACAAATCTAGGAAAAAAAATTGAAGAACAAAGGCAAAAAAGTACGAGTTTCTTTCTCTAAATAATACTCTGATTGATTGAAATTGAAACAAAAACACATGAATTTATGGAAATCATAATAACTCCCAATAACCCATGAACTCACCCATGAATCCATGATCGGTAGAAATTAAAAACCCAAATTAAACTAAGAAACTAACACTACAAGAATAAGCCTGATTTGCGAGGACAGTATTCCTCTAAAATCTGTCGCAAATAGGCTATAGCGATCATTTAGCGACGAATTGAGAGTCCTCGCTATCCGTCATCGTTACTGTTCATTTTCTCGATAAATCGTCGATAATATCGTTGATTTAGCGAGGAATTAGCGAGGAAATATTTGCGAGGAATTTGCGAGGAATTAGCAAGGACAATTTTGCGAGGACTTAGCATGGAAACAATTTGCGAGGAAATATCGAGGATACTGTTTGCGAGGAATTAGCGAGGAATACTCTATTTCGCTAGGATTTTGCGAGGGCTATCGGAAAATAATATTTTTTAAAAATCAATAAATTATGTTTTCATTTTGTTTTTAATTAAATTAAAAACTAAAAAATATAGAATATAAACAAAATTATAATTCTAAACTCAGCATATAAACCAATTTAAAATTCAAAGTACAATTGAAAATATTATAAACATTAAGTCTAAGTTCAACATCATATAAACATTAAACGAAAGAGAAATAAAAAGATCATTAGTTCGCGAAAGGAAGGGGAAAGTGCTGTCTCACAATACCACTCAGATACTCCAAAGATGACTTGAGTTGCGCCATCTCTTTATCCTTATGTGCCAACTAAGTTACTGTTTATATGGGTGGAAAATTCACCTTCTACGTTGTCGGATTTGCTCTCTTTCTTCAAATGTGCTCTTTGGATCATAACAGCCAAGTAAGAATTCCCAGACTTCTCCTCTAATCGATGGATGGATCCCCTAGACCAGTCAAGAAAGCAAGCAAACGGATTGGAATGATAAGAAAACGCAATCTGATACCATGTACTCTTGATTTCTTGAATGAAATGATTAAAAGGCAAGCAAAAGGATTAAAAATATAAGTGATTTTTGCATGACCAAATATAAATGATTTTTGCAAACAATGTTTTGAGACTTACCCCTCGTTGGATTCGATTTAGAGTTTTGCCAATATCGAGGAACCCTTCTGTTGTAAATGCAGCTTGCCATTTTCTTACATTCAGAGTTTTACCAGGCTGCACAAACATAATTAAGAAAAAAGACAGGTAGTGTCAGAAAATTGAGACTCTGCCATTCTCTAAAACCTAATCATGTGATCCTACTAAGCAAGATCAGTGCTAGATATGTGAAACTTAAACAATCAGCATTAGAAAACATAAACATGAACTCTAAGCAAGTCATAGCACTTTTGATTTACCCAACCCGTTAAACCATAACTTGTACTGCTCTCTTCTCTTGTTTAATCACATCAGAACAATGGCAAACAAAATCTCCAAATTCCAAGGAGGAATCTGCATTTCTCAAAACACAACCATGAGAATATCAAATCTAAAAAGAGCACTAAGATCAATGAAATCCCTAATCAATTAAATCAGCATCAGAAGGCATAAACATGTCATTAGCTTCCCCAAGCCTAAAAAAAAACTTCGTAATGCTCTCATCTCTTATTTGTACATATCAAGAACATGATAATATCTAACAATGGTAAAAGTTCCAAATCAAAAGAGAAATAAACCCATTCATAATAAACCCAATGCTACAGTTTAGCTGAAAAGTTCATTGTATGCGAACCACAGGAGAAAAGAATGAAACAATCGGCAAGGGAATCGCAAACGCCAATCTCATTAGATAACAGAAACGATTCCAATGCTGGAAGAAAAGGGACATACTTTGATCTTAAATTTGGTATTGGGACATCAGTGCCGGAGACGGATAGGTGGAGAGGCGAGCCGGAGAGCCGAACCGGAGAGTCGAGGAGAGACGGAGAGGCGAGGACAGACGGAGAGGAGAGAGGCACAGCGGCGAAGATCAACGAGAGTCGGCGATCGAGAGGCGGAGAGGCGGTGACGGCGAAGAAAGGCGAGAACGAGAATCAGCGATCGAGAGGCGACGAGAACGAGCGTCGGCGAGGAGAGACGGAGAGGCGGTGAACGGCGAAGATAGGTTTTGTTTTTTTGTTAAAGAGGCAGAACGAAAGAGACGGGTAGAGATTAGGTTTTATAACGGTTAGCGACGACATATTTCCTCGCAATTCTCTCGGAAACTATTTTTCCTCTAAAAATCGTCGCTAAATTTTTAATTATTATTTATAAGTCCTCGCAAAACTCTCGGAAACTAGGTTTCTTCTGTAAATCGTCGCTACAGTTTTAATTATGTTTTCCTCTGAAAATCGTCGTTAAATTTTTAATTATTATTTATAAGTCCTCTCAAAAGTCTCGGAAAATAGGTTTCCTCTATAAATCGTCGCTACATTTTTAATTATTATTTAGATGTTCTCGCAAATCTCTCGGAAACTAGGATTCCTCTGTAAATCGTCGCTAACTTTTTAATAATATTTTGGGGAATATTATTATTTATACTTTTAAAAATTAAAAAATAAAAAAAAAAAAATTGAAAAATTAAAATTTGAACTCCTAATTTCCCAAAATAATTAGACATTTACGAAAAATTTAAACAAATTAACAAAATTTGGAAAACAAATTTAAAAACTCATATTTATAAAAAATAAAACATATCCTTTTTGAAAAAAAAAGTGAACAAATATTAAACATAGTTATATAAAATATAAACAAAAACAAAAAGTTTAGGAAATTAGAGAATTGGATATGATTATATCCTTTCTCATACTCAAGAGTATTGTATTTATAGGAAAACATATGTTTTTAAGGACCACTTTGCGACGGAATATCATGAGTATAACGGCAATTTTATAATGGTCATATTGTGAGCTATTTTCCTCGAAAAATCGTCGCTACGCTCGAAAAATCGTCGCTATAGCTTCGAAAATTATCGACCAATATTTTTTGTCTTAAAGTTGTCGCAAACAACGCAACGGTTACAAACTTATCGACGTTTTTCCGAGGAAACTAAAGTTTCCTCGCTATTTGCTCGCAAATTTAATTTTTTGGCGACAATTTAGCTCGCAATACCGTTTATATTTCCTCGCAAATTAGCGAGGAAATATTTTTTCTCGCAAAAGTCCTCGCAGTCTGGCATTTTTCTTGTAGTGTAACCTAAGGAATATGAATCAACAATATAATTTAATGCATTTATCTTTGAACCACATCTCAAGACTCTCCCTTGATTCAAACTTGCATACTCAAACTTGCTTTTGAAGTAATCAAAATTGTTTTTGGATAATGCCTTTGTTAGAACATCTGCATTCTGCACATTTGTGTTGCAATATTTCAGAACAACTGAGCCTTCATTAACCAAGTCTCTGATGAACTTTGAGTGATATATGCTTTGTTCTTCCATGATATGCTGGATTGTTGGTCATTGCTATTGTTGCCTTTTTGTCACATAAAATGGTTGTCGCCTTCTTTTGCTTTTGCTTGATGTCTGCTAGAATCCTCCTTAACCATACTGCTTGTTGTGCTGCTGAAGTAGCTGCGGTATACTCAGCTTCAGATGTTGGTAAAGCTGTCATATTTTGTTTCTTTGAACTCCAGCAAATTGCACCTGAACCAAGATAGAAAACATACCCATAAGTAATTTTCTTGTCTTCCAAACATCCTGCCCAATCACTTTTTGTGAACCCAACTAATTCAAACTCTGAAACCTTGTTGTACTAAACACCATAGTTTGTTGTTCCAACAATATACCTTAGCAACCTCTTTGCTGTCCCAAAGTGTTGCTTAGTAGGACTGTGCATAAACCTGGAAAGCACTCCAACTTCATAAGATATATCAGGTCTCACCGGCGGATCTAGTAAGGAAAATAGGGGTTCACATGAACCCCTTTAAAAAAAAAATATTATGCTATGTAAATCAGATATAAAATATTTAGTTTATATATAAATTTTAGTGATAAAAGTAGTCTAGTGGTAAAGAATGTACCACTTAAAATTTGAGGTCAGGGGTTTAATTCTACATTGAAACCTTTTTATAATTTTTTTGCACCCGTTAAAAAATTTCCCTGGATCCGCCACTGTCAGATCTAGTATGAGTTAGATAGATAAGACCTCCAATGACGACAACAACAATTCATGTAACTATTGAGGTTTGAAGAATCGCCTAGTTATTTGAAGCATTGTTTCCTCTACCTAGCCCATTTTCGAGAAGATCATACAATAGATGTAGAGAAATTGTCTTATTAGTGGTCTGCAAAAGGTATATTCAAACATAGGCTTTACGATGGAGAGAACATTCGAAAGGTTGGAGATGTCAACATAGAGGAGTTCGTGAGGAGAAATATGGTTATTTCTAGAAGGGACGTTCTGACTTTGAGATTTGAAACTTGTCATTTGCATGACATGATGAGAGAAATTTGTTTGTTTAAAGTCAAAGAAAATAACTTCCTACAAATTTCCAGTAGCTAATATATTCTTATTAATCAGCTTCCAGATAAAGACGTCAATGCGGATCTACGTACTAAATATATGAGCGTGATAATAATAAACTCTTTGTATTATTGTCTTGATGTGTTCTAATCAGATATAAGAGTTCAGAATTATGTAAACAATACTTTGTTTCTCCTTCTAGAGCCATTCTATTTACTGTTTGTATAGAATATTTTGTGGAGTTTGATTAGGGGTTAAAAACTATAATTCCCCCGAAATGAAAAAATTAATAGGAAAACATAAGCATGTTTCCACGAAAGTTGTCGACGACTCACTAAAGTGTGTTTCCACTGGCTTTTCTTTTTATCATTTAAAAATTATCTGATTTTGTAAAGCTTGCCATTTTCCTAATTGAAAGTTGAAAGGAAAACATAAGCATGTTTCAACGAACGTAGTGGACGACTCACTAAAATGTCTTTTATTATAGTCTTCGAGGACCACTGGCTTTTCTATTTATGATTTTGTTAAATATTCCTAGTTGAAAATTCTGCACAAGAGACTTGAGTGTTCCCAGAGCGGTCCGCAAAAATTAAGCATCTCTCTTGAGTCTCTTCTTCCTAAAGGTGGACGAAAGGAGAGTTCCTCGGCACCATCAAGAGGTTAGTCAATTTTTTTTTTAATCTCTAACTTTCGATTCTTTGACAATATAACTCTGTCAAAATCCTGGATCGGTGCTACTATTTATCTCTCTTGCATCTGGGTATCTGAAGAGAGACACCTAAAGCTTGAAATATGACATTAAAGAAATCAATTTTAAATATTTTCAGCATTTATTTCTATAAATTAGAAATTGTATTTCCAGTTGATTTCATCAAATGAAATTTAGTTGAAAAGTCTGAACTAGAGTGTTTCTCCTCTTCCTGAAGAGCTACAAGAGCAAATTTCTTTGTTCACAGGGAATGATATCTCTATTTTTTCTCTAAATCTCCGGAGTATCGACAGTAAAAGTTTGTCTACTAGTTGTGTCTCTTAGATGTGGGTATACCAAGAGATACATAAAGCTAGAATGTATTTGAAGATAGTTAACAATATTATATAGGTTTTGTTTGAATTAAGTTGGGTATGTGAAGAGAGACACCTAAAAGCTTGAATATGACATTAAAGAAATCAAATTTAAATATTTTCAGCATTTATTTCTATAAATTAGAAACTGTATTTCCAATTGATTTCATCAAATGAATTTTAGTTTACCGTGCATGTTAATTTATTTCCTAATAATAATAAACTCTTTGTATCATTGTCTTGATGTGTACTAATCAGATTTATGAGTTCAGAATTATGTAAACAATAATTTATGGTTTGTATTAACATTAGATTTATGGCTACTAGTTTCAGATTTATGAGTTCAAAATTATGTAAACGATACTTCGTTTATCGTTCCAGAAACTTTTTTCTACTGTTTGTTAATCACAGATACTCGAGGACATAAAAATAACCCATCACTTGGAGAGTTGAAAAGTCTTAACTAGAGTGTTTCTCCTCCTAAAGAGCGACAAGAGGAAAGTTCCTTGACGCCATCAAGAGGTTAGTAAATTTTTTTTTAATGTTATTTGTTTTATTTTTTCTCTGTATTGACAGTAAAAGTTTGTCCATGTTCTGGGTATGTATGCCAAGAGATACATAAAGCTAGAATGTATTTGAAGATTGTTATCAATATTATATAGGTTTTGTTTGACTTCTAATAACAAAAAAAAAGAAAAAAAAAACAAGCCTTTTGCTCATTACTTGAATTCATTACTTGAAAAGATTTAGATCGTAACTACATTTTACTACATTTTGTTAAAATATTTTAATGTCCTGCGTCAAACGTCACAGTCTTCTCGCATGCTAAATACGCCTTTAACTATAAAATCAAAATCAGAAACATATGATTAAAGATCAGCTAGGATTGTGTAAGAAAAATATGAAATGCGTGAGAACAATATACCCAAGATCGATTTGTGTCATAGAAATTCCTTATCGCCAATTTTAAGAATTTAATTAAACGTATAATTCCAATATTGCTTTGCTTTACCACTTCTAACTTGTGATATTTGCCTCCAAGCGATTATGCATGTTCACCAATAGTACGTAGCTTGATTCTTATTTTCATATTGCTTAAACAGGAGCAATTATGGCTGGAGAACTTGTGTCGTTTGGAATACAAAAGCTTTGGGACCTACTAAGTCAAGAATGCGATCGATTTCAGGGAGTTGAAGTCGAAGTTGCTGGACTAAAACGTGATCTAAACTTGTTAAGCTCTTTTCTGAAAGATGCATATGCAAAGAAACATACAACTGCGGTGGTGAGAAATGTTCTTGAAGAAATACAGGAAATTGTTTATGAAGCAGAAGATATAATTGAAACATATCTTCTTAAAGAAAAACTTCGGAAAACAAGTGGAATCAAGATGAGTATCAGAAGACATGCTTGTTTTATATCAGATCGCAGGGAAAATGCATTAGATATTGCAAGCATACGTACAAGGATCTCTGATGTGATCCAAGATATGCAGAGTTTTGGAGTACAACAGGCTGTCGCCGATGGTGGGTATATGCGACCTCAAGGTGATAGACAAAGGGAGATGCGACAAACGTTTCCTAAGGACTACGAAAGCGATTTTGTGGGGTTAGAGGCAAATGTTAAGAAATTGGTTGGATATTTTGTGGAGAAAGATGACATTCAAATTATTTCTGTTACGGGGATGGGTGGTCTTGGTAAAACCACCATTGCTAGACAAGTTTTTAATCATGAGGATATAAAACATCAGTTTGAAAGACTCGCATGGGTGTGTGTCTCACAGGATTTTACTCGGATATCTGTGTGGCAAACGATCTTGCAGAATCTCACATCTAAAGAAAGGAAAAATGAAATCCTGCGAATGAAAGAAGCTGAACTCCAAGATGAACTCTTTCGACTGTTGGAAACATCTAAATCATTCATTGTCTTTGATGACATATGGAAAGAAGAAGATTGGGACGTAATCAAGCCAATATTTCCACCCAAAAAAGGTGACCTCTTATTGTACTTAATAAAAAGAAAGATGAAAACAACTTACACTCATGAAGCTCTTTGTGTTTGGTTATTAAGAAACGAATAAATATTTTGCAGGTTGGAAGGTGTTACTTACTTCTCGAAATGAGACTGTCGCAATGCATGGAGATATGACATATATCAACTTAAAACCAGAATGCCTAACTATTCAAGATAGTTGGACACTTTTTCAAAGAATAGCAATGCCAAGGAAAGATGCACCCGGTAAGCAGTTAAACGAAGGGTTTTTTTTCCATTTTGATCACAATGAGATGTGTTTTGCGATGATCGCAAGAAAATCTTCTTTGCCCTAAATAAATTGATTGTAGTATTTCATTATCACATCTTAATGAATTTTTTGTTTGTTTTATATGATGTTGTGCAGAATTTAAGATTGATGAGGATATGGAAGAGATGGGTAAGCAAATGATCAAACATTGTGGAGGACTACCATTGGCAATCAAAGTGTTAGGGGGTCTGTTAGCTGCAAAATACACACTGCATGATTGGAAAAGATTATCTGAGAATATCGGATCTCATCTCGTGATTGGAAGAACCAGTGGTAACAACAGTTCGATTGACCATGTATTGTCTCTGAGCTTTGAAGAATTGCCTAGTTATTTGAGGCATTGTTTCCTCTACCTCTCCCATTTTCCAGAAGATCATACAATAGACGTAGAGAAATTGTCCTATTACTGGGCTGCAGAAGGAATATCTGAACCTAGGAAATACGATGGCGAGTCCATTCGAGATATTGGAGATGGCTACATAGAAGAGTTGGTGAGGAGAAATTTGGTCATTTCCGAAAGAAAAGCTACGACTTTGAGATTTGAAACTTGTCAATTGCATGACACGATGAGAGAAATTTGTTTGTTTAAAGCCAAAGAAGAGAACTTCCTACAAATTACCAGTAGCCGCTTTCCAACCGCAAACATTCAATCTCCTATTACATCTCGCAGATTTGTCTCACATTATCCTTCAACATTACATGTTGAGAGAGATATAAACAATCCAAAACTTCGATCTCTTGTGGTTGTTGTTCAGGTGAATGAATCATGGGGAAAAGTCTGGAAGCTATCAGGTTCAAGTTATACAAGGTTAGAACTTCTGAGGGTGTTAGATCTCCGTAAAGCCACGTTTAGAGGAAAGAAGTTAGCTTCAGACATTGGGAAGCTCATCCACTTAAGATACTTGAACTTAGAACATGCTGAGGTATCTCATTTACCTTCTTCTCTAGGAAATCTGAAGTTGCTAATCTATCTAAATATACATGTATCTAGATTTCTAAATGTATTGGTGGATATATTCGTGCCCAATGTCTTGATGGGGATGCAAGAATTAAGGTACCTTGCATTACCATATGCTATGCGGAAGAAGACAAAATTAGAATTGAGTAACCTAGTAAAATTGGAGACTTTGAAAAATTTCTCAACAGAGAATAGCAGCTTGGAGGATCTTCGTGGTATGGTCAGGTTGAGGACTCTCACCATAAAATCAACTAAGGAGACTAGTATGGAAACTCTATCTACATCAATAGGTGGACTGCGATACCTGGAGAATCTTGATCTTGATATAGAGTTTGAGAGGAGGATAGAAGAAGAAATAGTTTTGGATTTCGCTCATCTAAAAAAGCTGCGTTTAAGTATACAGATGCCAAGACTTCCTAAAGATCAACACTTCCCTTCTTGCCTTATGATCTTAAGTCTATCTTGTTGTTATTTGGAGGAGGATCCAATGCCGATTCTTGAGAAGTTGCTTCATTTGAAAGATGTTACTTTTACTGCCACTTTCAGTGGGAGGAGAATGGGTTGCTCGAGCGGTGGATTTCCTCAATTGCAGGAGCTTAAAATAATTTTATTAGAAGAATGGGAAGAGTGGGTAGTAGAAGAAGGCTCTATGCCCCTTCTTCGTACTCTTGTTATTTGTATATGTCCAAAGTTAAAAGAGCTTCCTGATGGGTTGAGATTCATTAGTTCTATAAAGGATCTAAGAATGGGCGAGGAATGGAAGGAGAGATTGTCGGAAGGAGGAGAAGGTTATTACAAAGTCCAACACATCCCTTCTGTTACATTCTACGAGAACTGAAAAATGAGAATATATGTACCAGGTAAATTGTTATTTCCCTAGATCTAAATATCAAGTACACAAAATCATCGAGAGAGCAGGGATTATATGTTGACTGTTCTGTTTTCAAAAATGGATTCTAAAAATGTATTTACTCAACTATATAAATTCTACCGAATTTTTGACTGACTTATTTTTCATACTCATGTTGTGTAGACGAATCTCTTCCCAGGCGGAACTTTTATCAAATAGGTAATCTGCCGGTCCTGTCATCTGTATAATAAACTCTTTGCATATTGTTGTCTTGATGTCTTTTGTTGTATAAACTTACACGATACATGTTGGAGTATCATGACAGAAGAACAAAAATACTTTGCGCTTCTTATCAACATTTGCTTTTTTCATGTTTGCTGGCTTGACTCATGTGGATCAGTACAATCATTTTATGGGATCATTATTAATTAATATTGTATAAGAGCTCTAGAGATAGCTTACTGGGTTTTTTGCTTTATTCTGAGCATCCTTGTTTCTCTTTCCGGAAATTTTTAGTTTGTTCTATCCATATTGTATTTTTGTGATCACAAAAGCTTGTATTCTTCGATTTACTTTTTGTTCAGCTGCATTCCAACTGGTTTCTTTGATTTCAGTTCCAATTCAGCACGGTTATTCGATTTTACTTTCCCTTCAGCTTGATTTCATCATCCAAGACCAAGCATAAGTGCAGATTTAAAAGCTATATCACCATCTCGTCTGCTTTTAGGAACCTAACTCGCCTGAATCTAACTTGTAGACCAAGCTCTTACCTTAATGACTTAGTTTGAGAATCATCTATAGAGAAAATATATAGATTTTGAAGATTAGTTTTATCTCCGAGTCTTGCTTTATAAAAGGTTCGTTTATCTCAGTTCGAGTACTTGGTATCATATAATTCATGCATTTCAAGAGTTGATCATTGTATAATCTGTCAAATGGCTAATAGAAATTGTGGCTTAGTGGCGCATCATTTTCTAATTTGGGAATCTTTCCAATTGGTTGTGAAGCTCACTCTAAATGTATAATATAATAACACCTTATAAGTTCTTAAGTTTCTACGCGGAAGAATCGTAATGAAATACAAGAACACATAAGTTCTTGATACTTGAAAACTGATTAATTAAAATTTGACGTATGATGTTTAATTTATGAACCTTAATTAAACACCAGAACTAAGAAATAGACATGTTATTGAAAATATCATTTCATGGAAGCAAACATCTACCAAAATCCAAACACAACTAAATATGATTATCCTTTTGATTAAAACTCCAATATCAAAAACTGACAGACAACCAAGAAACAAGACTGTCTTCGAAGGGAAGGAAAATATATTTTCGACAATCAAAACCTATAAAACCAGACTCATTAAGTTTGATCTTCAGCCTCGGTGATAACCTTAGTTTCGGGAACAGACTTAGTCGCCAGGAGATCAGTGTACTCTTGGTATGGCCATTTCACAAATCTGGTTTTTTTCCAGAACTCTTGTGTAAGGAACCCATGTCTTCTGTATGCAATCAAATGTAGCCTCTCGTAACACCAACAACAACCAATGGTTAAAGATAATCAAGAAGATCATGCCAGAGTTAAAAATAATCTAGTATATCAATCAATCACAAATAATGAAGCAACTACATCCATCAAATTATATAATTGAGCTGAAGATCATCAACTAAGATCTATGCTCATCTAACAATTGCAATCAGCTACACTTGCACAGTTTACATATTATCGTTAAGAACTACAGATTGAGGTAGTTTAAGAATCACATAGATACAATGTGAAGTCTTTATCACATCATCATCACAGGAAACAACTACGTAAATGTGAACTAAATGCCTACTAAGTTATACTGTAATTGTTAGATTTGTAAGAATTCCCTATTATGAATAACATATAGTTTTAATGAAATTAATTCTCTTAAGGTTGGTTGTATTTATATGTGTGTTATTAAGTGGGGGAATCTTGGGCTGATTTTATTACTGGAAAGTTTTGCATCAGATAAATTGTTCAATTTAGATTGATTAAATTTAATTGAGTAAATTGGTTTGATTATGGGAATGTTTTAATTGATTGGGTTTAAATTAAGTGGTTAGAGTTTGTTAATTAGGTTGTAGTAAATAATATTTATGAAAATATTGTTTATTTGTTTTTATAATAATAATAAATTAGGGTGCGGTTTTTTCAGTTTGCCACTCCGTTTTTTGTCGAACATTCCGTTTAATCCGAACAGATATTTGTTAATTTGTCCACAACTTAGTAATGCGTCTACAACCACTCAGGTTGGTGGACTGTAAAATTACTATGGTGGACATAAACTAAATATTGTATGGAAAAAAATACAATGGACATACATAAATATGGTGGACATATTTGTGGATAGTGAACATAAATTAATTATGGTAGACCAAATTTTCGTTATCTGTCAACCACTCTGTTATTTGTCTACAATATAGCACTTCGTTATATGTTCACCACTTTGTTTTTCGCCACCACTACATTTTTTTGTCCACTAACTTATACGGTGGAAATGTTATTTTCGTTCATAATACGGTAATTTTTGTCCACTAAAATCATGATTTTCTTTTATATGAGATCTTTTATCTCTTCTTATTCTTTTTTCCAAAAAAATAAGGAAAGATAAAATTAGAAAAAAGAAGGAAAGAGGAAAGAAGGAGAGAGAAAAAGAAGAAAAAAAGAATATTATTTTATGTCGAAAGAAAGAGAAAAAAAAAGAAGGAAAGAATACATTTGTCACTTACCTTTCAGCGCAACAGTCAAAGTGTGACATAAAAGTGACAGTTGGTAAAAGGATTTATGTAAAATATCATTCATAATTTGTGAAACATTTAATGGCATTCTGTATAATTTTCTCTAGAGAAAATATATAGATTTTGAAACCGTGGCTAATAAAGAAATTGTGGGTTAGTGTCGCACCATTTTTTTATTTGGGAATCTTCCAAATTGGTTGTGAAGCTCACTCTAAATGTATAATATAGTAACGCCTTATAAGTTCATAAGTTTGTATGTGGAAGAATCATAACGAAATACAAGAACAGATAAGTTCTTGATACTTGAAAACGTGATAAATTGAAGCCCCTTGATTAAACTGAGAGATAGACAAGCATTATTGCAAAATGCTATTTCATGTAAGGAAACAACTAAAGATTTTTATCCTTTTAATTAAAACTCCAATATCAAAAACTGACAAACAAACATGAAGCAAGACTGTCTTCTAAGGGAAGGAAAATATATTTTCGACAACCAAACCTATAAAATCAGACTCATTAGGTTTGATCATCAGCCTCGGTGATAACCTTAGTTCCAGAAACAGACTTAGACGCCAGGAGATCAGTGTACTCTTGGTACGACGATTTCACAAATCTGGTCTCTTTCCAGAACTCTGGTGTAAGGAACCCATATGTCTTCTGTCGGCAATCAAATGTAGCCTGTCGTAACCCCAACAACAATAAACAAAGGGTTAAAGATAATCAAGAAGATCATGCCAAGAGTTAAAAATAATCAAGTATACCAATCAATCACAAATAATGAAGCAACTACATCCATCAAATTAAGTAATTGAGCTGAAGATCATCAACTAAGATCTATGCTCATCTAAAAATTGCAATTAGCTACACTTGCACAGTTTATTTGTTATCGTTAAGAGCTACAGATTGAGGTAGTTTTAGAATCACATAAATACAATGTGAAGTCTTTATCACATCATCCTCACAGGAAACAACTACGTAAATGTGAAGTAAATGCCTACTAACTTATACTCTAATCCGTATTAGTAGCCAAATTACAGACTTCTCTTTACCTGCACCAAAATAGGCGCGTAAGTATTGATAATGCTTAGTGAAGCGGTCATCCCGTCCCACGGCTATACACACATATGATCAAAGACCTACCGAAATCAATATGCAACACACACAAGCAATCAAGCAAGATAGTGATAGAGCTCCATCACACACACAACACATACAACTTGGACAAACCATAAATCACATCCATATGGTCAAGTCCTAACATACATATCAATCACAAAAGTCTATTGATCACATAGATAAGTCAAGGTCGCACACTCACCTCAATTAAATGGTTGTTAACGGAGAAACAAACACACTTGCTCCTTTGATTTTTGAACTTCAAGGCTTGATTTCTTTTTGCACACAACAATCACCAAGATATCTACCAATATCCTGCCAATATATCACATAACACAATCTCAAAAGATGGATAACAAGCCTTAGACTTGAATTGCTCAAACCACCATTCTCGGATTCCTTCTTCCCAAAACAGAGTTTAACTAATCCGGTTATATCTCTTGATCTAGAAAATATTTGCGCAATTCCTTCGCTCGATATCAAGTTAAGACCCTCAAGAATCTACCTACCGAATTTCAACTCATTCCATAAGGATTTGAGTGCCCAAACCTAACCCGTCGCGATTTGCTCTGTTTTGAGCGGTTTTGGGAGAAAATTCATATCTCCTAAACTACTCAAAGAGACGTGACCAAATTTGGTACATAGATAGAAAAGAGATTGAAGAACTTACACAAAAAAAGTTCAACTCAAAACGGATTAGTTTTCTATCCCGATCGGACCTCCCAATCTGACCCCAAAACTCTGTTTTTATAATCTCTTTCACCTTCTTCTTCTTTCTCCTTGAATCAGCAAGCTCTCTCTCTCTTTTTCTTTCTCTTTCTCTTCTCCTCTCTAGCTCCAAATGATCAAAATATCTCCAAATGAGATAAGGAAGAAGATGATGGAAGCTTATAGAAGGTTATGGAGAAGAGAGATATTCTGTTGGTTTAAATTAATTAAACCAAACCAAATCACTAAACCGGATTTAATTAAACGTACTCCCGTGATTTTAATTAAATTTCCTGTTTCGGTTTAGTTATTTCGCCAAACTTTCCAAAATATTTGAGACATCCATTCGTCCCAAATTATTTCTTTAACTCCCGTCAATAACCCAAAATCACCAATTAATTCCGTTTCAACCAAACAACCCGAAATTAATTAACAACAATTAATCCTTCGATTAATACAACCCATTCACAACTCGTAGGGCTATTACTCGAACTCGATGTTATTCCTAGTTGTTTCACTAACACCCTCGGATCTAATACCGCAAGATCCAACGTGGTTATAAAACGACCAAGCCCGTCGGAATCCAATACCCGGATCCAATAAGCAAAGTCCATCGAGATTTAATCCACAAGACCTCACTCGCTTTACCAATCTAGTAAAACTAAATCCACATAGTCCTAATTGGCAAACCAACCCGTTAGGATTAAATTCACATAATCCTAACCAATCAAGGATTAAATCCACATAATCTTTCGATAAGGATTAAATCCACATAATCCTTATCACCCTAGGATTAAATCCACATAATCCTTATCACCCTAGGATTAAATCCACATAATCCTAGTTAGCGTATGATTAAATCCACATAATCCTACTCGGCTTAGGATTAAATCCGCATAATCCTAAACCGTCTCTAATAGATGAAATCTGCATCATGTATTATTTATCAACGATACATGAAATCCACATCATGTATCATATCACCAACGATTTGATTCAATAATATATAACTTATTATTGAATCTTCCATCAAAATACATCGTCTCCCGCATCTTGCAGGTACAAGTACAAATCAAACGACACTTATACAACAAGAAACAACAACTTGTACCGCAAGAAACATAACAACTTATATCATAAGAGACCGACTCGGGATACGGATGTTACAATTCTCCCCCAATAATTAGATTCGTCCTCGAATCTCAAGTCTCAGCTTGTTCCTTAAACCACTTGGAGAATTTCACTTTTACCCTTCTTTATGGTTCCCAAGTCTTCTCTTCAATCTCGTCACAATCCCACAAGACCTTAATCTCGGGAGTTTTCTTCCTCCCGTCAACTTTGATTCTACGGTCTAGAATCCTCACAGGTCTTGCCTCAACCTTCAAACTCGGTGACAGATCAGGTGGAATCTCCGCTAACACCTGATCATTACTATGCAAGCATTTCTTTAACTTCGAAACATAAAAAACATCGTGAAATGCTCACATAGCCGATGGCAACTCCAGCCTATAAGCAACAGGTCCAACTCACTCCAACACTCGGAACGGTCCCAAATACCTCAGACTCAACTTACTCTCAGAAATAGATCTGTTAGAACTGACACGCCTCATTCCGAGTACGAAAACGGAAAACGCGCGGAAGTCATAAAAATACGAAATTTTTAAAACTTTTCTTAAAACGGTTGAAACTATTCGAGTAAAACCCTTTTTCTTGCGATCCAAGTCAAATACTAACCAACAACTTTCATAACCCATCAAAGCAACAATTCATTCACACCTCTTAACATTATAAAACACAACTTAGGAGTCCCAAAACAGCAATCACCAAGGCATGAGAACAACCATCCAATACCCAAAAAGAAACTCGACAAGGAACTCCTAATCATCCTCTTCTCCTCGGCCTTGGTTCCACGAGCTCCACAACCTATGACTTCTCTTTACCTGCACCAAAAGAGGCGCGTAAGCATTGATAATGCTTTGTGAGGCGGTCCTCCCGTCCCACCGGTTATACACACATGTGATCAAGGACTTACCGAAATAAAAGCAACACAAGCAAGCAATCAACAAGGAATGATAGAGCTCCATCACACACAAACACACACAACTTGGACAAGCCATAAATCACCCATGTGGTCAAGTCCTAACACACATATCAATCACGATAAATCAATGATCACACAGATAAACCACGGTCGCGCACTCACCTTTGCCTTGACGTAATGAAGAGCACACTTTCCCCTTTTTGATAGCTTCAAGCCTTAAGCTTGATTCTCTTTGGCTTCTACTCAACCAACCACCAAGTTATCACCAAAACACCTAACAAGAAGTCACCAAAACGCTTCTCAAAGGGTGACAACAAGTAATCAAACTCGGATTACTCAAAACCCCCAAACCGGATTCCATCTTTTCAAAAACAGGGCTTTAATCACTCAACCATATCTCTTTCCCTAGATCATATTTCGCAATTTCCTTCGGTGGAACTCAAGATAAGCCTTTCAACAACCTATCTACCAAAACTCAGCTCAATCGGTTGAGATTAAGATGTTCAAACGTTTCCCGTCACCAGACTGGTCACAGGTTCCTTCTGTACCAAGCGGTTTCAGGAGATCGTTCGTAACTCTTAATCCAACCAACAAAACTTCGATCCTTCCGGTCAAATCCAAGATAAGAACCTCAAGAATCTATATACCAATTTTCATCTCAAACGGACAAGTTTCGAGTGTTCAAACACTCACCCGAAAACGGTTTAGCGTTACAGTCCGAAAACAGAGCAGTCTTAGGAGAAAATCCGTAACTCCTAAACTACTTGATAATTTTTGACGAAATTTGGCAGAAATTCAACTAAGACCATGAAGAACTTACCCACCAAATTTCAAACCAATCCGAGCTCGTTTGATACTCCGAACGACGCTTTCAAAACTCTCCAGAAACTCTGTTTTCCTCCTTCTCCTACTCCTTCTTCTCCTTCTTCTTCCCTCTCTCTCCCTTTCTCTCTTTCTCCCTTGGCTCGAAAATATCTTCTCTCTAGGAGGTAGAAGAAGTCTCCAGAGAGTTATGGAGAAGAGAAGGATATATTTATGTATATACATATATACATACACATATATGTATATGAATGTTGGTTTAATTAAATTAAACCGAACCGATCCGATTCCGCTAAACCGCAACAATCAATTCTCACAATTAATTTTTCCCATTCGGTTTAATAATTCCATCAAATTTCCCAAATCACCCGAGACATTTCTCCGTCTCACAAAAATATTTCGTCTCTCCCAAAATTCCCGGAATTTCCGCTTAATTCCGTAAAACAATCCAAACCGCTCGGATTACTTCTCAATGATCAATCCTTGATCACTTCAACCCAAACACCGCCCATTTGGCCGTTAATCGAGCTCGATATTATCCATATCACATTTTATCCCACATTTCCGTCAACACTATTCATCCCGCAATTACACTATTCATTCCGCAAAAATACTATTCCTTTTGTAAAACATTATTCCAAACCAATTAATCCAAATTGGTTCTGGAACGATTAATCTCTCGATCCGTCAAACCAATCCTATCCCCGCAAATTATTAATCGAGCTCCACATTATTTTTATTCTCTCAGGAACAAATACAACACGGTGCAAGACTGTTACAACATCAAATAACAACTTGCACCGCAAGAAATGTAATAACTTTTATTACAAGGATCCGACTTGGGATACGGATGTTACAATTCTCCCCCACTTAATAAGATTCGTCCTCGAATCTTAAGACTGCAACCACCTTAGAACCCACTTGGGAGAATCGCACTTCCATCCTCACCTCGGATACCCAAGTTTCCTCGTCAACCCAAACATACTTCCTCATGACCTTATTCTCAGGAGTTTCCTCCCTCCTGTTTAACTTTCAAAACTCCATTCTCTTCCGGAGTTTCCTGCACTACACTCTTGCCAATATGCTTTGCTCCCCCACTTGAGTTCGGCATAATGGCATCATGCAAGGCCTACCATACAGAGCCCCGTATGGTGCCCTCTCCTATACTCACTTGGTAACTGTTATTATGCATAAACTCTACCAAGCTCAGGTAATCGGCCCATTGGCCACCCCAATCTAACACACACATATCCTTCATAGATTTTCGAGAGTCTAAATGGTTCTCTCTGATTACCCGTCATCTGAGGATAACACGCTATACTCATAGGTGAACCATGTGACCACACCATCCCGCTGATGTACTTCCTCGCCAAAACTCGAGTTCCACCTGACTTCTTATGGCGAGAACGTGAACGGACTCGATTAAACGGTCTACAATACCCCTGATAGCATCCTTGCCCCGAGAAAGCAGTAAGTCAACTATGAAATCCATCGTAATGCTATCCCAATTCCACTCAGGAATGGGTACTCTGTAATAACCCGCTCGGGACTTGATGCTCAACTTTTACTAGCTGACCAGTTTCACAACTAGCCACCCGCTTGGCTATACCTCTCTTCATCCCAACCCATGCTAGTACTGTTTCAAGTCTCGGTACATCTTGTCACTCCGGGATGAATCGAGAATCGACTCTAATGTGCCTCTTGAAGAATATCTCTCCTCAACTCCTCATCATTAGGCACACAACCCGACCATTCCCAAGAATGGTTTCATCATTCAAAACCCAATACTCAGACTTCTTGTCCTTAGAAGCCTTAATTAATTCTCATCCTTTCCTTGAGCACATCGCGCTCTACTCAAAATATCAGCCTGGGTAGCCGCTTTAAACCCCAACGGTTCTAACTTATCGGAAACAACAGATAGCATCAAGTACTAATCATACTCACCAAGCCCATAGCATTTCTCTCTCGGTACTTGTAGCTACCTGCTCCCATGCTGCGTTAGAACACAACCCAAACTTAGCCTCGAGTCATCTGCATCAATCACATATGACTCCTTAAGGTCCGGTTAAGCCAACACCGGAGCCAGTCAACATTCCCTCCAGTCTCAAGAAGCTCCCGTCACGCTTCTGAGACCACGTGCCCCAAAATCTGATCCTAAGTGCACCCGCTGCCCTCAACAGTACATACAACCTCAGCAAAACTCAAGGTTCGGATCGTCCACTTAGATCCGTTCCCAAGTGCACTTACTACCTTTAACAGCAACTGTAGCACACAGCTACTCCTAACGACAGTCGTGGTACCACAACTTATAATACTATACCGGTCACAACTCAACAGCCATAACTCATCACTAAGTATATCAGTACTCCCGTCATGACTCACTCTAGCCATAACCGTACTTACACAATAACCCAGCAGTGACTGCAGTCACACCCATATAACAGCTCAACTACCCGTACGGGACTTCCCTTTTCTCATTACAGAGCAGCGCTCTACTCTCGTCAAAGCCCCTAGAGCCATCAATCACACTCGGTGTTGTTCCATCCTCGGTTCCATAACACCCCTGGTTTGTCATCTCAAGATCCTACGTGGTCACCCAACGGCTAACCCGTCGAAATCCAATTGACACAACCTACCCCCGAGGAATAATCGGAATTTATGAAGTTTTTAAAACTTTTCCCAAACAAAACGACCTTGCTCTACAAAACACTAAGGATCGATTGATCTCCCTCAAGAACGACCTTCACCCTGTCCTGCAACCCAAAACAACACTAAGCAAGACACCACTCTTGTAACCAACACTTAAGTATCCAAAAGCTATTTTAGCATAACATTAAACATCATAAGAGATCCAACATTAGCATCCTAAGAACACAAGTTCAAAGACAACACACAAGATCACAAAACACAAAGAAATCAACCCAAAAACCTTCAAACCCGAGATCATTCCTTCGCCTCGGCCTTGGTTCCACGCGCTCCACAACTAAGACTCTTCTTTACCTGCACCAAAAGAGGCGCGTAAGCATTGATAATGCTTAGTGAGGCGGTCCTCCCGTCCCACAGCCACACACACATATAATCAAAGACTTACCGAAATCAATATGCACACACACAAGCAACCAATCAAGAAAGTGATAGAGCTCCATCATGCACACAACACTAAAACTTAGAGAAACCATAAATCACACCCATATGGTCAAGCCCTAACACACATATTAATTACGACAAATCAATGATCACATGTTTGGCCACGGTCGCGCACTCACCTTAAAACGCTGAAAACGGTTAACAATACGAAATTGTTTCCCGTTGATTCTGAACTCCAAAACTCGGTTTCTCTTGGGTCACGTTTCACCCAAGATGTCTACTATCAGCCTGTCAAAATTCATCACAAACCGTTCACAATAGGTTAATCAAACGAGCCTTAAGCTCAGACTGTGAAATCTGCAGTTTTAGAGTTCTTCCCAAACAGAGGTGTACGAATCCTGTCATATCTCTTAAACTAGCCGTTAAAAACATGATCGCTCCGGTCAATCTTACGATAAGACCGTCGAGAACATATCTACCAATTTTCAGCTCAATCGGTTGAGATTAAGATGCTCAAACGTTTCCCGTCACCAGACTGGTCACAGGTTCCTTCTGTACCAAGCGGTTTCAGGAGAACGTTCGTAACTCTTAATCCAACCATCAAAACCTCGATCCCTCCGGTCAAATCCAAGATAAGAACCTCAAGAATCTATCTACCGAATTTCATCTCAAACGGACAAGTTTCGAGTGTTCAAACACTCACCCGAAAACGGTTTAGCGTTACAGTCCGAAAACAGAGCAGTCTTAGGAGAAAATCCGTAACTCCTAAACTACTTGATAATTTTTGACGAAATTTGGCAGAAATTCAACTAAGACCATGAAGAACTTACCCACCAAATTTCAAACCAATCCGAGGTCTTTTAATACTCCGAACGACACTCGCAAAACTCCCCAGAAACTCTGTTTTTCTCCTTCTCCTCCTCCTTCTTCTCCTTCTTCTTCCCTCTCTCTCCCTTTCTCTCTTTCTCCCTTGGCTCGAAAATATCTTCTCTCCAGGAGGTAGAAGAAGTCTCCAGAGAGTTATGGAGAAGAGGGGAGACATATATATATTTACACATATATACATACACATATATGTATGTGAATGTTGGTTTAATTATAATTAAACCAAACCGATCTGACAATTACTAAACCGCACGATCAATTCTCCAATTAATTTTTCCCATTTGGTTTAATAATTCCATCAAATTTCCCAAATCACCCGAGACATTTCTCCGTCTCACAAAAATATTTCTTCTCTCCCAAAATTCCCGGAATTACCGCTTAATTCCGTAAAACAATCCAAACCGCTCAAGATTACTTCTCAATGATCAATCCTTGATCACTTCAACCCAAACACCGCCCATTTGGCCGTTAATCGAGCTCGATATTATCCATATCACATTTCATCCCACATTTCCGTCAAACACTATTCATCCCGCAAAAATACTATTCATTCCGCAAAAATATTATTCCGAGCCGAAACATCCCGAATTGGTTCCAAACGATAAGTCAATCAATACCAACCCCAAGAATTATAATTTGAGCTCCCCATCGTTCCCATTCTCTCAGGAACACAACACGGTACAAACTTTTTACGACACCCGAGTACTAACTTGTACTGCAAGAAATGTATTAACTCTTATTACAAGGAACGACTTGGGATACGGATGTTACAATTCTCCCCCACTTAATAAGATTCGTCCTCGAATCTTAAGACTGCAACCACCTTAGAACCCACTTGGGAGAATCGCACTTCCACCATACAAAAATTCGTATGGTGCCCTCCCCTATACTCACTTGCTAACTGATATCATACGTAAACTCTACCAAGCTCAGGTAATCGGCCCATTGGCCACCCCAATCTAACACACACATATCCTTCATAGATTCTCGAGAGTCTAAATGGTTCTCTTTGATTACCCGTCATCTGAGGATAACACGCTCTACTCATAGGTGAACCATGTGACCACACCATCCCGCTGATGTACTTCCCCGCCAAAACTCGAGTTCCACCTGACTTTCTTATGGTGAGAACGTGAACGGACTCGGTTAAACAGTCCACAATAACCCTGATAGCATCCTTGTCCCGAGAAAGCGGTAAGTCAACTACGAAATCCATCGTACTCCTATCCCAATTCTACTCGGGAATGGGTAAACTCTGTAATAACCCGCTCGGGACTTGATGCCCAATTATCCCAATTAGTGAGTCTCAAGACTAGCCACCCATTTGGTCGCATCCCTATTCGTCCCAACCCAATGATAGTACCGCTTCAAGTCTCGGTACATCTTCGTCGCCCCGGGATGAGTAGAGAATCGACCCTGATGTGCCTTTCGAAGAATATCTCTCCTCAACTCCTCATCATTAGGCACACAACCCGACCATTCCCAAGAATGGTTTCATCATTCAAAACCCAATACTCAGACTTCTTGTCCTTAGAAGCCTTAATCAATTCTCATCCTTTCCTTGAGCATATCGCTCTACTCAAAATATCAGCCTGGGTAGCCGCTTTAAACCCCAACGGTTCTAACTTATCGGAAACAACGGATAGCATCAAGTACTAATCATACTCACCAAGCCCATAGCATTTCTCTCTCGGTACTTATAGCTACCCGCTCCCATGCTGCGTTAGAACATAACCCAAACTTAACCTCGAGGCATCTGCATCAATCACATATGACTCCTTAAGGTCCGGTTAAGCCAACACCGGAGCCAGTCAACATTCTCTCCAGTCTCAAGAAGCTCCCGTCACGCTTTTGAGACCACGTGCCCCAAAAATCTGATCCTAAGTGCACCCGTTGCCCTCAACAGTACATACAACCTCAGCAAAACTCAAGGTTCGGATCGTCCACTTAGATCCGTTCCCAAGCGCACTTACTACCCTTGACGACAACTGTAGCACAACAGCTACTCCTAACGACAGTCATGGTACCACAACTTATAATACCATACCGGTCACAACTCAACAGCCAAAACTCATCACTAAGTATATCAGTACTCCCGTTATGACTCACTCTAGCCATAACCGTACTTACACAATAACCCAGCAGTGACTGCAGTCACACCCATATGACAGCTCAACTACCCGTACGGGACTTCCCTTTTTCAACACAGAGCAGCGCTCTACTCTCGTCAAAGCCCCTAAAGCCATCAATCACACTCGGTGTTGTTCCATACTCGGTTCCATAACACCCCTGGTTTGTCATCTCAAGATCCTACGTGGTCACCCAACGGCTAACCCGTCGAAATCCAATCATCCCCGGATTCGAACGAGTTAAGTCGTCAAACGACCTAGTACATTAGAATCCAATCGCCCACGGATCCTAATATACTAAGTCCGTGAGGTCCAATATCATAGGACCCCACCACGGGCTACCGATCTAGGACGCCGCATATCCTAATCAGTAAACCATCCTGAGATCATGAGATCTCACTCTGGGCTACCGATCTAGGATACCGCATAATGTCCTAATCAGTAAAACCCTCTGAGATCATAAGATCTCACCCTGTTAGGATTATCAGATAATCCAACGTCATTAGAGTCACATATCATATAACTCTAATGACTCGTCATTAGGGTTATATCACCCGACCCCAATGACTCGTCGATAGGATTGACTCTAATGACTCGTCATTGGGGTTATATCACCCGACCCCAATGACCCGTCACTGGGGTTATATCACCCGACCCCAATGACCCGTCGATAGGATTGACTCCAATGACTCGTCATTGGGGTTATATCACCCGACCCCAATGACCCGTCACTAGGATTAAATATTGCACAATCCTATCGACCGCGATATCAGATAATCCAACGTCATTAGAGTCACATATCTTATAACTCTAATGACTCGTCATTGGGGTTATATCGCCCGACCCCAATGACTCGTCAATAGGATTAAATACTGCACAATCCTATCGACCGCGATATCAGATAATCCAACGTCATTAGAGTCACATATCTTATAACTCTAATGACTCGTCATTGGGGTTATATCGCCCGACCCCAATGACTCGTCATTGGGGTTATATCACCCGACCCCAATGACTCGTCAATAGGATTAAATATCGTACAATCCTATCGACCGCAGCCACGTAGTAAGATCAGATGACATAAACCTAAAAATCCCGAACCAAGATGGAACAAACACCGCTCCCAGCTCCCAACACATGACACACCACACCATGTGTCAAACCCGTCGATACATGAAACACTATACCATGTACTCGACATCACTAATACATGCAATGCCCATACATGTATCATCACATTATCAGATGCCTGATAACAACACGCTAATCCCATAAATTCTGTCAACCACAGAATGAGATTCACTGACTCATTATCATCCTCTGAGATCACATCGATACTCACTATCATACCTCCTCACTCTCTATGACAATCTCATCAATACTCAACCGAGGTTAGGCGATATAGCAATCCAAACCCATCTGTCCGAAGTTCCACTGACAATTGCATCAACCTTCACCTGCATACTACTTAAAAAAAATCCACTTTCAGAGATTGGATCGATCGATTCATTCCATGATCGATCGATCTTAAACTCTCTGATACATCCAATCGATCGATCTCCTATTGAGATCGGTCGATCCTCTTCCCAAAATATCCCTGATCACATAACCGACACAAGGGATCGATCGGTCTGTCCTGGGGATCGATCGATCCTCCCCTGTTCTGAAAACAGAGTTCACCGAACTTGAGTAATTCTCACTCCCAAATCACTAAACAACTCAACCAGCCTTCTCATCAACAACACTTCCCTAAATACCACTTAATCCATGTCTCAAGACATCTGAAGGAAGCATTCTAGCATCAAACTTATTCCTCGCCTCTAAAACTCCCCAAATATCTACACCGTTGGGTTTCCTAGCCAATACACTACTCCACCACATATGTGCATCTCCCTCTAAGTGATGCACCAAGAGATCAACTCATACTCTTCCGAACATTTTACAGAGTGGAAATTTCTTTCCAATCTCGACCTCCACTCATCAATTTAATCCCATGCAACCCCATGCATATCCAATGGCGTAATTCACTTAAGACACTCAATATAATTATAAACACATCAACATAACTCAACCAGATAAGAAAAATTCTAACCATTGGTCGGTTTGGAGTTGCTCGGTTCTCCCGACTCGATGTTCGAAGAGTAAGCTGGGGAGTCACCGCAGCCCGCTTAGGTGGTGGTGCTTTTGATCCTCTTCCACCTTGCTGCAACTTAGGACACGAAGCCTTAATGTGCCCCACTTCCTTACAGCGATAACACATCCTGGTGTCGCCTTTCGGGCAGTTAGCCATCCGATGATCTTTACTCCCACACCCATAACATCTAAATTGCCCACTAGAAGCATTCTTAGAAGTACTCTCCCACTTCCTTTTCGACTCTTTCGACATTCGCCACTCTTCCCCGAATTAATGCTAAGAGACTTCTTGGCTTGAGTCTCTGAGTTAGCCACCCTATACTCGGGGTCCTCCGCTCTTGGTGGCTCACTCGCTTCGAGTGGCGCTTCGGGAGCTAGTGCGGCTACCGGCCTTGGTAGTCTATCGAGAATCTGAGCCAACAAGCCCAACACCTGCTCCATTTGATTTGGACCCTCTTGTTGCTGACCTTGTACTTGCGGCTCTCCTTCAGCCGCTTGAGCCGCATCCTTTGCAGCTCCACCATCTCCTGCCTCAGCAATATCCTCGACCAACACTTGGTCTTCACCCCGGGGGTCCGCTTGTTCTATTGGCTCAGTCGGCTCCCGCGCCACTCCTCCTCTATCATTTCCACTTCTTGACATCTTCACAAGCAATCAAACATTCAATACCCCAAAACTTAACAAAACGGAACAAGAAAGAAGTCTTACCGTGGAACCTTTTACCTGGCCGAAGAGGATGATCTCTAACCCAACCCCAAAGCAATCACATAACCACATATCAACAATCACATACACAATCAATCAATCAAACAACACAGGACAAGCAACACTCACAGCATCCTAGAACCGCTACCGCTCTGATACCAAATTGACACGCCTCATTCCGAGTACGAAAACGGAAAACGCGCGGAAGTCATAAAAATACGAAATTTTTAAAACTTTTCTTAAAACGGTTGAAACTATTCGAGTAAAACCCTTTTTCTTGCGATCCAAGTCAAATACTAACCAACAACTTTCATAACCCATCAAAGCAACAATTCATTCACACCTCTTAACATTATAAAACACAACTTAGGAGTCCCAAAACAGCAATCACCAAGGCATGAGAACAACCATCCAATACCCAAAAAGAAACTCGACAAGGAACTCCTAATCATCCTCTTCTCCTCGGCCTTGGTTCCACGAGCTCCACAACCTATGACTTCTCTTTACCTGCACCAAAAGAGGCGCGTAAGCATTGATAATGCTTTGTGAGGCGGTCCTCCCGTCCCACCGGTTATACACACATGTGATCAAGGACTTACCGAAATAAAAGCAACACAAGCAAGCAATCAACAAGGAATGATAGAGCTCCATCACACACAAACACACACAACTTGGACAAGCCATAAATCACCCATGTGGTCAAGTCCTAACACACATATCAATCACGATAAATCAATGATCACACAGATAAACCACGGTCGCGCACTCACCTTTGCCTTGACGTAATGAAGAGCACACTTTCCCCTTTTTGATAGCTTCAAGCCTTAAGCTTGATTCTCTTTGGCTTCTACTCAACCAACCACCAAGTTATCACCAAAACACCTAACAAGAAGTCACCAAAACGCTTCTCAAAGGGTGACAACAAGTAATCAAACTCGGATTACTCAAAACCCCCAAACCGGATTCCATCTTTTCAAAAACAGGGCTTTAATCACTCAACCATATCTCTTTCCCTAGATCATATTTCGCAATTTCCTTCGGTGGAACTCAAGATAAGCCTTTCAACAACCTATCTACCAAAACTCAGCTCAATCGGTTGAGATTAAGATGTTCAAACGTTTCCCGTCACCAGACTGGTCACAGGTTCCTTCTGTACCAAGCGGTTTCAGGAGATCGTTCGTAACTCTTAATCCAACCAACAAAACTTCGATCCTTCCGGTCAAATCCAAGATAAGAACCTCAAGAATCTATATACCAATTTTCATCTCAAACGGACAAGTTTCGAGTGTTCAAACACTCACCCGAAAACGGTTTAGCGTTACAGTCCGAAAACAGAGCAGTCTTAGGAGAAAATCCGTAACTCCTAAACTACTTGATAATTTTTGACGAAATTTGGCAGAAATTCAACTAAGACCATGAAGAACTTACCCACCAAATTTCAAACCAATCCGAGCTCGTTTGATACTCCGAACGACGCTTTCAAAACTCTCCAGAAACTCTGTTTTCCTCCTTCTCCTACTCCTTCTTCTCCTTCTTCTTCCCTCTCTCTCCCTTTCTCTCTTTCTCCCTTGGCTCGAAAATATCTTCTCTCTAGGAGGTAGAAGAAGTCTCCAGAGAGTTATGGAGAAGAGAAGGATATATTTATGTATATACATATATACATACACATATATGTATATGAATGTTGGTTTAATTAAATTAAACCGAACCGATCCGATTCCGCTAAACCGCAACAATCAATTCTCACAATTAATTTTTCCCATTCGGTTTAATAATTCCATCAAATTTCCCAAATCACCCGAGACATTTCTCCGTCTCACAAAAATATTTCGTCTCTCCCAAAATTCCCGGAATTTCCGCTTAATTCCGTAAAACAATCCAAACCGCTCGGATTACTTCTCAATGATCAATCCTTGATCACTTCAACCCAAACACCGCCCATTTGGCCGTTAATCGAGCTCGATATTATCCATATCACATTTTATCCCACATTTCCGTCAACACTATTCATCCCGCAATTACACTATTCATTCCGCAAAAATACTATTCCTTTTGTAAAACATTATTCCAAACCAATTAATCCAAATTGGTTCTGGAACGATTAATCTCTCGATCCGTCAAACCAATCCTATCCCCGCAAATTATTAATCGAGCTCCACATTATTTTTATTCTCTCAGGAACAAATACAACACGGTGCAAGACTGTTACAACATCAAATAACAACTTGCACCGCAAGAAATGTAATAACTTTTATTACAAGGATCCGACTTGGGATACGGATGTTACAAGAACCCTTAAGAATCGCCATCTAGAGATAAACCATATCTCCTACGGTGAATTCCAACTCTTTCCTGCGGTTATCCGCATAACTCTTTTGCCTATCTTGAGCTTCTTTCATATTCAACTTCAGGACTTGGATCTTTTTCGTAGTCTCCTGCACCAAACTCTCGCCAAGCATGCTTCGCTCCCCCACTTAAGTCCAGCATAATGGCGTCCTGCAAAGCCTACCATAAAGAGCCTCATATGGTGCCATCCCAATACTAGCTTGATGGCTGTTGTTATAGGTAAACTCCACCAAATTCAAGTAGTCTACCCAATGGCCACCCTAATCCAATACACACATCCTCAGCAAGTCTTCAAGAGTCTGAATCGTTCTCTCCGATTGCCCGTCGGTCTGAGAATGATAAGCGGTGCTCATGTGTACCTTAGTACCCATCTCCTTCTGAAATGCTCGCCAAAATATCGATGTGAACTTACTATCACGATCCGATACAATACTCACAGGTACATCATATAACCGCATTATCTCATTAATATAATTCCTCGCCAAAACTCTAAGGAAATGAGCTGACTTAGTTAAGCGATCGACTATCACCCAAATAGCATCTTTGCCCTGAGAATTCGGTAACCCAACCATAAAATCCATTATAATCATATCCCATTTCCACTCAGAAATGTGTAAACTCTGCAACAATCCACTGAGAACCTGATGCTCGGCTTTCACCAATTGGCAAGTCTCACAGCTAGCCACCCACTTGGCTACATCTCTCTTCATCCCAACCCAATGATAATACCGTTTCATATCTCGGTACATCTGGGTTGCTCCAGGATGAATCAAAAATCGACTCTTATGTACCTCACGAAGAATGTTTCTTCTCAACTCCTCATCATTAGGCACACAAACCCGACCATTAACTAGAATGGTTCCATTATCAGAAACTTGATATTCTGACTTCTCATCCTTAAAAGCCTTAATCAGCGCCTCATCTTTTTCCTGAGCAGCCCGCACTCTACTCAGAATATCAGCCTGATTAACCGCTTGCAATCCCTAACTCATGAAAGACAACACATAACTGTAAGGTATTGATCATACTCACCAAGTCTTCAACATCTCTTTCTGTACTCGAAGCTATCCGCTTCCTGCTTAAAGCATCAACAACGAGATTAGCTTTTTCTGGGTGGTAAGCTATCTCTAGATCATAATCCTCCATAAGCTCCATCCATCTCCTTTGTCTCAAATTCAACTCAGGCTGAGAACTTATATATTTGAGACTCTTATGATCAGTAAACACATGAACCCTACCACCATACATATATGATCTCCATATCTTAAGAGCAAACACTACTACATCCATCTCTAAATCATGAGTAGGATAATTGCCTTCATGCTTCCTCAACTGCCTTGAATCATAAGCAATAACCTTCCCATACTGCATCAAAACACAACCTAATCCTAACCTTGAAGCATTCGTATAAATCACATACGGCTCCTTAGGATCCGGTAAAGCCAACACTGGTGCAGTAGTCAATAACTCTTTGAGTCTTAAGAAGCTCTCCTCACACTTCTGAGACCACACAAAGGGAACATTTTTCCTGTCAACTTTGTCATGGGTTGAGCAATACTCACAAAACCCTTGACAAACCTCTTGTAATATCCCGCTAACCCAAGAAAGCTTCTTATCTCCGTCGCATTCTCAGGTCTCGGCCGTTCTCTAATAGCCTTAATCTTCTCTGGGTCAACAGAGACTCCACTCTCAGAAACCACATGACCCAAAAATCCAATCTCCCTTTGCCAAAAGCTACACTTGCTCAGCTTGGCAAATAATTTCTGCTCCTTTTGCTTCTCTAACACCTTCCTCAAGTGATTCCCATGCTCTTCAGAACTTTTCGAATACACCAGAATATCGTCGAAAAAGATGATCACAAACTCATCTAAATACTCCTGAAACACATCATTCATCAATCTCATAAACGTTGCTGGTGCATTCGTCAACACAAATGGCATTACTACAAACTCATAATGCCCATATCTCGTTCTGAAGGCCGTCTTCTAAATGTCTGACTCCTTGTTGGGAATCTGATGATATCTAGAAGCCAAATCAATCTTCGAGAACCAAGTAACACCTCTTAACTGATCCAATAACTCATCAATCCTGGGAAGAGGGTACTAGTTTTTTATTGTCACTCGATTTAAACCTCGGTAGTCTATACACAATCGAAAACTCTCGTCTTTCTTCTTCACAAACAAGACGGGTGCTCCCCATGGTGAGTTACTTGGTCTTATAAATCTCTTATCTAATAGTTCCTCCAATTGTTTCTTAAGATCCGCCATTTCTGCCGGTGCCATACGATATAGAGCCTTAGAAATGGGAGCTGTTCCCGATTCTAACTCAATCGTGAAAGGATCCGATCTAGGTGGCGGTAATCCTTTCAACGGTTGAAACACATCCTCCAACTCCCTCACCACCAGAATATTTTGAAGCATTGAATCCCCAACCTCTTCTGGTATCGAAATGGTCGCTAGATATGCTTCACATCCCTTCTCAATCATCTTTTCGGCTTGAATAGCCGAAATCACTAAATTTCTCGAAGTAGGTCTCACCCCCGATAGATAATCATCCTCAAACACCAGTCGACCTCTATAACAATTCAAATGAGCTTTATACTTCCCAAGCCAATCCATACCCAAGATAACATCATAAAGCTCCACTGGCCATACAATCAAGTCAGCTGGTTTCAAATCTCCGGCGATATGAATATCCACATCTTTTATCAAAATATGAGTCTTAAATACTTGACCACCAGCCACCTTCACCATTTTCAAATGCTCACTAGGCTCCTCTCGGAGCCCTCCTTTTTTAACCAATTCCAGAGTAATGAAACAATGAGAGGCTCCAGAATCAAACAACACGTGAGATTTAATCCCTTCCACGTTCAAGGTCCCTACACATAATCTATATGTTAAGACCACCAAAACATCACATAGAAAACTCACAAACACATCAAAATAATTCAATAAAATAAGAATTATAACCAGTGATCGGCTTGGAGTTACTCAGAGAGGAAGCTCTAGGAGTCAATGTCGTCCACTTAGTTTGTGGAGCTTCTGACCTTCCTCCACCTGGCTGTGACTTAGGACACGAAGTCTTAACGTGTCCAACTTCTTTACAATGGTAGCAAGTCCTCAAATAACCCTATGATCTTTGCTTCCACATGCATAACATCCGGATTGTGCACTAGAAGCACTCTGAGAAGTGCCCTCCCACTTCCTTTTCTGTCCTTTAATGAACTTGCCACCTTTTCCTGAACCAAAACTAAAAGGCTTCTTAGCTTGAGTCTAAGAGCCAGCCACCTTAGCCTCCTCCCTTAAACCCTCTTCAATCATGGCCGCTCTTTCAACTAACTCGGCCACCGATGCATAAGTTCTCACAATGCATCCATTCTTTAGCTCCACACGCATATCGCGTAGAAATCTTCTCAGTTGGGCCTGCTCATCCTCAAGACCCCTTCCCGCAAATCTTCAAAGTTGGTTAAACTCCATCTCATATTCTCGAACCGACCTAGTTCCTTGAGACAAGACTAGGAACTCCCCTTCCAGTCTATCCATCGCCTCTTGCGGGAAATATTTGAGGTTAAACTCTTCACAGAAACCTCCCCAAGTATCTACACAGTTGGTTCTCCTAGCCAATACACTTCTCCACCACATATGTGCATCTCCCTCTAAGTAATGCACTGCTAGATCAATCTTGTACTCCTCCGGACATCTCACCTAAAGAAAGTTTCTTTTTAATTTCGACCTCCACTCAACCGCTCCTACCGGCTTTGCATCTCCTTTGCATATGATCCAACACGGTGAGATACGGTGGATTCATAGGTCCAGCAACCTCTTCCTTAACCTCGGGATTCGCCACTCTTGGTGGCTCATTAACTTCGGGTGGCACTTCAGGAGCTGGAGCTGGTACCGCCCTTGGTAAGCTCTCCAAGATCTGAGCCAATGAACCCAACATTTGCCCCATTTGGTTTACCCCTGCCTGTTGCGGAGCCTCAACTTGCGGTTTAACACCAACCGCTTGAGCCACACAACCAGCATCCCCAACATCCTCATCAGCAACATTCTCAACCCCAGCTTGATCCTCACCAATGGGGTTCATATCCTCTTCTGGCTCAGCTGTCTCCCTAGCCACCCTTCGTCTTCCTTTACCTCTTCTTACACCTCTTACCATTTACACAATTAACAAGGTGTTCAATTTCCCAAAATTTTAACAAAACGAAAACAAGAAGGAAGGGTTACCGTGGAACCTTTTACTTGGCCGAAGAGGATGATTCTAACCCAACCCAACAATCAAATAATAACAATCATACATCAATATCAAGCAATCACAGAGCAAGCAAGACTCACACAACACCCTAGAACCGTTTCTACTCTGATACCAATTAATGCGACACCCTACCCCGAAAGACGACAAAACACAGACGCGCGGAAACGATAAAATACAGAATTTTTAAAACTTTTATTAGAACTAGTACTAAACTAACTTAAACTAATCCCTTCTTGGTACTCAACCACGCTAAACCACAAACAAAAATACATGAAAAAAGCTCAGGATTTAAAACAGGGATCGATCGATCCCATCCTTGGATCGGTCGATCTCCACTAGCAAAACAGAGCTGCACAAAATAGAGGAAGACCGATAGATGGATCCTAATCCTGGATCGGTCGATCCCCCTTAAGACCGATTGATCCTTCCCACCTAGAAGGATCTCAAAACTCTCGGGCCAAGATTAACCCTTAAGGATCGATCGATACTCCTTAGGATAGGCCGATCCTTCCCCCTGAATCGACCCGTGAAACTTTCAGGTGGAAAGGGACCACCCCGGATTGATCGGTCCCCCGTAGGATCGATCAATCCTTACCTTCCTGAGAATTTTAGCATCTAAACCAACCTACTGGATCGATCGATCCTTCCCTGGATCGGTCGATCCTCCCTGTCCTGCAACCTAACAACTACAATGGCAAGCAATTGCTCCCATAAGCATGCATATCACTTAATTCATTTACATACAACCATAAACACCAGTGGTAACCATGATAACAAGTCCAAAAATTAACAAAAAAATCAAGTCATATATATACAAAAACAAAAGAAGCGGAAACCCTTTTTAATCAGCCTGATCATCCTTCTCCCTTCGGCCTTGATTCCACGAGTTCCACCCTTCAAGACTTCTCTTGACCTGCACCAAAATAGGCGCGTAAGCATTGAAAATGCTTAGTGAAGTGGTCATCCCGTCCCACAGCTATACACACATATGGTCAAAGACTTACCGAAATCAATATGCAACACACACAAGCAATCAAGCAAGATAGTGATAGAGCTCCATCACACAAACAACACATACAACTTGGACAAACCATAAATCACACCCGTATGGTCAAGTCCTAACACACATATCAATCACGAAAGTCTATTAATCACATAGATAAGCCACTATCGCGCACTCACCTCGATTAAACGATTGTTAACGGGGAAACAAACACACTTGCTCCTTTGATTTTTGAACTTCAAGGCTTGATTTCTTTTTGAACACAACAACCACCAAGCTATCTACCAATAGCCTGCCAATATATCAGATAACACACTCTCAAAAGATGTATCACAAGCCCTAGACTTGAATTACTCAAACCACCATTCCCGGATTCCTTTTTCCAAAACAGAGTTTCACTAATCCGGTTATATCTCTTGATCTAGGCAATATTTGAGCAATTCCTTTGGTCAATCTCAAGCTAAGACCCTCAAGAATCTACTACCGAATTTCAACTCATTCCATTAAGATTTGAGTGCCCATAACCACCATTATACATGAATTCCTCATCATGTGTCAAACCGTCTCTAATACATGAAATCCTAATGGGGGGATTTTCTTTCGATTAACCCGTTCTCAGGTTTCATCCAAGTCTACCCATAGGGTAGTCTCGAGAGTTAAATACATAAGACTGCAAGTGCACAGTCATGCAGTTCTACTAATTATGGGGTCGATACACAAGGACTGAGAATAACACACAGAGAATACAAATCTAAATCTAATCTAACCATAATAGAGATATGAGGGTTGGTTCATAATCTAACATGCATAAAATAAATAAAGCAATAAATTAAACTAACTAATCATAAAATAAATAACATAAATTAAATACATAAAAGTAAATAAACTAAATAGCATAAAATAAATAAACTAAAACATTAAATAAAACCTAAATTATTATTTACAGAGAATTGGGTGAAAGTCAGATTTCAGGGATTCTAGATCTAGGGTTCATGTTCTACCTAACAAGTTTATGTTTATCATTCTAGTGATTTTTCATGTCTTGCTAGTCCACTCTCGTGGTATGCTAGTCTTTACATCCAAACCCACTCTCGTGGCGAATGAACATGCATTTCATACAATCCCATCATCGAATACTAAGTATTCCTAGACTTTTTGGGAAAGGCACACAAAGTGAATGATAGATCTATTTCCAAAATACAGTCCACTCTCGTGGCGAAGTAGTCCTAAGATCTTAATCTAACTTGATCAGGGCTAGATCAACGTTTACTCTATCAAACAACAAACTCGATACAAGCTAATACTCCCAACTATGCAGATATGAGATCTCTACCCACTCTCGTAGCGCAGGGAATATCTAATAGTACAACCACACCTACTCGATTCGGTTATACACTTAAGCATCACCCATAAGAGAATACTTAGCATTAAGATGCATAGAAAGGTAGCTAGATCGATTAAGAACAATCAAACATATATTAAACCCTAAAAATAGATCCCATCATCGACCACCACCCTAGTGGTCTAAAATAACTACTCTAAAACAAAAGAGAAGAACTAAAAAGAAGAACTCTTTATTAGATATGAAAGGGTGGCTACAAAGGATAAGAGATAGTAAAAATTCTTAGGGTAAAAAGTGTGTCCTCTTTCCAAGTGAGATTACAAGTGATTATATAGTATTAGGGTTTTTTAGAACTCTCCAATTCCTCCTTATCATGTTTCTAGAAGCCTAAAACTCGAGATGACAAGTTGCCCAAATCATATCTCGCCACGTAGAAAATTTTCCAAATTTTTCGGAGGCCAGAATCGACCCTAATAGGTCGATGCTAGGGTCGACTCTGTGCCCCTTCCTTTGACAAGTCGATTCTTCCTCCGAGACTTTTCTGGAAATTCTTCAGACGACACATCAACCCCCACAAGTCGATTCTGGGGTCGATTCTGCCCTCTCCGGACTCTGTGCAATCTTTCCCTGAATGTGCAAGGTCCAAGCAATGTCACCAAACCTCCCGAAGGCTTCAATAGGCTCCAAAAACATTTCAAAACTCATGTTTAGCTCTAAGTACCTAAAAACATATAAACACATGCAAACACACTAAAACTATACTAGATGTTAGTTATAAAGCTTAAAACTAATTTATTTCAATGCATAAAAACATGTAAAATACGATGCTATCAAATCCGCATCATGTATTATTTATCAACGATACATGAAATCCACATCATGTATCAAATCACCAACGATTTGATTCAATAATATACAACTTATTATTGAATCTTCCATCAAAATACATCGTCTCCCGCATCTTGCAGGTACATGTACAAATCAAACGACACTTATACAACAAGAAACAACAACTTGTACCCCAAGTATCATAAGAGACCGACTTGGAATACGGATATTATATATACTGTTGGAGAAGCTGACGAATCGCATAAGCTGTGGAGTTGGCGGTTCCCAGCTTGCTAGAAATCTCATAATCGTAGGTTCGTAGCCCACCAATTTACCCATCCACTTGTTGTTCCAGGGTCAGAATGCATTGTTCAAGCAAGCAGCGGTGGCTTCTTTTATCCGTGTGGATGCAAAAGTTATTTCCTTATATAGCACACAGCCAAAAAATATGTGAGAATTTTATTCTGGAAAATATGTTCGTTTGTATATTTTCAAAATTGTGTTTATCACCATAATTGCGAAGTGTTTTTCCACCAAGATTGTAGAATCACGTTTCCTTGCAAAATTGAGACTTCGTATTTTTCCGCAAAAATTGTGGAATCACGTTCTCGTCAAAATTGCGAAAATGTTTTCTGCTAAAATTGCAGAATTGTGTGTTTCACGCCAAAATCATGAAATCACATTTTTCGAGCATAATTGCAGAATCGTATTTTTCTGCAAAAATCATAAAATCGCATATTTCACCAAAATTACGGAATCAGTTTTTTTTTTCAGCCAAAATTGTAGAATTATGTTTTCTTGCCCAAAATAACGAATTTGTTTTTCATAAAAATTACAAACTCGTCTTCTCCTATCAAAATTTTGAAATCGCTAATTTAGTGGAAAAACACGATGTTTAGCGACAAAACAAAACTTTGGCGATTATTGATGCAAAAAAAATAGTTTTCCAGTTTTTGGTGGAAAATTTTTGATTATGGCCTTAAAGTAGAAAATATAATTTATTTAGAATAATGATTTTTCTAATGTATTTAAAAATAATTAAGTCTTTTATTTTAGTTAGGAAGATATGAATCATATGATTAAACATTATTTAATAAAAATAATCACCATAAATATGTTGAAATAGGTAACCATTTAGTTTTGTTAAAAACCATTTAATAAATGGGTCTTAATGGAGTAACTCATCTTTAACCCCATTTATCTTTATAGATAAATAGGTCTATATGGGTTTATTTTCTTACAACCCATATATTAAATGGAGTTTATTTTCTTACAACTCATTTATTAAATGGAGGTGGAATACCTAAATTAACATCCCTAGTTATACCTCAACAATAGACAAACTAATATATTCCATATACAAAAGGATATTAACAATTAACAATTTAACTTGGTAGACAACATCATAAATTCCGTGGACAATAGTGTTAATCGAGTAGACAAGCTACACTACAACAATAGTCAACCTTATACATTTCAATGACAAGATGAGAAGAAGAGGAGAAAAGAATGTCCTTGTTCAAATTGAGATTAGCTTTAGGGTTTTCACTAGTGAAGTGAAGATGCTATGTATTTGTTCAATCACGGAGGCTCTAACAAATCAGTAGGGGTGGACAAGATATCCGGGATCCAGGATCCAATCAGCGGATATCCGGATTCGAATCCAAAAATCCAGATATCCGGGCGAAATGGATCCAGATCCGGATAGTAAAATCTCAAAACGGATCCGGATCCTGATATCCATATTTTAGGGTCCGGATATCCGGATCCGGATACGTTTATTTATATTAATTTTTTAATTATATTAATAAATGTTCGAATATATTAAAAATATATTTATAAATTCAATGAAATAAAATTAAATATTATTATAATATATATTTAAAAATATATATATTATAAATTTTATTATTATTTTAAATATTTTATTTTTTTACTATTTTTTTCAAAGATTCGGATCCGGATATCCGGATCTGTCCACCCCTACAAATCAGTGCTTTAAGCAGAAGAGTTTTCTCGTGGGCATGCTCAGCTTCAAAACCAATGTTACTGGGAATACTCACTCACTTGAAGAAAACTAGATGTAAATTGTTTTTGAGATAATTTCTAATTTTTCTTCGATGGAGATTCCTATTGAATCTCTACAAAACAGATGGGGGAAACATTAAAGCATGTACAGTCTTCTTGCCAAGATAAAAGATGTACATTTTGAGACAATTGTTTAAAACAACCTTCATCATATGTTTTATTACTAGACCAACCTCTTTGATTCCTAAAATTTGAGAGTTGGGTAAAAAGACACAAAAACAAGTCCTTTGATTTTTTTATTACACAAATGCCATTGTTATAAACTTTTTTTTTTTTTTGAAAAGGCGACGGGAGAACGGCGATTTCGGTAATTCGAAATCGCCGTGGAGAATGTCGACGGCGCAGCTGACGTCTCCGACGATACAGATGGTGGAGGACGACGACGAAAGACCACCGACCAGAAAGAATGACGAGGAAGATGAAGTTGACCCTTTGTATTCGTCGTCGTGACTTTCGTTGCTAATATCGAGATGGTAGACTTAGGAGTTTGAGACGGTAGACTTTGGATATATAATTGCGGTAGACTTGAGTAATATTGTTACGGTAGACTTGAGGATATATAGTTACGGTAGACTTTAGGATATATAATTACGGTAGACTTATAGATAGCGATACGGTAGAGTTTATGACATTTGGAGGGAAAACAAAAAAAAACGGTTGGGTTACTCGGGTTTTATTAAAACACGGTAGACTTTAGACAATGACAAGACTTAGGACAATTACTGTTACGGTTAGCAAAAATTTGAGGGGAAGTTGATGATAAGATGTCTTCATCTTTATTTGAGGTTTCAGAATAAAAATTTTTACTTTTCTGAAATTCTCTGCCGGCGATTCTGCATTCTTGTGAATCTCAGGCGGACTCTCCACCGTCTTCTCCGGCATCTTCTAGTCTTCACGGCCGGCTTCTCGTCTTTCGGGTGGCTTTTATTCTACTCTTCGGCGTCTTTTCCCACATCTTTTCGTCTTTTTCGGCATCTTCTCATCTTCGCGTGCGTCTTCTCGTCATCTTCGGCGTATTCTCCTCGTGTCCGGCGTATACTCGTCATCTTCGGCATCTTATTCGTCTTACCCGGCATCTTCTCCGGCTAAATTATGTACGTTCTCTTCCGCTTATCGTATCGTATCTTTGTCTCACTTGGGTTATGAAATTTTGATTAATTTGTTGTTTGTTGAAAATTTTGTCTTGAAAAATTTGTGCTGTGGTAGACTTAAATTTTCGTTGCGGATGACTATACTGTCTGTTGTGGTAGAGTTAATGGTTTATGTTATGGTAGACTTAACTTGATGGTAGACTTAATTTAACTTAATTTGACGTTATGGTAGACTTAATTATTTATGTTGTGGTAGACTTTATAATTTATGTTTAGACTTATTGATTTATGTTATGGTAGACTTAAATTTATGTTATGGTAGATTTTTAATGATGTTGTTCTTCCTTTTTTTTCAGGTCTGAATCCAACACTGAAGAGTACCCTCCTAGACTCTATGCACCCGGCAAATCAACTATCCGGAGAAGAAGTATTTCGCACTTTTGCCATTTAACTGACTTAAAGGAGCTTCAAGATGCAATTGGTACCGCTGTTTTCAACGACATAATGAACAACTCGCAAATCGGAGTCATGCTGAAGCTGGCTGTTGGGAATTTTAATTGGTGCACCAAGGTTGTCTAGTATTTCATAAGCCACCAATTAGCGGTTAATAGGCCATATGAATTTTGGTCATTAATTGCCGGTCGCCCGGTCAGATTCTCCCTCTTTGAGTTCCAGGCGATTACAGGCCTAAATTGTGATCCCATTGACCCTGAAGATTCTTTTGAAGGGGATCACACCGAGTTATGGGGGCAACTGAATGTTCCATCTCATCTGGGACCTTCGTGGGAGGAAATGAATGTTGTTATAGATAAATGCAGAGATTTGGATTCTCAGACTAGGAGAAAGGTGGGACTACTGTTGCTGATAGTAGGTATTTTTGGTCTGCATCGCAATAGCAGACTACCTTTAAAATACGCCAAATGCGTCATAGATGATGAAGCCTTCGAGAAAGTACCATGGGGTTGGCTCTCATTTAAGGCACTTATACACTCCATTAAATCTTTGAGAATGGATGGAACCTCAATGTCAATTTATGGATGTGTGCATGCGATGCAAATATGGGCGTACATGGCTGTTCCAATACTTGGGGAACAAACAGGGAGACTTAATCAATTGGTTGGAGTTCCTCCTCTCTTACAGTGGGATGGCGGACGCACACGTGCCCCAATTGAGGACATTATCAAGTCCGATAAGGAGGGAAACAATAAGGTTTGGTAAACGTTTAATCATGGTTGATCTTACTGTATGTTATGGTAGACTTAACTGAATGCTATGGTAGCAATGGTAGATTTACTGAATGTTATGGTAGACTTAAGCTGAATGTTACGGTAGACTTAGCTGAATGTTATGGTAGACTTATGGTAGACTTACATAAAGTTCTGGTAGACGTTACTAAATGATATGGTAGACTTAACTGTATGCTATTGTAGACTTAACATTCGTGTTTACTGTTTATTTGGTGTAGGTACGAGTTATGCACTTACTCATTGGGAAGGATTTGGAGGAATCCGGAGTTTCCAGAAGATGAGGGAATAGTTGATCATAAGCTGCACAATATGCTGCGTGATATCTTAGCAGGGACCTTAGATGAAAGCAGATGGGGAGTAGATGTTATGTCCCCAAAACAAACAAAGAGGAAGACAAGAGAGATTATAGTTGTACAGGACAAGAGGAAATAAAAAAAACCGGTCAGCACAGTCCGACATTCTGAACGGGAGGAGAAGAGTGGGATTGAAATATCCCTTCTAGCCGAGATGAGAAAGATTTTTGCAAGATTGGGAACAATTGAAGAAAATTGGCGTTCTGACCGCCTCCGAATTACAAAAGTGGAGGATGCTTTGGCCAGAGAAGATGCAACTCCCAAAAATGCATCAAGCAAAGATGCATCTAGTGGGACTGGTAGAGTAGATGGTGGTGCTTCAGTAGAGAATGCTACCAGTGCGATACGTAAGTCTCTATTCTAGTAAAAGTGCTTCCCTAAGTTACCTGAGTGTCAAGAAAGTATTAGTTTTGATACTAGTCATTGTACTTGTATACAGTTGAGTTTGATTGACATCATAGTAGCGTTGTATTAGAGTTGTTGGTACTTGAGAAATTTTTCTCTTTCTATGGTTGGTAGACTTTATTTTTTAAAATAAAAATACTCATTTTATTAGTAGCTTCCCTAAGTTACTTGAGTGTCAAGAAAGTATCAGTTTTGATACTAGTCATTGTACTTGTACACAGTTGAGTTTGATTGACATCATAGTAGCGTTGTATTAGAGTTGTTGGTACTTGAGGAATTTTTCTCTTTCTATGGTTGGTAGACTTTATTGTTATTCACGGTAGACTTTGTTATTGTTTACGGTAGACTTTATTATTGGTTACGGTAGACTTGATTGTTATTCACGCTAGACTTTGGTAACGATTTCTTACAAATTGACTCACCTTGCATACAGTTGTGGATGGAAATGTTTGGTACAGTACCACCAAAGGAGCAGAAAAAATCTGCAGAGAAGGGAGAGCGCAATCAGCCTCCGCAATCAGTGCCACCTATTTCGTTTGTAGACATCAGTGGACAAGAGACACCCCCCGCGAAAACACTGGCTCAACATCTGCGAATAGATGTTCCAGAATTACAAAACACAAGCTCGGGCTTGATGGAAAATCTTTTTGAAATGGCACTAAAAAAGTATGATCCGACTCAGAGACTGAGTCGTGGTTTGAATGAGACACCGGTTTTAAAGCAAAGACAAAGAGTTCCTCCACCCAGTCAAATTTCCCCTTACATCGGATGCTCAATAGTGAGGCGCTTGCTCAAACAATCGTATGACCCTTTCGAACCTGTTGAACCTGTTCGGGTCATGAACCTCCATGACTTCATTGAGGCAGACCTGTAAGTATTTAAGTTATGGTAGACTTGAATTAAATGTGATGGTAGACTTATATACATTATGGTAGACTAATGATATGGGATGGGGTAGACTATAGTTATAGGTTTTGGTAGACTCGGTTATATGTGATGGTAGACTTGGTAGACTCGGTTATATGTGATGGTAGACTTGTTTTGTGTGATGGTAGACTTGTTTTGTGTGATGGTAGACTTAAGAGTTTATTTATGTAACGGTTCACTCTGTCATATGTGATGGTAGGCTTTTTGTCATAGGTGATGGTGGACTTAATGATTCTAACTAATTTGACACAGGTGCCTAGAGCAATACGATCCGAGAGTTGATTTATTCTTACGGATCATGACACCCAAAGAACAATGGAAAGAGGAGAATTTTGGTTGGCTAAATACTGAGGTAAATGTATTTAACATTGTCAAATACTTGTTCTATTGAACTACCACTTAGTTCCTCTTGTTCCTACTGCAACATATGTCTATAGGAATGTCTTTCTTCAGAGAAAGAGATAACCAAAACCCTAGTCCTTTCCATCCCAGGATTTCTTTCATCGACCCTTTCTTTACAAATGTTTGGTGTCACGACTATTCAACACTCTTTGTAAAAAATGAGAAGGCGTGGACGTTCACAGAGGGATATTTAAAGTTGTACAGTGGTGGCAGGCAGGCGAAGAAAAAATGGGTAGAAGACGTCGACACCTTGTACATATGCCATAATATCAATGATCGTCACTGGATTAGTCTAGAGGTGGACTTACCCAAGAGGAAGATAACCGTATATGATTCTATCGTCAGTGCTTACGAGGATTCCATCATCGTCAACCAGTGTCGTCCATATGCCCGTATGATTCCCCTTCTTCTTAAGCAGCTCTCTCCCGCACCCGCGAGAGAGAAAAAAAAAAATGTCGGTTGCTGCCTTCACTGTGTATAGGAGGAAACAAATACCTCAGAACTTTCAAAGTGGCGACTGTGGGGTTTATACTTTGAAGTATATTGAGTGTCTAGCTCTTGGGCGGGGTTTTGAGGGCCTTTCTGATGCTACAATCCGCGATATACGCTTGAAATATGCAGCTGATATCTTTGCAGAGAGACCACCCGAGGGTCCTTCGTTCAGTGATCCAAACCCAAGGGTTGCTGAAGGTAGTAAGGATGCAATGATATCAGGTTTGCAACCTGTGGGTTGAACGGTGGATTATGATGGCAGTGTTGATAGATTTTGTATTTATGTTATGATAGATTTTGTATATACGTTATGGTAGACTTGGTATTTATGTTATGATACACTAAATCTATGAATGTAAGAACTAACAATCTTAGATTTTGTAACCAACCAAAGCAGAGTGATACATTAACAAACAAGGATACATTAACAAACAAGACGGATGTTACAAATACAAAACAACAATGGAGATTTAACAAAGAAGGGATTAAACAAAGTTTATTTGGATGAAAGTCTGGTTCGGAATATAATACAACTATGATTTTGCAACACATTCCGACTGTTGTGGCCTCCTTGATTGCATTTAGAACACAAATGTTCCTTTCTCTGGCGTTTTTTACTCATTGCAATCTCCATTGCAGCTTTAATTCGTGACTTCTTAGGTCGACCTGCCTTTTGACGGTCATCCACACGAGGAGGCTTACAAACCTTCATAGCAACTTCATCCGGGATAGGAAGTGCATCATCTCTTGGCATTACGCTCATATTGTATGCATATGCTAAGTTATTATTGTGATAGTACGAGTGGCAAAGGGTGATCCGTGAAATCTTACATGTCTCCGCAGCTGCTATAGCATGGACGCAAGGAATTTTATCCAAATTGAATCTACAACAAGTACATGTTCTCTCAGTCAAGTTAACAATGTGCAAGGATGTTCCATTGGACACTTCCGGATGATGCGCATCTATCTCTTGTACACCATATTGCTTTGCATTCTCGACTCTAACCTGATCAAATTTGAAAAATCAACCATCACATTATGAAATAATCTACCATAACATTAGGTAAAGTCTACCATCATAATATGGAGATTTATAGTCAGATAGAGTATAATGACGCTCAGATTAGCTACCGTGTACAATCACATAAATTAAGGATATCATCAAAAAACCTAAAGTCTACCATGATAATAAATTAGTCTACCGTCACCTTACCTAAAATCTACCAGATGCTTCCCAAAAGTCTACCATCATAACAATAACAATAACAATATTGAAACAAGGAAATTTAAAGCAAGATAAACTAAGTCTAGCATCTGATGTACTAGCGTACAATGAGATAAACTAAGTACATCATCACCGTGTACCTAGTCTACCATTGATATTCACTAAGTCTACCGTGATATTCACTAAGTCAACCATTACTAACCTGGAGGAGATTTTCAACTGCTTCTGTAAGCACTGTTGTCACTCCAGCTGCTTTTTTTCTCCTCTTTGCGAACCATCTTGTCAACATCGACCTTATGGCTTCCAGAAGTGGGACAATTGGTTCACCTCTTGCTGGGGATAGCACTTTATTAATCGATTCAGCTATGTTGGAGGTTGTAAAATTGTATTTATTTCTGGGAAAGTGCACACGGCTCCACAAACGTACATCCGCGCGAATCAAATAATCATGAAGGGCGGGATGCACATTTTCAATCTGCGCTGACAGGGCATTAAACTCTGGAACTGTATATGCAGTAGCGGCCTTCTTCACTAGTCCTAAACATGCCTTTCCTTTGAATTTGACCAAGATGTTCTTATGCAAATGATATGTGCATATACCGCGAGATGAAAGTGGGTATACCTTTTCTATCGCTCTTGATATTGACCTATGCCTATCAGAAATAATGGCAAGTCTTTCGTTATCGGGGATAACACGTTGTAGTTGCGTAAAGAACCACTCCCAAGACTCATCATTCTCAGTATCAATGATAGCAAAGGCTAATGGAAATATATTAAAATTTCCATCTTGGGTAGTTGCGACAAGTAGGGTACCCTTGTATTTCCCATGCAAAAACATACCATCAACAACTATAACTTTCCTCATGTAGATAAACCCTTCAATGCTGGCTCCAAATGCAATGAAAAGAAATTTAAGCTTGTCATATTGGTCAACATCAAGCTTAATAACTGTCCCAGGATTAGCTCGCCTAATCATGTACAAGTAACTTAGTAGTTCTTCGTATCCATATTCTGGACTTCCCTTTATCAATTGTCGTGCAAACTTTAAAGTGCGATTTGCCTTCCAGTACCCAACCCTTAGTCCGTAGCGTTTTGTCAGACCATTAGCGACAAGATTGGAGACCACCTTCGGTCCAACTGAACCAACAAAATTTGCGTATAGACGGCCAAGTATCTCAGAGGTAGCTTGTCGATATCGGCCAGAACACTCTGTCACAGAACATGTGTGCTCCGCCACGTAAACTTTAATATGAAATTGGGGACCATCTCCAACGATCGTAACCCTAACCCTCCATGTACATCCTTTTACCCAACACCTTACCGTATACAAATCTGGTGTTGTATGGTCCACATCGAAGTCAAATTTCTGCAAAACTGAAAGAATCTTCAATTTCAACTCCAACTCATCCTTTGTGGAGTAAATATGGCCAACATCTAACACTACTGAAAACAATTCCAATTGCCGACACTCAATTTCCTTTTTTAATTTTCTTTTTTTTTGGTGGGAGAATTTCCTTCTCATCCTCGTCATCTACAAACTTTTTACCCATACCGTAGTCATCGTTAGAGCTTGCCCCATCCGGGTCATCGCAGTAATCAAATCTGTATTCATCATCTTCTTCAACTTTTTCTTGGTGGACTTGTTCCCTTTTCTTCTTCGTAACGTTTTCTTCTTTCGTTTGTTGACTTGCTCCACTTTTCTCTGTGAGCTCCACACAGAGACGCATCGTACATGTCTTTGCTTGCGTCACAAAGCCTTCCAATTGACGAGAACTCCCAACTAAAACCGGTGGTGTATCATCGGGCAAGTTTGGAAAACTCCGTTTCGATAGCATATAGCTCAATTTGAGCTCAAAATTACGATGATCCAAGCCAAATTCATCAAATACCACACCCACCAAATCTCCATAGGTGGTATCGCGATCAACTCCTACTAGTTTACACCCTCTTGTGTTGTCAACACTGAAAATCCAACGACTTTTCTCCCTTCTCCAACCACCGCACACTAATATAATTTGCTCCATGAAAAAGAGAATGAACAAAATTTGGGAAAAATGAAAGAGACAGCACAAAATTTCGACAGAGATGAAGGAGAATTGATTTCTAACCGTTCTGTCACTGTATCGAAAAAAATAAAGAGGATCAGGGAGAGAGACAACAGCAGCTGCCCAAATAAAAGCTGATGCTATCCTAGTTCGGTTAGGACAAAACAGTCTTTTCATACTCTAAGTCTACCGTCACTGTCACATAAATAACTCTATCAAACTGGTAGAGTTTATTATTGAATGGTAGATTTTAAAAACAATGGTAACCACGCGGTAGACTTTCCTAGACTTTAATAAATATATAACCACGCTCTCTCGTTCTTCTCCCAGATTAGGGTTTTTTTTTTCTTCTGCTATTGCGTAACTTGGGCTTCCTCACAAACTTCGCCTACTCCGTCATACTACTCTCGCCGGATCTACGGTAAGTTACTCTTCTTTGTATTCTCCATCTTCTTCTTATTAGTTCGTCTTCTTCCGATTCTTCGTCTTCGTCTTCTCGTCAATGTACTATCTTTTCGTCATCTTCTTCGTCGTGGGTAAAAAGATTCGTGCTCTTCTTCGTCGTCATCTTCCTCCTCATCTTCGTCCTCGTCTTTGTCGTCATCGTCGTCCTCTTCTTTTTCTTTGTCGTCGGGCGATGTCTCTTATCGTTTCGGGCGTATCTCTCTCTCTCTCTCGCTCTCTTGAACTCTCACTCTTTCTCGCTCCATCGATTTCTGGGTAGTGTAGTACATTTCGGATACAGATATGGTAGACTTATGCTGTATGTTTTGGTAGACTTCGCTTTATCTATGTTATGGTAGATTTTACTGTTTGTTATGATATGCTTACGATATGTTATGGTAGACTTGACTCTATGTTATGGTACTTGACATGTTTCTCTATTTTTAGCCAAGATGAGCGACGAAAGCAGTGATGAGAACATCAATCCCGAGATTATACAACGAGAGGAAAGGGCTAGGGCGCGGAGGGATGGTGAGTATGGAATATCCCCGCGCTGTTTTTTGGTGGAAAAGCAATAATCATAACCTCATTCACCGCAACCAATCCGGGCAGAAGATTTTATTCTTGCGAGAGGGTCGATGTAAGCATATGCAGAAAAACATTTTCTCTTGTTCTTTGTTAGAATTTAGAATTTTATGTGAATATTGTTGTTATTCGTTCTTTTTTCTAGGATAACGGTTGCCATATATGGAAATGGTGGGATGAGGCAATCATGGAGGAGATCCAGGAGCTGAAAGAAGAAATTTCGGACCTACATGATCGGATGAGATATTACACTCTTGGAGACAATGACGAGATTGTTGATCCGAGAATGATGTGGCGCAATGTCATAGTTCATAGAGACCAAATCTGTTTACTCAAAGATATGATCCAGGGGCTTGCTCTTAGCTACGGCGAGCTTACGGAGGAGATTGTTTGCACAAAACGTTTAGGAAAGGACAAGGAGATGAAGCTTATGGTAGGTATTGGCATTGCGGTTATTGTTATGGCCGTCCTTGTCTATTTGTTTGTTTAAGTACACCAGTATGTTTGTTGTTTTTTGTTGTTATTATGGTATGTATGTGAACTTAAACCATCCAACGGTATGCTATGCTATGTATGGAACTTTAATGACTTTTTGTACGTACTAAGTGTTTTAATATTAATACTACCTTCTACGCACAAAGTGTTTTCAGTACACACACACACAAAATGAAAGAATATAGAAGAGGAATGTGCTAACTCCAATAAGCGTATAAGAGAAGGACTACAACTGGCTGAAAACACTTACCATCCAGCAATCCATTTGATAAGATAGTTGAGACAATAACATTTGCTGAGGAGAGGATTAGGCTTCATTTTGGACCTTTTGTCACTCTGGCTATCCAAGCAATCACTGTAACAAGGGAGGTAGATCATGGTCTTGTAATAATTTCTGATTCAAGTTGTAAAGAAAGCAAATATTGGATTCAAATCTTGTGAAAAGTATCAAGTTATTAAGTGTACACCCCAAATGGAGGTAAGCAAATCTACCAAAGGAGGTAAAACGTCTACCACCATAAGAGGTAATCAACTCAACTCACTCTACCATGATTCACAATAAAAGTCTACCCCAATGGGAGGTAAGAAACTCTACCAAAGGAGGTAAAAGTCTACAATAAAGTCTACCACAATGGCAGGTATTAACTCTACCGTGATTCACATTAAAATCTACCCTATCGGAAATATAAACTCTACCAAAAATTTCGTAAGTCTACCAACTTAAGTCTTCCACTATACGACGCAAGTCTACCAACATTCAATAAATCTACCGTGTCAGAACAAAGTCTACCATAACCAATTCCTCCGCAAGTCTACCATCATTGAGAACTTAAATCTACCCCCTGGTCAATAAATCTACCGTCGAGTGCCTTAACTCTACCAAGAATTCGGAAGTCTACAAAAAAAAGTCAACAAGTCAACGCGGGTAATAAAATCTACCATCACATAAAACGTATGTCTACCGTTTCATTAAAAGTATATCTACCGTAACATGAAAACGTAAGTCTACCTTGTCTGCATGCATAGGTCTACCGTAACAATGTAGACTTATCTAAGAACTCTACCGTTACAGAGAAAAACAAAGTCCACCGTAACATTTCAACTAAACTCTACCGTTTCGTTTACGATAAGTCTACCGTCAAATCTGGTAGACTTTATCAAGTAAGTCTACCACTTCATAAGTCTACCAACCTAAGTCTTCCACTATACGACGCAAGTCTACCAACATTCAATAAATCTACCGTGTCAGAACAAAGTCTACCATAACCAATTCCTCCGCAAGTCTACCATCATTGAGAACTTAAATCTACTCCCTGGTCAATAAATCTACCGTCGAGTGCCTTAACTCTACCAAGAATTCGGAAGTCTACAAAAAAAAGTCAACAAGTCAACGCGGGTAATAAAATCTACCATCACATAAAACGTATGTCTACCGTTTCATTAAAAGTATATCTACCGTAACATGAAAACGTAAGTCTACCTTGTCTGCATGCATAGGTCTACCGTAACAATGGTAGACTTATCTAAGAACTCTACCGTTACAGAGAAAAACAAAGTCCACCGTAACATTTCAACTAAACTCTACCGTTTCGTTTACGATAAGTCTACCGTCAAATCTGGTAGACTTTATCAAGTAAGTTTACCACTTCATAAGTCTACCAACCTAAGTCTTCCACTATACGACGCAAGTCTACCAACATTCAATAAATCTACCGTGTCAGGACAAAGTCTACCGTAACCAATTCCTCCGCAAGTCTACCATCATTGAGAACTTAAATCTACCCCTGGTCAATAAATCTACCGTCGAGTGTCTTAACTCTACCAAGAATTCGGAAGTCTACCAAAAAAAGTCAACAAGTCAACACGGGTAATAAAATCTACCATCACATAAAACGTATGTCTACCGTTTCATAAAAAGTATATCTACCGTAACATGAGAACGTAAGTCTACCTTGTCTGCATGCATAGGTCTACGTAACAATGGTAGACTTATCTAAGAAACTCTACCGTTACAGAGGAAAACAAAGTGCACCGTAACATTTCAACTAAACTCTACCGTTTCGTTTACGATAAGTCTACCGTCAAATCTGGTAGACTTTATCAAGTAAGTCTACCACTTCATAAAAAAACTAAAGTCTACCGTCATTCTCTAGTAGACTTTATCGTCCGAGCTCTTAAGTCTACTGTCATAGCTCTGGTAGACTTAAGTTTTCGCGCGCTGACGTGGCAGAAATTCATTAATGGCATTTTTGTAATTACGTTTTTTGTCACCAAACGAAAGGAGGGCAAAACGGCCATATAAAACAGATATAGGTTGGTTTTGTAATATTGAAATATTAAGGTCGTTTTAATAATAAAATTCAAAAATATGAATTGTTTTAGCTATCCACCCTTTATAGTTACTACAAGAAGAAATGGTACTGTGTATAGATGTTAAGGAGGGGTTTTCATAAAAGAGTGGAATAAGAGTAAAAGAGCTCTTTGTGCTCCTGACTTCTTTCTCACATAGTATCTTCAATCTGGCTTTGTTGGATTGCTCGAATTTAGTAATTTTATAGGTTAATGAATTTTAACTAATTTGAATGTTGTTAAAAGAAAATATTTTTTTTAACTAAATGTTTCATCATATGCTTCTTGAGTAAGACAAGATTAATAACAACTCACATTTCCAGTAACTTTTTGCATTCCAACAATCTTTGTAGAATTCACGATCTTTGATGCAGAGGAGCTCTGCCAATATGTTTAACCTGTGGACAAGAACAATGCAAAAGATTTGCTGAAAACTACACCACAGAGTAAGAGATACTGAAATTATCAATCTCTTGATGAGATGGCCATTTTTCTGTTGTGACGTACCGAAGGTGGAAGAAGCAGTAGAACATATAAATTTGGAAATGAAAGCTTCAACACTCCTTCAATGGCCTACTGGGTACAGAAGATCCCCTGTCAAAGGAGGTTTGAGTTCCTAACAAAAGAACACGAAGTCAAGTGGTGACAAAGCAGAGATGATGATTTAGAAATCAGTTAAGTGTGCAATCCATACGTTTTCTGATCCCTTTACATGATATCATTGTTAAGCACTATTAAAGCATCATAATGGAATTATATTTATCGCGTCAAAGTTTAGTAAATTTGTGAACCACATAGGCTGCTTTTCTCTCCTTCACTGTTACTGCATGTCTACAGTTTAGATAGAAAATGAATTTGTGCTCTTGAAGTGATTGAATTGCTTCTGCAATGATAATACTCGTGTATAGTTACCAGATCCGGAGCAATTGAAGCCAGGCAGGTTTTGAGTTCACACCATTAGTCAGAGGAAGGGGATGCTTTAACTAAAGAGTTATGGGGCTTCCAAGGCAATGAATCTTGTCAAGAACGTGACGATAAGTCCTGAGATGGAATACACGATAGACATTTTACTTTTGGTGCACGTATTCAATTTGGTAAAAATGAGAGGTAAGGTTCCTCCTTTGCGTAGCAAATGTGTTAATCTTGTGGGTGAAGAACTCTGTTCTAATAGAGGTTAAAGCCTTGTTTTCAGTCAGAGTCTTTTGACTTCTTCCTAAGACTGAACCCGCTGGCTGACTTAGAGTCTTCTGTCTGATACATTCTTTTCACCAAGTGATTGTTGCTGGTGCTGATCAAACTTCTAAAGAAGATTTAAATCAGTATAATGAATCCCACTAAGGTGGACCAACTGAATTGAATTATGAAGCAAATAGTAAAACGATACGTGGCAAGTGGGACGTAGCTACAAGACTTCTTGGCCAAAGGATTCACACCTTCATTGGTCGTCGGTAGTTGTTGACTTGAAGTCAACTCTTCGAATGGATCTTTATCACTTGAAGTTTCTATTAAACACTTTAAAAATTTCATCGCCTAATTTTCTTTAATACAGATCAGTTGAACGAGAAACGATTTCCAGGAGGTAATTATTATTGATATGATTACTCTTCTTATCATTATTTCTTTGTCAAGAAAGGTGCTTCCATCTCAATATTGTGGTATTTTGCAATTTATCTTTTTTTTTTTTTTGTTATCTCAATATTGTTCATATCCTTGTACAAAGATCTGTGGATTAAATACCACAAAATTGTATATTTTTCTGCAGATTTTGCGATATATATTATCTGAACTATGAGTTCGTGGATCCTCCTTGTCCGAGAATCTGATCGATTATTTCACTGAACTCAAAAGTAACCTGAATTTGCTTATAAGAACTTATAGCCACTCATTTTCACAACAGCAGGTCGTCGGATAAGAGTCCACTCTTCTACTGGTTCTTTTATCAGAGTTCTTTTACTAGTAAAAATATTGACTGGACGAAAAAGCGATTTCGAGAAAAGGTGAGTCATGTTGATTTTCATTCTTTAGTTTTATGTGGAAGCAGGTTCTCGGATCTTTTGTGTGCTTGTATATATATTTATAGTAATGTAATGTTTATTGTCTCTATAGAATGATCTATGGATTGAAATATTCCACTCGAATTATACATTTTATTCTGTAAATTCTGCAGAATAATATCTGGAGTTGTGACATCAGGGACCCTAATCTAGTGATTGTTGATTACTACTTTTCGTTTCTTTGGTTAAGCAGGCGATTTATGGCTGAGACCCTTTTGTCGTTTGGAGTTCAGAAGCTTTGGGACCTCCTTGTCCGAGAATCTGATCGATTTAAGGAAGTTGATGAGCAACTCACTGAGCTCAAAAGTAACCTGAACTTGCTTAGGTCATTCTTGAAAGATGCAGATGCTAAGAAACATGCAAGTGAGACGGTGAGAAATTTTGTGGAAGAGATCAAAGAAATTGTTTTCGACGCGGAGGATATAATCGAAACATTTCTTCTAAAGGAAGAGCTTAGGAAAACAAGTGGCATCAAGCAGCGTATGAGAAGACTTTCTTGCATTATATTGGATCGCAGGGAAATTGCTTTAGAAATGGGAGGCATAACCAAGAGGATCTCCAAGGTGATCCGCGATATGCAGAGTTTTGGAGTGCAACAAATGATTGTCGAAGGCGGCGAGTATTCACATCCTCTACAAGAAAGACAAAAGGAGATGCGAAAAACATTTCCTAGCAATAATGAGAACGATCTTGTGGGGTTGGAGAAGAATGTTAAGAAACTGGTTGGCTATTTGGTGGAGGAAGATAGCATTCAAGTAGTTTCTATAACTGGGATGGGCGGTATTGGTAAAACTACTCTGGCTCGACAAGTTTTTAATCATGAGATGGTAAAAAACCATTTTGATGGTGTTGTGTGGGTGTGTATTTCACAACAGTTTACACGGACATATGTGTGGCAGACGATCTTGCAGAAGCTTAGTTCAACATATGATGAGCAAAGAGACTCAAAAATGAGTGAAGAAGAGCTTCAAGACAAACTCTTTCGACTGTTGGAAACCAGTAATTCTTTGATTGTCCTGGATGACATGTGGAAAGAAGAAGACTGGGATAGAATAAAGCCTGTGTTTCCACCAAAAAAAGGTGAAATCTTATGCTTTATCTTATTTCTACATATATAAGGCTTTGATTCATAAAAATATTGAACATGAAAAGGCATACCAGCATGTTTTGTATAAAGTTTTAAATATATTGCAGGATGGAAGGTATTGCTTACTTCTCGCAACAAAAACATTGGATTACGTGCAGATCCTAAATGTATCATTTTAAAACCAGAATGTCTAACCATTGAAGAAAGTTGGACACTTTTTCGATGGATAGCATTTCCTAGGAAAGACGCAACAGCAGGTAAGTTTTCAAGGAAATGTTTCTTCCTTACGATATAATAAAGAAATGTAAAAACTCTTTTTCTACATCATGTCTTGCTTTTAAAGCCCAATTCATGTTGATGTTGTGTAGAATTTGAAGTTGATGTAGAAATGGAAGAGATGGGTAAGAAGATGATCAAACATTGTGGAGGACTACCATTGGCCGTTAAGGTGTTAGGAGGGTTGTTAGCTGCCCAACACACATTAATTGGGTGGAAAAGGGTATGTGAGAATATTGGATCTCACATCGTTGGAGGGACTAGCTTCAATGAGAGAAATCTAAGTTCGGTTTATCATATTTTGTATTTGAGCTTTGAAGAGCTGCCTATTTATTTGAAGCAATGCTTCCTCTACCTTGCCCATTTCCCAGAAGATTTTACAATATATGTGAAGGAATTGGCTTATTACTGGGCTACAGAAGGAATACCAAAGCCAATGTATTATGAAAGAGCAAGCATTCGAGATGTTGCAGATGTCTACATAGAAGAGTTGGTAAAGAGAAATATGGTTATTTCCGAAAGAGACATGTTGACTTCAAGATATGAAACTTGTTACTTGCATGACATGATGAGAGAAGTTTGTCTGCGTAAAGCTAAAGAAAAGAATTCCGTACATATTGTTGATATTGCAAACTCTCAATCTCCTTGTACATCTCGCAGAATCGCAGTACACCAGTTTGATAAAACTGATCATCCGAAGTGGGAGATGCAGAACCCAAAACTTAGATCTCTCTTGATTATCAACAAGCAGTTCGGTGGGACACAATGGATGGCATCAGGTTTATGTTTTACAAATCTACTGTTGTTGAGGGTTTTAGATCTCTCTTATGCGGAGTTTGAAGGAGGAAAGTTACCCTCTAGCATTGGGAAGCTCATCCGCTTGAGATATTTGAGTTTATTTTTGGCAAATGTAACTCATCTACCTTCTTCTATGCGGAATCTGAAGCAGCTGATCTATTTAAACCTAAATGTATCTGGTGAATCTCCAATCTACATCCCCAATTTCATGAAAGAGATGCGAGAATTGACATATCTCTGTTTACCGTCGGGAATAGATGATAAGACAAAGTTGGAATTGGGCAATTTAGTCAACCTGGAGACGTTGGTGAATTTCTCAACAAAGGATAGCAGTGTGAAGGATCTTCAACGAATGACAAAGCTAAGGACTCTCTCGATCTATATTAGAGGCCAAAGGTGTGCTACTGAAACGCTATCTTCATCTCTAAGTGTATTGAGACACTTGGAAGATCTTAAAATATATGAGGGTTCCACGAATGATGGAGAAGGATTTGTTTTGAATTGCGTTAATCTCAAACAGCTGGATTTGAGAATATATATGCCAAGGTTACCTGATGAACATCACTTCCCTTCTCGCCTTACATACATATCTTTAGAAGCTTGTCGGTTGGTGGAAGATCCGATGCCGATTCTAGAGAAATTGGTTCAGTTGAAAGAGCTTGAATTATGGGATCAATCTTTCAGTAGGAGGAGAATGGTTTGCTCGAGCGGTGGGTTTCCTCAATTGCATAAGCTACATTTGTTTATACTAAAGGAATGGGAAGAGTGGATAGTAGAAGAAGGCTCTATGCCCCTTCTTCATTCTCTCGATATTCATGATTGTCCAAAGTTAAATAAGCTTCCTGCTGGTGGGTTTCCTCAATTGCAGAAGCTATACTTATTTGGACTAAAGGAATGGGAAGAGTGGATAGTAGAAGAAGGCTCCATGCCCCTTCTTCATTCTCTCGATATTCATGATTGTCCAAAGTTAAAGAAGCTTCCTGCTGGTGGGTTTCCTCAATTGCAGAAGCTTATAATAGATGGACTTGCGGAATGGGAAGAGTGGATAGTAGAAGAAGGCTCCATGCCCCTTCTTCATTTTCTCGCTATTTTTTTCTGTTCAAAATTAAAGAAGCTTCCTGCTGGTGGGTTTCCTCAATTGCAGGAGCTTTATTTAAGAGGACTAGAGGAATGGGAAGAGTGGATAGTAGAAGAAGGCTCCATTCCCCTTCTTCATTCTCTCGATATTTGGAATTGTGACAAGTTAAAGGAACTTCCTCATGGGCTGAGATTCATTAATTCTTTAAAGGATCTGAAAATGGACAAGGAATGGAAGGAGAGATTGTCGGAAGGAGGAGAAGATTATTACAAGTCCAACACATTCCTTCTGTTAAATTCCGAGAAGAATGGTAAATTCGACGAAGAATGAGGCTGTCAGCAATTACGAACTATGAATATGTACACAGGTAAAATATTATTTCCCTAGATCTATATAAATCAGTCATTCAGAGAAAGGAATTGTTGTTCAGTTCAAATTATTTTGGGAAATTTGGATTCATGGGTAATCTTGTAAAAACTTGATCGTGAATATGACTTTATATTACTTTATATTCTAGCTATATTGGGTACAAAGCTATGTTGTATTTCAATTTCAGGCAAGTGAAATATACATGAAGAGCTGCAGTGATGGTGTTCGACGAAATGTCTAACTGAGACTTTATCTCCTGTACTGTTAAAGGTGGAGACTTGTGGCTGTGACTATTGCATGTATAATTTGGAGTTTAATAGCTTTGGGAGCTCCTAAATCAAAAATCTGAAGATTCGCAGAGAGTTTATGAGTAAGTTATTGAGATTGTTACACTCTTTGCTGAAAGATGCAAATTCCAAAAACCAAGAAAGTGGAAAGAAGTTTGATTCACTTGCGTGGGTGTGTGTTTCACAGTATAGTTCACTTGAAAATATGTCTGGCATATAGATAGAACCTTGATTGTCCTTGAAGATGTATGGAACAACACAACCTGGATTGGAATATCATAAAACATGAGAAAAATAGGTAAACTCTTATGGTCGTATTCTTGAAATTTCACTCGTGTCTGGAACAGAAAAGTTAAAACAAGACACATGATCGGTCAAAAATGATCATCTGCTCGTATGTTTAATAGAGGAATGGGAAGAGTGGATAATATAAGAAGGCTCCATGCCCATTCTTCATAATCTGACTATTCATGGGTGTCCAAAGGATCTAAGAATGGACAAGAAATGGAGGAAGAGATTGTCGGAAGGAGGAGAAGAATACTACAAAGTCGAACACATCCCTTATGTTCATTTTTGAAAGGAAGATTGAGAATATATGTACCAGGTTAACTGTTATTTCCCTAGATCTAGATCTCGAAAATCATTTTATTGGAGGACTCATTCCTAATTAATATTGTATCAGAGCTCTAGAGATAGCTTACTGGTTTTTTGCTTTATTCTCCTTCTATCTGAGCATCTTTGTTTATCTTTCTGGAAACTTTTAATTTATTCTATCCATATCGTATTTTTGTGATGTCAAAAGCTTGTATTCTTCGATTTACTTTTTGTTCAGCTGCATTCCAACTCGTTTCTTTGATTTCAGTTCCGATTCAGCACGGTTTTTCGATTTTATTTTCCCTTCAGCGTTGATTTCATCATCCAAGACCATGACAGCAGATTTAAAAGCTATATCACCATCTCATCTGCTTTTAGGAACCTAACTCGCCTGAATTTAATTTTTGGACCAAGCTCCTATCTTAATGACTCAGTTTGAGGATCATCCATAGAGAAAATATATAGATTTTGAAGATTAGTTTTATGGGAAAATGGTCAAAAAAACTCTGTACAAGCGTACATTTGCCGTTTTAACCACCAACTTCCGTATTCACCATAAAAACCTAAAACTTCTGTTGATCGAGCTAAATTAGACACCAAAAAGTCAAACTTAACTGCAGTTTGACAGATGTTAAAACGGCGTTAACACCAACGTTATGTCATTAGTAAAACAATATCAAATCGACATTAAACAATCTAAAAACCCTAATTTTCTCGATCCCAAATCTATTTCTCTCCAAAATCGATCCCAAATTGTTTTCTGTGATAATCGTAATCACGAAATCGACATGTTCTCTCGTATCTTTTTTCTACATGTCTTGCTTCTTCATCTCTCTCTCTTTCTCCTCTCATCTCTCTCTGCAAGCAAGTTCATGATAACCCTTTCTTCATCGTCTACCCTTCAACCACGGCGTCAACGTCTCTGGGACCTTTGATTCTCTTTTCTCACAGCTCCTCTGCTTCTAAATTTCAAGTTTCTGGGATCAGATTGATGTTTGGTCACATGGGTTTTTGCCGCAGAACTTCACGCCGAGGATTTCGAGTCATTGAATTTGTGTGTAATCATTGGTTTGCTCATTCAATTTGGGAGCATGCTTATTGAATTTGGGCGTTTGCGTTTGAATTTGGGTGTAATCATTGGTTTAATTATTGAAAAGTCTCTTCATTTTCTCCAATAGTTTTCAAATGAGAAGACCAAACCGGAAAATAACGTTTGCGTTCGACACAGGTTCTTCAGTTCCTGGAGACAATGGAAGAGGAGGACAAGAGATGAATGGAGACAGAAGCGGTCTCGGTAGCACTCGATTGGGTCGAATTGCGATTGCAGGGGGCAAATACAGTTGCTTGGAAAGATAAACTCTGTAAGAAAAAACTTTCCAATGAAGATATTTTTTGTTGCTTCTTAGTTTTTACACTGCCAATGCACTAGCTACGATTCTTGGACAGACTGGTGATTGGGATGTGCTTGTTGCGGGAATTGTCGTGGCTGCGATTGAAGGAATCGGTTTGCTTATGTATAAGAAACTGTCTTCTTCAATGTTTTCTTGGAAGTTGCAATCTTTTGTTGTGTTTATGAATTTCTGGAAAGTTGTTGTTTGCTTTCTCAAGAAGCTGAAGCAAGTTCGAAGCTTTTTCAATTAAGAAAAATCAATATGTGTACCCTTTTTCATATGAATAGTTTTCTTTCTCTGAGATTTTTGTTGTTGGAGAGAAGAAGGAAATAAACTTCCGGTTTGATAATTCATATATTAAAAATCGGTTCAATTTTTATGATTTAAAGGATAAACCGGGATTATTAGGGATTAGCCGGTTAAGTTTTAGCATCTGTTGACGCTGTTTAAACATCTGTTAAACTACAGTTAAGTTTGACTTTTTGGTGTCTAATTTGGCTCGGTCAACAGAAGTTTGAGGTTTTTATGGTGAATACGGAAATTGGTGGTTAAAATAGCAAATGTACGTTTGTACATAGTTTTTTTGACCGTTTTCCCTTAGTTTTATACAAGGTTCGTTTATCTCAATTCTAGCACTTGGTATCATATAGTTCATGCATTTCAAAAGTTCATCATTGTATAATTTGTCAAATGGCTAATAAAGAAACCGTGGCTTAGTGTCGCATCATTCTCTAATTTGGGAATCTTTCCAGTTGGCTGTGAAGTTCACTCTAAATGTATAATATAATAACGCCTTATAAGTTCTTAAGTTTGTATGCGGAAGAATCGTAATGAAATACATGAACACATAAGTTCTTGATACTTGAAACTGATTAAATGCCAGAACTGAGATATAGACATGCATTATTGCAAAATGCCATTTCATTAAAATTTGACGTATGATGTTTAATTTATGAACCTTGATTAAACTGATTAAACACCAGAACTAAGAAATAGACATGCATTATTGAAAATATCATTTCATGGAAGTAAACATCTAACAAAATCCAAACACAACTAAATATGATTATCCTTTTTAATTAAAACTCCAATATCAAAAACTGACAGACAACCAAGAAACAAGATTGTCTTCGAAGGGAAGGAAAATATATTTTCGACAACCAAAACATATAAGACCAGACTAATTATGTTTGATCTTCAGCCTCGGTGATAACCTTAGGTGCAGCAGACTTAGACGCCAGGAGATCAGTGTAGCTTGGTATGGCGATTTCGCAAATCTGGTTTCTTTCCAGAACTCTGGTGTAAGGAACCCATATGTCTTCTGTAGGCAATCAAATCTAGCCTGTCGTAACACCAACAACAACAAACCAAGGGTTAAAGATAATCAAGAAGATCATGCCAAGAGTTAAAAATAAATCAAGTATATCAATCAATCAAAAATAATGAAGCAACTACATCCATCAAATTAAGTAATTGAGCTGAAGATCATCAACTAAGATCTATGCTCATCTAAAATTTGCAATCAGATACAACCGACTTCACGATTTTAACAAACTCAACAGTTTCAATCGTATCCATACACGTGTCCTTCCTGTGCCAACTCATCTTCTTCATCGGGAAAACGGTCAAAAAAACCCTGTACAAGCGTACATTTGCCTTTTTAACCACCAACTTCCGTATTCACCAAATAAACCATGATCTTATGTTGACCGAGCCAAATTAAGCAGACGAAAGTCAGACTTAACTGAGAAATAACAGTCGTTAAGACGGTGTTAACGACTCTAATAAACGTTGTTATGTCGTTAAAAACAATGCTCCGAAGTCGATATACAGAAAACCCCAAATTTCTCAAAAAATCGATTTCTCTCCCTAATCGATTTCTCTCCCTATTCTCAGAACCCTAAATTAATTTCTCTTCCAACCCAAAATCGATTTCTCTTCCAACCCAATATCGATTACTCTTCCTAATCGACCCAAATCGCCCAAATCGGTAGCTCGATTACTCTTCCTAATCGACCCAAATCGCCCAAATCGGTAGCTCGATTGCTCTCCCAGATCGAGGATGGTGAGTCTCTTAAACTTACCGTCATATCGTTGGAGAGCAGAAGCCATCGCTGAATCTCAACGAGAAAGAGAGGCGCAAAGCCAGAGAGAAGAAGCGCGTGATGAAGGAGAGGCGCAACGACAGAGAGAAGAATCGCGTGATGAAGCGGAGGCGCAACGACTGAGAGAAGATTCGGGTGATGAAGCGGAGGCGCATCGACTGAGAGAAGAATCGGGTGATGAAGCAGAGGCGCAACGACTGAGAGAAGAATCGCGTGATGAAGCGGAGTGACGACGAGAAAGTGAACCACGAGTCACTGACGCAAACGAGGAAGAGGAAATAGAAGATGATGCGGCGGAGTCTATTGCCGGAAACGACTGTGACGTCGTCGCTGATGAAACGGAAGACGAAGATAACGGCGGTGAAGAAGGAGGATCACAAAGACTGTCACAATTTGGATCACAAGGATTATCCCAGCCTTAGACGGAGAAGACACACTTCCTGTTTTTTTTTATTCTCGGCTATGATGCTTTTTCTTGGTTTTGTTTGTTTTGAAACCTACTACTCGGCTATGTTGTTGTTTTGTTGAAGCTTTTTATCGGCGATGTTGTTTTATGTTGGTTTGTTGAAACCTCTGCTTTGTAAGACTTCTTATCCTTGTTTAAGACCTCTTTTTTTTAAGACATATTGCTATTTCGTTTTGCTTTTGGTTAATGGACAATTTTATAGATTACATTAAACGAAGACCATAGATTACAGAAATATTAAACATAGACAATATCATAGATTAAACAACATTAAACAAAGACCATAAACATCGGTTTTAACAACATTCCATGTTTATTTAAAAACCATTCCATACTCAGTTAAGCTACTTACGACGATAAAGCAAATAGGCGATGACTGCGGTGGAGACAAAACAAGTTCCCAAAACTACATGAAACTTCCAAATTTTACTTTTGCATCCCATTACTTCAGCTCTCAATTCTTGCATCATATCCTTCATGAATTCAACCTCGGCCTTGAGATTGTAAACTTCACTTTCGAGGTTCCCAAATTTTGGTAACGCATCTTCAACCTCCTCAAGTACCGATTCTTCAACCCACTTAAACAAATGGTCCTATGTAACAAATCGATTTGATTTAGCTAAAAACTAAGCAAATCTAAATGAACCACTTACATTTTTCTTCGTTACACATCGATAGAAAGGACGGCCGGGATTCTCTTGCGTCGTTGATGTGAAAATCTTCACATCACCTCCACACACACACTTCACCGGAATCCCTCTCATAAGATAAGATTTCCCAGATGATTTTTGAGAGTTTGATCTCATGTCGAGATTTAGAGTGGAGAACTAAGGATTTCGGGATTTACAAAAGATGAACATGGTGAAATTGTGATATTGAGATGGAGGAAGCGGTTGTTTTGTCAATAGAGCTGACTCTGGCGGGAAAAATTAGGGGTTGGCGGGCTTTTTTGTTAGAGTTAACGAAGATGTTAACACCGTCTTAACGACTGTTATTTCTCAGTTAAATCTGACTTTCGTCTGCTTAATTTAGCTCGGTCAACATAAGATCATGGTTTATTTGGTGAATACGGAAGTTGGTGGTTAAAAAGGCAAATGTACGTTTGTACATGGTTTTTTTGACCGTTTTCCCCTTCTTCATCGAGCTTCACTTGTAATGCATCCATACTTACGGGAAATATACTCGTGCCCAATGTCTTGATGGGGATGCAAGAATTGAGGTACCTTGCATTACCATATGATATGCATAAGAAGACAAGTTGGAATTGAGAAAGCTAGTAAACTTGGAGACCTTGGACTGCGATTCATCTATTCTTTAAAGGAATTGACACATTCCTTTTTTTTTGAATTCATGGGACATGAGGATATGCAGTGAAGGTGTTCGACGAAATGTCTATCTTAGACTTGATCTCCTACATTCTTGAATTAGTATTCTCTCTATGCTGGTTTTCAGTTTTACGGAAGTGTAATATACTTGTACTTGAGGTATAATGATCGATGATTACATGAGGAGATGCAGTGAAGCTGTTCGACGAAATGTCTTACTGAAACTTGATCTCTTCTCCCCGAACTCCTGTATGAAAAACTCGTATCTCTATATCTTTACTGATTCTGAGAGCTCAGGCATGTCATTCTTGAATTAGTATTCTCTGTATCGTCTAAGATTTTTTGTCTTAAACTTGGTTGACGTGGAAAAACTTTAGGCTATGACCAAATCCTTTTTTTGTCATAATTTTTCAAAACAACTATTTATGGATAGAATCTTAATATTTGGAATTGCGTAATCTCGTAAACCTGGAGACCTTAGAGAATTTCTCAACAGAGAATACAAGCTTAGAGGATTTTTGTGGTATGGTAAGGTTGACGACTCTCACCATTGCTTTATTTAAGCACATTAGTAAATAGACTCTATTTGCATCGATAGGTGGACTGAGGCACCTGGAAAATCTTGGCATAAGGACACCAAACGGGTCTTCAAACAAGTTTAAAAGGATAATGGAAGAAGGAATTGTATTGGATGTCATTCATCTAAAACAGCCGAATGGGCTAGAAATAATGAGGTTCTACAATAGCAGACTATGTACCAGGTAAAATATTATATCTAAGTATACAAAAATACTTTGCGCTTTCGTATCAACATTTGCGTTTTTTTTTTTTCTTTTGGTCATGTTTGCTGGTTTGAGACTGATGATGATCCATCGATCTCAACACTCTTTTTTTTGTTTCATTCTTATTTAATAATTTTCTAAGAGTTTTTTTTAGTTTTTTTTTTTTTTTTTTTTTTTTTTGCTTATTTTCGTTCTCATTGACCATTTTTGTTTTGTCCATATCGTACTCTGGTGATCACGAAAACTTCAGCTCTGCTATTCACTTTCGGTTCAGCTGCATTACAACTCGTTTCTTAGTTTCAGTTCCAATTCACTTTAGCTTATAAGATTGGCAAAATAATGCAGTGATTTTTTTTTTTTTTTTTTTGGTCAGCAATAATGCAGTTGTTAAATCGTAACTAAGTTAAAACAACAAGGTTCGTTTATCTCAGTTGTAGCACTTGGTATCATATAGTTCATGCATTTCAAAAGTTTATCATTGTATAATTTGTCAAATGGCTAATAAAGAAACTGTGGCTTAGTGTCGCATCATTCTCTAATTTGGGAATCTTTCCAATTGGTTGTGAAACTCACTCTAAATGTATAATATAATAACGCCTTATAAGTTTTAAAGTTTGTATGCGGAAGAATCGTAATGAAATACAAGAGCAGATAAGTTCTTGATACTTGAAAACGTGTAAAATTGAGGCTCTTTGATTAAACTGATTAAACACCAGAGCTAAGAAATAGACATGCATTATTGCAAAATATCATTTCATGGAAGCAAAACATCTAACAAAATCCAAACACAACTAAATATGATTATCCTTTTAATTAAAACTCCAATATCAAAAACTGACAAGACAACCAAGAAACAAGACTTGTCTTCGAAGGGAAGGAAGATATATTTTCGACAACCAAAACCTATAAAACCAGACTCATTAAGTTTGAACTTCAGCCTCGGTGATAACCTTAGTTCCGGAAACAGACGTAGATGCCAGGTGATCAGTGTACTCTTGGTATGGTGATTTCACAAATCTAGTTTCTTTCCAGAACTCTGGTGTAAGGAACCCATATGTCTTCTGTAGGCAATCAAATGTAGCCTGTCGTAACACCAACAACAACAAACCAAGAGTTAAAAATAAATCAAGTATATAAATCAATCACAGATAATGAAGCAACTACATCCATCAATTAAGTAACTGAGCTGAAGATCATCAACTAAGAACTATGCTTATCTAAAAATTGCAATCAGCTACACTTCGCACAGTTTACTTATTAACGTTAAGAACTACAGATTGAGGTAGTTTAAGAATCACATAGATACAATCTTAAGTCTTTATCACATCATCCTCACAGGAAACAACTACGTAAATGTGAACTAAATGCCTACTAAGTTATACTCTAATCCGTATTAGTAGCCAAATTACAGATTTTTTTCTTCAGCTAAACATAATCAAATGCATCAATCTACAGAGAAAATAAAAAAAAAAGAAGGATCAAAATCAGACCTTGACAAAGTTTCCAAGAGTTTTGGTAGACCCACTGGAAGAAGTAAAGACATCATCAATACTAGCAAACTGAAGAACCGATTATGCATGTTCATCAATAGTACGTAGACTGATCAAATATAGGAGGACCGAGAAGTCAAAAGTGAACAGTAAACAGAGAAAAAAGGCGATCAAAATGGCGATTATTCCGGATCTGGAGGTGCGAGTTCTCGCCGATCCGATGCCTTCTAACCGTCGTCTCATGACGGATCCGATGCTAGCTATGGCTTCCTCATCACTGGAGAAGCAAGTCGTTGGTTGTTTTGTTGCCGTTACAGAGAACTTGCTCGCGACGGTGGAGGACAACTCTTTTCTGCAGCACGATGCGGCTGCTCCGGCTACTACGCTGGACGTTTCAAAACCTGTCTCTTCTCCGGTGGAGAAGACCTTTGGTGAAAATTCAAACAAATCTTACTCGGCGGTTGTCAAAAACAAGTCGTCGCTTTCAAAGCATGAAGTGCAAGTAACAATGGTTGATGGCGAACCAACGATACAAGTTCCAGCCGAGATTTTCTCTGACGCAACGCCGTTATGGGAGGATCTACTGGTAGGGAAATTTCCAACAGAGGCTCCTCACATATCAGCCAGAATTGATGTTTATGTTGTCAACGAGACCACAATCAAGTTTCGTATCAATGATAGAGAAATCCGAGACTGGGTTCTTCGTCGTGGGATGTGGAACATTGCTGACAAACCCATGTTTGTCTCCCGATGGTCTCCAATCCCAGAGGAGGCGCAACCAGTCATCCGTACGGCGAGAATTTGGGTTGTAGTCAAAAACATCCCTCAAAACATGTTCTCTAGGATAGGTATAAGCTTCCTATGTAGCTCTGTGGGAGAACCTAGAGACCTCCATCTCTAAAAAACATAGCAGTCCGACCAAGGTACATGAACAAGCTATTTCAATATCTCCTTCCCGTTACTCTGTTCTCGCGGCGGAGGAAGAGGAAGAAGCTACAACACTAGAAAATTCGACAACCAATGAATCACACGATGAGGAAGGTGAAATACTGAAAGAACATCACAAATCTGCCCAAACTATTCGTGACAACTCAGAAGAAGTCAGAAAACAAGGCTTGTGTCCAATAATTCCTCGATCTGCAAAATCTGTTTACAAAGGAAAATCAGACTCGGCTGCCCAAAACTCACTTCCAGGTGTCTCGGGTAAAAGGGTCATCAAGAAGAAAAATTGATGTCTGGTTTTTTTCTGGTATGCCAAAAAACATTTGGTGAAAACTGAAAACAAATTGGATGTCAAAAAGGTGACTTTTGGGCAATTTTCTTTAAATAAAATAGATATATGAGCAAATGCACATACTGTCTCCATTGGTGCCACCGAGAGAGTTTATAATCCTAAGAAGTTGCCAACAAATGGAAGTGAATCTGTGGATGATAGCCGACGTGTCCTGTAAACTCCCAAACGTTGAATTTGAGTCTACGGCTCCGATTTGCACCAAACGTCCCTCCGGTGTACTCATCCAAGCATTGCCCGATGGTTGCTCTAAGGTCTCTCTCTCTCTTCTCATTTTTTTTTTAGATATAATCTTTTTCTGAATTTCTTTTTCACATAATTTCAATTTTCCCTCAGTTTACCCATATTGATCAGCATATTAATCTAGACATCTACAGAAGTCATTAGTCATTGTATATAGCTACGATGACTTTCATAAGAATATGTGTGATTGAAATTAAAAAAAACCCAAAAAAAAATAACAAAGAAAATGGGCAGGTGACGTGGATAGAGCACGTGGAAGTAACTGATAAAATGCGACCACATCGGCTTTACAGAGACCTCTTCTTATACGGCGGTTTTGGCTACGGAGCTCGACGTTGGACCCTTACTCTTGAGACGATGTGTGAGAGGCTGTATCTTTCCTCCGTATCTGACTTCCCCGACAATGACTACGCCGGAGGTACTTACAACTATTCAATATTTAATAGACATAAAACTCAATTGGATCATTACAAAAAATTAGTTGATTATTCGTACAACAAACAAGTAACTTAAAATGTGTTATATATGCGGATTTAATATTGACAACAAGTGCTAGTTTCAAAATTTTGGTATTTAATTAAAACTCTATAACTGTTTATAAAAGTTTTGAATGTCTTCTTCATCTTTTGCAGTTGTGCAAACAATAGAAGGAAGAAGGAGCGTAATGAATTTGGGAGAAAGAATGTTGAAGAACTTTGCATGGATAATGAAAATGTCTGACAAACTCGATTTCTCGCAACAGTCTGAAACCAACAACAGCGGGATTAGGGTTTCGGTGCGGATAAACAAAGAGACCGGTCAACCGCCCGGTCTCATTGTCTGCGCCGGTTCATCTTTATGTCTCCCTCTCCCTCCTCTCCAAGTCTACGATTTCCTTAGAAATCTAGATGTCCGTCACCAGGTAAGAATAGAGGCTTAATTAACAGCAAAAGTCCATATTTAATCAGTGGTAACTAACAAGAAATCTAATGCTTGTATGTAAACAAGTGGGACGTTCTCTGCCATGGGAATCCAGTGACCGAGGCTGCTCGTTTTGACACCGGAACAGACAAAAAGAACAACGTGAATTTTCTCCAGGTATATTATTCCTACTAAAACCTTATATTTTTATAGGATATAAAATTTTAAATTATAACTTTTTTCTTCTTCTTTAAATTTATATCATAACTAGCATTTAAATAGAGATGGTATAAAGTACAAAAAAAAAAATCCATGGAACAGGTCATTTTTGCTTTATATTTTAGTGGTCATCAACTGCAAGTTGATCTCCCAGATAACTAGATCGAATAGATTAATTGGAATCGGTCATAAATCTTGAATAATCAGGAAGTTTATTCACATCTATATTTTTCATGGAAGTCTATTACAATTTCAATATCTTTGGCATTGCATTAACTATGATTATTCTTATATATTATATAGCCTTCAAGTGGAGGAGACAATAGTGAATTGATGATACTACAAGATGGCTTCATAGATGCATTAGGAGGTATGGTGGTCTACGCTCCAATGGATCTAAACACAGCATCATCCGCCATTTCAGGCCAAGTCGATCCTTCCACCATTCCAATCCTCTCTTCCGGTTTCACCATCTCCCGCGACGGCCGTCCTTCCGCCGACGAGCTCGACGGTGGTAGCTCAACACTCCTCACCGTGGCCTTCCAGATCCTTGTCTCCGGTCCGAGTTACACAACTGATCTCAACCTGGAAGAATCTGCCACCACAGTCAATACCTTGATTAGCTCCACCGTTCAAAGGATCAAATCCATTCTTAATTGCGAATGATGGTCATTGAGAGTTTGATGAAGTTACCAGTTCCCAAATCTCAACTCTTTAGTTTTCTTTCTTTTTCAAATAAAGTGAGAAGAGTATTCTCCAATGATTCTCTAAGGAGAGTCATACTTTTTCATATTTTTCGTTAGTTATAAACTTTATTAGAATAAATTTCTAAGGCAAGGGCCTTAGATAAACAATATATGTATGTTGTTGCCTTTTGCATGGCATGTTTGTTTGTGATATTGTTGTTGGATTTATAAGATGTTATTGCTTAATATATTTATTATTGTTTTTGATTTTTTTTTTCTAGTTTTATTTATATAAAGCAAATGTAATATGACTAAAATATTATGTGAAATTCATCTAGTTAAACAATTAAGTGTAGCTTTCATGTTTGTAAGAAGCGAAATTAAATATCTTTTCTCGTACGTGAAAACTGCACCATCGGAAATGGACTAGCTAAGCTTACCTGCAAGACGTGGTACTCGTTTTTCCACCTTCATAATAAATTTAATTCGTTTTGTAATAATAGTGATGATAACCCCGTAAAATAACTGGACTAGGATGTTTTCCGGTCTGTTTAAATTCGAATTAAATCAATAACTGGTTTTCATCGGTTTTCTAGTTATAATTTGCGTTCAAATTTTGACCAATTTCAAAAGCAAAAATCAAAATATCAATTCGGTTTTGTATCGTGGTTCGGTTTATTTTAAATTCCATTTAGATTTTTTTTAGGAAATCTGACTTAAAATTCAAATTAATTCCATTTTGAAATTGAATTTTCTAAAGACTTCGTTTATAAAGCGAAAATATCAATCAAACCTAAATCGATTTGAGTTGGGTTTTATAGTTGGGGGCTAGATCGAATCGATTCACTTGGTTTAAACACTTAACCGAACGGTACAGTAATAAAGTGGGCATGCGATTGCGAAGATGTGTGACAGATTTCTGATTTTTCAATTGGTAAAGATAAGACAACGGACATATTTTTGTTAACCATCCATTGTCACCACTGACTCTCTCCCGTACTATAAATACCCCTCCGCTTTAATTCTAGAACACTCTTCATTCCTCAATCTCAAATCTCAATCTCGAATCCGAAATTTATCCATGGCCGCCGCAACCGAGAAGCTCTGTTGAATCAAGCTGTTATTGGTGATTCTAATTCATCAAATTGAAGTGGTTAAGAGTCTATTAAGTCGGTTAAGGATCAGATCAGCTCAATTACCGGTTAAGAGTTAATTTGATCTCTGGTTAAGGAGAACCAAGAAATCGAGTCCCTCTGTGTGAAGGAAAAGGTTTCTACAGAGTATATATATAAAAGCTCTTTCTCTTCTCTAATGTGACGATATATAGATTCAGGAAAAGTTTGTTAGAGAGAAGCTTCTAGAAGTTTCGAGATCTTGTAAACTCCATTGATAAGAGCTTGAGCTCCGTGTAATTCCTCATCGTGATAGTGAATTGCCGAACCTATTTCGGCCCCAGACGTAGGTAAGATCACATCGATCTTGTTGAACTGGGTAACAAATCTGTGTGCTCCTTTGATTTCTCGTTTCTTGCTTCATTACGTTTCTATTACTCTGTTTTTATCTTTGATTCTTCACAAATTGAGAGACTCGGCTCTGAATCTTGTATCGTGAGTGTCTTGGTGAGAATCTTAGGTGTGTTTTGAAGCGATTGATTTGTGTTTGATCTGCAACAACTGGTATCAGAGCTACGGCTTGAGCGATCTTCATGGCGAACTCGAAATTCGAGATAGAGAAGTTCAACGGATCCTCCGATTTCTCACTATGGAAGATCCGGATGATGGCTCATCTTGGGATCCTCGAATTGAAACACATAATCACAGATTTCAGCTTGACGAAGGAAGTCACGGTGACAAAAAACGAAGAGAAGAAGACTGATTTGGAGACTAAAGATGGTGCAGACTCAACGACGGATGCAATGGTCAAGATTGTTCTTGATCCAGCAAAGATTGAACAGTCGGAACAGGCAAAGAATCTGATTATCTTACATGTAGGTGATACAGTATTACACGAGATTAATCATTGTGATACAGCAGCTGAAATGTGGAGCACTCTCAATAAGCTCTACATGGAAACATCCTTGCCTAATAGGGTGTACTTACATATGAAATTTTACTCATTCAAGATGAGTGGATCAAAGAGTATTAACGACAATGTGGATGACTTCTTGAAAATAGTAGCTGAGCTTGGTAGTCTTGAAATCACGGTTGCAGAAGAAGTACATGCGATCTTGATACTGAATTCACTCCCTATCAACTACGATCAACTTAAGCACACACTTAAGTATGGTAACAAGACCTTGTCAGTTCAGGATGTAGTCTCATCTGCAAAATCGTTGGAAAAGGAGATGACAGAGCTCAATGAGACAACTAAAACAACCAGTATAGCTCTCTTTACAGGTGAAAGGGGTAGGTCTCAGACAAGGAATCAAAAACAGGGACAGGGTAAAAACAGAGGCCGGTCAAACTCCAATAGCCGCCTAACCTGCTGGTTTTGTAAAAAAAAAGGACACGTGAAGAAAGATTATTTTGCTAGGAAGAAGAAGCTAGAGGCTAAAGGAGGACAAGGCGAGGCAGGTTTGATCACAGGAAAATTGGTATACTCAGAAGCTTTGAGTATGAACAGTCAAGATTCAAAAGACATGTGGGTAATAGACTCCGGATGTACATATCATATGACAGCAAGAAAAGATTGGTATGTTGACTTCCAAGAAAACTGAGGTATGATGATATTACTAGGAGATGATCACACAGTGGAATTTAAGGGAAGTGGAACCATAAAGATCAAAACTCATGGTGGATCTATCAGAATGTTAAAAATGTGAGGTATGTTCCCAACCTCCAAAGAAATCTTATCTCTACTGGTACTCTCGACAAGTTAGGCTTCAAACATGAAGGTGGAGAAGGTAGAATAAGATTCTATAAGGATGGTAAAACTGCTCTGTGGGAAAATCTGATAAATGGCTTGTATGTTCTTGATGGGTATACTGTTTTGAGTGAGAGTTGTTCTGCTACTGGCATTAAGGACAATATTAATCTGTGGCATAGCAGACTCGGTCACCTTAGCATAAACAGCATGAAGATATTATCCGGGAAGGGACTCATTGATGGAAAAGAAATCAAGGATCTATCTTTCCGTGAGCATTGTGTAATGGGTAAAGCAAAGAAACTCAGTTTTAATGTTGGTAACACCATACTGAAGATGCTCTTAGATATATTCACGCTGATCTATGGGGCTCTCAAAACACCACTGATTCACTCTCAGGTACGCATTACTTTTTATCTATCATTGATGATAAGACTAGAAAGGTTTGGCTAATGTTTTTGAAATATAAGGATGAAACATTTGAAAGGTTTTGTGAATGTGGAGAAGCAATCAGGTAAAAAGGTAAAAGTTTTAAGAACTAACAATGGTTTAGAGTTTTGCAATATACGTTTTGATGAGTTTTGCAGGAATAACGGCATTGAAAGACACAAAACTTGTGCTTACACTCCCCAGCAAAATGGAGTAGCTGAAAGGATGAACAGGACACTAATGGAAAATGTCAGATGTCTTCTTGATGAATCTGGTCTTGATGAATCTTTTTGGGCAGAAGCAGCTTCTACTGCAGCATATCTGATCAATAGATCCCCAGCATCTGCAATTGATCATAATGTTCCTGAGGAGTTGTGGTTAAACAAGAAGCCTGGTTATAAGCACTTAAGGAGATTCAGATCCATAGCCTACGTTCACCAAGATCAGGGAAAGCTGAAACTTAGAGCTCTTAAAGGAGTTTTCCTTGGCTATCCACAGGACACTAAAGGATACAGAATTTGGTTATTGAATGAAGAGAAGGTTGTAGTCAGCAGAAATGTTATATTCGATGAAGAGACCATGTTCAAAGATTTGAATGAAAAAGGGAAACAGGTTCAGACTGATAAAAGTGATACTACTGCAACTACTATCACTAAAGAGATCAGTTAGATTAATCAACTTGGTGAAAGTTCAGTCTCAGGTGGAGCTATTGTAGATAATCTAAGTGATTCTGATTCTGAAGAAGGTGACACACAAGACTTACAGATAAACAGTGTTTATCTGAGTAACTATCAGCTGGCAAGGGATAAAACCAGACATGTCCCTCAGGCACCAGCAAGAATGTCTGATTATACTCAGTTTGCGTTTGCCTTAGTCACCGCAGAAGAGATTGACACTGAAGAACCAAACTGCTATCACGATGCAAAAACAAACAAGAACTGGAAGAAATGGGAAGAGGGTATGACAGAAGAGATGAAATCTCTCTGGAAAAATAAAACTTGGGAGATTATTGACAGGCCAACAGACAAGAAGATTATCAGTTGCAGATGGTTGTATAAGAAGAAGCCGGGTATTCCAAGTGTAGAATCTCAGAGATTCAAGGCAAGACTGGTAGCTAGAGGTTTTTCACAGAAGAAAGGTATTGACTATGAAGAATTTTTTGCACCTGTTGTAAAACATATCTCCATAAGGATTCTAATGTCTGTTGTGGTGAATAAAGATTTAGAACTTGAACAAATGGATGTGAAGACGGCATTCCTTCACGGTGATCTTGACAAAGTTCTATACATGGAACAACCAGAGGGTTTTGAGCATGATTCAACCAAAGACCAAGTCTGTATGCTCAAGAAATCCCTCTATGGCCTAAAGCAAGCACCACGTCAATGGAATACAAAGTTTAACTCATTTCTACTGGATCAAGGTTTCATAAGAAGTGACCATGATTCATGTGTCTATGTCAAAGAAGTCAGTCCTGAAGAGTTTGTGTATTTGCTTCTCTATGTCGACGACATTCTCCTGGTAGGTAAGAATAAGGCAGATATAAATGAACTGAAAAAGGCTTTGAGTCTGCAATTTGAAATGAAGGATATGGGACCTGCAAGCAGGATTCTAGGCATTGACATCAAAAGAAACAGAAAAGAAGGTACTCTTACTCTCTCTCAGTCAGGTTATTTGCAGAAAGTAGTTCACAGGTTTAGAATGGATGAAGCGAAAGCAGTAAGTGTAGAGCATTAAGGCAAGAGTATATTTTCTTATTATTGTCATTGCAAATCCCTGTAATTACTCTCTCATGATTTACTCAATATTCTCTGCAATTACTTCACTCTGTATATATATTGTACTCATATAACGTTCAATACAATGTGAATTACTTCCATATCTCTCATCATCTCTATATGGTATCAGAGCGACAAGATACCTAGAGACCTAATTTTTCTTCCAGCCGTCAACTTTCCTTTCCTTCTCTTCTAGCTCTATCGTCTTCTTCCTTGCTTTTCTTCCCCATGGCCACAGAAAATACTGAACAACTCATTATATCTGGGGCTTCTACTCTTCTAAACGTCAATATGACGAACGTCACAAAGCTTACGGCTGACAACTTTTTCATGTGGAGCCGCCAAGTCCACGCTCTCTTTGATGGTTACGATCTTGATGGTTCCGGTACGATACCAGACGCAACTCTCATCACCAATGGTGTCATCTCTGACAATCCTGCCTACAAACTGTGGAAGCGCCAGGACAAGTTAATCTACAGTGCTCTCCTTGGCTCAATCTCCATCTCGGTTCAGCCCCTTTTGTCAAAAGCGACCACCGCTACTAAGATTTGGAGCACTCTCAAATCCATCTACGCCAATCCAAGTCGTGGTCACATTGCTCAACTGCGAACTCAACTCAAGACATGGACTAAAGGCACTAAAACCATTGATGAGTATGTTCAGGGTTTCACCACTCGCTTCGACAAACTTGCTTTACTTGGTAAAGCCATTGAGCATGATGACCAAATTGAATACATTATGCTGGGTCTTCCTGAAGATTACAAGCAGCTCGTTGCTCAGATTGAAAGTCGTGATTCTACACCATCCATAACGGAGGTTCATGAGAAACTCATTAACTATGAGTTGAAGCTTCAAACTCTTGCCACTGCAGCTTCCTCGCTTCCAGTCTCTGCCAATGCAGTCACCTACAATCGCAACTCCGGCAACAACAACAATCACTCCAAGCACCCAAATCGATTCCATTTCTGTGGCAATCAGACATGGCAGCAGCAACAGTTCGCTCCCAAACATGACCAACGCCAAGGCCAAGGACGTGGCTATCAAGGCCGCTGTCAACTCTATGGAACACAAGGGCATAGTGCTAAGAAATGTCCTCAGCTTCAACAAACAAGTAGCCTATACCAGCAGCCACCGCACATCACCACCACCCCATGGCAGACACATGCCAATCTCACCGGTGTCCCTTCTTACAATGCTGGAAATTGGATTCTTGACAGTGGCGCTACACATCATCTCACCACTGATCTCTCGAATCTCTCTGTTCATCAGCCATATAACGGTGGTGAGGAGGGTTACAATTGCTGATGGTTCGGCTCTCCAGATAACACATACCGGTTCTAGCTTACTCCCTACACCATCTCGATCTCTTGCACTTAAAGATGTTCTATATGTTCCTGATGTACAGAAAAATCTCATCTCTGTATATCGAATGTGCAATAATAACCGCCTCTCGGTGGAATTTTTCCCTGCTCATTTTCAGGTGAAGGATCTCAGCACGGGGGCGCGATTGCTTCAAGGCAAAACTAGGAATGAGCTATACGAGTGGCCGGTTACTATCCCCAATATTACCACTTCCTTCGCCTCATCCTCACCAAAAACTGACCTCTCTTCTTGGCATCTTCGATTTGGTCATCCTTCTCTACAAACTTTAAAAAGTGTTGTCACCAAAATTTCTTTACCCCTTTCTCATTCTCTACAAAAACAGTTATCTTGTTCCGACTGTTTGCTTAATAAAAGTCATAAATTACCTTTTTCGACAAACACAATTGTCTCTCGCCAACCTCTTGAATACTTATATACTGATGTCTGGACATCTCCTCTTATTTCTACGGACTCCTGCAAATATTATCTTGTACTTGTTGATCACTATACAAGATATACATGGCTTTATCCCTTGAAGCAGAAATCCCAGGTCCGAGACACATTTATGGCGTTCAAAGCACTCGTGGAGAAACGCTTTCAAAGCACCATACGTACCTTGTACTCCGATAACGGTGGTGACTTCGTTGCACTACGTCCGTTCCTCTCCTCTCATGGCATCTCTCATCTCACCACTTCACCCCATACACCAGAACACAATGGCATATCTGAGAGGAAACATCGCCACATTGTTGAAACTGGATTGACATTACTCAGCCATGCGTCCGTTCCCAAATCATACTGGACATATGCCTTCGCAGCCGCTGTCTACCTTATCAATCGCATGCCTACTACAGTTCTCAACGGTGACTCACCATACTTCAAGCTATTTAATCAGCAACCTAATTATATGAAGCTTCGCGTGTTCGGATGTCAATGCTTTCCATGGCTCCGTCCTTACACAACAAACAAAATGGAGTGATACAAGCGTCGGACGGGTGTTGTCTCCGAATGGACCGTGCGGCGCGATTCGATGGGCAACGATGGAAACGTGATGGTTGGCGTGGGCCAATGGATTGATAAGCGACCACACGAGTTGTGGAGAGTCTCGTGATACAGCTTGGACGTTCTACTCTTGCTGGAATTGGCACAAACAAGAAGAAAGAACAAAAGGAGCTAAGCGGCGACGGCTTAAGCAAAAATAGGGTTTTAGTTTATTCAAAGTCTACCCTCTTAGGGCTGCGAGTTTCTCCTTATATATGGCTCGACTTTAGGCTAAAAAATGTCTCAAAAAGCAACCTTAAACGTGGCCTAACACGTGGCCAAGAAGTTTCCCAAAACGAAAAGGAAAAAGTTCGAAAAAGGAAAGTTCATTAAAAATGACAAGGCAAAAACGCCTAATCATAAGTGATGTGTCTTGGTGACTTGTGCGACGTCTTCATGGGCCTAAATGGACTTCAAATACTCCCTTAGAATGCTGGAATCGAACTAGAAGGCATGGTATGGGCTTCTAGACAACTCGGCCCTCAAAGGATGTCTTTGAGGCCATTTCGCACCACTAGGTTGTTGCCTCGTTAAAACCTTCCTTAGTAAAACCACGTGGGAAACCTAAGGGTAGGAAAGAGTACAATTCCTAGTGATGTCTTTATGCCTCGATCATGCTAGCGAGAGGACAAAGAGTGAAGTCTCCTTCTTTGTCCGCATGAGAGGCCACTCGGTTGTGTGCGAGTATGAAGCATTCTGAGGAATCTCGTGGCTTGTCTCGGCTCCAACATCACTCGTCGATGCTTCTCGATCATTGGTGGTGAACGGAAATGCCCTTGGGTCGGCATTGTCCTTCGTTATGTCCGCATGGGCTCGGTCCGCGTCCGAATGGTCCTTGTCGAGAAAAAGGTCCACGGCCTTGGTGAATCCCTTGAGGCTCTTGGTTCTTGATCGGGTCATTGGTGCTCCTCTAAGTGGTGGGATCTCCACTGATTGAGCTGGTTCCATTTGGATGTCCGCATCATTCTCCCCTTCTTGAGAAAGTTCTTCCGTCATGTCCGAATCACCTACATCAAAAGGAGACAAGTCGAAACGTTGAACGTTGTGGAAACTTGGAACTCACCTGGTAACTCGAGGCGGTAAGCATTGTCGTTGATCTTCTCAATGATCTTGAACGGGCCATCCCCTCTCGGTGCTAGTTTGGAGCTACGCTTATTTGGGAACCGTTCAGGCCGCAAGTGTAGCCAAACCCATTCTCCCGGGTAAACTGTACTTTCTTGCGTCCCTTGTCTCGTTGGTGTTTGATTTGCTCGTTCCTCTTGTTGAGGTTCTCTTTAACCTTCTCGTGGATCTTCTTGACTTGCTCGGCTTTGGCGATTCCATCGAGACTAACTTGATCCGCCTTTGGTAATGGTAACGGAGTAAACTCCAATGGGGTCCTAGGGTTAAAACCATACACAACCTCGAAAGGGGAAAACTTAGATGAAGAGTGAGTAGCATGATTATAAGCAAATTCAACTAAAGGCAAACACTCAACCCAATTCTTTAAGTTTTTACCGATGCTAGCTCTAAGTAAGCTAGATAAGGTCCGGTTTACCACTTCCGTTTGACCATCGGTTTGGGGATGACACGTCGTGGAGAAGAGAAGCTTGGTGCCTAGCTTTTTCCACAAAGTTCTCCAGAAGTGGCTCAGGAATTTCGTGTCTCGGTCCGACACGATGGTTCTCGGCAGCCCATGTAAACGCACCACCTCTTTAAAGAACAAACTTGCGGTTTGTGAGGCATCGTTGGTCTTGTTACACGGAATGAAATGGGCCATTTTGGAGAACCGGTCCACAACAACGAAGATGGAATCCTTGTGTTGTATGTTCGGCAAACCTAGCACAAAATCCATAGAAATATCCTCCCAAGGAGCGTTAGGTATAGGTAAAGGCATATAAAGACCATGAGGGTGTAAGCGAGACTTAGCCTTGAGGCAAACAATGCATTTAGCACAATGACGCTCAACGTCTCTCTTGATATGTGGCCAGTAAAAATGCTCCTTGAGTGTGAGGAGAGTCTTGTCTACACCAAAATGTCCCATGAGTCCTCCACCGTGAGCCTCTCGGACCAAAAGTCCTCTCATCGATCCTTGTGGAATGCAAAGCCGCTTATCCCGGAATAGGAACCCGTTTTGTAGGTAATAGGACCCGGTTCCTCCCTTTAGACACTGAACATAAGTCTCTCCAAGGTCTGGATCCTCAGCATACTGATCCTTAATGTGCTCAAAACCGAACACTTTAGCTTCCATTGTCGTTATAAGCGCATGACGTCTCGATAAGGCATCTGCGACCACATTTTCTTTGCCCTTCTTGTATTTGATGACGTATGGGAACGTCTCCACGAACTCTAACCATCTTGCATGTCTCTTTTTCAACGTGGTCTGGCCTCTGAGGTGCTTGAGAGTTTCATGATCGGTGTGTATAACAAATTCCTTCGCCAAAAGATAATGTTGCCACGTTTCTAGCGATCGGACCAACGCGTACAATTCTTTGTCGTAAGTGGGATAGTTTAGGGTAGGGCCACTGAGTTTCTCACTAAAATAGGCTACTGGTCTCCCTCCTTGAGTCAAGACAGCTCCAATCCCTAAACCTGAAGCATCACACTCAATCTCAAACATTTGGTCAAAGTTAGGCAAAACTAAAACCGGGGCATGAGTCAATCGGTCCTTAAGGGTCGTGAAGGCGGTTTCTTGTGCTTCTCCCCACTGAAATGGCACGTCCTTCTTGATGACAGCAGTTAATGGAGCAGCTATGGTGCTAAAATCTCGCACGAATCGCCGGTAGAAGCTCGCGAGTCCGTGAAAGCTTCGGACGTGTCCGATGCTCGTTGGGGTCGGCCATTCTTCGATTGCCTTGATCTTTTCCTGGTCCACTTGTAGTCCTTGTGAGCTCACTACAAAGCCTAAGAACACCAACTTATCAGTACAAAAGATGCACTTCGTTAGGTTGGCATATAGGCCTTCCTTTCGAAGCGTTTGCAACACTAGTTCTAAGTGCTTTACGTGTTCTACCAAGCTCCTACTATAAATGAGAATATCATCAAAATATACAACGACAAATTTACTGATATAGGAACGCAAAACCTGGTTCATAAGTCGCATGAAGGTGCTTGGTGCATTGGTTAGGCCGAAGGGCATAACGAGCCACTCGTAAAGGCCTTGTTTCGTCTTGAAGGCGGTTTTCCACTCGTCGCCTTCTCTCATTCTAACTTGATGATATCCACTCTTCAAATCAACCTTGGAAAATATAGTTGACCCGCTCAACTCATCCAGCATATCATCGAGTCTCGGAATCGGATGTCGATATTTTATCGTAATGTTGTTGATGGCCCTACAATCGACACACATCCTCCATGTGCCATCTTTCTTGGGCACTAATAGCACTGGTACAACACAGGGACTAAGGCTTTCTCTCACGTAGCCCTTAGCCATCAGCTCTTGCACTTGCCGTTCGAGCTCTTGTGCTTCCGTGGGGCTCACGCGATATGCGGGCCGGTTAGGTAGGGCCGCTCCGGGCACTAGGTCAATTTGGTGCTCAACTCCTCTTAGTGGTGGCAGCCCTGGTGGTATCTCATCTGGAAAAATATCCTTGAACTGATCAAGAACTCCTTGAATCTCCGATGGTAGTACGGTAGCTTCTCTGCGGCGGATAAGGCCTCTTTGTAAACCAAGAGTAACACATCCTGTTTCGTGTGCAACGCCTTGTTAACGTGTCCTGCCTTAGCAAACAAACTACTCTGGACCTTCTTAGTATCCTTGGCCATCTTGGTTTGCATGGCGTGAATCTCGGTAGGCTCGAGTGGAGCTAGAGTCACCTTGCGCTTGTTATGCGTGAACGAGTAGAAGTTGGTCCGGCCATGGTGTATGGCCTCTTTGTCAAACTGCCAAGGACGTCCCAAAAGAATGTGTCCAGCTTGCATAGGGACCACGTCGCATGTCACTTGGTCTTGATACCTCCCAATACTGAAAGAAACCTTCACTTGCTCGTTAATCTTCAATTCGGACTTATCGTTGAGCCATCTCAACTTATACGGCTGAGGGTGTCGTTCCTTCTTGAGCCCCAACTTTTCAATCATATAAGAACTTGCAGCATTGGTACACGAACCTCCATCAATGATTAAACTGCACGTTTTGCCCTCTACTAAACACTTGGTGTGAAAGATATTTTCCCGTTGGGCAGTTTCGTCGGGTGCGATAGCCGTGTTTAGTGCCAAGCGTCTCTGCTAAACTTGGTTGACGTGGAAAAACTGGCTATGACCAAATCCTTTTTTGTCATAATTATTCAAAACAATTATTTATTGATAGAAAAATCTGAATACTTGCAGAGAGTTGATGATGAGCAAGTTATTGGCATCAATGGCCAACAAAACTACTGTTGAAGAATAATCATATCTCGTATAATACAAAATCACATTTGTATTAGTTAGTTATTTATGAAGAGTCACGAATGTCTTTCGTACAGTTGTGTTTATTAATTATACATTCATGTTGTTTCAAACATAATGTTTCACGTGTATAAGTATAGATTGAGTCTTGATTTTGTAATGTGTGTTTTGGTGTGACGAGTGTAACACAAGAAAGTCAATAAAAAGTTTCAGTTTTCTTTTATACTTTGTTTCTCTCTCGTCCAAGTTTTTTATTCTTCATAACCGTAAACATCAAAACACCAACATGGTATCAGAGCTGTACATGATCATTGGAGCCTGTACAAGCAAGAAGAATGAGAAAGACAGAAGATGAAGATAATAAGAAGATGGAGTCAGCCATTGAAGAAGAAGAAGAGAAAGAAGGAGGGAGGAAACAAAAACAAAAAGGTGATAACGACCAAAGAAGAAACCGAGGAGGCACGTGATCATCACGCGACGGCTGGGAAGTCATATGCTACGCGTTCGGTAAGTGTAGGAAGAAGATCGCGAGTGTGGTGGGTCGCGACTGTCGTCGTGACTGTCGTCGTGACTGTTTTCGATGTCGGAGACGACGCTGGTCATAAGGCTCACGATGTGAAGAAGACGGTTACACGTGCGGCACATGACGTGGAAGAGAAGGTGGCTGACAAAGCCCATTATGCTAAAGAAAAGGAAACGATGGCCCAAAAAGCCTATGAATCAAAGAGACCAATGCCATAGAAGTCGAGGTGATGATTCAAAAATAGAAAAGAAAAAGCCAAACAAACTAAGGCTAAGAAAGCTAAGGTAATAACTCAAGAAAAAGCCAAAAAGGACTACGGATAGAAAAAGCCGAGTTGATGGTTCAAGAAGAAGTCAAAAAGGACTACAGATAGAGAAAGCCGAGTTGATGGTTTAAAAAAGAAGCCAAAAAGGACTACGGATAGAGAAAACCGAGTTGATGGTTCAAGAGTTAAAAGAGTCTAAAGCAAAAGCCGAAGTGATGGTTTAGAGAAGCCGGTTGGAGAAACAACCGAAGAAGACGTGAAGAATCACGCACAAAAGCTTGGAGTTTATACGAGATATGATTAAGGGGGAGTGTTGAAGAATAATCATATCTCGTATAATACAAAATCACATTTGTATAAGTTAGTTATTTATGAAGAGTCACGAATGTCTTTCGTATAGTTGTGTTTATTAATTATACATTCATGTTGTTTCAAACACAATGGTTCACGTGTGTAAGTATAGATTGAGTCTTGATTTTGTAATGTGTGTTTTGGTGTGACGAGTGTAACACAAGAAAGTCAATAAGAAGTTTCAGTTTTCTTTTATACTTTGTTTCTCTCTCGTCCAAGTTTTTTATTCTTCATAATCGTAAACATCAAAACACCAACAAATACCCTGCGAAACGGCGATAAGTGCGTTGTACACGGAAATGGCCACCTATAGGCGTTAAAAGCCACAGACTTGGCGTTAGTAATCTCATAATCGTAGGCTCGTAGCCCACCAATTTACCCATCCACTTGCATTGTTCCAGTGTCAGAATGCATTGTTCAAGCAAGTAGTGGTGGTTTCTTTTATCCGTGTGGATGCAAAGTTTATTTCCTTATAGCGCACAGCTAAAACATTTGTGAGAATTCTATTCTGGAAAATATGTTAGTTTGTATATTTTCAAAATTGTGTTTTCACCATAATTGCAAAGTGTTTTTTCCACAAAAATTATAGAATCACGTTTTCTTGCAAAACTGAGACCTCGCATTTTCCGCCAAAATTGTAGAATCACGTTTTCTCGCCAAAATTGTGGAATCGCGTTCTCATCAAAATTGCGAAAATGTGTTTTCCGCTAAAATTGCAGAATTGTATGTTTCACGCCAAAACTGCGGAATCGTAATTTCCCGCCAAAATCGTGAAATCACATTTTCGAGCATAATTGCATAATCATATTTTCTTGCAAAAATCATGAAATCACATTTTTCACCATAATTGCGGAATCAGTTTTTTTATGCCAAAATTGTGGAATTATATTTTCTTGCTCAAATTACGGAATTGTTTCTTCCAAAAAAATTACAAAATCAAAATTGCGAAATCGCAAATTTAGCGGAAAAGTTTTGCTGTTTTTAATGCAAAAAATAGTTTTCCAGTTTTTTTGGCGGGGAAATATTTTTTTTGATTATGGCCTTAAAGTAGAAAATATAATTTAATTAGAATAATTACTTCTCTAATGTATTTAAAAATAATTACGTTTTTTATTTTAGTTAGGAAGATATGATTAAACATTATTAAATAAGAATAATCACCATAAATATGTTGAAATAGGTAACCAATTATTTTTGTTAAAAATCCATTTAATAAGTGGGTCACAAATATCGACAAAAAAAAAACAAAAAAAATGGGTCTAACTGGAGTAACTCATCTTACCCAATCCCCTATATATTAATTGAGAATCATTTTAACAAAATAATCTTATATTTACGTGGAATATTATAACACAGTCATGCTGACGTGTCGTCACCAGAATGATTCTCAGGGAATATATTTTATAGGACATTAATTACTAGATGATATATCATGGATTTTACCCGTTTTTAGCCATGATATAAGTCGTTTTATCGAGTCTTTCTAGTGCTTTTTCTATCATTTTAGAGTCTTTTCAGGTTTTAGCACGTTTGGGACGAAATTGGAGATTTTGGAGACATTTGGAGCCTTTTTGGAGTAAACAGTAGAAAGTACCCGTTTTAAAGCCTGAGTATCGATCGACACCATCCTGGTATCGATCGATACCGACGAAGTTTTGAAGCATGAGTATCGATCGACACCATACCGGTATCGATCGATACCGACGCAACTGACGCGGAGATAGATATCCAAGGACGAGAATTCTCGCCAAAAGAAGCCCAATACTTTCCCTTCTTTACAAAGAAGCCCAGCTCGTGTTTTTAGACCTATTTAAGCAAACTCTTAGTCTTTAGGTTAGGGGGACTTTTACTTTTCACTATTATTCTGGAGCCAGACTTTACTTTTGAGAGCTTTTGTGAGGGAGACGGATCCAAGACTCTGTTCATCATAGAGAAGATCCAAGACTCTGTTCATCATAGAGAAGATCCCGAACCCTTGTTTTTATTCTTTTGTTTAATTTCATGATCTATTCAGTTATGTCTTGTTTTTCATCAACCATGTCTGAGTAGTCTCATTTTAGGTTTAGGGTTTTCTCATATGGATTTTTCTGATTTATGATAATTGATTTGTTAGGGTTCAAAATCTGAATAGTTCTTCACCATAGGTTGTTCTCAAAGCTATTTCTAACCTGATCACTTAGAATATAGAACCTAGATTAATCGATTAGGCATGACAGTGCAATTGAGTAATCTGATAAAACCTAGGGTGAGCAATTGGATTATCTGCAAAGAGATTTGGTTTAATCGAATTGTGAACATATCAAACTTGAATTGATTGCTGGTTTACTGTGTAGGATTTGCAAAGAGATTTGGAATTTTAGACTTTAAACTTAGTTAGTTTTCGCAACGATAGTTGGTTAACTATACTTTCGTGTTTGAGTTCAAGAACGGCGCTTAATTGAATTGAACCTTAATTGATTAATTGTTATTTATCATTGATTTCCTGAGAGTTACCCTGAGCCTAGCTTCCATCCATATTAATCGACCTAATCTTATTTCAATCATTTGTTTTCTCATTGTTTATTGTTTGCTTAGCACAATCTGCATCTTTCATCTATTGCGTGAGTTTTCTTGAGTTCCTGTGTTCGACCCCTAACTTTACTGCAGCAACTGCTTTAGTATCATTATAGGGTATTAATTTGAGCATATCAAATTTAGCGCCGTTGCCGGGGACTCTAAAAATTCACCATTAGAATTTTAGTTGTCGATTTTGTCTAAGTTCGTCGTCAGTATCGATCGATACTCCATTGGTATCGATCGACACTGAACGTCTGTTTTTAAATTTTGGTTACTTATCTTCTCGTTTTCTTTTGATTTTCAGGTGTATGCATCAGCGTACCACCAGGAGAATGAAGAACACACCACTGATCAATCTCTCCAACTCAGAGCTAGCAGAGCTTGAACGCACAATTCGAAAAACGAAAAGAACTACAGTTGAGATGGATCTTCCACAAGGTTTGGTGCATGATGAGGAAGGTGAACAAATACCTCCTCCACAACAACCCCAGGCTGTTGCTGAACGGACACTTGGCGATTACAACCGACCGGATCAATTCTATGCCAATCGTGCAGCGATCCGTATTCCAACTTTCCAGAGGAATGACTTTGAGCTGAAGCCTGCTTACTTCGCTCTTGTTGGACAACACCCTTTCACCGGTCTTTCTCATGAGCACCCTATGGATCACATCGAGAAATTCGAGGACTTGGTCACCGGTATGAAGTACAATGGAGTACCATAGGAATACCTCTTTTGTAAGCTCTTTCCATACTCTCTTGGTGGAGAGGCAGCTTACTGGCTGAAGCAGCTACCTCCCGGATCTCTCGCCACTTGGAACGAGACCAAGAACGCATTCCTGAACAATTTCTATGACGATGCGAGATCGGAGGAGCTCAGGAACAAGATCTCTCAATTTTCTCAGGGCCCAACAGAAGCACTCAAGGCTACTTGGGTGAGATTCAGATCCTACCAGAGAGACTATCCGCATCACGGTTTCAGTCAAGTTCAGCTGCTCGGGATCTTTTACAGAGGGATTGATTGGCGGTATCAGATGGCACTGGATTCTGCAAGCAACGGGAACTTCAACACTAGGATTCCAACCGATGCTGTGAAGTTGACTGAGAACTTGGCGTCTAGCAATAGCACCAAGAATGCTGATTTCGAGCGAAAACGGCTCGCTAGTGTTGTTGATGGTTCGCAGATTGCTGAGGTTCAGGCGAAGCTGGACACGATGCACAACCTCTTAGTGGGAAAGACGAAGAAGGCTGTACATTTTGCTGAGGAAGTAAGGAACATTGAAGATGAGGCAGAGGATGTTAACTACATTGGTGGTTCTGGTTTTCAGGGTCAGCGATTTGGTTACAACAACAACCGAAGCTTCAACAACAATCAGCAAGGTGGTTACAAGTCTGGAGAGAGTAAGACGGAGATCCTCTTGGAACAAATTCTGCAGGGACAAGAAAAGATGACTGTGGATTTCAATAGAAAGCTGGATAATTTATACACTGATCTGAATGGGAGAATCGACGCTCTCGAAATCCATCAGAAGATGCTGGAAAATCAAATAGCTCAGACATCAGCAGCTGTCAAGGGAAAGATAGTTCAACCACAGCATGGACATGTCAATGCAATCACCTCGAGCTCTAGAGAAGAGGATTTTGAGCCTGAGATGACTGTGTTCGTATTCAGTAATACTAGTATCGACCGATACCTGCCTGGTATCGATCGACACCAACCTGCAGAGACGATACAAAACTCCAGTATCGATCGACACTCATCTGGTATCGGTCGATACCCTTCGTAGGCTGAATCAATAACTAAGAAAAGGACAGAGATGGTTGAGGAACGGGTATACAAACCAAAGCTCGAGGCATTGAATCTGTCGCAGAAGAAACTCGAGACTCAAATTGCTCAGACCGCAGCTGCTGTGAGAAGACAAGAGGGGTTTCTTCCAGGGAAGACTGAAGATCCAAGAGTTCACATCAACGCCATAAGTCTAAGAAGTGGAAAAGTGGTAAATTCAGGAGTTAAGCAGACTCCAATAGCTGAAAATCCCGTCGATCTTGCTGGAGATGACGAGTGGGATGCTGAAAATCCCAGGGTATCGATCGAAACCACCTTGGTATCGATCGATACCGGGACAGTGCCCAAGGAGGATGTTGAACCTGTCAAAGAAAGGGTCTACAAGCCGAAGTTGCCCTATCCTATTATTCCCAAGCTGACAAGAGAGGAGTGGGAGGCTGCTAGAAGCAAGTTTTTGTCAAAAAAAATGGTTGCAGGACCTCCCGTTGTTGATACACCACCACCGCTGAGACAGTTGAAAAAGAGGGAAGACCCAGGGAAATTTTCAGTTCCATGCTCCATCTCTAGAGTAAACTTCAAGGAGTCTCTCGTTGACTCAGGGTCTAGTGTCAACGTCATGTCGAGGGCGATTGCAGAGAGATTGAAAGCTGATATGAGATCTCCTAACATGCTTCTCACATACGCGGATTCTTCTAGCTCACTCCCTTACGCTACAATTCTTGATTTACTGTTAAAATAGGAGATTGTCGATTCCTACTGATTTTCAGGTTGTGGAGATGAGCCAAGGATCCAGGGTGCCCTTGATTTTGGGAAGACCATTTATGGCTACTGTTGGCGCGATCATGGACACGCCTAATAAGAGAATCTCTTTCTCTTGCATTGACGGAGACGTCTTCTACGATGCCATTCCTTCTGGAGGAGCACCCAAACATGTCTCGCGCATCACCATTGCCTCTGGCGAGACTCTGATGATCGATCTGCTCGATGAGTCTTATGATGAACCAAAAGTCGCAGATGTTTCAAATGAACCCCCCCAACACCCCAAGAAAGTTGTGGAGAAGACCAAGGCAGCAAAGAGGAAGGCGACGAGCAAGAAGTTCAACGGTGCTGCTAATTTCACTTTGATCCCTCAGAAGTGTGATGGAGATTCGATCGAATATAAGGTGAAGTGCAAGGGAACCTCGAAACCTTTCTCTAAGGTTAGAGTTCTCATTCTTACGGAGATGAAAGAAAAAGAAGAGGATATGATGAGCAAAACTTTGAAGCTGGAGTTGTCTGGTTGTGGAGCTTATCTCGGAGTGAGTCCTCCACCTTGTCCTGACTGATATCTTGGTCAAAGTCAAGCTCGTGACATTAAACAAGCGCTTAGTGGGAGGCAACCCACTGGTAAGTCTATAAATATGAGTTTTTGTTTTTGTGTTTTGTTGTGTCTTGCGAATCAGGTCGGAAGAAGGATGGTCGTTTTTGTTCCGTATCGATCGACACCACCTTGGTATCGATCGACACCACCTTGGTATCGATCGACACCACCGCTCTATGGTAACACCTCTTGTTCTTGACCTATTTCGTTTTGTCCTTTGATTTCTTTCACCTTCTCTGGGCTTGATAAACACTGGGGACAGTGTTGTTTAAGTCTGGGGGAGGTAGTTACTGCCATTGTGTGTTGATTTTGAAAAAAAAAAAAAAAAAAAAAATGTTTTTCGTGTCAGAACAACTTAGAGATTCCTGACTGTGCTTGGTTTTGATGTTCTGATTTTGCTTTTAAGTGACCACTGTTACAGGATTAGTTTCAGTTCGACTAATGAAAAATCCAGAGGTAAACCAGCCAGCCAGAATTCATGGATTGTCTCCAACAAGTTTTCATCACAAGTTTTAGCCAAATTTTGCACTTCATCAATAAGGTAAATGTCCAAAGAGCTTGATTCATCATTCATTACCTAGCTAAGGAACTATTGCGTATGAAAGAAATGGTAGATCTCCCCCGTGATAAGTACTGAATACATTGAGAGGGTAAGAACCGGGAATTCGGTAGCTAACACTATCAATACTCGCGTCTCGAACCTTGATTTGTATATGCAGTTAAAAAAAAAAAAGAATCAATAAGAACTGGATACATTGAGAGGGTAAGAACCGGGAATTCGGTAGCTAACACTATCAATACTCGCGTCTCGAACCTTGATTTGTATATGCGGTTAAAAAAAAAAAAAAAAAAAATCAATAAGAACTGGTTGTGAAATAAGTCTGGGGGAGTTAAATACCAAGAAAAAGTTGAATGAATTGTTCCTTGGCTATGGTATTGTATGACCAAAGAATCTAGAAAGTTCGTGGACATTGATTTTAGCGATGAAACTAGCGATGATAAGCTTGGATGAACACTTAGCGGGGTCATGAGTGAAGTCTGTGGAAGCTGGGAATTCCGATGGAGAAGTACATGGAGGTTAGATCTGAAGCTGATCAGGCAACAATGGGCGCTTGGGAAAAGGAATCATTTACAGCGATTTCGGTACCAGACCAGGATCTCTAAGGTTTTTCAAACCTCTTTCTCTCACTTAGTTTTCTGTTTTGCTTGAGGGCAAGCAAAAGGCTAAGTCTGGGGGAGTTGATATATCATGGATTTTACCCGTTTTTAGCCATGATATAAGTCGTTTTATCGAGTCTTTCTAGTGTTTTTTCTATCATTTTAGAGTCTTTTCAGGTTTTAGCACGTTTGGGACGAAATTGGAGATTTTGGAGACATTTGGAGCCTTTTTGGAGTAAACAGTAGAAAGTACCCGTTTTGAAGCCTGAGTATCGATCGACACCATCCTGGTATCGATCGATACCGACGAAGTTTTGAAGCATGAGTATCGATCGACACCATACCGGTATCGATCGATACTGACGCAACTGACGCGGAGATAGATATCCAAGGACGAGAATTCTCGCCAAAAGAAGCCCAATACTTTCCCTTATTTACAAAGAAGCCCAGCTCGTGTTTTTAGACCTATTTAAGCAAACTCTTAGTCTTTAGGTTAGAGGGACTTTTACTTTTCACTATTATTCTGGAGCCAGACTTTACTTTTGAGAGCTTTTGTGAGGGAGACGGATCCAAGACTCTGTTCATCATAGAGAAGATCCAAGACTCTGTTCATCATAGAGAAGATCCCGAACCCTTGTTTTTATTCTTTTGTTTAATTTCATGATCTATTCAGTTATGTCTTGTTTTTCATCAACCATGTCTGAGTAGTCTCATTTTAGGTTTAGGGTTTTCTCATATGGATTTTTCTGATTTATGATAATTGATTTGTTAGGGTTCAAAATCTGAATAGTTCTTCACCATAGGTTGTTCTCAAAGCTATTTCTAACCTGATCACTTAGAATATAGAACCTAGATTAATCGATTAGGCACGACAGTGCAATTGAGTAATCTGATAAAACCTAGGGTGAGCAATTGGATTATCTGCAAAGAGATTTGGTTTAATCGAATTGTGAACATATCAAACTTGAATTGATTGCTGGTTTACTGTGTAGGATTTGCAAAGAGATTTGGAATTTTAGACTTTAAACTTAGTTAGTTTTCGCAACGACAGTTGGTTAACTATACTTTCGTGTTTGAGTTCAAGAACGGCGCTTAATTGAATTGAACCTTAATTGATTAATTGTTATTTATCATTGATTTCCTGAGAGTTACCCTGAGCCTAGCTTCCATCCATATTAATCGACCTAATCTTATTTCAATCATTTGTTTTCTCATTGTTTATTGTTTGCTTAGCACAATCTGCATCTTTCATCTATTGCGTGAGTTTTCTTGAGTTCCTGTGTTCGACCCCTAACTTTACTGCAGCAACTGCTTTAGTATCATTATAGGGTATTAATTTGAGCATATCAAATTTGGCGCCGTTGCCGGGGACTCTAAAAATTCACCATTAGAATTTTAGTTGTCGATTTTGTCTAAGTTCGTCGTCAGTATCGATCGATACTCCATTGGTATCGATCGACACTGAACGTCTGTTTTTAAATTTTGGTTACTTATCTTCTCGTTTTCTTTTGATTTTCAGGTGTATGCATCAGCGTACCACCAGGAGAACGAAGAACACACCACTGATCAATCTCTCCAACTCAGAGCTAGCAGAGCTTGAACGCACAATTCGAAAAACGAAAAGAACTACAGTTGAGATGGATCTTCCACAAGGTTTGGTGCATGATGAGGAAGGTGAACAAATACCTCCTCCACAACAACCCCAGGCTGTTGCTGAACGGACACTTGGCGATTACAACCGACCGGATCAATTCTATGCCAAATTTGAGCATATCACTAGACTAATTACATAATATGCCATTAAATCAATCATATATAAACTTTCATTTAAAAATTATAATCTTACCTTAATTAGCTTTATTTATTTATGGAAAATTGAATAAGTATATATTTCATAAAATTATAGCGAAACATATATGTTTTCTCCCGCGTATAACGCGGGAATCATCTAGTTTATCTTTATATGACAAATAGGTCTATATGGGTTTATTTTCTTACAACCCATATATAAAATGGAGTTTATTTTCTTACAACCCCTTTATTAAACGGAGGTGGCATACCTAAATTAACATCCCTTGTTATACCTCAACATTAGACGAACTAAAATATTCCATATACAAAAGGATATTAACAATTAACAATTTAACATGGAAGACAACATCATAAATTCCGTGGACAATAGTGTTAATCCAATAGACAAGCTACACTACAACAATAGTCAACCAAATACATTTGACATACAAGATGAGAAGAAGAGGAGAAAAGAATTTCCTTGTTCAAATTGAGATTAGCTTTAGGGTTTTAACATTCCAAATCGATATGGGAAGTTAAGAGAGAGCCGCAATGATTTTACCATTACCAAACTAACAGCATTTTACACATCCGTTAATCCTGTCGACAGCAGTTAAATGGTAACATTTCAAAAATGAGATATTATTCAAAAATTAATTTGAAACGGATTATTATTCGGAGAACGAAAAATATTCGTTAGTTTTCTTTTAAACGAAAAAATTTGGCTTATGTTTTGGGAATCTTTCCCAGCAAATTAAGATAAAGTCGTCAAGAAACCCTGAAACAAAAGAAAAAGAAAAAGTAATTATCGTTGATTGACAATAAACAAATAAAAAAAAAAGTAAAGTAGTTGGAGTTGTCGGCATTTCTCTTCTTCGTAAAGAGGAGAGTTCCTTGACGCCATCAAGAGGTTATATCGATCTCTCTGTTGCATCTTCCTCAACCCCTTCTGCGACCACGTCCTCCTCGACCCCTTCCTCTCGAGTTGTTAAGGCCTCCTTGGGAATCTTAAGAATCGTTGGAGAAGAGGAGCTTTCCTTGATCTTCTTCTTCTCTGATTCTTTCCTCATAAGCTTTTAACCGACCAACAATTTCTTCAAAAGGTGATGAATTAAGATCCAAAACTTGCTTGAGAGATTTTTGAGAAACTTATTCACAAGTTTCGACTTCTCCATGGTTCCGCTAGGACTGCCCATTTTTGATGCTAAGCTCGACAACTTTCCAGTAGAGTCATCAGTTGTATCCGTGTCACTCATCTTTAGAAGATCAAAATCAGCCATGAGGGTTTGAAGTCTTGCTTCCTTCACTCGATCAGCCCCTATGTTGCGAGATTTAAGAGCATCCCATATTTCCTTTTAACGTTTCTTGTTCTCCCACTTGAAGAATAAGATTCTCGGGAATTAATTGAAACAATAAGGCGATGGCCAAATTGTTTTTCTTGACATCAGCTGAACCGGGTTTTATTGTGTCCCATACTTCGTCTACCTTTACGGTCACAGTAACACCCCCTTTTCGCAAAATTTTAATTTTTTGACCAAGTGTTACTCTCCAGATACAAATTAGATTCTAAGCAAGCGGAACACTTACAAAGTTCTAATTCAAACTCACACTAATTAATTTAATTAATTCCAGCAAAATTCAACTTAAAATTAACAAATAATTATTCAAAATAATGAACTCCAAAATTCAACAAAATTCTCCAAATAATTTATTTAATTAAATTAAATAAATTAAACCACTAATTTAATTACTAAAAATATTCTAAATTTATTCAACACTTTATTTCTTCCAAAACATGCCTAAACATGTCTACCAATTTATTCTAAAACTCAACAAAGGTGCCAAACGGAAAAACGGTACCAACACCGTCCACAAATCACATCAATTTCAACAAAATACTCATGCACATAATCTAAAAACGTAATAGAAAATGCATCAAAACATAAAACCATCAGTCTTCTCACAACGCCACCATGTCCCGCGAGCTCCTCAATCATTATTACCTGCATTCATTAGTCTGAATGCATAAGCAAAAGAATTGCTTAGTGAGTTGGTCATCTCATCTCACTAGGCATAAGCATAGAATCAACTTAACAACAACAAACGTGCGAGATATATCATGCTTAGTTAATGTAATGCAACGGTTCCCAAACATGTCATGCCATGAAACAATTTCAAAGCACACACAAACAACAAACGGAACCCAAAAATTCAAGACATCAAACGCATACCCTTAACCAAACTAGACAATCAAGCACAAATATCAAATCAAAACAAGAACTTAGCCATGATCACACACTCACCTGGACAGTAGTCTTTTCAACTCAAATGCACTCACAAAGTATCCACAAACAAATGCCAATAGCCTAAACATAAAAGAAAATCGAGTCAAAACTCGATCCTAACAATTTTTACGAAACTATACTCAAACGGTCCTTAACAAGAGTCCCTTACCAAACGATGATCAATCTGAATTTATACCAATCAGATTAACCTCTCCACAGCAAGCTCAATACATGCTGGACACAGAAACACACAACAAAAATCGATTCCACAAAAACAGTCCCAAAACGATCCTTAAAACGATTTCCTTACCAAACGACGAATGATCTAAGGTTTCCAACACTTAGATCAGTCCCTCCAGCCTTAAAAGTACACGCTAATCATCAAAAACACATCACAAGTTCAGCAACAAAACCGATCTACAAAGATCTAATCAAAACAAATGGAAATCGTTTACCTTTCACGATTTCTATCAAGGATCAAAGTCTTCCACACTTAGATCGGCCTTAGCACATCAACACCAGTACACGCTGGTCACAAAACAAGCCATAAAAGATGAATCACAAACTGATCTCATCAATACAAATAGATCCATTGACAAAACCTTTACCTTTTCACGTTTTCTGACAAATCCAAATAATGGATCCCAAAACTCGAGGGCTCTTGGCTTCACTGCCATGAAACCAAACCAAACACCACCATATCAGCCACTGATCAGAACAAAAACCACAAGAGAATGGCAAGAAACGCTTACCACAACACGCTAGGGCACTCACGGCAACAGATCTCTTCTCACGGCAAAGGGATCTCACAAATTCTCTCAAGGCAAGCTTGACTTTCTCTGATTCTTCTAAGTGTTCCAGACGGCTGGAAAACTCGAGCATGGCCTTATAAATGTCGACCCTAGGTTAGGTTTGCTAACGGGCCAACACTTATGAAAATTCCCAATTTATCCTTTCCTGTCGGGTCTTAAGTTCCCAAATTGGCCCGTGTCCAATTTCTCCTTCTCACAAAGTTGACACAACAAGTCAAAATCGGATTGACTTGGTTCAAATTGATTTCATCCAATCGGACCCGAAATCGACCTTACCGGACCGTCCGTCGGTCCACACGCGATCCTTACATGTATGGTCGGTCCAAATCATATCTCGTCGGTCCATCTGATATGTTAGGATTTTAGCTTATATTAAACTAGTCCTTTTTGAGTCCTTTTGTGTCTTTGCAGTCGTTTTTGAGTCTTATCAGGTTAAAATGAAGTCTTGGAGCATGGATTTGATGGACTGGAGCTAATTGAGCTTCTGGAGCAAAAAGGGACGAAATCGCAGCTATAGAGCACAATCCAGATGCGGAGCACCCAGTCCGGTTTCGAGAGCACATGCTCGCTAGGGTGCTCCGAAGAATTAATAAGGGTTTCGACTTTTTACCTAATTTTTGGCGTGCTGATGAGGAAATGTAAATAGAGAGGCCGCCAGTTGAAAAGGGGGGGCTCGGAGACCAAAACGATTTCTCTCTCTCACTAGTTATTCTCTGATTCTTTTTGGCTATTGGATTGTTTCGACGGGATTCTTCTCTCTTGTTTTCTTTTTCTCCAGACCTTGGATTTTTGTTCATGCTTGTAAGATCCAGAGGATCAACCACCACCTTGTTTGAGAAGAATTCTGAACCTTATTCTATTTCTATATTATTCATGAATTCCTTTTTATCCATTGTTGTGATTTGTTCTTCCATGGCTGAGTAGTTCCATTAGCTAGATTAGGGTTTTCAATGGTATTTATGAGTTGATAAGTTGAGAACAGATAGGATCCATGTATATGATGTCTTCGCCAAAAGTTAGACTTAATGCTTAGATTAAACTGATCACTTAGTCTATGATCTTAGGTTAAACCTATTCACGAGAGTGTTTTAGGCTGCTAGAAAAGACATAGGTGAGCATTCATTCGTAGGCGACGAGAGTCGGTGCGGTTGCTTGTGAACATATCGAATCAATACATTAATGCTTATCTTCATCCCTAGGTCCAAGCGAGAGTTTAGGTATTTAGGCTGTTAGATAAAGAGTTCGGCGCCACGAGAGTGGGTCGTTCTTATTTTTATATACGAGTTCTAGACTTGTGCTGAATTTAATCCTGAATAGTTGCTCAAGTTTCATCTCTGAATACCGGAGAAATACCCTAGTCTAGTGCCTTTTAATTATTGAATTTACATCGTTTTACTTGCTTGCAAATCTGTCACTAAAACAACCTCATATTATGTCTTAGCTTTATTTGAAAATCTCACAAAATCATAGCTTAACCTTGGTCTCTGTGGATTCGATTCCTCTTATACTACTGCGATTGTCTGTGCACTTGCAGTAATTTAATTGGGTTAAAACTCTGTGTATCAAGTTTTTGGCGCCGTTGCCGGGGACCAATTGCGTTACCTTTGATTTTTGATTTTAGATATAGTCTAAGAAACTACTAATTTTCTTTTCTCTTTTCTTTTTCCTTATGTTTCAGGTGCATGACCAGTAGAAGAACAAAAAAAAATTGCACCGAGACCTTAGTTAATATCTCAAACGCCGATCTAGCTAGACTAGAACGAGAGAACCGACAGCGAAGACTCAAAGCTGACATGGCCGAGCAAGAAAACGGAATGGCTGCTCAGGTACAGTTGCTCCATGATGAGATAGAGCAGATGCGGAGAGAAAGACAAGAAGCTCCGCAACCATAGCCCGGTATCGGAGACGCGGACAATCCGCATGCATACTACCGGAACCGAGCTGCCATCGTGCCTCCTACCATTCAGAGGCAAGACTTTGAAATCAAGCCTCAGTTGATTTCATTAGTGAAGCAACACCTTTTCCACAGGCTTCCAGCTGAGATTCTGATGGACCATATTGAGAACTTTGAAGAAATCTGCAGCACCACGGGTTCTAATGGAGTGCCTAGCGAGTTTCTCAAGTGCAAGTTGTTTCCTTTTTCACTTGCGGACAAGGCTTCACGTTGGTTGAAGTCACTGCCATCAGCTTCATTGACGACATGGGCTGAGGTTAGAGCAGCATTTTTAGATCACTTTTACACCAAATCGAAAACTGCCGCTTTGAGAAACAAGATATCTTCGTTCCAACAGCATTCTGGAGAAGCTTTTTGTGAAGCTTGGGAAAGGCTGAAGGAGTACAGAAGAGAGTGTCCTCACCACGGATTCAAGGATGAGCAGATCCTAGGTATCTTCTATGATGGTGTTGAGTGGGATTATAGGAATGCGTTGAATGCGGCCAGCAATGGCGACTTTATGACCAAGACTAAGGAAGACGCTTTTGAGCTGATTGAGAACTTAGCTTCGAGCTCCAGCAACAAGTCTCTTGAGTATGATAGGTCCAAGAAAGTAAACAGCATGGAGACACAAAAGATTGATGAGCTGACAGCAAAAGTAAATCAACTACTTAGGGGAAGCAAATCGGTGCATTTTGTGGATGAGAGTGGTAACGTGCCTATCTCCCAAGATTTTGAAGAGGACGATGATGCTGGTATGCAAGAGATTAATTACGTGAGTGGGCAAGGGTATGTTTAGAACCGTGGTTTCAATGCAAACTATAGGAGCCACCCGAACCTTTCTTACCGAAGCACCAATGTGGAAAACCCACAAGACCAGATCTATCCGCAGCAAAGAGGAGGTATGAATCAGTTGCCACAGAACCAAGGGTTTCAGAAGTTCTACTCCAGCAACCAGCAAGGGAAGCAGTTCGTCCCTACTCAAAACCATAACCGATTCCAAGGAGGGACTCAACAAAAGCCCAACTTCGCAAACGCTCAAGAATCCAACGCTGCGCCAAACTCTCAAGACGATCTGAAAAATCTCATGCAGCAGCTCTTGATGAATCAGCAAAAGGCAGCAACTAAGATCAATGCCAAGGTGGATCACATGTATAATGATCTCAATGCGAAGTATGAAGCCGTTACCGCTCACGTGAAGAAGCTAGAAACGCAAGTTGCACAAACTGCTGAAGCAATTAAGCGAACTAGTGGGACTCTTCCTGGGAAAGGAGAGATGAATCGCAGGAATGAATATGTCAATGCAGTGGAGCTGAGAAGTGGGAAAGCGTTGGCACCTCCAACTAGTCCCAAAGTCACTAGAAAAGGGAAGGAGAGTGTTATGGAGCACAACACCCAAGGGAAAGATATCACCACCGATGAAGACATGCTGGAACATGGTTCACACTCAGGAATACAGGTTGAGACTCCCCCAGCCGAATCTCAGGCCAAACCGAGCGAGCACCCAAACCCTCCTCGGGAGCACATGCTCCAACTGACACGTCCCATCCCGAGTACAAAAACGGAAAACGCGCGGAAATCATAAAGATACGAAATTTTTAAAACTTTTTCTCAAAACTTTTCTAATCGGAGAATAGTTAAAACTTACTTATTACTCAAGCTAAAGACTCCACATCTAATAGAAGACAAACACTTAAACTTTAATGCAATAGGGATCGATCGATCTCACCCAGGATCGATCGATCCTAAAACAGACTCGAAACTTCTGCCTTAAAAACGTCCCCTAAGAACGATCGAACCTCTCAGGAACGGTCGATCTTGACTCTTAAGATCGATCGATCTTGCCAGGATCGATCGAACTCGTTTTCCTCCCAAGTTTTTCCGAGTCTCTGGACGAAATCGACCCCCCAGGATCGATCGATCTTACCAGGATCGATCGATCCCGAATCCTGAAATGACTTACAGGCTTTCTGGGCCAAAATCACTCCATAGGATCGATCGATCCTACCTGGATCGGTCGATCCCCACCCTTGCCCTGCAACCCGAGAACAACACCAAGCAAGCCACAACACAAGTTAAACTCAACCAAACAACACCATGACTTAACCCATGCATAAGCATCCTATTATACGGAGCCCAAAACATCTACAAGGGTCCAAAACATTAGCATTCACATGAATGAACAATCAAAATACAAGTTACAAGAACCCATTAAACCGCCTAGATCATCTTCTTCCTTCGGCCTTGGTTCCACGAGCTCCGCTTCCTAAGACTCCTCTTTACCTGCACCAAAAGAGGTGCGTAAGCATTGATAATGCTTAGTGAGGCGGTCCTCCCATCCCACAGCCACACACACATATAATCAAAGACTTACCGAAATCAATATGCACACACACAAGCAACCAATCAAGAAAGTGATAGAGCTCCATCATGCACACAACACTAAAACTTAGAGAAACCATAAATCACACCCATATGGTCAAGCCCTAACACACATATTAATTACGACAAAACAATGATCACATGTTTGGCCACGGTCGCGCACTCACCTTTGCCTTGACGTAATGAAGAGCACACTTTCCCCTTTTTGATAGCTTCAAGCTTTAAGTTTGATTCTCTTTGGCTTCTACTCAACCAACCACCAAGTTATCACCAAAACACCTAACAAGAAGTCACCAAAACGCTTCTCAAAGGGTGACAACAAGTAATCAAACTCGGATTACTCAAAACCCCCAAACCGGATTCCATCTTTTCAAAAACAGAGCTTTAATCACTCAACCATATCTCTTTCCCTAGATCATATCTCGCAATTTCCTTCGGTTTAACTCAAGATAAGCCTTTCAACAACCTCTCTACTAAATTTCAGCCCAAACAAACAAGAATTGAGTGGCCAATCACCCCATCAAACTCGCCCCGTCGCTACAGCCCGAAAACAGGGCAGTCTAGGGAGAAAAAAAATCATATCTCCCAAACCACTCAATATAATCCTATGAAATTTGGTAGACATCTATTAAAGAGATTGAAAAACTTACCCAAAAATTTTCAGCTCAAACCGAGCTCTCTTGATATCCCGATCGGACCTCCCAACACAGCCCCAAAACTCTGTTTTCTCCACCTCTTTCTCTTCTTCCTTCTTCTCCTTCTTCTGTCTCCTTCTTTCTCCTTCTCCTTCTCTCCCTTTTTTCTCTTCTCCTTTCTCCCTAGCTCTCCATTTCTCTCTCACATGCTCAAAGGATATAAGGGAGAAGAAGTGTGTAGAAGGATGGAGAAAGAGTGTATATATATACATATGTATATACATATTTATGGTTTAATCAAAATCCAACCAACCAACCCGGTTCACTAAACCGAAATCATTAAACCGATTCCCGTAATCTCAATTGAATTCTTTTTCTTGGTTTAGGATTTCCGCAATATTTGTGACAACTCATCATCCGCAACATATCTCGCTCAATTCCCGTTAAACATCATTTCTCGGTTTAGTCAGAATTACCCAACTAACCCAAACCGAGATTACTAAACCGCAATCAATTAATCTTAATTAACTTTCCCGCTCGGTTTAGTAATTGTGTCCCAACTCCCGAAATATTTGAGACACCTTCCCGTCTCAAAATATTTCTCTCACTCCCGTCAAATCCCGGAATTACCGCTTAATTCCGTAAAACAATCCAAACCGCTCAGGATTACTTCTCAATGATCAATCCTTGATCACTTCAACCCAAACACCGCCCATTTGGCCGTTAATCGAGCTCGATATTATCCATATCACATTTCATCCCACATTTCCGTCAAACACTATTCATCCTGCAATCACACTATTCATTCCGCAAAAATACTATTCCGAACCAATTCAACCCGAATTGGTTCCGAAACGATTAATCTTCCGATTAATCAAACCAATAGCAACTCCGTAATTATAATTCGAGCTCCCCATTATTCCTATCCTCTCAAGAATGCAACACGGTACAAGACGTTTACGACATCCCAATACTAGCTTGTACCGCAAGAAATGTAATAACTTTTATTACAAGGAACGACTTGGGATACGGATGTTACAATTCTCCCCCACCTAATAAGATTCGTCCTCGAATCTTAAGACTGCAACCACCTCAGAACCCACTTAGGAGAATCGTACTTCCATCCTTACCTCGGATACCCAAGTTTCCTTGTCAACCCCAACTTATGCTCTCATGACTTTATTCTCAGGAGTTTCCTTCCTCCTGTTTAACTTTCAAACTCCATTCTCTTCCGGAGTTTCCTGCACTACACTCTTGCCAATATGCTTTGCTCCCCCACTTGAGTTCGGCATAATGGCATCATGCAAGGCCTACCATACAGAGCCCCGTATGGTGCCCTCCCCTATACTCACTTGGTAACTGTTATTATACATAAACTCTACCAAGCTCAGGTAATCGGCCCATTGGCCACCCCAATCTAACACACACATATCCTTCATAGATTCTCGAGAGTCTAAATGGTTCTCTCTGATTACCCGTCATCTGAGGATAACACGCTATACTCATAGGTGAACCATGTGACCACACCATCCCGCTGATGTACTTCCTCGCCAAAACTCGAGTTCCACCTGACTTTCTTATGGCGAGAACGTGAACGGACTCGGTTAAACGGTCCACAATAACCCTGATAGCATCCTTGTCCCGAGAAAGCGGTAAGTCAACTACGAAATCCATCGTACTCCTATCCCAATTCCACTCGGGAATGGGTAAACTCTGTAATAACCCGCTCGGGACTTGATGCCCAATTGTCCCAATTAGTGAGTCTCAAGACTAGCCACCCACTTGGCTGCACTTCTCTTCATCCCAACCCAAAGATAATATCGTTCCAAGTCTCGGTACATCTTAGTCGCCCCAGGATGAATAAAGAATCGACTCTGATGTGCCTCTCGAAGAACATCTCTCCTCAACTCGTCATCATTAGGCACACAACCCGACCATTTCCCAAGAATGGCTTCATTATTTAAAACCCAATACTCAGACTTCTTGTCCTTAGAAGCCTTAATCAATTCTCATCTTTTTCTTTGAGCACATCGCGCTCTACTCAAACTATCAGCCTGGGTAGCCGCTTTAAACCCCATCGGTTCTAACTTATCGGAAACCACACATAGCACAAGTACTAATCATACTCACCAAGCCCATAGCATTTCTCTCTCGGTACTTGTAGCTACCCGCTCCCATGCTGCGTTAGAGCACAACCCAAACCTAGCCTCGAGGCATCTCTATCAATCACATTTGGCTCCTTAAAGTCCGGTTAGGCCAACACCGGAGCCAGTCAACATCCCCTCAAGTCTCAAGAAGCTCTCGTCACACTTCTGAGACCACGTGCCTCAAAATCCGATTCTAAGCGCACCTGCTATCCTCAACAGCACACACAACCTCATCAAAACTCAAGGTTCGGATCGTCCACTTAGATCCGTTCCCAAGTGCACTTACTACCCTTAACGGCAACTGTAGCACAACAGCTACTCCTAACGACAGTCGTGGTACCACAACTTATCACCAAACCGGTCACAATACAACAGCCAAATCTCATCACCCATTATATCAGTACTTCTGCTATGACTCACTCTAGCCATAACCGTACTTATACTATAACTCAGCAGTGACTACAGTCACACCCATATAACAGCTCAACTACCCGTACGGGACTTCCCTTTTTCAACACAGAGCAGCGCTCTACTCTCGTCAAAGCCCCTAAAGCCATCAATCACACTCGGTATTGTTCCATACTCGGTTTCATAACACCCCCGGTTTGTCATCACAAGATCTCACCATACGTGGTCTCCCAACGGCTAACCCGTCGAAATCCAATCCACCCCGGATTCGAACGAGTTAAGTCGTCAAACGACCTAGTACATTAGAATCCATTCACCCCGGATCCTAATATACTAAGTCCCCGTGAGGTCCAATATCATAGGACCCCACCCCGGGCTACCAATCTAGGACGCCGCATATCCTAATCAATAAACCATCCTGAGATCATGAGATCTCACTCTGGGCTACCGATCTAGGATACCGCATAATGTCCTAATCAGTAAAACCCCCCTGAGATCCAATATCGTAGGACCTCCCCTGGGCTACCGATCTAGGGTACTGCATACCCTAATCAGTAAAAACCCTCTGAGATCATAAGATCTCACCCTGGGCTACCGATCTAGGATAACGCATATCCTAATCAGTAAAAACCCGCTGAGATCATAAGATCTCACCCTGGGCTACCGATCTAGGATAACGCATATCCTAATCAGTAAAAACCCGCTGAGATCATAAGATCTCACCCTGGGCTACCGATATAGGATAACGCATATCCTAATCAGTAAAAACCCGCTCTGTTAGGATTATCAGATAATCCTAACCAACATCATTAGAGTCAAATGTCATATAACTCTAATGACCCGTCATTAGGGTTAAATACCATATAACCCCAATGACCCCGTCAATAGGATTAATTACCACATAATCCTATCGACCCCAACCACGTATTAAAATCTGATGACATAGCCCCATAATCTCTGAGCCAAGATGGAACAACACCTCTCCCTGCTCCCAACACATGACATACCACATCATGTGTTAAACCCGTCGATACATGAAACATTATACCATGTACTCGACATCCCTGATACATGCAATGCTACAACATGTATCATCCACAACACCAGTTACCCGTTTTAACAACACGCTTATCCCATCAATTCTGTCAACCACAGAATGAGATGCACCGACTCAATATTATCCCCTGAGATCGTATCGATACTCAACTATCATACCCCCTCACTCTCTATGATAATCTCATCAATACTCAACCGAGGTCAGGCGATCTAGCAATCCAAACCCATCTGTCCAAAGTTCCACTGACAATTACCTCAATCCAAACCCATACTACTCAAAAAATCCACTTCCAAGATAGGATCGATCGATCACGTCCCCTGATCGATCGATCTCGGATACTAAATAACGAACCGTAACACCACACCCTTCCAGATCGATCGATCATTCCATGGATGGATCGATCTTAAACTCTCTTGTACACCCGATCGATCGATCTCCCCTTGAGATCGGTCGATCCTCTTCCCAAAATATCCCTGATCACATAACCGACACAAGGGATAGATCGGTCTGTCCTGTGGATCGATCGATCCTCCCCTGTTCTGAAAACAGAGTTCACCGAACTTGAGTAATTCTCACTCCCAAATCACTAAACAACTCAACCAGCCTCCTCATCAACAACGCCTCCCAAATACTACTTAATCCATGTCTCATGACATCTGAAGGAAGCACTCTAGCATCAAACTTATTCCTCACCTCTAAGTCCCTCCAAATATCTACACCGTTGGCTTTCCTAGCCAATACACTACTCCACCACATATGTGCATCTCCCTCTAAGTAATGCACCCTGAGATCAACTCATACTCCTCCGAACATTTTACAGAGTGGAAGTTTCTTTCCCACCGCGACCTCCACTCATCAATTTAAACCCATGCAACCCCATACACATTCAATGGCGTAATTCACTTAAAACACTCTATAATTATAAACACATCAACATAACTCAACCAGATAAGGAAAATTCTAACCATTGGTCGGTTTGGAGTTGCTCGGCTCTCCCGACTCGATGTTTGAAGAGTAAGCTCTGGGAGTCACTGCAGCCCGCTTAGGTGGTGGTGCTTTTGATCCTCTTCCACCTTGCTGCAACTTAGGACACAAAATCTTAATGTGCCCCACTTCTTTACAGTGATAACACATCCTTGTGTCGCCCTTCGGGCAGTTAGCAATCCAATGACCTTTACTTCCACACCCATAACATTCGGATTGCTCACTAGAAGCATTCTTGAAAGTGCTCTCCCCCTTCCTTTTCTGACCCTTTCCTCGTCTGCCACTCTTTTCCGAACCAAGGCTAAGAGACTTCTTGGCTTGAGTCTTTGAGTTAGCCACCCTATACTCGGGGTTCTCCACTCTCGGTGGCTCACTCGCTTCGAGTGGCGCTTCGGGAGCTATTGCGGCTACCGGCCTTGGTAGTCTATCGAGAATCTGAGCCAACAAACCCAACACCTGCTCCATTTGATTTGGACCCTCTTGTTGCTGACCTTGCACTTGCGGCTCTCCTTCAGCCACTTGAGCCGCATCACTTGCAGCTCCACCATCTCCCGCCTCCGCAACATCCTCGACCAACACTTGGTCTTCGCTCCGGGGTTCCGCTTGTTCTAATGGCTCAGCCGGCTCCCGCGCCACTCCTCCTCTATCAATTCCACTTCTTGACATCTTCACAAGCAATCAAGCATTCAATAACCCAAAACTTAACAAAACTGGACAAGAAAGAAGTCTTACCGTGGAACCTTTTACGTGGCCGAAGAGGATGATCTCTAGCCCAACCCCAAAGCAATCACATAACCACATATCAACAATCACACATACAAACAATCAATCAAACAACACAGAGCAAGCAACACTCACAGCATCCTAGAATCGCCCAGGATCGATCGATCCCGAATCCTGAAATGACTTACAGGCTTTTTGGGCCAAAATGACTCCATAGGATCGATCGATCCTACCTGGATCGGTCGATCCCCACCCTTGCCCTGCAACCCGAGAACAACACCAAGCAAGCCACAACACAAGTTAAACTCAACCAAACAACACCATGACTTAACCCATGCATAAGCATCCTATTATACGGAGCCCAAAACATCTACAAGGGTCCAAAACATTAGCATTCACATGAATGAACAATCAAAACACAAGTTACAAGAACCCATTAAACCGCCTAGATCATCTTCTTCCTTCGGCCTTGGTTCCACGAGCTCCGCTTCCTAAGACTCCTCTTTACCTGCACCAAAAGAGGTGCGTAAGCATTGATAATGCTTAGTGAGGCGGTCCTCTCGTCCCACAGCCACACACACATATAATCAAAGACTTACCGAAATCAATATGCACACACACAAGCAACCAATCAAGAAAGTGATAGAGCTCCATCATGCACACAACACTAAAACTTAGAGAAACCATAAATCACACCCATATGGTCAAGCCCTAACACACATATTAATTACGACAAATCAATGATCACATGTTTGGCCACGGTCGCGCACTCACCTTTGCCTTGACGTAATGAAGAGCACACTTTCCCCTTTTTGATAGCTTCAAGCTTTAAGCTTGATTCTCTTTGGCTTCTACTCAACCAACCACCAAGTTATCACCAAAACACCTAAAAAGAAGTCACCAAAACGCTTCTCAAAGGGTGACAACAAGTAATCAAACTCGGATTACTCAAAACCCCCAAACCGGATTCCGTCTTTTCAAAAAGAGAGCTTTAATCACTCAACCATATCTATTTCCCTAGATCATATCTCGCAATTTCCTTCGGTGGAACTCAAGATAAGCCTTTTAACAACCTCTCTACCAAATTTCAGCCCAAACAAACAAGAATTGAGTGGCCAATCACCCCATCAAACTCGCCCCGTCGCTACAGCCCGAAAATAGGGCAGTCTAGGGAGAAAAAAACTCATATCTCCCAAACCACTCAATATAATCTTACGAACTTTGGTAGACATCTATTAAAGAGATTGAAGAACTTACCCACAAATTTTCAGCTCAAACCGAGCTCTCTTGATATCCCGATCGGACCTCCCAACACAGCCCCAAAACTCTGTTTTCTCCACCTCTTTCTCTTCTTCCTTCTTCTCCTTCTTCTGTCTCCTTCTTTCTCCTTCTCCTTCTCTCCCTTTTCTCTCTTCTCCTTTCTCCCTAGCCCTCCATTTCTCTCTCACATGCTCAAAGGATATAAGGGAGAAGAAGTGTGTAGAAGGATGGAGAAAGAGTGTATATATATACATATGTATATACATATTTATGGTTTAATCAAAATCCAACCAACCAACCCGGTTCACTAAACCGAAATCATTAAACCGATTCCCGTAATCTCAATTGAATTCTTTTTCCTGGTTTAGGATTTCCGCAATATTTGTGACAACTCATCATCCGCAACATATCTCGCTCAATTCCCGTTAAACATCATTTCTCGGTTTAGTCAGAATTACCCAACTAACCCAAACCGAGATTACTAAACCGCAATCAATTAATCTTAATTAACTTTCCCGCTCGGTTTAGTAATTCTGTCCCAACTCCCGAAATATTTGAGCCACCTTCCCGTCTCAAAATATTTCTCTCACTCCCGTCAAATCCCGGAATTACCGCTTAATTCCGTAAAACAATCCAAACCGCTCAGGATTACTTCTCAATGATCAATCCTTGATCACTTCAACCCAAACACCGCCCATTTGGCCGTTAATCGAGCTCGATATTATCCATATCACATTTCATCCCACATTTCCGTCAAACACTATTCATCCCGCAATCACACTATTCATTCCGCAAAAATACTATTTTGAACCAATTCAACCCGAATTGGTTCCGAAACGATTAATCTTCCGATTAATCAAACCAATAGCAACTCCGTAATTATAATTCGAGCTCCCCATTATTCCTATCCTCTCAAGAATGCAACACGGTACAAGACGTTTACGACATCCCAATACTAGCTTGTACCGCAAGAAATGTAATAACTTTTATTACAAGGAACGACTTGGGATACGGATGTTACACCAACAGGGTGCTCCCGCCAAATCCGCAGAAACTCCTCCTGAGAGAGTCTACGTGCCCAGGGTTCCCTATCCAGTGCCTCCAAAGAAAACTCGGAAAGATTTGGAAGATGCTAAGTGTAGGGAGATGTTGAAAGACTTAACGGTAAAGCTTCCTTTGGTGAATGTAGTGCAGATGGTACCAGCCCTAAAGAGGTACATGAAAGAGCTAGTGGCTGGAAAGATTGTTGAAGAAGAGAGTGTGATGATGGTAACAAAGGAATGCAGTGCAATACTCCAGAACAAAGTGCTGACAAAGAGGGGCGATCCAGGGAGCTTCGTGATCTCGGTGAAGATCGGACCAATGACCTTTGCCTGCTCTCTTTGTGACTTAGGTTCAAGCGTGAACCTGATGCCATACTCTGTGGCAAAGCGCTTGGGGTTCACAAAATTCAAGCCTACCAAGATATCGTTGGTGTTCGCGGATAGGTCGACCAAGTTACCGGTTGGGATAATTGAAGATCTGCATGTTCGAATAGGAGATACACTCATCCCAGCAGATTTCGTGGTTCTGGAGTTAGATGAGGAACCAAGAGACCCTTTGATCTTGGGGCGTGCATTCTTATGCACAGCACGCGCAATTATAGATGTCAAAGAAGGGATTGTCGATCTCCGGTTGGGAGACATGCTAGTAAGGTTCGAAATGAACAAGCTTCTCAAGAAGTCAATGATGGATGGACAGACATTCGTTGTTCACGATGGTTCAGAGATAGCTGGGGAAGTAGCTGAAGAATTATTGGCGGATGACCCATTGGAAGTTGTCTTAACAAAGGCTAAAGGTGAGCACGGTTTTCTGAGTGCAGATTCCGAGAGTTTTGCAAAAATGCTAGATTCAAGCCACAGGATAGAGAAGATGGTTGCATATATGAGCCTAGAAGAGGATGAAAAGGCGATAGAAAAAAAATTGACGGGAGCACATGCTCCAACACCGGGAGCACATGCTCCGGCCGATTCGATTAGTTGTGCTTGGAGCGAACTGAAAGCTCCGAAACTCGAGCAAAAGACCCTCCCAGCTGGGCTCAGGTATGCATTTCTCGGTCCTAACTCTACATACCCTGTGATAGTGAATGCGGATTTGAATAATGTTGAGGTTACCTTGCTTTTGTGTGAATTGAGAAAGTATAGGAAAGCTTTAGGGTACTCACTTGATGATATCACTGGGATTTCTCCAGACTTATGCATGCATAGGATACATCTAGAAGATGAATCAATGACTTCTGTCGAGCATCAGAGACGGTTAAACCCGAATCTAAAAGATGTCGTCAAGAAAGAGATAATGAAACTTCTAGAGGCTGGTGTGATTTATGCTATCTCTGACAGCAAATGGGTCAGCCCTGTGCATGTAGTACCTAAGAAAGGAGGTATCACTGTAATAAGGAATGATAGGAATGAATTGATACCAACTAGGACAGTAACCGGACATAGGATGTGCATAGATTATCGAAAATTGAATGCTGCTACTCGCAAGGATCATTTTCCGCTGCCCTTTATTGATCAAATGCTTGAACGCTTGGCTAATCATCCTTACTACTATTTCTTAGATGGTTATTCAGCTTTTTTCCAGATCCCCATCCATCCCGACGACTAAGAAAATACGACGTTCACACGGCACTTTCGCGTACCGCCGTATGCCGTTCGGTTTGTGTAACGCCCCAGCAACTTTCCAACGTTGCATGATGTCCATTTTTACTGACCTTATTGAGGATATTATGGAAGTTTTCATGGACGATTTTTCTGGGTATGAGAGTTCTTTTTCTGTTTGTTTGTCGAATTTGTGCAGGGTTTTGCAAAGGTGTGAGGAGAAGCACCTTGTTCTCAATTGGGAGAAGTGCCACTTCATGGTGTGAGATGGGATAGTGCTGGGACACAAGATATCTGAAAAGGGCATTGAAGTGGACAAGGTAAAGATCGAGGTGATGATGAGCTTGCAACCGCCGAATTCGGTAAAAGGGGTCCGCAGTTTTCTGGGACATGCTTGCTTCTACCGCCGTTTCATCAAGGATTTTTCTAGGATTGCTAGACCTCTCACGAGATTGCTGTGTAAGGAGGTAAAGTTTGAGTTCGATGATGCATGCTTAGAGGCCTTTCACACTATTAAGGGGGCTTTGGTTAGCGCTCCGATTGTTCAGCCACCCAATTGGACTTGCCTTTTGAAGTCATGACAGATGCGAGTGACTTTGCTGTAGGGGCTGTGTTAGGCCAGAGGATAGAAAAGAAGCTACATGTTGTCTACTATGCTAGTCGGACTATGGATGAGGCGTAGTGCAAGTACGCCACAACCGAGAAGGAGCTCCTAGCCATTGTTTTCGCCTTTGAGAAGTTTCGATCATATCTTGTGGGATCGAAAGTGATTGTCCATACAGACCATGCTGCCTTGAAGTACTTGTTGACAAAGAAGGATGCCAAGCCTAGACTTTTGAGGTTGATCCTATTGTTGCAAGAGTTCGATTTGGAGATTAAGGACAAGAAAGGGGCTGAAAATGGCGTGGCAGATCATTTGTCTAAGATGAATATTGAAGAAGAAACACCTATGGATGATAGTCTGCCCGGTGAAGAAGTTTATGCAATCAGTATTGGTAGCGTTGGCGAGCACCCAGAGGAGCACCCACTCGGAGCACGTGCTCCGGAATGTTTCTTCAGTTCGATTAAAAAGGGACACCAACCCAGTTTTCCCTGGTTTGGAGAGATAGCCAACTTCTTAGCTGCTGAGAAGGAGCCTGAAGACTTCGTGGGAAACAAAAGAAGGAAATTCCTTAGAGACATCAAGAGGTACTTTTGGGATGAACCTTTTTTGTATAAGCATTGCTCAGATGGGATATTCAGGAGATGTGTGACCGACGAGGAGATACCAGGGATCCTTCATCATTGCCATAGTTCACCATATGCTGGCCACTTTGCCACTTTCAAGACGGTTTCAAAGGTCCTACAATCGGGTTTTTGGTGGCCTACGATGTTCCGAGATGCTCAGCGGTTTATATCTAGATGTGATGCCTGTCAGAGGCAAGGGAACATCAGCAAGCGAAGTGAAATGCCTCAGAACTTCATTCTGGAAGTTGAAGTTTTTGATGTGTGGGGTATTGATTTCATGGGACCATTCCCATCCTCTTATGGGAATGAATTCATTTTGGTTGCAGTGGATTACGTGTCCAAATGGGTAGAGGCTTTGGCAAGCCCTACGAATGATGCTCGAGTGGTGGTTAAGATGTTTAAATCAGTCATTTTTCCAAGGTTTGGCGTGCCAAGAGTAGTGATTAGCGATGGAGGTTCCCACTTCATCAACAAGATTTTTGAAAACCTCCTAAGGAAGAATGGCGTGAAACACAAGGTATCCACTCCCTACCACCTTCAAACAAACGGTCAGGTCGAAATCTCCAACAGGGAAATCAAGAACATATTGCAGAAGAAAGTGAGCATAACGAGGAAGGACTGGTCCAAGAAGCTAGACGACGCGCTTTGGGCATATAGAACCGCATACAAGACTCCTTTGGGAACTACACCGTTTCACTTGGTGTATGGTAAGGCGTGTCACCTCCCAGTCGAGTTAGAGTACAAGGCTGCCTGGGCAGTGAAGATGCTCAACTTCGACCTCAAACCAGCACTTGAAAGGCGGACCATGCAGCTACACGAGTTAGAGGAAATTAGGCACATGGCCTATGATAACTCGCGGATTTACAAGGAGAGGACCAAGGCATATCATGACAAACGGATCATCCCCAGAAGTTTCTCCCCTAATGATCAGGTATTATTGTTTAACTCTCGCCTTAAGTTGTTTCCAGGAAAACTGAAGTCGAGGTGGTCCGGTCCTTTCACAATCAAGGGGGTTAGGCCGCATGGAGCCGTAGTGTTGCTAAACTCTAGAGGGGAAGAGTTTGTGGCGAATGGACAGAGACTCAAGCCCTACTTAGCTGAGCCATGTATTGGAGAAGGTGGATCTGCCACCTTGAGCGACCCTCCTCAAGCCTAGTGGCTAACCAAGTCGAGCTAAAGACTTAAACCAAGCGCTTGGTGGGAGGCAACCCACCGGTAAGATTATGTACATCTTAGTATTTCTTTTCTTTTATTCTTCTTTCAGGAGTATTCATGAAAAAAAAAAAAAAAAAAAGGGTGGAGTCTCTCGAGCACCCGACCAGACGTCGCGAGCACATGCTCGCCAGGCTGCTCCACACGCCTCCTCAAGCAGGTTGGAAGAGAGCCAACGCCTACAAAGGAAGAAGCGCAGAGCCGGCCAAGACGATCCGGACAACGCTACCTCGCAGTGAATTCTACCCACTATTTATTTTCACCATTGTATTATCCATTGCTATTTTCTTTTTTATTCGAATAATCCCTTTGATCTCTTTCACACCGAGGCGGTGTGATTTAAGTCCGGGGGAGCGGTCTACTACTAATTTATTTTCTTTGTCTTTGAGTTTTTGTTTAGGTCCAAATCAGGTCTATTTTTTCACTTTCATTATTTCTTTTATTTTACTTTCCTTTGATTGAGTCAGTTTGTTCGAGTCTAGCTGCTATGTTTTCATTGAGTCAAAACTGTTAGGGAATTATGACCTTGATCTATTGGATTATTTGGACTTGAGATTACTTGTTATGACTCACAGATTGGTAGAGGTTCTGTTCCGGAAGATCATGGATGGATTAAGCACTCCCCAAAGCTCCTTTCCTTTGGGAAATAGGTTGAACCAAAATTATCTCTAAGCTTTATTGAACTTTAATCGGATATTCAATTTCTTTCTCAGGGGATTGACGTTCATTGGGGAAGACCTATTCGAGCCAAAACAGACCATGCAACTCTCCACAAAGTATGCTATTCTTCTCTCACTTCCTTCCATTGAACCTAAAAATAATAATAATAATAAAAAGGAGAAGTTCAAAGCAAAAAGCCGAAGTGAACCAAGGGATGATGCGTAGACCCGTGTATCTTTTGTGATCTCATGGAAAGCTTGTTGTAAGGGAAACTAAAAAGTCGAAGTGAACCAAGGGACGATGCGTAGACCCGTGTGTCCTTTGCGATCTCGTGGAGATTTGTCCCACCAAATAAAGAAGAGCATCAGAAAAGTGATGGCTGTAGAAAAGGGTGAAGCATCGGCAAATGAAAATGATATATCATGGATTTTATCCGTTTTTAGCCATGATATAAGTCGTTTTATCGAGTCTTTCTAGTGCTTTTTCTATTATTTTAGAGTCTTTTCAGGTTTTAGCACGTTTGGGACGAAATTGGAGATTTTGGAGACATTTGGAGCCTTTTTGGAGCAAACCGAAGAAAGTACCCGTTTTGAAGCCTGAGTATCGATCGACACCATCCCGGTATCGATCGATACCGACGACTGGCCTGAGTATCGATCGACACCATCCCGGTATCGATCGATACCGACGTAATCAACGCGCAGAAGAGATTTTCAAGGAAGCCTATAAGAAGCCCAATACTTTCCCTTATTTACAAAGAAGCCCAGCTCGTGTTTTTAAACCTATTTAAGCAAACTCTTAGTCTTTAGGTTAGAGGGGACTTACTTTTCACTATTATTCTTGAGCCACCATTGAGATTTGAGAACTTTTGTGAGGGAGACGGATCCAAGACTTTGTTCATCATAGAGAAGATCCCGAACCCTTGTTTTTATTCTTTTGTTTAATTTCATGAATTATTCAGTTATGTTATTTGTTTCATCTATCATGTCTGAGTAGTCTCATTTTAGGTTCAGGGTTTTCTCATATGGATTTCTCTGATTTATGATGATTGATTTGTTAGGGTTCAAAATCTGAATAGTTCTTCACCATAGGTTGTTCTCAAAGCTATTTCTAACCTGATCACTTAGAATATAGAACCTAGATTAATCGATTAGGCACGACAGTGCAATTGAGTAATCTGATAAAACCTAGGGTGAGCAATTGGATTATCTGCAAAGAGATTTGGTTTAATCGAATTGTGAACATATCAAACTTGAATTGATTGCTGGTTTACTGTGTAGGATTTACAAAGAGATTTGGAATTTTAGACTTTAGACTTAGTTAGTTTTCGCAACGACAGTTGGTTAACTATACTTTCGTGTTTGAGTTCAAGAACGGCGCTTAATTGAATTGAACCTTAATTGATTAATTGTTATTTATCATTGATTTCCTGAGAGTTACACTGAGCCTAGCTTCCATCCATATTAATCGACCTAATCTTATTTCAATCATTTGTTTTCTCATTGTTTATTGTTTGCTTAGCACAATCTGCATCTTTCATCTATTGCGTGAGTTTTCTTGAGTTCCTGTGTTCGACCCCTGATATACTGCAGCAACTGCTTTAGTACTTTTAGGGTATTAATTTGAGCATATCAAATTTGGCGCCGTTGCCGGGGACTCTAAAAATTTACCATTAGAATTTTAGTTGTCGATTCTGTCTAAGTTCGTCGTCAGTATCGATCGATACTCCATTGGTATCGATCGACACTGAACGTCTGTTTTTAAATTTTGGTTACTTATTTTCTTGTCTTTTGATTTTCAGGTGTATGCATCAGCGTGCTACCAGGAGAAAGAAGGACACACCACTGATCAATCTCTCCCTCACAGAGCTAGCAGAGCTTGAACGCACAAATCGGACAAAGAAAAGAACTACAGTTGAGATGGATCTTCCACAAGGGTTGGTGCATGATAAGGAAGGTGAACAAATACCTCCTCCACAACAACCCCAAGCTGTTGCTGAACGGACGCTTGGCGATTACAACCGACCGGATCAATTCTATGCCAATCGTGCAGCGATCCGTATTCCAACTTTCCAGAGGAATGACTTTGAGCTGAAGCCTGCTTACTTCACTCTTGTTGGACAGCACCCCTTCACCGGTCTCTCTCATGAGCACCCTATGGATCACATCGAGAAATTCGAGGACTTGGTCACCGGTATGAAGTACAATGGAGTACCACAGGAATACCTCTTTTGTAAGCTCTTTCCATACTCTCTTGGTGGAGAGGCAGCTTACTGGCTGAAGCAGCTACCTCCCGGATCTCTCACTACTTGGAACGAGACCAAGAACGCATTCCTGAACAATTTCTATGACGATGCGAGATCAGAGGACCTCAGGAACAAGATCTCTCAATTCTCTCAGGGCCCAACAGAAGCACTCAAGGCTGCTTGGGTGCGATTCAGATCCTACCAGAGAGACTGTCCGCATCACGGTTTCAGTCAAGTTCAGCTGCTCGGGATCTTTTACAGAGGGATTGATTGGCGGTATCAGATGGCACTAGATTCTGCAAGCAATGGGAACTTCAACACTAGGGTTCCAACCGATGCTGTGAAGCTAATTGAGAACTTGGCGTCTAGCAATAACACCAAGAATGCTGATTTTGAGCGGAAAAGGCTCGCTAGTGTTGCTGACGGTTCGCAGATTGCTGAGGTTCAGGCGAAGCTGGACACGATGCACAACCTCTTAGTGGGAAAGACGAAGAAGGCTGTACATTTTGCTGAGGAAGTAGGGAACATTGAAGATGAGGCAGAGAATGTTAACTACATTGGTGGTTCTGGTTTTCAGGGTCAGCAATTTGGTTACAACAACAACCGAAGCTTCAACAACAATCAGCAAGGTGGTTACAAGTCTGGAGGTAACCAATCTGGTTTTGGTGCCACTCAATTCGCCCAAAAACCACTTCAAAGCGGTGATTTTACTCGCCAATACGGTAATTCATCTTACCAACCGCATTCTCCGAGGTCTACAGAGAGTAAGACGGAGATCCTCTTGGAACAAATTCTGCAGGGACAAGAAAAGATGACTGTGGATTTCAATAGAAAGCTGGATAATTTATACACTGATCTGAATGGGAGAATCGACGCTCTCGAAATCCATCAGAAGATGCTGGAAAATCAAATAGCTCAGACATCAGCAGCTGTCAAGGGAAAGATAGTTCAACCACAGCATGGACATGTCAATGCAATCACCTCGAGCACTAGAGAAGAGGATTTTGAGCCTGAGATGACTATGTCCGTATCCAGTAATACTAGTATCGACCGATACCCACCTGGTATCGATCGATACTACCAAAGACCTGCTGTAGATTCGAAGGTTGCTGAAGATGAAGATAAGAACTCTGACATTCCACGCGTATCGATCGACACCCCTACCTGTGTCGATCGACACCAACCTGCAGAGACGATACAAAACTCCAGTATCGATCGACACTCATCTGGTATCGGTCGATACCCTTCGCAGGCTGAATCAATAACTGAGAAAAGGACAGAGATGGTTGAGGAACGGGTATACAAACCAAAGCTCGAGGCATTGAATCTGTCGCAAAGAAAGCTTGAGACTCAAATTGCTCAGACCGCAGCTGCTGTGAGAAGACAAGAAGGGTTTCTACCAGGAAAGACTGAAAATCCAAGAGCCCACATCAATGCCATAAGTCTGAGAAGTGGTAAAGTGGTAGAATCAGGAGTTGAGCAGACTCCAATAGCTGAAAATCCCGTCGATCTTGCTGGAGATGACAAGTGGGATGCTGAAAATCCCAGGGTATCGATCGACACCATCCCGGTATCGATCGATACCGAGACGACACCCAAGGAAAACGCTGAACCTGTCAAGGAAAGGGTTTACAAGCCGAAGTTGCCCTATCCTATCATTCCCAAGCTGACAAGAGAGGAGTGGGAGGCTGCTAGAAGCAAGTTTTTGTCAAAAAAATGGTTGCAGGACCTCCCGTTGCTGATACACCACCACCGCTGAGACAGTTGACAAAGAGGGAAGACCCAGGGAAATTTTCAGTTCCATGCTCCATCTCTAGAGTAAACTTCAAGGAGTCTCTCGTTGACTCAGGGTCTAGTGTCAACGTCATGTCGAGGGCGATTGCAGAGAGATTGAAAGCTGATATGAGATCTCCTAACACGCTTCTCACATACGCGGATTCTTCTAGCTCACTCCCTTACGCTACAATTCTTGATTTACCTGTTAAAATAGGAGATTGTCTGATTCCTACTGATTTTCAGGTTGTGGAGATGAGCCAAGGATCCAGGGTGCCCTTGATTTTGGGAAGACCATTTATGGCTACTGTTGGCGCGATCATGGACACGCCTAATAAGAGAATCTCTTTCTCTTGCATTGACGGAGACGTCTTCTACGATGCCATTCCTTCTGGAGGAGCACCCAGACATGTCTCGTGCATCACCATTACCTCAGGCGAGACTCTGATGATCGATCTGCTCGATGAGTCTTATGATGAACCAAAAGTCGCAGATGTTTCAAATGAACTCCCCCAACACCCCAAGAAAGTTGTGGAGAAGACCAAGGCAGCAAAGAGGAAGGCGACGAGCAAGAAGTTCAACGGTGCTGCTAATTTCACTTTGATTCCTCAGAAGTGTGATGGAGATTCGATCGAATATAAGGTGAAGTGCAAGGGCACCTCGAAACCTTTCTCTAAGGTTAGAGTTCTCATTCCTACGGAGATGAAAGAGAAAGAAGAGGATATGATGAGCAAAACTTTGAAGCTGGAGATGTCTGGTTGTGGAGCTTATCTCGGAGTGAGTCCTCCACCTTGTCCTGACTGATATCTTAGCCAAAGTCAAGCTCGTGACATTAAACAAGCGCTTAGTGGGAGGCAACCCACTGGTAAGTCTATAAATATGAGTTTTTGTTTTTTTTTTGTGTTTTGTTGTGTCTTGCGAATCAGGTCGGAAGAAGGATGGTCGTTTTTGTTCCGTATCGATCGACACCACCTTGGTATCGATCGACACCGCCTTGGTATCGATCGACACCACATAGGTATCGATCGACACCACCGCTCTATGGTAACACCTCTTGTTCTTGACCTATTTCGTTTTGTCCTTTGATTTCTTTCACCTTCTCTGGGCTTGATAAACACTGGGGACAGTGTTGTTTAAGTCTGGGGGAGGTAGTTACTGACATTGTGTTCATTTTTGTTTTTTTCTAAAAAAAAAAAAAAAAAATTTTTTTAATTGAGTCAAAACAACTTAGAGTTTTCTGGAGTGTGCTTGGCTTTGTTGTTCTGATTTTGCTTTTGAGTGACCACTGTTACAGGATTAGTTTCAGTTCGACTAATGAAAAATCCAGAGGTAAACCAGCCAGCCAGAATTCATGGATTGTCTCTAACAAGTTTTCATCACAAGTTTTAGCCAAATTTTGCACTTCATCAATAAGGTAAATGTCCAAAGAGCTTGATTCATCATTCATTACCTAGCTAAGGAACTATTGCGTATGAAAGAAATGGTAGATCTCCCCCGTGATAAGTACTGGAAACATTGAGAGGGTAAGAACCGGGAATTCGGTAGCTAACACTATCAATACTCGCGTCTCGAACCTTGATTTGTATATGCAGTTTAAAAAAAAAAAAAAAAGAATCAATAAGAACTGGATACATTGAGAGGGTAAGAACCGAGAATTCGGTAGCTAACACTATCAATACTCGCGTCTCGAACCTTGATTTGTATATGCAGTTTAAAAAAAAGAATCAATAAGAACTGGATACATTGAGAGGGTAAGAACCGAGAATTCGGTAGCTAACACTATCAATACTCGCGTCTCGAACCTTGATTTGTATATGCAGTTAAAAAAAAAAAAAAAAAAAAAAATCAATAAGAACTCGTTGTGAAATAAGTCTGGGGGAGTTAAATACCAAGAAAAAGTTGAATGAATTGTTCCTTAGCTATGGTATTGTATGACCAAAGAATCTAGAAAGTTCGTGGACATTGATTTTAGCGATGAAACTGGCGATGATAAGCTTGGATGAACACTTAGCGGGGTCATGAGTGAAGTCTGTGGAAGCTGGGAATTCCGACGGAGAAGTACATGGTGGTTAGATCGGAGGCTGATCAGGCAACAGTGGGCGCTTGGGAAGAGGGATCATTACAGCGATTTCGGTACCAGACCAGGATCTCTAAGGTTTTTCAAACCTCTTTCTCTCACTTAGTTTTCTGTTTTGCTTGAGGGCAAGCAAAAGGCTAAGTCTGGGGGAGTTGATATATCATGGATTTTACCCGTTTTTAGCCATGATATAAGTCGTTTTATCGAGTCTTTCTAGTGCTTTTTCTATCATTTTAGAGTCTTTTCAGGTTTTAGCACGTTTGGGACGAAATTGGAGATTTTGGAGACATTTGGAGCCTTTTTGGAGCAAACCGAAGAAAGTACCCGTTTTGAAGCCTGAGTATCGATCGACACCATCCCGGTATCGATCGATACCGACGACTGGCCTGAGTATCGATCGACACCATCCCGGTATCGATCGATACCGACGTAATCAACGCGCAGAAGAGATTTTCAAGGAAGCCTATAAGAAGCCCAATACTTTCCTTATTTACAAAGAAGCCCAGCTCGTGTTTTTAAACCTATTTAAGCAAACTCTTAGTCTTTAGGTTAGAGGGGACTTACTTTTCACTATTATTCTTGAGCCACCATTGAGATTTGAGAACTTTTGTGAGGGAGACGGATCCAAGACTTTGTTCATCATAGAGAAGATCCCGAACCCTTGTTTTTATTCTTTTGTTTAATTTCATGAATTATTCAGTTATGTTATTTGTTTCATCTATCATGTCTCGAGTAGTCTCATTTTAGGTTCAGGGTTTTCTCATATGGATTTCTCGATTTATGATGATTGATTTGTTAGGGTTCAAAATCTGAATAGTTCTTCACCATAGGTTGTTCTCAAAGCTATTTCTAACCTGATCACTTAGAATATAGAACCTAGATTAATCGATTAGGCACGACAGTGCAATTGAGTAATCTGATAAAACCTAGGGTGAGCAATTGGATTATCTGCAAAGAGATTTGGTTTAATCGAATTGTGAACATATCAAACTTGAATTGATTGCTGGTTTACTGTGTAGGATTTGCAAAGAGATTTGGAATTTTAGACTTTAGACTTAGTTAGTTTTCGCAACGACAGTTGGTTAACTATACTTTCGTGTTTGAGTTCAAGAACGGCGCTTAATTGAATTGAACCTTAATTGATTAATTGTTGTTTATCATTGATTTCCTGAGAGTTACCCTGAGCCTAGCTTCCATCCATATTAATCGACCTAATCTTATTTCAATCATTTGTTTTCTCATTGTTTATTGTTTGCTTAGCACAATCTGCATCTTTCATCTATTGCGTGAGTTTTCTTGAGTTCCTGTGTTCGACCCCTGATATACTGCAGCAACTGCTTTAGTACTTTTAGGGTATTAATTTGAGCATATCAGAAAACCGATGGATGTAGAAAAATAAGCAAAAAGATGGTGGTTTTGGAAGAGGAAAAGAGGGGAGAGGAAAGTTATATGGGAGAGGGTCTTTGGTTAGAAGAAGTTGGCACCCTTTGAATTTATTCCCCCTGGTAAGACCACTGCACTTTCTATTTCATTAATCTATGTAAAGAGATAGCAATGGGGATTCCGAAATTTCCTTTGGATTGTGAGTAACTAAGGTTTGATGATTCCCATGGTTGACTGGATCGTGTTCCAACACCCAGTGACGAGCCGTATGAAGTCCAGGCATCCCCAATAGCTAAGCGAGTTCCCGTGATTTTCAAACTTCTTCTCTGTTCTTTTTCCTAGTTTGTTTGAGGATAAACAAAGGTTTAAGTCCGGGGGAGTTGATATGTTAGGATTTTAGCTTATATTAACTAGTCCTTTTTGAGTCTTTTTGTGTCTTTGCAGTCGTTTTTGAGTCTTATCAGGTTAAAATGAAGTCTTGGAGTATGTATTTGATGGACTGGAGCTAATTGAGCTTCTGGAGCAAAAAGGGACGAAATCGCAGCTATAGAGCACAATCCAGATGCGGAGCACCCAGTCCGGTTTCGGGAGCACATGCTCGCCAGGGTGCTCCGAAGAATTAATAAGGGTTTCGACTTTTTACCTAATTTTTGGCGTGCTGATGAGGAAATATAAATAGAGAGGCCGCCAGTTGAAAAGGGGGGGCTCGGAGACCAAAATGATTTCTTTCTCTCACTAGTTATTCTCTTATTCTTTTTGGCTATTGGATTGTTTCGACGGGATTCTTCTCTCTTGTTTTCTTTTTCTCCAAACCTTGGATTTTTGGTTCATGCTTGTAAGATCCAGAGGATCAACCACCACCTTGTTTGAGAAGAATTCTGAACCTTATTCTATTTCAATATTATTCATGAATTCCTTTTTATCCATTGTTGTGATTTGTTCTTCCATGGCTGAGTAATTCCATTAGCTAGATTAGGGTTTTCAATGGTATTTATGAGTTGATAAGTTGAGCACAGATAGGATCCATGTATATGATGTCTTCGCCAATAGATAGACTTAATGCTTAGATTAAACTGATCACTTAGTCTATGATCTTAGGTTAAACCTATTCACGAGAGTGTTTTAGGTTGCTAGAAAAGACATTGGTGAGCATTCATTCGTAGGCGACGAGAGTCGGTGCGGTTGCTTGTGAACATATCGAATCAATACATTAATGCTTATCTTCATCCCTAGGTCCAAGCGAGAGTTTAGGTATTTAGGCTGTTAGATAAAGAGTTCGGCGCCACGAGAGTGGGTCGTTCTTATTTTTATATACGAGTTCTAGACTTGTCCTGAATTTAATCCTGAATAGTTGCTCAAGTTTCATCTCTGAATACTGGAGAAATACCCTAGTCTAGTGCCTTTTAATTATTGAATTTACATCGTTTTACTTGCTTGCAACTCTGTCACTAAAACAACCTCACATTCTGTCTTAGCTTTATTTGAAAATCTCATAAAATCATAGCATAACCTTGGTCTCTGTGGATTCGATTCCTCTTATACTACTGCGATTGTATGTGCACTTGCAGTAATTTAATTGGGTTAAAACTCTGTGTATCACCATCTTATCTCAAAGTCGACCACATAAGGTTTTAGGACAGTCCTTGTCCTAAAACTTATCCACATCCGAAAATTTAAGGATAATGTCCCGACGGTTCCTTCACGGTCCCTCGCATGGTCCGTGTGTCCGAATTCGGACATCCATCTTATCTTGTCTTAATACTGACCAAACAAGTCTGAAAATCCAAAAATGTCGGAAAAATATGTCGTGTCCGTATGGAAAAATATTTCTTGTCCGAATCCGACCAATTCTTGTCCGAAGCCAATCCACACTGTCTGAGTGACACTCCATGTCTGAAATTTCCTAATTTAGAAAGGTATTGTCCAAAAATTTCCCAAAATAGACCGTACGTCCGTACGATCGCAGAACGCCCAGCCGGATGACCGCATCCGATCGTATCGCTCGACCGTATTGCGTCCGTATAGTCCATCCGGACGTACCGCACGTCCGCAGGACACGCCCGACCGACCGTGTAGTTTGTGGTGCTCTGCATTGGACATCGATTAGAGGATGGTCCGGTATCCATCGATCTCGACTGTGTATCACTCATGACTCAATGACAAAATTAAATCGATGATGATAGAAGACCCTTGTCTCGGCTTCTAATCGCGCATATAGAAAACCTCACACTCCACCTTGGTCGCCCGGTTTGGTTATGCTTATTGTGCTTCTGTTCCTTGCGCAGCCGGATCGTATGAATTGTGTTTTAGTACCAAGCTCTGATACCAATTTAAGGTTTGTATCGAATACGATTCACACAATAGGATCAAGCTTTGTATAAGAATAACTCTCTTGTTTAGAAAATAACTAAAAACTAAAAACCAAACTCTCTTAACCTAACTCAACAAAGGTTTTCTCTTAATCAATGTTACACCACAACATTGATATTTATAGGCATATCAGAACTCTGCTAATCCTAATCCTAATAAAACTTGATACCTCCAAATCCTAATTGGAATATCCTAGGTCTATCTTTATCTTAAGTTTGTAATTATCCAACAGATAAGTCGTGTCCCAATGCTTCACTAGAGCATATTTCCCTAAAGATGATCGAACTCCACAAGTGGAACTAAATATGCTGTGCGTTTATTCAATCACATGGGTGCTTTAGCAAAAGGGTTTTCTCGAAAACACGCTCAGCTTCAAAGGAACCAATGTTACTGGGAATATTCACTCACTTGAAGAAAAGTAGACTTAGTTTTAAGATATTTTATCATTTTCTTCGGTGGAAACTCCTTATAGAACTCTCTAGGTTACTGATGGGGGAAAGCATCAAAGCGCATGTACAGTCTTCTTGCTAAGATAAAAAGATATACATTTTATAGTTACTTCAAGAATAAATGCAGTTGTGCTACAATGGTGCGGAAAGAAGGCTTATTCATACCTCGACAATTCAACTATGTTGAATTTATGCCCCGACTATACTACGGTGCTAAAACATACACGATCTAAACAAAATTTTGAATTTCATTATCCGACTTAAAGTTTTGTGCGTAATCATACAAATCGCCTAACTCCGTCAATGAACCATTAACGGAAGCTGACGTGAATTCTGACATGGCTTAGACGACGTCATTTATACAAAACTCAGAGTCCATCTGTCTCTACAACGACGTCGTTTTATGCTAAATGAGAATCCTTATGTGGCATATACAAATGACGTCGTTTTATGCTTGCTTCTTTGTTTATTCTTCTTCCCCAAACCCAGATTTCTTAGAGGCCCATCTTGAGAACTTCACATTAAACCATTCCCTAAGTGTATAATCAACCACAACTTCCTTAAACTGAGGTATTAAAACGATTTGGGATTAAATCAAACCGGTTAAAAATCTGATGCATATATAGTTTTAGCTTTCATCATCTTAAGGGAGTCGAATGAGCTTGCTTTGATCGATTTGGGGAAGAAGGGTAAACAAAGAAGAAAGCATAAAACGACGCCATTTTTTGTCTCTGCCACATAAAGATTCTCATTTAGCATAAAACGATGTCGTTTTAAAGACAGATGGGCTCTGAGTTTTGCATAAACGAAGTCGTCTAAGCCATGTCGAAATCCACATCAGCTTTCATTAACGGTCTGTTGACGAAGTTAGGCGATTTGTATGATTACGCACAAAACTTTAAGTCGGATAATGAAATTCAAATTTCTGTTTAGATCGGGTATGTTTTAGCACCGTAGTATAGTCGGGGCATAAATTCAACATAGTTGAATTGTCGAGGTATGAATAAGACTTCTTTCCGCAATGGTGCCAAGTGAAAATATTACTAAGAAGGAATTTTCTTAAAAGAGTGGAATAAGAGCAAAAGAGCTCTTTGTGCTTCTGACTTCTTTCTCACATAGTATCTTCAATCTGGTTTTGTTGGAATGCTCGAATTTAGTAATTTTATATGTTAATGAATTTTAACTAATTTGAATGTTGTTAAAATAAAATATATTTTTAACCAAATGTTTCATCGTATGCGTTTTTAGTAAGACAAGATTAATAACAACTCACATCTCCCACACTTTTTGCATTCCACCAATCTTTGTAGAATTCACGATCTTTGATGCAGAGGAGCTCTGCCGATATGTTTAGACCTGTGGACAAGAACACTGCAAAAGATTTGCTGAAAACTACACCACAGAGTAAAAGAAACTAAAATAATCAATCTCTTGATGAGATGGCTATTTTTCTGTTGTGACGTACCGAAGGTGGAAGAAGCAGTAGAACATAAAAACTTGGAAATGAAAGCTTCAACACTCTTTCAATGGCGTAGTTGATGCAGAAGACCCCCTGTCAAAGGATGTTTGAGTTCCTAACAATAGGATTTATATACTACCAGAGATGTACAAAAGAACACGAAGTCAAGTGGTGACAAAGCAGAGATGATGATTTAAAAATCAGGTAAGTGTGCAATCCAAGAACACTCGATTATTTTCAAAAATCGAGATACAAGAGTACTAAAATTATATACATGATAAAATGGTCTCAATTATTGATCTTAAGCACTAAAATAATCCCTTCAATTATGGACCAAATAGTAAAACGATACGTGGCAAGTGGGACGTAGCTACAAGACTTTTTGGCCAAAGGATTCACACCTTCACTGGTCGTCGGTAGGTGAAGTCAACTCTTGTAATGGATCTTTATCACTTGAAATTTCTATTAAACACCTAAAAAATCTCATCGCCTAATTTTCTTTGATACAGATCAGTTGAACGAGAAGCGATTTCCAGGAGGTAATTATTGTTGTTATTATTACTTTTCTTACGATTATTTCTTTGTGGAGAAAGCTGCTTCCATCTTTTGTATTTTATATTTCATCTTTTTTTTTTTTTGTTATCTCACTATTGTTCATGTCTCTGTACAATGATCTGTGGATTAATTACCACAAATTATAAATTTATTCTGTAAATTTTTCGAGTCTTATTATCTGAATTATGAGCTCGTGGATCCTCCTCCTCTAGTGATTATTGACTACTACCTTCATGGTTAAGCAGGAGATTTATGACTGAGACTCTTTTGTCGTTCGGAGTGCAGAAACTTTGGGACCTCCTTGTTCGAGAATCTGATCGATTTAAGGGAGTTGATGAGCAAACTGGCGAACTCAAAAGTGATCTAAACTTGCTTAGGTCTTCTTCTCACTCATAGCTATTATCTTAATTCTTTTTGGGTCAAAGGTTAGTTAGTAATAGTCCGGTACATATTAACCGGACCCAAAAATCTGATCCGAAAACCGAACCCGAACCGCCATTATAGAAATACCCGAACGGATAATGTTTTAAAGTATTTGAAAACACGAGCCGAACCCGAACCCGATACCCGTGGATACCCAAAAATACCCGAAAGTGTATATCTATAAAACATATATTAGATATATTGGGTTACTTAGGTATTTTCGGATATATTAGGATATAAAGTAACCAATGTTTTAGTTTTTTTTCGGGATATTTCGGTTATTTTTAGGTAATCCGGATAGATTTGGATAAAAACTAACCGATGTTTTAATTTGTTCCGGGTATTTTGGATATTTTTGGGTAATTTGAGTAGATTTGAATACATTTAGATAAAAATAGCTGAACCCGAACTAAGAACCAAAAAATTTCAGGTATTTATCGGATATCAATATTAAGTATATATCTGACCCAAACCCGCAAAGAACTGAACCCAACCCGATTTTTATAAATACCCGAATGGGTTCTCAATCCCTAAATCCGAAAACCCAAAATCCGAATGGATCCGATCCGATCCGAACCCGAACTGCTAGTGCTAGTTAGTAATATAACCCTTTTTTATCACTAAAATTGATTTTTACAAATGTAATCAGATAAATGGCTACAAGTGATAAAATGGCCTCAATAATTGCATATAAGAATTTATAGCCACTCATTTTCACAACAGCAGGTCACCGGATAAGAGTCGACTTTTAGCAGAGTTCTAGTTAAACACGTCTTCTCTTTGAAGTTGTACTTGAAGATGCACGAGAACACGTATGAATCTTGTGGTACGTTCTAATCGAGAAGCAATTTGAATCCTTATGCCTCACAGCTCGTAAATACCACTTGCAACCTTTTTTTGCTCCACAACATTTTACCACGTACCGCATTTTATCGGTATTCACAATTGTATACTGAAAACAGTTCACATGTCCGGCTTTTTCTACTAATTCTTGCACCTCTGCCTTGCTTTCAAATTCTTGGCCTACTTTCACATTCATACCATCTTCCCATTCCAGATTCGCAGGCTGATCTTCTTCTACAAAAGGTGCGCCCTCAGTATCTTCATTCATAAACAAGTTATCCATGTCTCCTAGCTCTTCTCGTACTTCACATCCAATATTATCCAATTCTCCTCGTACTTCACATCCAGTATTATCCAAGTCTCCTTGTACTTCACATCCAATATTATCTAAGTCTCCTCGTACTTCACATCGAATATTATCCAAGTTTTCTCGTTCTTCACCGTGTACAACCACATCATAATTTCCTCTGGCACTAGAAATCATGTCTTCATTACTTGCACCAAATTGACTTACTACATCATCTCTTGGAAGTCTATCACACCCCTGAATTCGCTCATAACTCTGATTATTGACAACTTCCACATGCAATACACTTTTCGTATGATCTTCATACAACTCTAAATAACACAAAAGACCATCATCATCGAAGATATAGATTGGTTTCTTAGGATCCACTAGAAGTGGAATGTAACTGATTTTCATCACAGTCCTAACTTCGTCCACTCCCATTTTCTTGCATATATCTTCAACCAATAGCGTATAAGTGATCTCTTCACACGATTTTTTCATCACAAGAGCGTGATGAACATCTTCTCTTGAAATCCATAATACTTCATCTCCCTTCCTTAGATAATGTCCCCCATAATCAAAGTGTATGAGAGTCCGCTGCTTTTTATTCATTATACCCTGAAAATAATAAAATTCAACATTAATACATGTATTAGTAAACTAGTTGTATCAGTTGTACATAATTGCTTATTAATATCAGTTGTATCAGTAGTACTCATTTTTGAATAATACACAATATTGAGCTACGATTCACCAATCCCTTCACTAACGCATTACAATATACTAATATTGATGATGCACATTACCTTAAACGAACTTTAATCAGGTTGAACCCGAGCTCAAATATCTCTCACTCTCTTCAATCCCTCTTCAAACGCAGAACCACCTTCAAATGCAGCTTCAGTGGCGGAAACTCAGCTCCTTCAGGTAGCTCCAATGGCGGACAGCGAACAGACTCTCGATGGCGGACGAGAGCGGAGGAGAAAAGCTTGATTTTTTTTTTTAAGCTCTTCATCCGGTCTGTAATGAAGAAGAAGAGGAGGTAGTTGGTGTGGGTCCCATTTGTGTGTGTTTCATTTAAGGATATAATTGTTTAAATCAATTTTTTAATTAAATGGGAAATGAGGGAGTCCAGCGCGCGCTTGGGGTAGAAGGAGGAGGGTATTTTGTGGGATTTTGGTTATAAAATTTGAAGTGGGGTCCATAGAGAGTGTTTTAGAAATGGGTAGAGTGTTTGAGAAATGGATTTTAAAAGTTAGAGTGTTTGAGCAATTGGTCCGAAATCTCATCGCCTTCTTCTAATAAATATTGGTTGGACGAAAAAGCGATTTCGAGAAAAGGTGAGTCATATTGATTTTCATTCTTTAGTTTTATGTTGAAGCAGGTTCTCGGATCTTTTGTGTGCATTGTATATATTTATAGTAATGTAATGCTTATTGTCTCTCTTGAATGATCTATGGATTGAAATATTCCACAATAATTATATGTTTTATTCAGTAAATTCTGCATAATAATATCTGGAATTGTGATCTCTGGGACCCTAATCTAGTGAGTGTTGATTACTGGTTTCTTTTCTTTGGTCAAGCAGGCGATTTATGGCTGAGACACTTTTGTCGTTTGGAGTTCAGAAGCTTTGGGACCTCCTTGTCCGAGAATCTGATCGATTTAAGGAAGTTGATGAGCAACTCACTGAACTCAAAAGTAACCTGAACTTGCTTAGGTCATTTTTGAAAGATGCAGATGCTAAGAAGCATGCAAGTGAGACGGTGAGAAATTTTGTGGAAGAGATCAAAGAAATTGTTTTCGACGCGGAGGATATAATCGAAACATTTCTTCTAAAGGAAGAGCTTAGGAAAACAAGTGGCATCAGGCAGCGTATGAGAAGACTTTCTTGCATTATAGTGGATCGCAGGGAAATTGCTTTAGAAATGGGAGGCATAACCAAGAGGATCTCCAAGGTGATCCGCGATATGCAGAGTTTTGGAGTGCAACAAATGATTGTCGAAGGCGGCGAGTATTCACATCCTCTACAAGAAAGACAAAAGGAGATGCGAAAAACATTTCCTAGCAATAATGAGAACGATCTTGTGGGGTTGGAGAAGAATGTTAAGAAATTGGTTGGCTATTTGGTGGAGGAAGATAGCATTCAAGTAGTTTCTATAACTGGGATGGGCGGTATGGGTAAAACTACTCTGGCTCAACAAGTTTTTAATCATGAGATGGTAAAAAACCATTTTGATGGTGTTGTGTGGGTGTGTATTTCACAACAGTTTACACGGACATATGTGTGGCAGACGATCTTGCAGAAGCTTAGTTCAACATATGATGAGCAAAGAGACTCAAAAATGAGTGAAGAAGAGCTCCAAGACAAACTCTTTCGACTGTTGGAAACCAGTAATTCTTTGATTGTCCTGGATGACATGTGGAAAGAAGAAGACTGGGATAGAATAAAGCCTGTGTTTCCACCAAAAAAAGGTGAAATCTTATGCTTCATCTTATTCTACATATATAAGGGTTTGATCCATAAAAATATTGAACATGAAAAGGCATACCAGCATGTTTTGTATAAAGTTTTAAATATATTGCAGGATGGAAGGTATTGCTTACTTGTCGCAACGAAAACGTTGGATTACGTGCAGATCCTAAATGTGTCATTTTAAAAGCAGAATGTCTAACCATTGAAGAAAGTTGGACACTTTTTCGATGGATAGCATTTCCTAGGAAAGACGCAACAGCAGGTAAGTTTTCAAGGAAATGTTTCTTCTTTACGATATAATAAAGAAATGTAAAAACTCTTTTTCTACATCATTTCTTGCTTTTAAAGCCCAAATTCATGTTGATGTTGTGTAGAATTTGAAGTTGATGTAGAAATGGAAGAGTTGGGTAAGAAGATGATCAAACATTGTGGAGGACTACCATTGGCCGTTAAGGTGTTAGGAGGGTTGTTAGCTGCCCAACGCACATTAATTGGGTGGGAAAGGGTTCATGAGAATATTGGATCTCACATCGTTGGAGGGACTAGCTTCAATGAGAGAAATCTCAGTTCAGTTTATTACATATTGTATCTGAGCTTCGAAGAGCTGCCTGTTTATTTGAAGCAATGCTTCCTCTACTTTGCCCATTTCCCAGAAGATTATCCAATACGTGTTTGGGATTTGGCATATTATTGGGCAGCAGAAGGAATACCAAGGCCAAGGTATTATGAAAGAGCAAGCATTCGAGATGTTGCAGATATCTACGTAGAAGAGTTGGTAAAGAGAAATATGGTTATTTCCGAAAGAGACATGTTGACTTCAAGATATGAAACTTGTCACCTGCATGACATGATGAGAGAAGTTTGTCTGCGCAAAGCTGAAGAAGAGAAATTCGTAGATATTGTTGATATTGCAAACTCTCAATATCTTTGTACATCTCGCAGAATCGCAGTACACCAGCTTGATAAAAATTATCATCCAAAGTGGGAGATGCTGAACCCAAAACTTAGATCTCTCTTGATTATAAAAGAACAGTTCGGTGCAAAAAATTGGATGGCATCAGGTTTACGTTTCACAAAGCTACGGCTGATGAGGGTTTTAAATCTCTCTTATGCGGAGTTTGAAGGAGGGAAGTTACCATCTGACATTGGGAAGCTCATCCACTTGAGATATTTGAGTTTATATCTGGCACTTGTATCTCATTTACCTTCTACAATGCAGAATCTAAAGCAGCTGCTTTATTTAAACCTACGTGTATCTGCAAGATCTCCAATCTACATCCCCAATTTCTTGAAAGAGATGCGAGAATTGACATACCTCTGTTTACCGTCGGAAATAGATGATAAGACAAAGTTGGAAATGGGTAATCTAGTCAACCTCGAGGCGTTGCTGAATTTCTCAACAAAGCATAGCAGTGTGAGGGATCTTCAACGAATGACAAAGCTAAGGAATTTCTCTATAAATATCGAAGGCAAAGGGTGTGCTACTAAAACTCTATCTTCATCTCTAAGTGAATTGAGACACTTGGAAGATCTTACTATATATGATTACAAAGTGTATGCTCCCACGAACGTTGGACAAGGATTTGTTTTGGATTGCGTTAATCTCAAACAGCTGGATTTGACTATATATATGCCAAAGTTACCTGATGAATATCACTTCCCTTCTCACCTGACAAGAATATCCCTAAAAGCCTGTCGGTTGGTGGAAGATCCGATGACGATTCTAGAGAAATTGGTTCAGTTGAAAGAGCTTAAATTAATATATAAATCATTCAGTGGGAAGAGAATGTTTTGCTCGATCGGTGGGTTTCCTCAATTGGAGAACCTTTCAATAGAGGGACTAGAGGAATGGGAAGAGTGGATAGTAGAAGAAGGCTCCATGCCCCGTCTTCATACTCTCTATATTCTTTCGTGTCCAAAATTAAAGAAGCCTCCTGCTTGTGGGTTTCCTCGATTGCAGAAGCTAATCTTACATGGGCTAGAAGAGTTGGAAGAGTGGATAATAGAAGAAGGCTCCATGCACCTTCTTCATTCTCTCTTTATTCATCAGTGTCGAAAATTAAAGAAGCTTCCTGCTGGTGGGTTTCCACAATTGCATACACTTAAATTATTTAGACTAGAGGAATGGGAAGAGTGGATAGTAGAAGAAGGCTTCATGCCCCTTCTTCATACTCTTGATATTTGGAATTGTCCAAAATTAAAGAAGCTTCCTGCTGGTGGGTTTCCTCAATTGCGGAAGCTTTCAATAAGGGAACTAGAGGAATGGGAAGAGTGGATAATAGAAGAAGGCTCCATGCCCCTTCTTCATTCTCTGTCTATTCGGAAATGTCCAAAGTTAAAGAAGCTTCCTGATGGACTGAATTTAATATATTCTTTAAAGGATCTGATAATGGACAAGGAATGGAAGGAGATATTGTCGGAAGGAGGAGAAGATTATTACAAAGTCAAGCACATCCCTTCTGTTACCTTTGTATTCTACTAAAAATGGCTCTCAACAATTACATACTCAATATATGTACACAGGTAAAATATTATACATGGGTATTCTTGTAAAAACTTGATCGCAAATATGGCTTTATATTCTGGCTATATTGGGTGAGTGTTGGTTTTCAATTTCAGGCAAGTGAAATATACATAAAGAGCTGCAGTGATGGTGTTCGACGAAATGTTTAAGTGAGACTTGATCTCCTCTACTGTTTTGGTCAGTGAGTTTGGGGGGAGAGAGATGGTTTTCACCAACTCTACATGGTATGACAAACTCATATCTATCTATTACTTTGCTGATTCAGAGTAATGTCATTCTTGCATTAGTATAATTCTCTTTGTGTTGTCTTTTATTTGTGTGTTACCAAGCGACGAAGCTTGACTGCTGCAATCTTTATTTATGTATGTAACTTTGCTAGCTGCTTTGAACTTGTGATTTACTATTTCTTGCAATGACCCCTCCTAGAAAATATTCACTCCACTATTCATGGTTAAAGATGGAGACTTGTGGCGGAGACTATTGCATGTATAATTTGGAGTTTAATAGCTTTGGGAGCTCCTGAATCAAAAATCTGAATATTCACAGAGTTTATGAGTAAGTTATTGAGATACAACGTCATATGAGATTGTAACACTCTTTGCTGAAAGATGCAAATTCCAACACGAAAGTGGAAAGAAATTTGATTCACTTGTATGGGTGTGTGTTTTGCAATATAGTTCACATATAAATATGTATGGCAAACAATAATATGGAAGCTTGGACCAGACTATACGGATCATACAGATAGAACCTTGATTATCCTTGAAGATGTATGGAACAACACAACCTGGATTGGAATATCATAAAACATGATTTTCCACACGAGGAAAATAGGTGAACTCTTACGGTCGTTTTCTTGAAATTTCACTCGTGTCTAGAAGAAGTTAAAACAAGACACATGATCGGTCAGAAATGATCATGTTCTCGTATGTCTAATAGAAGAATGGGAAGAGTGGATAGTAAAAGAAGGCTCAAATTTGCAGATGTCCAAAGTTACCTGATCCAATGCCGATTCTAGATAAATTGGGTCAGTTGAAAGAGCTTAAATTAGTGTATAAATCTTTCAGTGGGAGGAGAATGGTTTGCTCCAGCGGTTGGTTTCCTCAATTGCAGAAGCTTTCAATAAAGGGACTAGAGGAACGGGAAGAGTCGATAGTAGAAGAAGGATGCCCTTCTTCATTCTTTGTCTATTCGGAAATGTCCAAAGTTAAAGGAACTTCTTGATGGGCTGTGATTCATCTATTCTTTAAAGGAACTTAGAATCCACACAGATCATTTGGAAATTAAGGAGAAATTGTCAGAAGGAGGAGAATAATATCACAAAGTCCAATACATTCCTTCTAAACTTGTCATATTCGGCAGTAACTTCATTTACTGAGGCTCTCAGCAATTACGGACTATATGTACCATGTAAATATTATTTCCCCATATCTAAATATCAAGGGGACATGTTCTCTCTCTCTTTTCAAATTGGATTCTAAAAATGAATTTTACAACATTTTCTGAAAGACGAGGAAAATTATGATGAATTTGACACTCTTTTTTTTTTCTTTTTTCTTTTTTTTTCATTCTTATGTATTCTAGACGAATCTCTTCCGGAGAAGGAAATTTCTTATGAGATTGATCTCATCTACGTATCGACATAATAAAAATAAACGCTGCATTGTTTTCTTTTGTTGTATAATACTTTGTGGTTAATATCAAAGTTGGTTTTATTGTTTGCAGCTTTGTGACTCTATGAATGATGAGGATCACTCGATCTCAACACTCATCTTATTGGATTATTTCCTAATTAAAGTTGAGAATCAACAAAGCAGAGGGATAAAGAAACTGAGGGGTCGACAAAAGACAGAGAATGTGTGATAAAACAGGAATTGATAGTTCAGATAGACATCATTAAGAAATTTTGTCAAGAAAAAGATAGTGAAAGGAGAACACAAGTAATGTTGTCTCAGAAAAGAAATTTTAACCCTGTAGTGGAAAAGTGGAGCAAACAAAAGTAATAATTCAAGCCAGCATTCAAGTACGAACTATTGTCAGATCTTATTACTGTTCACAATATCAAGAAGTGAAGAAATGACTGAAGATAAATCTTATAATGACTCAACTAGTCATCAGATAAGGCTCAGACGCTTTGGGTACAATGTATATATACCATTAGATCAAAGGAAGCCAAGTCCTAAAGCAAAGAAAAATTATTTCTGTTGGACATCATGATGTAGATAACGGGTTTCAGGATCTCATTAGCAGAAGAGAAAAATGCTTCATAAGGAAGATTGCAGTGTATCAAGAAGTGAAATTGGTCCAAAACCTGAATCTTAAGTTGCAGGATTCGAAGGATCAAAGAAGAAAACCTGTTAAAGTTATATTTTGAAATCTCTACAAACGAATGAAACAAGTAGGTTTCAAGTTCAAGGTGGAGCTTAACCAGAAGAAGAGAGCTTCATAACTCATAATTCAATTAATGTCCAAGTTCTTGAAAGATGTTATTGAAGGGTAGATACATCATCATTATACAGTGAAGAAGAGAATACTGATATGGAACTGCCGGGTTATCAATTTGTAAAAAGTCATGTCAAAGGAAAGGCAAAGCCAAAAAATATAAAATGGAGAATCAATCTAAGTTGGATCACTTAAAGTTTATGACTGAAGATGCAGGAAAACCAGAACAACCTAGTTTTGAGGAGGACAAAAAAAGATCCAAACTGGAAAACTATAAAGTTTGCAGAAAATGAAGGAATCCAGTTGTTGCATAAGATTGATACATGGGATGTGGCTGATAAACTCATGAACCAAAAGGTGATAGGCTGCAAAGGGATATACAGTAGAAAACCAAGTTTCAAAGTCAGCCTGATGGTTAAATATCACTTGAAAGGAAAGGGGTTAACTGTGTTGAATATTTCAGTCATGTGGTGAAACGTAAATCAATGGAACTTCCTATGCCTGCCGGTTTTCACCAGAGTTGAAAACCGTTTCCTCACATAGAAGGTCAAAAAAGGAAATTCGGATGCTTTAAGTTGTTTATCAGAGAAGCAAGCATGTTACGTCTGTATAGTTCAAGAATCAAAGATGATAGATACATCAAAACAGAGGAAAAGAAAGTCCAAGGCTGTCTCAGAAAAAACTATTTGATAAAGGTATTAGGTGTTGATGTTTTGATGTTTAACGGTTATGAAGAAAAAAACTTGGACGAGAGATAGAGAGAGACATACAGATTACTAAAACTGGAAACTTGATTATAATATCTCTCTACATTATAACACAACACACATACTTATATACATGTTTACTAAGTAACCGTTGATAACCGTTGACAACCGTTGGTAACAGTTGTATCTTATCCAACATAGTATCTTCAATCTGGTTTTATTGGAATGCTCGAATTTAGTAATTTTATATGTTAATGAATTTTAACTAATTTGAATGTTGTTAAAATAAAATATATTTTTAACCAAATGTTTCATCGTATGCGTTTTTAGTAAGACAAGATTAATAACAACTCACATCTCCCACACTTTTTGCATTCCACCAATCTTTGTAGAATTCACGATCTTTGATGCAGAGGAGCTCTGCCGATATGTTTAGACCTGTGGACAAGAACACTGCAAAAGATTTGCTGAAAACTACACCACAGAGTAAAAGAAACTAAAATAATCAATCTCTTGATGAGATGGCTATTTTTCTGTTGTGACGTACCGAAGGTGGAAGAAGCAGTAGAACATAAAAACTTGGAAATGAAAGCTTCAACACTCTTTCAATGGCGTAGTTGATGCAGAAGACCCCCTGTCAAAGGATGTTTGAGTTCCTAACAATAGGATTTATATACTACCAGAGATGTACAAAAGAACACGAAGTCAAGTGGTGACAAAGCAGAGATGATGATTTAAAAATCAGGTAAGTGTGCAATCCATATGTTTTCTGATCCCTTTTACATAATATCATTGTTAAGCACTATTAAAGCATCATAATGGAATTATATTTATCTCGTCAAAGTTTAGTTACTTTTGTGAACCACATTGGCTGCTTTTCTCTCCTTGACTGTTACTGCATGTCTACATTTTAGATAGAAAATGAATTTGTGCTCTTGACTTGGAGTGATTGCTTCTGCAATGATAATACTCGTTTATAGTTACCAGATCCGGAGAAATTGAAGCCATGCAGGTTTTGAGTTCACACCATTGTTTCCGTATGATTCCAGATTACATCTACATTTTTCAGAGGAAGGGGATGCTTTAGCTAAAGAGTTATGGGGCTTCAAAGGCAGTGAATCTGGTCAAGAACATGACGATAAGTCCTGTCCCAGTGCTTCACCAGAGCATCTTTCCCCAAAGATGATCGAACTCCACAAGTGGAACTAAATATTCTGTGCCTTTATTCAATCACATGAGTGCTTTAGCACAAGGATTTTCTCGAAAACACGCTCAGCTCCAAAGGAACCGATGTTACTGGGAATATTCACTCACTTGAAGAAAAGTAGACGTAGTTTTGGGATATTTTATCATGTTCTTCGGTGGAAACTCCTTATAGAACTCTCTAGGAAACTGTTAGGGGAAAAGCATCAAAGAATAAATGTACATTTTATAGTTACTTCAAGAATAAATGTACATTTTATAGTTACTTCAAGAATAAATGCAGCTGTGCTGCAATGGTGTCAAGTGAAAATATTGCTAAGACGAATGGATTTTTCTTAATAGAATGGAGTAAGAGCAAAGAGCTCTTTGTCCTTCTGACTTCTTTCTCACATACTAGTATTATGTCAGGATTTTATAGTTACTCATCGATTGAGTTGAATATGAGCAAAAAGATTATGTTTCTTCATAAGGGTTATTGCCAAAATTTCCAAAAAAAAAAGATTATGTTTCTTCGTGAATATCTTGTCGAGGTCTGTTATCAGACATTTTAATGTCTGTTTTAGTATAAGAGACATACCTGCACAACTTGCAAGAGCAGTGCCAACCCAGGTAATTTACTCAAGGCTTTTAGACTTTTAATTTGAGCTTGATGCTCTTTCTTCTCTATGCACTTCAGATTGACTTTTCAGTTATTCTTAAACACATTCTTAAATTTTCTTCATTTGGGCCTGTAATTTAAGGTGAAAGACTAGCAAAAAACAGAATCAAAGCCAATTAAAAAAAAACATTGTGTTAATAAGATTCTGATGTATCTTCTGACTATGACTGCTCTAAAGGTTTGTGCATAAGATTCAAGGACAAAACGGTTTGATTAAAGAGTGTTTGTGAAGAGTAACACGAAGTTTCTTGTGTAAAGATCGCTTTCAAAAGGAAAAATGACTATCAGCTACAAGAAGTATACCCAGCATATGACCCCACACATCTACACTAAATTAATGTATCTATATCTACACGAAGTATTGAATTTACATTGTGACATGCACTAACTAACATAAATTATGTGACCAATATCATAACTATCATTTACTGTTTTTCAATTTGACCCGATACCGCCAAAAAATAAAATAAATCTAGCTAATCTAATTGATTAGGATATGAATTTTTCGCCAATCAACTAGACATCAAACAAGAAAGAAATAGTGATTTGGTAGAAAAACACATCTCTGATGAATGACACAACGTCCACCAGAAATATCGAGTGATGTGCACCTGCAACTTACTCAATATTGAAATTGTTGAGGATGAGTTCATAGGATAGCAGTGACATATGGATACTACGGCACCATGAAATTTGTTTTCCCTTAACAAATCCAATACCAGTAGAATCTGAAGTGCCTTTGGATTTGGATTTTGGATTCATTGCACTTAACTTCAAGATTCTTTGAGCTGTCCAAGATTATTCTTCTCAATCTTGAAGAGCTTGCTAGCAGTATATTACACACAATAAACCAAAGTTACCAAACATTCATATTCTGGCATTTCCTGGATAATAACATCGAGAAGTTGTGCACGACAATTGTAGAAATGAGGAAGCACACTTTTGGTTACTGTAGCTTCTTCCTCCTCCTGAAGCTCAACCCTTTCACACTTCTGCACAGGTTCCCAACACAATCCATATTGGCATTGTCAATAGAAAAGTCCCCCACAAACTCAAGGGGAAAGGCAATAAACGAGAAAATTATTTCGACGAATTCTTCTCTGCACTCAGCATAAAGAATGACTCTGTCCATCTTTGTAACAAAAACATTTCAAGGTTAAACATGGGCCTGAAACTATGCTTTCTTGAACCAATTGGAGCCTAAAATTTCTGCTTCCTTGTCACACAATTTTTCATCAGAAACGTGTCTGTCAAGGGAGTATCTGAATTGAATAAACAACATAGCAGAGTCAGCACCTACATAAAAAACAATCTTGTGGTTGTGTGAAGACTTAATGCATAAATTATACTAATTTTGTAAGTTGTGATTTTTACATATATATTTTCCTATATTTTTTAATTTATAAATCATTTAAAAAAAATCTGAAACATACTTAATTGTACATTAGCAGACTTAAAAAAATTTATAAACGTATATCGACTATTGAAGTAGACTTAAATTACTTTCAGCAAATAAGGAAATAATTTCAACTTTCAGTGGAATTATTTTCAACTAATTTATTTTTGGATTACATTTGTTTTGTGGAGTTAGACTTTGGATTAAAAACTGTAATTAAAGGAAAACATAAGCATGTTGTCATTAAAGTGTGTTTCCTTGTAGTCGTCGAGGACAACTGGCTTTTCTTTTTATTATTTAAAATTAGAATCTGGTTTTGTAAAGCTTGCCATTTTCCTTTGTGGTTTGTATTAACATTAGATTTATGTTTACTAGTTTCAGATTTGAAGTTCAAAATTATGTAAACTATACTTTGTGTATCCTTCTAGAAACTTTTTTTACTGTTTGTTAATCACAAATACTCAGGAGATAAGGCTGCCACAAAGATAGAAAAGTAGAAAAGTAGTTGTCGTTTTCAAAAATCCATCACTTTGGAGAGTTGAAAAGTCTGAACTATAGTTTAAAAAAATCCATCCTTGAAGTGTTTCTCCTCTTCCTAAAGAGCAACAAGAGCAAAGTTCCTTGACGCCATCAAGAGGTTAGTCATTTTTTTTTTAATGTTATTTATTTTGTTCTTTAGCAAATTTCTTTGTTTACAGTGAACGATATCTCTATTTTTTCTCTAAATCTCTAGAGTTTTGACAGTAAAAGTTTGTCCATGTTCTGGATCGGTACTACTATTTGTGTCTCTTGCATCTGGGTATATCAATATTATATAGGTTTTGTTTGACTTCTATAAGTTGCGTAACAAAAAAACAAGCCTTATGCCAAGAATTTACTTGAAAAGATTTAGATCGTAAACGGAAATCATAACCACATAATTTGATTAAAGATCAGCTAGGATTGAGAAAGAAAAATATGCAATGCGTGAGAACAATATACCCAAGATCGATTAGTCATATCTTTTATTTTATTTTAATGTTATTTGTTTTTTTTTTTATTCTTTAGCAAATTCTTGAGTCTCTTTTTCCTAAAGGTGGACCAGAGGAGAGTTCCTTGGCACCATCAAGAGGTTAGTCATTTTTCTACTTGTTTGTTTTTTTTTTTAATCTCTAACTTTCGATTCTTGACAATATATCTCTGTCAAAATCCTGGATCGGTGCTGCTATTTGTCTCTCTTGCATCTGGGTATGTGAAGAGAGACACCTAAAGCTTGAATATGACATTAAAGAAATCAAATTTAAATATTTTCAGCATTTATTTCTATAAATTAGAAATTGTATTTCCAATTGATTTCATCAAATGAATTTTAGTTTATAAAAAATCCATCACTTGGAGAGTTGAAAAGTCTGAACTAGAGTGTTTCTCCTCTTCCTAAAGAGCGACAAGAGGAAAGTTCCTTGACGCCATCGAGAGGTTAGTCTTTCTTTTTTTTAAATATGCAATGCATGAGAACAATATACCCAAGATCGATTTGTGTCATATAATTTCCTCATCGCCAATTTTAAGAATTTAATATTGCCTTGCTTTACCACTTCGAACTTGTGAAATTTGACTCCTAGCGATTTTGCATGTTCATCAATAGTACGTAGCTTGATTCTTATTTTCATACTGCTTAAACAGGAGCAATTATGGCTGGAGAACTTGTGTCGTTTGGAATACAAAAGCTTTGGGACCTACTAAGTCAAGAATGCGAGCGATTTCAGGGAGTTGAAGATCAAGTTACTGGACTAAAACGTGATCTAAACTTGTTAAGCTCTTTTCTGGAAGATGCATATGCAAAGAAACATACAACTGCGGTGGTGAGAACTGTTCTTGAAGAAATACAGGAAATTATTTATGACGCAGGAGATATAATTGAAACATATCTTCTTAAAGAAAAACTTCGGAAAACAAGTGGAATCAGGATGAGTATCAGAAGACATGCTTGCTTTATTTCAGATCGCAGGAGATATGCATTAGATATTGGAGGCATACATACGAAGATCTCTGATGTGATCCGAATTATGCAGAGTTTTGGAGTACAACAGGCTGTCGCCGATGGGGGGTATATGCAACCTCAAGGTGATAGACAAAGGGATATGCGACAAAAGTTTCCTAACGAATACGAAAGCGATTTTGTGGGGTTGGAGGCAAATGTTAAGAAATTGGTTGGAATGGTGGAGAAAGATGACATTCAAATTATTTCTATTACGGGGATGGGTGGTCTTGGTAAAACGACCCTTGCTAGACAAGTTTTTAATCATGAGGATGTAAAACATCAGTTTAACCAAAGACTCGCTTGGGTGTGTCTCTCACAGGAGTTTACCCGGATATCTGTGTGGCAAACGATCTTGCAGAATCTCACATCTAAAGAAAGGAAAGATGAAATCCTGAATATGAAAGAAGCTGAACTCCAAGATGAACTCTTTCGACTATTGGAAACATCTAAATCATTAATTGTCTTTGATGACATATGGAGAGAAGAAGATTGGGACCTGATCAAGCCAATATTTCCACCCAAAAAAGGTGAACACTTATTGTACTTGATAAAAAGAATGATGAAAACAACTTATACTCATTAAGCTCTTTGTGTTTGGTTATTATGAAACGAGTAAATATTTTGCAGGTTGGAAGGTGTTACTTACTTCTCGAAATGAGAGTGTCGCAATGCATGGAGATACGACATATATCAACTTTAAACCAGAATGCCTAACTATTAAAGACAGTTGGACACTTTTTCAAAGAATAGCAATGCCAAGGAAAGATGCACCCGGTAAGCACTTAAACGAATGGAATTTTTTCCATTTTGATCACAATGAGATGTGTTTTGGGATGATCGCAAGAAAATCTTCTTTGCCCTAAATAATTGATTGTAATATTTCATTATCACATCTTATTGAATTGTTTATTTGTTTTATATATGATGTTGTGCAGAAATTAAGATTGATGAGGAAATGGAAGAGATGGGTAGGCAAATGATCAAACATTGTGGAGGGCTACCATTGGCAATCAAAGTGTTAGGAGGGTTGTTAGCTGCAAAATACACAGTGCATGGTTGGAAAAGATTATCTGAGAATATTGGATCTCATCTCGTGGGAGGAAGAACTGATTTTAATGACGACAACAATTCAATTAACTATGTATTGTCTCTGAGCTTTGAAGAATTGCCTAGTTATCTGAAGCATTGTTTCCTCTACCTCGCCCATTTTCCAGAAGATCATACAATAGACGTAGAAGAATTGTCTTATTACTGGGCAGCAGAAGAAATATCCGAACCTAGGCGTTATAATGGAGAGACCATTCGAGATGTTGGGGATAGCTACATAGAGGAGTTGGTGAGGAGAAATATGGTTCTTTCGGAAAGAGACGATATGACTTTGAGATTTGAAACTTGTCATTTGCATGACATGATGAGAGAAGTTTGTTTGTTTAAAGCCAAAGAAGAGAACTTCCTACAAATTACCAGTAGCAGCCCTCCAACCGCTAACTTTCAATCTCATGTCAAATCGCGTAGATTAGTCTCACATAATCCTACTACATTGCATGTTGAGAGAGATATAAACAATCCAAAACTTCGATCTCTCGTGGTTTTTCAGGTGAATGAACCATGGGGAGAAATATGGAAGCTATCAGGTTCAAGTTATACAAGGTTAGAACTTCTGAGGGTGTTAGATCTCTGTAATGCCAAGTTTAGAGAAAGGAAGTTAGCTTCAGGCATTGGGAAGCTCATCCACTTAAGATACTTGAGCTTAAAAGGTGCTGAGGTATCTCATCTACCTTCTTCTCTAGGAAATCTACTGTTGTTGATCTATCTAAATTTAGACACTTTGGGATCTATATTCGTGCCCAATGTCTTGATGGGGATGCAAGAATTGAGATACCTTGCATTACCAATACCTATGCATGAGAAGACAAAGTTGGAATTGGGTAATCTAGTCAACTTGGAGACGTTGGTGAATTTCTCAACAAAGAATAGCAATGTGAGGGATCTTCAACGAATGATAAAGCTAAGGACTCTCTCTATCAAAATCAGAGGCAAAGGGTGTGCTACTGAAACTCTATCTTCATCTCTAACTAAACTGAGACACTTGGAAGATCTTTCTATATATGATTTCCCGTATGATTATGGAGGATATGGGGGTTCCATTAATGATGAAAAACGATTTGCTTTGGATTGCATTCATCTGAAAGAGTTAAAGTTGAAGATATATATGCCAAGGTTACCTGATGAACAGCACTTCCCTTCTCGCCTTACATACATATCTCTAGAAGCTTGTCGGTTGGTGGAAGATCCGATGCCGATTCTAGAGAAATTGGTTCAGTTGAAAGACCTTATATTATGGCATCAATCTTTCAGTGGGAGGAGAATGCTTTGCTCGAGCGGTGGGTTTCCTAAATTGCAGAAGCTTGAAGTATTTGGACTAGAGGAATGGGAAGAGTGGATAGTAGAAGAAGGCTCCATGCCCCTTCTTCATACTCTCCATATTTGGGATTGTCCAAAGTTAAAGAACCTTCCTGCTGGTGGGTTTCCTCGATTGCAGACGCTTAAATTATTTGGACTAGAGGAATGGGAAGAGTGGATAGTAGAAGAAGGCTCCATGCCCCTTCTTCATTTTATGTATGTTGGTGATTGTAAGAAGTTGAAGAAGCTTCCTGATGGACTGAGTTTAATATATTCTTTAAAAGATCTGAGAATGGACAAGGAATGGAAGGAGAGATTGTCGGAAGGAGGAGACGATTATTACAAAGTCCAACACATCCCTTCTGTTAAATTCAACGGACTATGAATATGTACACAGGTAAATATTTGGATATGTCCAAAGTTAAAGGAGCTTCCTGATGGGCTGAGTTTCATTAATTCTTTAAAGGATCTGAGAATGGACAAGGAATGGAAGGAGAGATTGTCGAAAGGAGGAGAAGAATACTACAAAGTCGAACACATCCCTTATGTTCATTTCTGAAAGGAAGATTGAGAATATATGTACCAGGTAAACTGTTATTTCCCTAGATCTAAATATCAAGTACACAAAATCATCGAGAGAGCAGGGATTATATGTTGACTGTTTTGTTTTCAAAAATGGATTCTAAAAATTTATTGACACAGTTATTATAACATTGTTTTAGAAAGCATTAAATTCTGCTGAATTTGACTGACTTTTTTTTGATTCTCTTCCCAGGCGGAACTTTTATCAAATAGGTCATCTGCCGGTCCCATCGTCTGCATAATAAACTCTTTGCATATTGTTGTCTTGATGACTTTTGTTGTATAAACTTACACGATATATGTTGGAGTGTCATGACAGAAGAACAAAAATACTTTGTGCTTCATATCAACATTTGCTTTTTATGACTCATGTGGATCAGTCGATCTCGACAATCATTTGATTGGATCATTCCTAATTAATATTGTATAAGAGTTCTAGAGATAGCTTACTGGTTTTGTGCTTTATTCTCCCTGTATCTGAGCATCTTTGTTTATCTTTCAGGAAACTTTTAGTTTGTTCAATCCATATCGTATTTTTGTGATCACAAAAGCTTGTATTCTTCGATTTACTTTTTGTTCAGCTGCATTCCAACTCGTTTCTTTGCTTTCAGTTCCGATTCAGCACGGTTTTTCGATTTTACTTTCCCTTCAGCTTGATTTGATCACCCAAGACCAAGCATAAGTGCAGATTTAAAAGCTATCTCACCATCTCATCTGCTTTTAGGAACCTAACTCGCTTGAATCAAACTTTTGGACCAAGCTCCTATCTTAATGACTTAGTTCAACTATCATCTATAGAGAAAATATATGACTTAGTTCGACTATCATCTATAGAGAAAATATATGACTTAGTTCGACTATCATCTATAGAGAAAATATATACATTTTGAAGATTAGTTCGTTTATCTCAGTTCTACCACTTGGTACCATATAGTTCATGCATTTCAAGAGTTGCTCATTGTATCTGTCAAATGGCTAATAAAGAAATTGTGGCTTAGTGGCGCATCATTGTATAATTTGGGAATCTTTCCAATTGGTTGTGAAGCTCACTCTAAATGTATAATATAATAACGCCTTACAAGTTCTTAAGTTTATATGCGGAAAAATCGTAATGAAATACAAGAACACACAAGTTCTTGATACTTGAAAACTGATTAAATACCAGAACTGAGAGATAGACGTGCAATATTGCAAAATGCCATTTCGTTAAAATATTATTAATGATGTTTCAATGAAACTTGATTAAACTGATTAAACACCAGAATGCCTTACTGAAAATGCCATTTCATGGAAGCAAACATCTAACAAAATCCAAACACAACTAAATATGATTTATCCTTTTAATTAAAACTCCAATATCAAAAACCGACAAGACAACCAAGAAACAAGACTGTTTTCGAAGGGAAGGAAGATATATTTTTGACAACCAAAAGCTATAAAACCAGACTCATTAAGTTTGATCTACAGCCTCGGTGATAACCTTAGGTGCAGCAGACTTAGTCGCCAGGAGATCAGTGTACTCTTGGTATGGTGATTTCACAAATCTGGTTTCTTTCCAGAACTCCGGTGTAAGGAACCCATATGTCTTCTGTAGGCAATCAAATGTAGCCTGTCGTAACACCACCAACAACAAACCAAGGGTTCAAGATAATCAGGAAGATCATGCCAAGAGTTAAAAATAATCAAGTATATCAATCAATCAATCACAAATAATGAAGCAACTACATCCATCAAATTAAGTAATTGAGCTGAAGATCATCAACAACATCTATGCTCACCTAAAAATTGCAATCAGCTACACTTGCACAGTTTACTTATTATCGTTAAGAACTACCGATTGAGGTAATTTAAGAATCACATAGATACAATGTGAAGTCTTTATAACATCATCCTCACAGGAAACAACTACGTAAATGTGAACTAAATGCCTACTAACTTATACTCTTAATCCGTATTAGTATTAGATTTTTTCTTCAGCTAAACATAGTCAAATGCATCAATCTACAGGAAAACAAAAAGAAGGATCAAAATCAGACCTTGACAAAGTTTCCGAGAGTTTTGGTAGATCCTCTGGAAGAAGTAAAGACATCATCAATACCAGCAAACTGAAGAACCTTCTTAGGAACCCTAGCAGCAACAATACCAGCACCTCTTGGAGCTGGAACCATCCTCACTGTAACAGATCCACATTTCCCAGTAACCTTACAAGGCACAGTGTGTGGCTTCCCAATCTTATTCCCCCAGTAACCTCTCCTCACTGGAACCACTGAAAGCTTCGCCAGAATAATAGCTCCTCTAATGGCAGTAGCAACTTCCTTAGAACACTTCACTCCCAATCCAACATGTCCATTACCATCTCCAACAACAACAAAAGCCTTGAATCTAGTCCTTTGACCAGCTCTGGTTTGTTTCTGAACAGGCATGATCTTCATAACTTCGTCTTTCAACGAAGGTCCAACGAGAAGATCTATGATTTGGTACTCCTTTACAGGAAGAGAATGAAGATATATCTGCTCTAGCTTCTGGATTTTACCTTCCTGCACAAGACGACCGAGTTTGGTCACTGGAACCCATTTCGTTTCTTCCGAGGCACGGCCTCCACGGCGTCCACGGCCTCTTGGACCACGATCACGGCCACGTCCGCCGCCGAATCCACGTCCGAAACCACCACGTTCACCGCCACGCTCTGCGCTGCGTTCTCCACCTCTTTCCGCCATTGTCGATTAAGTAAACCCTAGCGGATACACAGGTTTGGTTTATATAGTTTGGTGTAAGATTAGGGTTTCTAAAACCTGCGTTATGGGCTTATGGGCCGAATGTCGATGTAATAGTTGAGATACAAAACAAGAAGCCCAGCCCAATAAAATAGCTTATTCACACCCAATAGAAGCAATATGCAAATTGAGTGTAATTGCTTCTCATGTGAAAAAATAAAAACTCTCTTTGTATAGCTTTACTATATAAATACTCTTCTCATTGTTTAGAGACTTTATGCAAATTCAGTGTAATCGCTTCTCATGTGAAGCTATATATGGAGTCGACCTAGAGAGATGTTCTAGACGTTTCCCGTACATTGTACTTTGTTTGCTATTCAGTACAGAGATATCGTTCTGTTCTTAACAATGGACGGAATAAAGAGAGAAATAATAATACATAAGAGAGAAATTTTCTATATTATAAGTTCGGAGAGTGTCGCCATGCATGGAAGAAAGCTGGACACTTTTTGCATGATGATCACAATAGAAGATTTAACGATCACCGAAACACAATCTTCTTAGCCCCAAATAAACCGACTATAAAATCTCTTTATTCCGTCTAATTAATGCCGACATTAACTTAGTTGTATAGCCTAAATGTGGAATAATTTAACCTACGTGAAATTGTGTAGAATAAATTAACTGGCTATATATAGGAGTTCTCTCTGTCATGTCGAGTTATATTTTAAAATTTTTTACATTGTGATGATGTTGTGCAAAATTTAAGGTTGATGACGAAATGGAAGAGATGGGTAAGCAGATGATCAAACATTGTGGAGGTCTACCGTTGGCTGTAAAAGTGTTAGGAATGTTGTTAGCTGTGGAATACACATTGCTTGAGTGGAAAAGTGTATATGAGAATATTACATTTATCTCGTATTATGGGAAGAACCAATTTCAACAATGGTAACCACAGAAAATTTGTCCTATTACTGGGCTATAAAAGGAATATTCGAACCTATGCAGTACGATGGAGAGACCGTTCGAGTTGTTGGATATAGCTATAAAGAGGAGTTGGTAAGGAGAAATATGGTTATTTCCGATAGAGAAGCTACGACTTTGAAATTTGAAACTTGTAATTTGCATGGCATAATGAGAGAAGTTTGTTAGTTTAAAGTCAAAGAAGAGAACTTAGTACAAATTGTTAGAATCTGCTCCTTGACGGAAAACTCTCAATCTTTTGGTACATCTTGAAGATTTGTCTCACATAATCCTAAAATATTACATGTTACAAGAGATAAAAAAAAAAAATCCAAAGGTTCGATCTCTCAGGTTTTGTCATGGATTACAAAAGAGAGGGGCGGATGCTATCTGGTTTAAGCTGTACAAGTTTAGAACTTCTGAGAGTGTTAGATCTCTTTAACGCTGAGTTTCAAGGAGGAAAGTTACCTTCTGGCATGGGTAAGCTCATCCACTTATGGTACTTGAGGTTAAAAGGTGCTAAGGTATCTCATCTACCTTTTCCTGAAACCTAAGGTTGCTAATCTATCTAAATTTAGATGTATATATGTAGGATATATACATACCCAATGTCTTGATAGGACCGCAAGAATTGAGATAAATTGCATTACCATGTGATATGCGGAGGAAGACAAAATTAGAATTGAGTAATCTAGTAAACTTGGAGACTTTGGAGAACTTCTCAACAAAGAAAAGCAGCTTAGTGGAGCTTCGAGGTATAGCCAAGTTGAGGACTCTTAGGATCATTTCAAATTGTGAGATGAATATAAAAACTCTATCTACATCAATATGTTGATTGAGACAATTGGAAAATCTTGATATAATACTCGTAGGGGCGAACAGGATGATAAAAGAGGGAATTCAAGATCTGCAATTGTATTGGAACTCACTCATCTCAAACAGCTGAAGTTGGATATATATATATGCCAAAGTTACATGAACAACACTTCCCTTCTCACCTTACAAACCATATGTCTAAGTTAATTTTGTTTCACAAAGAATGTCATTTTGTATTTTCATTGCAAATTTTTAAATCAAATCTAAGTTTTATCTCTATTTTTTCATATTATTAATTAGAGAAAAAAAAACTGTTTTAACAAAGAGTTAACAGAAATTTACGTGCTCTTCTTAATTTGTGTGAAAAGTGGTATAGAATGATACTTTTTATGAAACATAGGAAGTAATAAATCTTTTTGTGGGAAGATAATGGTTTGTTTGGGCGGTGGGTTTCCTGAATTGCACTAGCTTAACTTATCTGGAGTAGATGACTTGGACGATTGGATAGTAGAAGAAGGTTCCATGCCTTTTCTTCACACTCTGACTATTTATGATTGTCTGAAGTTAAGCAGTTACCCGATGGGCTAAGAATCATCTACACAGAAAATATTTAGTTTTGTTAAGATTAGTTTAATCTCTAAGTCGTGCTTTATACAAGGTTCATTTATTCTCAATTTTAGCATTTCGAGGTACTTAGTCTCACTTGGTATAATCAAATAGGTCATACATTTTAAAGCTTATGCTCATTGTTTTTAGAGATATCTGTCAAATTGTTAAAACTTTTTTTTTTTTTTTGCTTTCTAGTGTCGCATCATTCTCTAATTTGGGACTCTTTCCAATTGGTTATGACGGCGAATTCAACCACTTTAACATCTAACGTGTTTGCTTTAAAAGAACTAGTGAATTTTTTTTGATTAGTGAGTCTTGAAGTTAATAAATTGATGAGTAAAAACAGTATAATGTATTTAAAAATTGAGTAATGAATGCATACATAAGAGAATGAGTTAACAAAAAACAATATTCAGATGTTCAACATCAATATACTTTGGTCAAATATTTGTCGAGTAAATTGTCAACGATAACTTGATAAGCTCTTTCAGTTGGATGATAGCTATCCCAAAATATATAAGCTGAAGAATTAGAACACGTGAATGGGTTCAATGAGTTACACAAATAGGATATCGCAAGAGTTCCTTTACCGCAACATCCCCTATCAGCTACCTCAAAACCTGAAACGAAATGAGATGATTTGAATATAATTTAGTTTGAAGTAGATATTAAAATTAAAAAAAAAAATACAAAGATAAATCTGTTAAAAATGGACTTACCGTATTTTTTAGGGTATTGGATCATGTCGAAAAGAGTATCATAAACATCAATGTAAAGGATAACACCATCCAACTCTTTATCTAAAGAATCTAGTGCTGGAGAAAGTCTTGAATTGAATTGTTTTGCCATGTTGTTTAAAGGTTGAACACATCCTCTTGTAAATAAACCTCCAAAAACTGTTCTTTGAAGTGGAACACAACCAACGGGCACTGCACTAAACACTCCAATTTTCCTAGCTCCAAGCTTATGTAATTCCTAAAAATGTTTTAAAGAGGAGATAAATTAGTTTGTGAATACAATTATATTATTATTTAGTTTTTATATATATAACTAGAAATAAAGTACTTACTCTCACGAATTTGACAGCAGAGTCAGCTAAGAAATTGGCATACGAGGTACGATCATATCTATGAGATCGAGCTAAATAAGTGTGAGCAAGGTCATTGCTACTAGACACCACGAGAAAGAAACTGTTTTCCACAATATCTTTGGCTTTTTCTTCTCCAAAATGTTTCTTGATCTTCGATATATATTCTTTGAAATATGTGAGTTGATCCCACACCGATATCACTGACTACAAAAATACGCATAAATATAAGAAAAAGGAATCAACCATAACAATAAAATAAAAAAACTAAACGATCATGATGGAAAAACATTAGTGTACCATAATTTGTGCTGTTAATGGATCATAACCAGTTCCTCCAGATGCAAATGTTACACCGTTAAGAAGATCCTCAGGCTTCAAATTCGGATTCATGTATGCTGGTAATGTCTTAGCCAATCCCAACTTTTCAGCTGAGATATTTTTAAACATTCTTATCAAAATATATAAATAGCTTTCCTGTAGAAAAATGTAACAATAATAAGTCAAATGGTTACCAATAAGATCAGAAGGAACTCTTCCATCAGAAAATCTCCCAGTGGCGGAGCCTCCAGGAAAATCTTTACCATAAGGAGGAAAGTTACACTTAAGAAGAGAGGGAAGATTATTGTTATTTCCTGTATCCATTATTGAATCTCCGAACACTATTAGTGCTGGGATCGTTGCATTCTTTCCTTGCCTCGCTGCATTAGCTTCAACGACTATTAGTATCAAAGCGAGCCACAACATTTGAATCTTCATTGTCTTGTTTGGTTTGTTTACTTTTCTGGTCGAGATTTGCTTGTATTTTACAAATTCAAAGACATTTGTGCATGCTTATATATCTTGTTTCTGTTTGTTGGATTTCTAAAATTATCTCTTAACAATAGTTGTTAGGTTCTATGCTATCTCTAGTTATTTATTACTTCGATATAAGTTGGAACGACAACAAAACTTTATTGTTCTTTCTTATCTATGTTTGGAATTTACACCAAAACAAGTAATGTAACCATAGTTTGTTATAACACTGAATATAAGCCAAACTTGAATAGGACATTTAAAACTTCGTTAATTGCTGTTAAAAAAAAATATATATATATATATATATATATCTTCATTATATAAGTCAAATTATGATCAATAAAATCGTCGAGAACTAATGTATATTTATTATTTCAAAACAGATTAAAAAATTATTATTATTATTTTTTCGAAAAAAAATACATTTTTTTTAAGTGTAGCAGAAGCATTCACATGTGTAGGGGTATTTAGACCGCATGTTTTTATGTTATATTATTTTATTAGTGTTTTTTGTATTTTACATAATTACTTGATAGGTAAAGCAGTAAGGGTTTCCTCTATTCTCCTACCTATTAGTTAATGGCTGACAAAAGCATTAAGCATTGGATCACCTAATGCATTTTTTTCTGTATAGAAGTTAATTAGTTATATATTATGATATGGTTTTGACATAAATAAATATAAAAAAGAAAATATCATTTGCTTAATGAAGTTCGGTGTCCACGAATATAAATAACTAGTATTATACCCCCGGTGCTATAGCACCGGAAGATAATATTATATTATATTTTATCTATATTTATATGAATATATATTTTATCAAAAAAATATTTTATAAATAGATTGATCGCCAAATATTTGAAGAAGAAAATGATGTACAAAACCTTAATTTGTAGTTTTACGTGAATAACCATATAAATTTGAAATTAAGTAAATATTTTAAAATAATATTTTTCACAAAAATAAGTAAATTAAACACTAAAAACTAATATAAAGACTCTTAACGAACCATATTAAAATAATATTTTAATAAAATACATTGAACACAAATAGAAAAAATCTTCTAATAATATAATAAGATTTGGTAAAACAAATAATAACTTTTTCATTAACTAATAATAACTCTATTCCCATGAGTATATTATTTGCTTTGATATTTCTTGCTTCCTATTTTCGAACCAAACGTACTATAGTACGACGATAAACACGATTTTTGTCTAATTAATCTAGGGTAAGATGAACTCCTCAATTCATTTTTTTGATTTAATATGATGAATAACAAATAAAACATAAATGAGAAGATGATTTGTTAAGAATCTATACTTTGCAATTTATAACCAAACTACTACAATAATAATTTGAAAATTAACATAATTGTGATGTAAAATATTAAATATTAAACATTTTGCTAAAACTGACAATTATCTTTTCTGGTGATACATTAACAGTAAGTTGTCTTTTCTACTATTTTATTTTTTATTCTACTATTTACATTTTTACTTAAAGTGACAAAAATCTTAATTGATTATTTGTTTTAAAATTTTATATAGAAAATTACTATTACCAGAAAGTTAAAAATTATTAAATTTTCTGCTATTGACATTTTTGCTTAGACTGACAAATTTTTTAATTAATTATTTATTATACATTTTTATATAGAAAATTACCATTACCAGAAAGAGACACGTGTCACAATCTAAATTAGCAATGACACGTGTCAAAATCTAATGAGTTATCACTTTGACACATGTCACGCTCACGTTAAACGCGTTCAACTTTATATAATAGGATGAACTCCTGAATTCATTTTTCTGATTTAATATGATGAATAATAAAAGATAAAAGATAAATGAGAAGATGATTTGTTAAGAATCTATACTTTGGTATTTATAACCAAACTACTACAATAATAATTTGGAAATTAATATAATTGTGATGTAAGATATTAAATATTAAACATTTTGCTAAAACTGACAATTATCTTTTCTGGTGAATACATTAAAAGTAAGTTGTCTTTTCTACTATTTTCTTTTATTCTGCTATTTAAATTTTTATTTAAACTCACAAAAATCTTAATTGATTATTTATTTTAAATTTGTATATAAAAAATTACTATTACCAGAAAGTTAAAAAGTACTAAATTTTCTGCTATTGACATTTTTGCTTAGACTGACAAAATTTTTAATTAATTATTTATTATATATTTTTATATAGAAAATTATCATTACCAAGAAGAGACACGTGTCACAATCTAAATTAGCAATGACACGTGTCAAAATCTAATGAGTTATCATTTTAACACATGTCACGCTCACGTTAAACGCGTTCAGCTTTATATAATAGGATCATATAAACTAAAAAATATCACCTCACTATTTTACCTCAAGATTAATATTCAATCATAATATCAATATAAGAGATGCTATTTTTATGTTACTATTTTTAATTTCTCCAATATATTCAAAATTTCTTTCATGAATTAATAAATTTTAATAAAAATTTCTACCTACACTACAATGCAAAGAGTCCCTTGGAGTTGGCAAAGAAGTGTTTGCGGCGGATAAGTTCCGGTTCTCTATGACCGGTTAAGAGAAGACCGGTTAACAGAGACGGAGGACCAGTGAATTTGGTTTGCACCATTTCCCTCACTTTCATATACCCGTCGAGTGTCATCAACTCCAGAAGCCTTCTACAGCTCTGAGATTGAAAAAATAAAATAAAAAATGTTATCAGAGAGTACACACATATCGTATATAGACACAAGACAAAGAACTTTAAGAGATTATCATCAGTTTCACTTTATGAAACCATAGGAGAAAGATTGTATATTACCTGAGGATTTAGTACGTCCATTAGGTTTATAATTTCGTCCTGCCACAAATGAAGTGTTTTGATTAGTATTTTATAGAGCTCAAAATCATAACTGTACGAGCTTATTTGGTGGTTAGAAGTATTTTACCTCTGGTATACCGGGATTTTGCATCACCGTACCAAGAACACGGCGAACTAGTCCATCGAAGACAACTTTATTTACCGATCCATCTGCGTTTATCCATGGAAATATAGGCATAGATTGTGACTTCTCAGAAGTTGATTCCTTTGTTTCACCTTCGATACCCGTTCCAAAAGTAACAGATGGAGGTTTGGTAGATGCTTCGTGCAAACCGCTTTTTTGAGCCATTTCAGGAAGGTTAAGAATTGTAACCTTGTGAACACTGTTCTCAGCGACATGCTCACGCTTTTCTTGTGAAGTACTGTAGCCGCTGGCGACAACATCGTTTGAACTATGTTCCCCCAAAACTCTCTCTAGGTAGTTCATTGGTAGAGACTGTTGACCATTTTGGGTAGTTCCACCCTCCTCCAATGTCAAGAAGTACTTTGATCGGTAGAAGGAATGAACAAGACGAAAATTGTTATAGCCATTTACCTGAATAAGATAGCAACTGGTTAACAAGTTACTTGTAAAGTGATGTAACATGAACTTGCAGTCAAGGAGAGTTTTGCAACTTTCGTTTTAATAAAGGCAAAGGCGTTTGTAAGATAAGAAATAATAAGACAAACCTTCAAAGCGACCCCAAATGTTTGAAGTACCTCTACAATGCAGTCACAAGTTTCTTGGCCTGAAAATGAATAAACAGAGGTTTAAAATACAACACTGAAGCAAGTCGCCAACACATGCTAAAGTGTTTAAGAGGTTAGCCTGATGCTTACTAGGAATATCAATAAGACAGTAGACTTCTTCAGTGCTTAGACCTTGGTCACCAGCCTTCTGAAGGGCATTGGAAACGGCTTCGAAAACCCCAGGACTGAATAAACTCAGTTGCTCGTCTGCAGATCCAGAAATAATACAACTAGCAACATTGGCCATCGCTTGCCAGGGAGAATCACCTAAACAGCCTGGTATCACGGTAGCATCCGTAGAGTTGAAAAGTTCTTCCATATCATCAGAATCGCAGCCACTATTTGATTCTCTCGACTTGAAATGAAGTTCACCAGTGGGAGAGTCATCACCCTTAAACAACTCTATTGCGTTAGCTGTTGGTAGAATTACACGACGAACAGATACTGCTATACCAGGGAAACCCTTTTCCTTTCTGAAGTTGATTTCACCTTCGCCTAGTAGCTTAAATTTCTTAGCAGTATCAGGTTCAGATTCTTCTATGTCATCAGCTATACGTTTTAAACCTCTACGATCCCCAGGCTCTCCGACACCTTCTTCAGGTAAGGATACAGATACAGAGAGTTCCCCAGAAGCAACCATTGAAAAGAAATTTAAAACATCGCCACATTGCAAATCTGAAGTAAGAGCGACTCCCCCAGCCATAAGTTCTCTTTCATGTTCGAGAAGCCAACTGGAGAATTTGGCAGCTCTTTTCCCAGTATTAACCATGAATGGGGACTTTGAAATACTATGCAAGAAGTTCTGAGAAAGCACAAATGGCTGTCCACCACTTCCACCAACCTGGAACGTTCTCGTAAAAAATAATGACTCTCAGTTTTCTTTTACAAATACAGTTATCATCCAAACAAATAAAAAAATTGATTCAAAGTGAGAAAAAGAAAACTTCCTTTCTTATTCACCATCTCATCCAAACATTAAGCATGCACATGATGTGGTTTTGACAACAAAAGGAAGAACAGATGATACTTCAAAGTTAAACATGCTATGCTATTAAAATAGAGCTTCACATGGACACTCATATGCCTCTTCATAAAATCGATAAGCATAAAATAAAAGCCAGAAGCCAGCAATATTAACCCTAGTATATAACAGGAAAGTAATACGTAGTTTTACCAGAAACTTTTTGTCTCGGAGGTAGCTATAGGCTGTAAAGAGGTCTGGCTCTGAATATTGTCGTAAGGTATCTTCCAACAAATTTGGCATACCAGGTGCAGTAGGCATGCTCAGAAAGACAAGCTTTAAAAGTTCTACAGCATTAGAAACTGCCAGAGATTTCCATACTCCTATACTACCATCATCATTATCGTCTAAAGGCTTAAAAATTTGATGAAGATGATAATGTCCAGATCGTCGAGATGTATCTTTAACTTGATCAACAGAAACAGTTTGAATGTCCTCTGAGTGAATTGCAGGTGGAACCATTTCACTCCCCTGCAAGCCCATAATTTTGATTTATCATAAATCGCCAAAAACAAAGAACCATTAAAACTATAGGAATGGTGTTAAACAAATGAAAAGTAAGCAACAAGGATGCACCTCATCAACCATAACTCTGTTTGACCCTTCCCGAGAGCTAGGTCTCGTCCATTTAGAGGCCACCAGTTTAGCCATTTTCTTAAGCTCAAGAACATCATTAAAGGCTTGACTTATACTCTTTTCATTGAAGTCATCCCATTTTTCTTCATCAAAACAACTATCTTTAACATGCTCAACACAACCAGATTCCGTTCCGCCAATTGCCTGGGATAAATACCTAACAAGAACATGTGAACTGTTGCTCTCAGGCAAACACTTCTGTTTCGTCTCTAGATGTTTTGCATAACGCTCAGTGAGCAGATTGCAAAGCCTCATGACCGCCTTCCGAACTTTATCATTCTTCATCAAATTTTGAATCCGTCTCTTGCAAGCTAAAGGAGGTGCTGGCAGTTCTGGAACTGAAGCCCAATTTACTCCATGAAATTTTGCCCCAAGAGCTGCACGGTGTCTAACATATTGACTCAACAATTTCCTGACCAGAGAAAACTTGTGTCAGTGGTATATATCAATCAGAGATATAACATATATTAGAGAATGTTTTCCACAAGAACCAATTTGATATATGATCACCATTCATATCAGCACAGAGATATACTACTAGACTTTCTTTGGATGTGTCAAGCTTACCTGTCCGCCTCATCTGTCCACGAAAATCTTTGTGCAAGAATATTCAAACTTGCATGCCGGTTGATGATAGAACAGAATTGACCTTCATCTTCAGTAATATCCTTTATCTCTGCATTTTGATTGCGCTCCTGATGCATCGGAATGGGTGTTTGGTCCTCTTGTAATGAATCTATAAAATTCTCACTATTTGAGGCATCAGTGGCTTCAGAATGTAGAACCTTCTGTCCATCTACTATTATGGATATGACACCTTCTCCTGTAGTCTTTACGAGAGATGGTCTTTTTCTTTTCCTGGAAGATGAAGGACTATTTTCTACAGCATAATTTTTATCTTTTGATTTTGATTTCACGCGTCTTCCATGCTTCGCATAATAAGCATGCATAACCTGGGGTGACAACCAACAAGTATAAGAACACCCAGGTTCAATTAGCTTCATGGTGGGTATTTGAAAGCTGAAACATTGAAGAAATCAATGTTCTCAGGCGGCATAGTCTCTACGATCATGGAAAATAAGGAAACTATTGGCCAAACTACCACCAGGTCTCAAATATTTTTCTCCACATAATTAAGCAGGTTACTAAGACAAATTTAATGATATACACAACACACACAAAACATATCTTACATGCTCTATGGTCAGGTTCAGATCCTTAGAAATCTTCTCACACTCTTTGAAAGAGAGTTTTTCCTTCTCATCGATTGCAATACACTGTAAGAGCTTGGCACGCTGTTCTGCTGTAATGACATGCTCTGAGGCCCAAGAGCGGACACGGAAAACCTAGAAGAACTGACAGTTAGAAACTGTTTTCTGAAAACATAACATAAAAGGCAGCTGAAAACTATTATCACAGGAGAAGATTGCAGACAGAGATATACACGTAGCACAGATACATATTAAGTAGTTTGTAATGGTATCTTTTTAGTTTCATAGACTCAACTGTTGTATATATAATAAGCCATAATATAGATGATCAAGCTTATACCTCTTGAACAACAGATCCCGGAAATGCTTGCTTTGCAGCTCTGTGATCAGCAGCAGCATAGCAATATTCTAGAGTCCGCCAATATTCATCAACAGCATCTCTATTTGATAGAATAAAGTCATGCCGAATACGTGGACGAAAATCAAGAGACATGACATTGGATGTAGCAGCAACAAACACAGGTTCCTCTATATAAGGCTTAAGCTCCATTGCATGTGTTAAATTAGAATACTTCTCTTCAATCTCATCACGTCTGAGTCTACTACTTACCATCTGAATCAACTACAAAATTAAGATAGGCACACGCAAGAGAATTATTCACTTTTTGAACAGCACACTTATGAAATATGTATTGAAATACGGTACAGGTGCCATTTAATTATATTACCTTCAACCGGCGTAAAATATCAATAAGCATCGATAATCTCCCAGTCACATGAGTATCCATTAGAAGCTTATACTCTTCGCTAGGAAGCTCAGAGAGACGCACAACCTGTTTACATTTCTTCACCATATCTTTCTGAGTAGATCCAACAACTTGTAAAAATAGTTCGAGTGGCATGGCTCTAAAAGCATCTTCAAGTGCAAACAAATTCTCAAATTTATGATCATGTATAGAAGAAAAGGCATTGTCCCAGCCAGGCAAAGAACTAAAATAGTCCCAAAGGAAACAGTGTAGAAGCTTCACACGAACAATCTTTGCAAGCACAAACCCTTTGGCTCGCATAGCTCCTGATTTACTAGCTCGCGCATCCAAATCCACATTAGTTTGACCTCTCTGAACGTCATTCAATACTGGAATTGGCTTGTTGCTTTTCCTCTTCGATAATTTCTGGCCACGGAATCCTAATTCAAAAGACCTAATCCTATCATGAATTTCACCACCTACATCTCGAGTCAATCCTTGAACAGATGGATGCAAAACTATCACAAAGCAACGATTACGACTACAATCAGTTGCATTTGGAACACGAATGCCAATGCATTTGCAGAGACCTTCTTCTTGAAGTCTGTTCAGAATTCTGTTAATGGTTTTCCTATCCACCTTGGGGCTCCTGTCCTTCTCAAGACTGAGAAGCCATTTATGGAGCTCCGCTCTCAAAACGAACTTCTCCTCCTTTGGCCAACAAAAAAAAAAAAAAAAAATAGTCAGTTAGAAGAAAAAAAAAAAAAAAAAAAGGTGATAATATTTCTGGCATGCAACGTGGATAAAGAGAATAGTAAGTACATTTAAGCGTTCAAGTATTCTCTGCTCTCTCCGAGAGTTTTCAATAGTAGCATGAGGTTGCTGCACTTTTGATTTAGCCGACTTCGGTAGAAAGAGATGGTTCATATCTGAAAAAGCCAAATCAGGGGACCCCTTTGCAGCATCAACAACCTTATCACCGATCTCATGGAATGATTCTTGTAAGTTATGACGTGTAAGAATCTTTCTTCTTTTGGCATTAGATGGGGAACAATCGAGAAGTCCTGAATTGCTTTCAGAATCAGTTAAACTTGCAGGTGTCGAAAAGTCAGCATCTGAAACTGCAATACTGTGTTTGATAGAGGTCTTAGCCAATCCACCAGTACCATGAGCTGTGCTAAAATCATTATGTACCCTGCCAACATTTTCATCTTTATCAGGAACCAGATTAGAAGACTCGGACGCAGCATGACGAGAAGTCCAAACTCGAAATACTCTAGTCTTCTTGTGGCTTTCGGCCTGTAAATGCATCCCGACTCTTGAACAAATACTACAAAGCCGAGGATAGATCTTCTTCTTATCAATCCCAAGTCTTTTGCATACCTGGTAAAAATAATAATTTAATACAACATTGTACCCTCCCAATGTTTTTAAATCCTTTTTTTTTTTTTAATTAGCCAAATCTATCAAAAGAATACCTCCATAACGGCCAAGCCTTTAGATCCTTCAGCATCAACCATATCATAAATTTGATTATCTATTGGAAGCTCCAACGTCTGTTCTGTTTTTTGAATACTCCTTCCGAATTTTAGGAGTTGCTTTTTCCCAGAGTAGTTAAAATCTTTTTCTGAAAATCTTTTTAACAAACGGAGGCATCTTTCAACCTACAAAAATGGACAATCCACATGAAAAAAAACAGTTTTATATCCAAACAAAACAGAACAGAAATCCTAAGTAAGAGCAATTAGCCAGCATATGTAGTGAAATGTATTTGAACGATGACATGAGATGCAGATAATAGATCACCTTATTGTTCACCATAGCATCAAACTCCTCTACTACATGAGAATCTGTCAACCGGCGACAAACCTGATGTTATCCCACAAGAAGATTTATTCAGAATATTCTAGTGGAACATGAATTGAGTTTTCAAAGATATATCTCTACACTTCAACAAGAAGGGGAAAGTGTTGAAAATATTCAGATCCAAGTGGATTGGATTATAAGTAAGAAGACATTAAAAAGATATATTACACTTCTCCAAGCTCTATGCCTTGAATGTGATCCCATATAACCAAGGTCTTGCTTAATATCTGAGACGACTAAAACCTGCATAACAAGAAAATGAGTATACAACTAGCAAGATCCAGCCTGATAAAAAAAAATGCTTTGATATATTACTAACTTTCTCGTTAGCTTCTTCGAGCTTATCACAAACTGCCTGCATTGCTGGTAGAAAATCTTTAACGAGTGTGTCCTCTATTATACTTTCAAATACTAGACTATCTCCAACAGCAGTAGCCTCATGCTCCGACAAAAAATCCTCTTTGCAAATTTCAAACCTCTGCTGTGACCCCAAAGGCTTGGCGTAACGAGTTAAGTATATCATGTTGGTGCTAATACATGAAGTCGTTTTAGAATCAACTTCTTTTGTTCTCACGATTGCTGGTTGCCTAACAATTAAACCTCGAGATTCAAGCTGCTTCACACTATAGAAGAAGTTCCTACCTTCAATACCAAACTCTTTAGCAAGCAGATTCTGTGCAACTCCATTGGCTCTGCATCAACATTACAATATTGACAACATACATACTGGTTAGGCCTACTCGACCCAAACGATGTATAAAAAAAATCACAACATACTATTATCAGAACTCTTAAGAGTAACTAGAAAATAAAATTGAATTTGCATACCGAGCAACAGCCAAACGTTCAAGAACGCGACGCTGGATCGCAGGAATAGTCGTGTTATTCGACTGAGCATCGTACAAGCCAACGAAGTTACATCGTAGCATCTCATTAGCGATGATCCTCAAATCGAGTCTCAGTGCATCTTCAAGCTGTTGAATCGAGGTATCTGATGATCCGTACACAGTGTTCTTCGCCTTGAATTGGAGCTGAGGGATCGTGAGAAGATTTCTCCAGACATGAGCCTTGACGGAAGAAGAGAGATGAGAGAGACGTGACCAGAGAGATACGAGAGGGATCCCTGTATTTCCCTGACAACAGATTTCATCCAGTGCCGTGCATATAATCGAATCCATGTCTCCGGTTAGGTTTAGGTCAACGGAAAATCTTAACGCCGGTAAATTAGTCAGTCGATTACTCCGCCGACAGGAAAATTCAAAATCTCGCCGGAGGGGTTTTGGGAATTTGATTTATACAAGACGATGATGGCGGGATCAGAGGACGATCGAGAGAAAGATATTCCGAGTTCTTGGTGACGGGTTCGACCTCAAACAACTGCGAACAATTAAATAATTAGGACCCGGGCCCGGTTAAAAGAACGATTCCCGGTTGAACCGTTTGGAGCGGTCGATCCCGGTCCGATTTTAAAACATTGCCTCAAACCAACTGAAAATCGAAAGATTCGTCGTCTTCTTCTTCAACTTGTTCTTTGTCTCTTCTCAGTTCTCACTCGCATTTTGAGTTCCTCACTTCTTGGTTCTACGTTCAATCATGTCTCTATCCAAATCTATCTGGTAATCAAAATCATCACTTCTTCTATTCAACAATTTCAAAATCTTCCGTTTCAATTCCATCTCCAATTTGCATATCCTTACAATCCCTAGATCTCTCTCTTTCTCTGCGTAGCGTTTCAATTTATTGTAAGTTTTGATGGACCTTGTTCGTTTGGGAGAAGTAGGGTCACAGAGAAGAAGGAAATGGCTGATTCTATTGGCGGTTTTTGGTGTTTCGGGTTATGGAGTTTACAGGGTTTACAATTCTCAATACATCGCGAGGAAGACGAAGCGTCTTATGAAACTCTTTGGAGGTATTGTTTCATTCGCCGAACTTGTAATCGATTCTGCGGAGACGATTAGTATTGTTTCTCGGGATTTGAAAGAGTTTCTGGATTCTGATTCTGACGAAATCCCCGATAGTTTGAAACAGCTGGCGAAGATAACTAAATCGAAAGAGTTCACTGATTCTTTAGCTAGGGTTTCTGAAGCAGTAGCGATTGGGGTTTTTCGTGGGTATAATTTGGATCAGGAATCGAAAAACGTCGAAAAAGAATCGAATTGGAGTTTAGTTGATAGAGTTTTCTCAGAGGAAGGAATTGGTTTTGTTTCCGTCGTTGTTGGTAGCTTTGCTAAAAATCTTGTTCTTGGATTTTACTCTAACGAGATTGAGACTGAGATTGAGAGTGAGAAACCTAGATGGATGAGTTTGCTTTATGATGATAAGTGTAGAGAGCTTTTAGCAGATTGTATTGAGAGATTTACTAGGTCAGCAGTATCTGTGTACATTGAGAAGACGGTTGGGATCAACACTTATGATCAGATATTCTCTGGATTGATGAATCCGAAACATCGAGATAGCGCAAGAGATGTTCTTGTTTCAGTCTGTAATGGAGCTCTTGAGACATTCATGAAAACATCTCACGAGGTCTTCACATCTTCAGGCGAGAAAATCGATTCCTCCTTGAGGATGTCGGATAATCGAGAAGATTCAGTAAATGGATGGGCAGAGGCGCTTTCGACTACTTTCTCAGTGCCAAGCAATAGGAAGTTTATGTTCGATGTTACGGGAAGAGTGACACTCGAGACGTTGAGATCAATCCTTGAATTTGTAATCTTGAAAACGTCACAAAGCTTCAAGAGGAGTTTGGATGTGATTCATGAAGAAGTTACAGAGAGAGGACGTCAAGTAGTTGGATACGTAGGTGCCAAATCTTCTGTGATTATCACTGTTTGCCTTGCGGTTTACCTTCACATCTTTAACCGCATTGTTCGAGGCTCTCCGGTTTGCTTAAGCCAGCATTTCTAGTTAGCGGATCAATCTTTTAGCTCGTTAGAGTTGTTAGGGACATGATATCTTCAGCTTCCACATTCTATTGGTTTATAGTTGGAGCTGAATAACGTAGAGTTTTAGCAGTGTAATGTGCCCACATATTGATTCTTATTTATTTTTTATTTTTTAACAAATGCAAATATGCAGTTACATAGAGTCGAAATCTGGTGAAAAGGTAGTTGAGGTGGACTTTAACCACTTGCCTAAAGACACTTCCACCATATTGATTTTTATTTATACAGAGGATTCTTGAGATAATCTCTGCATCTATGCAACTATAAATTATATGAAACATATGATTGATTACTGCTAAATTGTTTCATTGGGCTGAATTAGTTGAATCGGCTGAATTCGAAGGTTAGAGGTGACTCAAGTAGTGGAGTGACCGAGTGATTCAAATAATTAATAATCTGGGGGAAAAATTGGGAAAAATATCAATTAAATGTTCAATTTTTAAACTTTGGATGTCTATTGCGTGGACCTTAAAACACACATATATTTGCGCGCGTTTCTAAACAAAACACAATCATTTGCCTGCGATACCGATTCAGACACGCCGTTAAATGAGGTTTAGCGGCGTTAACCCACAACTTAACAGATCGTTAAAAACCTTTGTTAAGTAAACGTAGAGTTTAACTTGAACGTTATAACAAAGAAATTCTCAATTGAAATCCCTAAAATCAAAAATCCCTAAATTGAAATTCCTAAATTGAAATCTCTAAAATCAGAAATCCCCAAATGAAATCTCTAAATCCCTAAATCCCTAAAATCTCTTTCAATCGATTTCAGAATGAGGAAGAAATCGTTGGCTTCCCGTAAACGTTAACGGCAAGAAGATGTAAGGAGGTTGATGTGATTGATGTGTGGGCAAAAGACATCGATCATACATTTGTAGAAGCAGCCGTGGATGATATACAAAAAGAAGAAGTCGTCGATGATATCCAAGTAGAAGATGTCGTCGATGATATCCAAGTAGAAGACGATGAAAATGAAATCGAAGAAGACCACGAGGCTGTAGAGGATGACGATTGCGAGGTAGAAGAGGAAGAGTTTCCTATTGCTGAAGAAAATTGTGAAGATAAACGGAACTCAATTTGGGTTAAAAGACAAAGACACCGAATATGCTGGCACTGATACAGAGAGCGGAGATGATGTTTGGGATGTTGATAGGATTCCAAAACCTTTGGAGCGTGATTCTGAAGACGAAGATGATGTACATGGTTATGATAGAGAAGCTCGTGACGATGATGAGGTTTATCTCAAATTGGATAAATGTTTTACCAGTAAGGAGGATTTCAAAATTGTTGTATTTAGGTGTTCACTGAAGTCTAGATACGACGTCAAGTTGTATCGATCTCAGGCGACAAAAATTGGTGCTAAATGTCAGACAAAGAAGGAAAATATCAATGGAGATGTTATGCATCTTATGATAAGAAGAAACGAAGATACAAATCAAGGTATTCGTTAATGAGCATTCATGTGTTAGGTCTAGTTATACGAAACTACTAAAAGAGGGAAATATTCTTGGTTATATAAGGAAAGGTGGAGAAAGAATCTGAAGATCACAAAGAAAGAGATGGCTGTTGAGATTAAGAGAGAATACAATTTGATTGCTACTGAGGAGCAATGTGGGAAAGCTAAATCTCAGCTGACAAGATAAAGGAAACAAAGTCATGAAGAACATTTTCACGCATTTGGGATTATCAAGCTGAACTGGTGAAATCCAATCCAGAATCTACTTGTGAGATTGAGACAGTTTTATGTCCTTATATTGGAAGCAATTGCAGACAAGATTCACCACAAGAGCACATGCAGAAATTGAAAAAATGATTGCAGGCTCACAGTTTTGCACTAGGTACAAGTCAAAACACAATTTGCATGAAATTGATTTGGAAGGGGCAACATATCGTGTTGATATGAATGATTTAACATGTGGGTGTAGGAAATGGGAGATGAGAGGTATGTTTCTGTTATCAATTTAAATGTTATTATCAGTTATGATTTGCATTAACACCTTTGTTTCATAACAGGTATACCTTGTATTCATGGTGCTGCTTTTATTATTGGGAGAAGAGAAAAGGTGGAGGACTATATAGTTCACTACTACACAGCTGCAACATGGAGCCTCACCTATGAGGATGGGATTGAGCCTGTCCAAGGTAAGTTATTATGGCCTAGAATGAATAGACTAGGAGTACTGCCACCACCATGGAGAAATGGTAGCAGAGGTAGGCCAAGTAACTATGCAAGGAGGAAAGGAAGGAATGAGACAACTTCTCAGTCAAGATTATCATGCCACAATAGGGTGAAGACTTGCTCCAATTGTAAACAAGATGGTTACAACAAGTCAAGTTGTAAAAATGCAAGGGTAGAAAATCAACCAAAACGACCAAGGGGAAGACCTAGGATATAAAAGGTTTATGTTTCCATTTTCTTAACCTTTTATGCTTCTGTTTGTTATATTGTTGGTATCTTATACTTCAGTTTGTTACTGGCATCAGGAATCAAGAGGTGTATTATTTGGACAAGGGCAATCATCACAGGGGTAAACTTCACAGGGGCAAGCTTCACAGGGGCAAGTTTCACGGGGGCATGCTTCAGATGTGCAGGCTTCATAGGGGCAAGCTTCACAGGTGTAGTCTTCACAGGGGCAACCTTCACAGGGGCAGGCTTCACAGCGCCAAACTTCACGGGGGAAGGCTTACCAGAGGCAATCATCACAGAGGCAAGCTTCACAGGCACAAGCGACATCGTTTTGGGCAACATGGTTATAATGTTCTACTTCACGGCCACAATAGGAGGTTGTTTCATGACTTTTGTTATGTTAGGATGCTGGACATTGTTTGGTAGTTTCATGACTTTTGTTTAAGATGAATATTGTTTAAGATGATGTTTATGATTATGTTTTATGAAAATGGTGATTAAAAATTTCAGGTTTTGTTCTTTTTAACAGGTTTTATGAAAATGGTGTTTAAATTGCAGGTTTAACCGGTTTTGTTGGTCATGACAAGTTTTGTTCTTTTGGCCACGACAATTTTTGTTATTTTGGTCATGACAGGTTTAACAGGTATTGTTGGTCTCTGAACTCATGAACTCATGAACTCATGAATTTAAATGCATTATCAATATCTCTCATACACAAACTCATAATTCATACTTAAACAAAAACTAATCCCCAAATACAAACTCATGATTTCACAATTCCCATAATAATAATAATAAAAAGACAACAAACACTATACACACCATCAAAGAGAGTAATCATCATCTGAATTTCCCGTTTACTCTCTTGCACATTCCGGTTGAGCTTATGAATCATCATTTTGATCACCTTCTCAATTTCGTGTTTTTCATTCGAAATATGCTCAATGATAGCATTTTCGACCCACTTAAACAAGTGACTCTATTTGAAAATCATGGAAATCAAATCAAAATTTGCAAAACTTAACATAACCATAAAGAGAATCAAGAACATTTACATCTTTTTTACTCAACTGTAAACTCACACATCTGAAGAATGGACGACCCGAATTATCTTGAGTTTTGGAAGTGAAAATTGTTACATCCATTCCACAAGAATACTTTGAAGGAATCTCGCGCTCAACGACATACATTGCTGGTGAAATCGATTTCTGAAAATGCAACAACGTGATTTAGTGTCTTTGAGAAAGGATTGAAAAAGAGAAGAATCGATTTTAGGGATTTCTGATTTTAGGAATTTCAATTTGGGGATTTCTATTTTAGGAATTTCAATTTGGGATTTCTGTGTTATAACGTTCAAGTTAAACTCTGCGTTTAACTTAACAAGGTTTTTAACGATATGTTAAATTGTGGGTTAACGCCGCTAAACCTCAATTAACGGCATGTCTTAATCTGCATCGCGAGCTAAAATATAATTCATATTAATATTAATTTTCAAAATTATTTTCCAATAATTTGTTTTATTAATTCATTAACTAGTAATTACACCGTCAACTAACTTTTTATGTACCATTTCGAAACCTTTTTTTAATTGATTTTTTTTTTTTTTTGGTCAAACTTTTTTAATTGATTTTGTTACTATGGCAAAGAGCAACATCGATGAGTTGAGGAAAAATGCGAAGATACGTAATTGAAGTGTTGATGTGGCATTGGAATCTTATAGAGAAAATCCATGAACAGTAAAAAGTGTTAAATGAGTTTGAATTCATAAGAGAAGTCATGTGGGCTTTGTTTCAAAGAAAAGTTCAACTTCATGTAAATATTAAAGGTTCGATCGATCTATTTTTTCTTCACAACTATCATATAACATTACCACCCAAACTATTGGTTTAGTGTTATTTTCCCTCCTCCCCTCAAATCATAAGTTTCCGACTTTATTCCATCCAGATTTGCAGTTAGATTTGAAGTCAACTCTTGTAATGGATCTTTATCACTTGAATTATCTATTAAACACTTTAGAAATCTCATCGCCTAATTTTCTTTAATACAGATCAGTTGAACGAGAGTTAATTATTGTTAATTTTATTACTTTTCTTAGCATTATTTATTTGTGAAGAAAGGTGCTTCCATCTCTTGTATTTTGCATTTCATCTTTTCTTTTTTTTTGTTATCTCACTATTGTTCATGTCTTTGTACAATGATATGTATAAATGTCAATTTATAAAACAGACGTAACATAACTGATCATTAAGTCAGCTTTGTAATTTTAGACCAAAACAGATTTAAAAGGATAATACGGTCACTGTGAATTGGGTCTGATGATAATATTTTTGTAAGTATGGTAATGACGCAAGGGTATAAAAGAAACAAAAAGTTATTTTAGACAAGCAGGCAATTTAGGAGTTGCAATTGACCCCTAAAGTTATAAACCACACTATCCCTTGAATTATGAACCAAACAATAAAACAATACGTGGCAAGTGGGACGTCGCTACAGACTTTTTGGCCATAGGATTCAGTATTCACACCTTCACTGGTCGTCGGTAGATGAAGTCAACTCTTCTAATAGATATTTATCACTTGAAGTTTCTATTAAACACTTGGTATGTTCTACGCCCAAGAGAGGAGGAGAAGGATTGGTCCGACTGTGTCTGGTTTTAAGGGAGCAGTTCCGAAACACTCTTTCAACATGTGGATAGCCCAACTGAATAGGCTACCAACAAAGGACCGGTTAATAAATTGGGGAATGAATATCTCATCTGTTTGTGGTTTATGTAATCTTCATGATGAAACAAGAAACCATCTTTTCTTGGATTGCAGTTTCACATCTCATCTTTGGTCAGAATGTTTGAAGAAGCTAGGGATCTATACTCGAGGTTTCCACGCTTGGCCGGATCTCTTACTTTGGATGAAAGCAAGCTCTTGGAGATCACCTTCAACTCTAAGGAAGCTCTTAACTCAAACCATCATCTTCGTCACTTGGAAGCAGAGAAACAACCTCCTTCATAACTCTCAGGTGGTACCATCTTCTACTCTTCTTAGAGAGATTGACAAACTGATTCGAAACATAATCTCAGCAAGATCACATTCTAAAAGATTCAGGAAGCTCATGCAATTGTGGTTGAGTCAAGGATAATGAGGAGACATGATATGATTGTTTTTTCTTTAAGTTTATGCATTCTTGTTTACTTACTAAATTACTAAAACCAATTATAAAACCGATTACAAAATCTAAATTCAAATAAGAAACCAAAATCGATTAATTGAACCAAATAACCCATCGATTTTAACCAAATAAACCATCGATCCAAACCATCGATTTTAACTTCTAAATCCCCAAATTTATTTCTAGTCTCTATATCTCTTTGTTCGGCAGTCTCTGTATCTCTCTCTCTGTCTCTGTCTCTCTCTCCTCCTTTCATGGCTGTTACTGGCCGATGATGAAATTTCTAATCTCTCCTTCTTCTTTGTTGATTGGAAGAAGAAGATTTATCATCGCCTAAACTATCACTTGAAGTTTCTATTAAACAATTTTAAAAATATCATCTCCTAATTTTCTTTAATACAGATCAGTTGAACGAGAAGCGATTTCCAGGAGTTAATTGTTGTTGATATTATTTACTTTTCTTATCATTATTTCTTTGTGGAGAAAGCTGCTTCCATCTTTTGTATTTTGCAATTCATCTTTTTTTTTTTTTTTTTATCTCAATATTGTTCATGTCTCTGTACAACGATCTGTGGATTAAACACTCTTCTACTGGTTCTTTTAGCAGATTTTCTAGCTAAAATCTCATCGCCTTGTTCTTCTAAATATTGATTGGACGACAAAGCGATTTCGAGAAAAGGTGAGTCATTCCATCTTTAGTCATCGCCTTGTTCTCGGATCTTTTGTGTGCATTGTATATATTTACAGTAATGTTATGTTTATTGTCTCTATAGAATGATCTATTGCTTGAAATATTCCACTCGAATTATATATTTTATTCTGTAAATTCTGCATAATAATACATGGAATTGTGAACAGAGGGACCCTAATCTAATGAGTGTTGATTACTACTTTCATTTCTTTGGTTAAGCAGGAGACTTATGGCCGAGACACTTTTGTCATTTGGAGTTGAGAAGCTTTGGGACCTCCTTGTCCGAGAATCTGATCGACTTCAGGGATTTGATGAGCAATTCGACGAACTCAGACGGGATCTAAACTTGCTTAGGTCATTCTTGAAAGATGCAGATGCTAAGAAACATGCAAGTGAGACGGTGAGAAATTTTGTGGAAGAGATCAAAGACATTGTTTTCGACGCGGAGGATATAATCAAAACATTTCTTCTAAAGGAAGAGCTTAGGAAATCAAGTGGCATCAGGCAGCGTATGAGAAGACTTTCTTGCATGATATTGGATCGCAGGGAAATTGCTTTAGGAATGGGAGGCATAACAAAGAGGATCTCCAAGGTGATCCGCGATATGCAGAGTTTTGGGGTGCAACAAATGATTGTCGAAGGCGGCGAGTATTCACATCCTCTACAAGAAAGACAAAGGGAGATTCGAAAAACATTTCCTAGCAATAATGATAACAATCTTGTGGGGTTGGAGAAGAATGTTAAGAAATTGGTTGGCTATTTGGTGGAGGAAGATAGCATTCAAGTAGTTTCTATAACTGGGATGGGCGGTATTGGTAAAACTACTCTGGCTCGACAAGTTTTTAATCATGAGATGATAAAAAACCATTTTGATGGAGTTGCGTGGGTGTGTATTTCACAACAGTTTACACGGACAAATGTGTGGCAGACGATTTTGCAGCAGCTTAGTTCAAAACATGATGAGCATAGAGAGTCAAATATGACTGAAGAAGACCTCCAAAAAAAGCTCTTTCTACTATTAGAAACCAGTAATTATTTGATTGTCCTGGATGATATGTGGAAAGAAGAAGATTGGGACACAATAAAGCATGTGTTTCCATCAAAAAAAGGTGACATCTTATGCTTCATCTTATTTTACATATATGAGGCTTTGATTCATAAAAATATTGTGTAAAGTTTAAAATATATTGCAGGATGGAAGGTATTGCTTACTTCTCGCAACGAAAACGTTGGATTACGTGCAGATCCTACATGTGTCATTTTTAAACAAGAATGCCTAAACCCTGATGAAATTTGGACACTTTTTCGAAGGATAGCATTTCCTAGGAAAGACGCAACAGCAGGCAAGTTTTCAAAGAAATGTTTATTCTTTACGATATAATAAAGAAATGTAAAAACTCTTTTTCTACATCATGTCTTGCTTTTAAAGCCCAAATTCATGTTGATGTTGTGTAGAATTTGAAGTTGATGTAGAAATGGAAGAGATGGGTAAGAAGATGATCAAACATTGTGGAGGACTACCATTGGCCGTTAAGGTGTTAGGAGGGTTGTTAGCTGCCCAACACACATTAATTGGGTGGGAAAGGGTTCATGAGAATATTGGATCTCACATCGTTGGAGGGACTAGCTTCAATGAGAGAAATCTCAGTTCAGTTTATTATTTATTGTATCTGAGCTTTGAAGAGCTGCCTGTTTATTTGAAGCAATGCTTCCTCTACTTTGCCCATTTCCCAGAAGATTATCCAATACGTGTTTGGGATTTGGCATATTATTGGGCAGCAGAAGGAATACCAAGGCCAAGGTATTATGAAAGAGCAAGCATTCGAGATGTTGCAGATGTCTACGTAGAAGAGTTGGTAAAGAGAAATATGGTTATTTCCGAAAGAGACATGTTGACTTCAAGATATGAAACTTGTCACTTACATGACATGATGAGAGAAGTTTGTCTGCGAAAAGCTAAAGAAGAGAATTTTGTACATATTGTTGATATTGCAAACTCTCAATCTCCTTGTACATCTCGCAGAATCTCAGTACACCAGCTTGATGAAACTTATCATCCGAAGTGGCAGATGCAGAACCCAAAACTTAGATCTCTCTTGATTATCCAAAAGCAGTTCAATGAGATAAATTGGATGGCATCAGGTTTATGTTTGACAAAGCTACAGTTGATGAGGGTTTTAGATCTCACATATGCGGAGTTTGAAGGAGGGAAGTTACCAGCTGACATTGGGAAGCTCATCCACTTGAGATATTTGAGTTTAAAGAGAGTATGGGTAACTCATCTACCTTCTTCTATGCGGAATCTGAAGCAGCTGCTCTATTTAAACCTAAATGTATTTACAAGATTTCCAATCTACATGCCCAATTTCTTGAAAGAGATGCGAGAATTGACATACCTCTGGTTACCGTCGGAAATAGATGATAAGACAAAGTTGGAATTGGGTAATTTAGTCAACCTGGAGACGTTGATGAATTTCTCAACAAAGAATAGCAGTGTGAAGGACCTTCAACGAATGACAAAGCTAAAAAATCTCTCTATCTATATCGAAGGCAAAGGTTGTTCTACTGAAACTCTATCTTCATCTCTAAGTGAATTGAGACACTTGGAAGATCTTACTATATATGATTACAGAGTTTATGCTCCCACGAACGTTGAAAAGGGATTTGTTTTGGATTGCGTTCATCTCAAAAAGCTGGGTTTGAGGATATATATGCCAAAGTTACCTGATGAACATCACTTCCCATCTCACCTGACAACCATATCTCTAGAATCTTGTCGGTTGGTGGAAGATCCGATGCCGATTCTAGAGAAATTGGTTCAGCTGAAAAAGCTTCATTTATTTCGTCAATCTTTCAGTGGGAGGAGAATGGTTTGCTCGAGCGGTGGGTTTCCACAATTGCATACGCTTTATTTAAAAGGACTAGAGGAATGGGAAGAGTGGATAGTAGAAGAAGGCTCCATGCCCCTTCTTCATACTCTAGAGATTAGTGATTGTAAAAAGTTAAAGAAGCTTCCTGATGGACTGAGTTTAATATATTCTTTAAAGGATCTGACAATGGACAAGGAATGGAAGGAGAGATTGTCGGAAGCAGGAGAAGATTATTACAAAGTCAAACACATTCCTTCTGTTGACTGCGAAGGATGAGGCTCTTAGCAATTACGGACTACACAAAATTTTGGGCAATTTGATTCATGGGTATTCTTATAAAAACTTGATCGTGAATATGGCTTTATATTCTGGCTATTTTGGGTAAAAAGCTATGTTGGTTTTCAATTTCAGAGAAGATGGTGTTCGACGAAATGTCTGAGACTTGATCTCCTGTACTTTTTGGTCAGTGAGTTTGGGGGGAGAAAGATTGTTTTCACTAACTCTGCCTGGTATGACACACTCATATCTATCTATTACTTTACTGATTCAGAGAGCTGAGACATGTCATTCTTGAATTAGTCAGATGGATGAGTTTGCTTTATGATGATAAGTGTAGAGAGCTTTTAGCAGATTGTATTGAGAGATTTACTAGGTCAGCGGTATCTGTGTACATCGAGAAGACGGTTGGGATCAACACTTATGATCAGATATTCTCTGGATTGACGAATCCAAAAAATCGAGATAGCGCAAGAGATGTTCTTGTTTCGGTCTGTAATGGAGCTCTTGAGACATTCATGAAAACATCTCACGAGGTCTTCACATCTTCAGTTGAGAAACTGATGATTCCTCCTTGAGGAAGTCGGATAATCGAGAAGATTCAGTAAATGGATGGGCAGAGGCGCTTTCGACTACATTCTCAGTGCCAAGCAATAGGAAGTTTATGTTTGATGTTACGGGAAGAGTGACACTCGAGACGTTGAGATCAATCCTTGAATTTGTAATCTTGAAAACGTTACAAAGCTTCAAGAAAAGTTTGGATGTGATTCATGAAGAAGTTACAGAGAGAGGACGTCAAGTAGTTGGATAAGTAGGTGCCAAATCTTCTGTGATAATCACTGTTTGCCTTGCGGTTTACCTTCACATCTTTAATCGCATTGTTCGAGGCTCTCCGGTTTGCTTAAGAAGGCATTTCTAGTTATCGGATCAATCTTTTAGCTCGTTAGAGTTGTTAGGGACATGATATCTTTAGCTTCCACATTCTATTGGTTTATAGTTGGAGCTGAATAACGTAGAGAGTTTTAGCAGTGTAATGTGCCCACATATTAATTCTTATTTATACAGATGATTCTTGAGATAGTCTCTGCATCCATGCAACTGTAAATGATATAAAACATATGACTGATTACTTGATTAGGCTGTAACTGCTAAATTGTTTCATTGGGCTGAATTATCTATCAGTTGAATCGGCTGAATTAGGTTGAATGTGACTCAACTAGTGGAGTGAGTGAGAGATTCAAATAATTATTAATCTGGGTAAAAAAAATCAATATTTTCAAAAGTATCCAAAGAAGAATAATTCAATTTTACTAGCCCAAATATATTTCATCTTAATAGTAATTTTAAAAATCATTTTAATTTGTTTTATTAATCCATTAACTAGTAATTTCACCGTCATCTAACTTTTAATGTACCATTTGTTTTTGTTACAATGGCAAAGAGCAACATAGATGAATTGAGGAAAAATGCGAAGATACGTAATTGAAGTGTTGATGTGGCATTGGATCTTATTGAGAAAATCCAAGAAGAGTAAAAGTGTTACATGAGTTTGAATTCATAAGAGAAGTCATGTGGTTTAAAGAAAAGCTCAACGTCATGTAAAAATATTAAAAGATTATGTGAGCATGAGGACCTTACGGTTTTGCTGTGGCTATTAAATATGACGAGGTGGTAAGAAAAACACTCAAGCGCCTAGAGTTCTATCGTTCCATCAGACAAGATTGCGAGATATGTTGTTGTATCTATTTGGAAACTGTAACCATCGGACAAGACGGTGGTGCAGCAGTGCTGCCGGGTGAATAGTCAAACATGTGGTGCTTGATAGTTTCAAAAGTCCATGTGAAAAAAATGATAGGCACGCTTGTGTTGTAATCTTGTTCTGGTGAATTAGTTTTTGTACTAGATCCTTACAAATATAGATAGGTTAGAGAACCCAATCTCGTAAATTTTCTTTGTGTCTTCTTTACTTCGTGCATTTGCTTATTCGTTATATTTTCTCAACCAAAATGGAACAAAAACAATACGATACAAAATCTTTAATAAGTTTGATTGGTAATATAAATTGATATAAATTTTTTAGTGAATAGAAGAAGCTTTAAACGATATCGGAATAGTTAAAAGCCAATAATGGTACAATAAAACGGTAAAAAAAATAAAAATAAACATTTTAACAACGTTTTTAATACTACTTATAAAATTAGTAATTATTAAAACGGTTAAATCCACACTGTCGGAATTACAAATCCATTGTTTTTCCACCACATTCTTTAGTCGCTTATCAATGTTTTTTATCGCCAAATATTTTTTACTGCGTCGAAGTGTACAAAAGATAATAATGTTAATTTCACTGTAGCATATCGGTAGTTATTGAGGTTCCCCGCTCCGGCTGACGCAACAGGCCAAGCTTTTGCCAACGCTAAACCAAATCAGATCGACGTTTTATGTTCCCTTCTCTTTCTTCTCTCTCTCGCATCAAATTCAGCAAAAAATTAGAAACGAACCAGTCAGAGAGAGAGAGAGGAGACCAGAAAAAAAACCTATTCGATCACGAGATCGTCGCAACGTTTCTCGTATCAAACCGCGAAGAATTTAGCAGAATCATCGGAGGGTAGAAAATGCTCAACGATGGAGAAGAGATTCCTTCTAGGTAAACAAGTCGAGATCACACAACTTCAGATTCTTTTTGTATTTCTATGCGTGATCGTGCTTAGTTCCAGTAGTTTCGGTGTGAACTGAACAATTATTTAAATTGAAGTGAGATAGTTGTCCGTTTCATGGATTTTGTTAATCCATCATGAAAATGATTTTTCGGATACTAAGATTTCGGAGTAGTTCAGCATTTTTGGATTCTGTATTTGATTCGATTTTCTATATGTTGATTTTGTGTTCCAATCGAGAATCTGCGGAATGTTTCTTGGGGTGGCTTAAGGTGATTCTGTTGTCTGATTTTCATGTTTCTCAGGCATGAGATTCTGAGTATGGTGAAAAAGCACTCGAAGTCGTTAGGTAAGACGTCTCTTGATGAGCAAGATGCGTCAGATGTAGAAATGGACTCAAATTTCTGGCATGGTGTGTTTGATGTGTACTTCATTCGTTGTATGGAGTCAAGGAGGCGACAAGACGATGATCTTCTTTTTTTTGTGAGGAAATTGGTATGTAAGCTTGCACCTCTTTCTCTGAGCCGAAAACTTAGAAATTGTATCTCTCTGCTTGTTAACGTTACTTTGTGTTCTGTTACTTTTTCCAGAGCTGTAAGTCATATGGTTTGACTGAAAATGAGGAAGCACCGGCTCCTTACTTTGTGCGCAGGTGGGCACCTAAGGTAAAAAACTGTAGAAAACAATACAGATACCTATTTAGATCTTACCACATGAGGCTTGGTTTTGTAAATAAAACATTTAAATTGCAAAGAAGAGATTGTAATGGATATAACATGGTAACAGAAAATTTGATTTTACTTCTGCGGCATCGTTTCTTCTTTATTCGGGTGAGGGAGCGTATGTTAAGCTACAGTACTAACTGTATTTTCTTAAGGGATTGTTTTTTGCTGGCCTACATGCCAAAGCTTTCCATGATCTATCAGATTTTATTTATCTGGGAATTAGACACCTTGACACTTCCAAGTATCCATTTCTTTTTTGTTTTTTTTGGCAGCTTCAAAGTATCCATTTATTTGTTGTATTAAACCTTGTATGTATTTTCTATAAACATATGGTAATGGATTTCTTCTCCCTTTAAAAGCAGTTGGATGAGCTGCTTGGTGAAAGTCTGGCTGAAGTTGATTGGAGGAAATCATTTTATTTGAACATGATTGCCCACACATCATTCACTGTTACAGTGGCGATTTGCAGGTAAGTGTGTCTCTTTCAGATTGTAATTAGCGGCATCATTTACTAATTTCATGTCGGTCTAATTTGCATTAATTAACAATTCTTGTTCTGTTATTGCTGTTTTGTTAATATTACTATCCTCCTTCCCTGTTTTGGGTTCAAACATATCTTACTGCATCAAGCATTACTTCAGTCTAGCTATTTATTAGGTTGGAACCTCAGATACCATCTTCTTCGTTTCAATGATTAGGCCTTGAGTCATTTTTGTGACTTGTTCTGTAGACTATATTCTACTTAATCTTATGGCTTTTTGTCTTTCCATTTTACTGCATCATGGTAACTTTAAACTGCTCGTGCTTTTAGTAATGAGGCCCTTAAGACCTACCAAGGAAGTAAAGACACAAAACTCTCTCCTATATACAAGGTAAGAGATCCTAAGAGTTTTGGATAATATTACTCTTGACTCTTCAGCTCTTCTTTAATCTTTTCATGTGAAAAAGCAACTGAAGCCAAAGAGTAGTTATATACTCTGCTGTTCAAAATATGTCAGTCCAGCTTTGTTTTTATCATGAAACTATTAAGACAAGATTAAGGAAATCGAATATGAATCCAGTTTCAGTTTTCAAGAAGAGGGGACATTCCACTCGATGGTTGGAAAAAACATAAATTGGATATTTCTTTCTGAGCCTCGAGCTGGTTTCATATTCTGTAAGCCACTGATAATCATATTCCCTAATCTGACATTCATATCGTGCAGGTTGTAAAGACTGTATATGCATCACCTAGTCGCGTTAATTTTCATCTGGACTCAAAGAAGGCAAGTATAGTTTCTTTGCTCGTAGCAATGTTTGTCCATTTGGAATTCGTGTTTGATGTTTCCATTGTTATGTACCTAGGAAGTGGAAACAACACCTGCCTACCCAGAAATTTGTTTTGCCGTTGATGATTTTGACTCAACCTTTGATGCTGTGGTAAGATATTTCTTCTCCTTTTCTTTGTATTGTCCTTCCAACAATTATATTCTGTAGTCCTTTGGGAAGAAACTCTAGACATGACTGGAGTTTAAGGAAATGTGACATTTTGTTCGTAATGAAATCGGCTCTAAAATTAGTTGAGGAAAACTACATGAACTCTTCTCTGCCACTGGGGTGAAGATCCATGCATTTTTAGTTTCCCCTTAACTGGATAGTCAAATCTTTTGTAGGATACATTAGTTGGCTTTCGGTACAGGACCCAGATATAAGATTTCAACTATCTTTTGCGCTGCTTTTAACATCTTATTCTTATTTGAGTTTAGTGCCTGCTATTTAATTATATTCTTCAGAGGATTGGCCAGTCTTCTTTATTTTTTCTGAGGCGCAGGGGAGTTTGGCTTTATGGTTCCTATAAAGAACTTAAGTTGTATGGATAAGTTCACAAAATGGAAATTGTTATACTGCCTATAGTTTTTTTCCAACCTTGTTCATTGGCTTTTTCATTCATGTTCGCAGGTTCTGACAGAAAAAGATCATTGCTATTGCGTACTTCTTAATTCTCATGATGGTGCAGCCTTTCCAAAAGCAAATGTTAAAGATTCTAGTGATTCTAATACAAATACTGGCCCCAGAAGTGTGAATGATCCTAAGGTCTAGTTGTTTCCTATCTATGTTTCGCTGTTTTCAGCAGTTGCCAATCATTTACCAAATTTTTCCTTTGCTTCTTTCTATGAGTTTCAAAGAGATACTTTGATATGTGGTCTTGTTTAGCAATAACCATTTTAAGTAGGAGAAAAAAACTAAAGGTATTGATCTTTTGCAAGCATAACTGTTTCATGCATGTTGAGGGCGATGACCTATTCCCCATACTTTTGGCTGAACGGTTAACTCTTACTTTCCAATAAGATGATCTCCGTCTTGAGTTCTCTAATAGATCTTTATGGTGCACATTATACTATGACAGCCTGTTTCCATCTCAAAGGGTTTGAGTGCAATGAGTGTTAATATTAAGTATGCTAGTCAAGCATCTGGGTTGGCCATTCTTCCAACTGAATCCTTTTAAAAGTCCTGGAATATTCTGTGTCTGTGAAGAGCTTTGAATGAATTCTCTGTCCATATTACGTTATTTAAGGATCTGAATTATCTATTGAAGTTTAGCTGCTCCGTGCAAGGAGATTAGTGGTATTTTTAATGCTTTGACAAAGATCTTTTAAACATGTCATATAAAGGAATATGTCGGTAGTTTCACTGATGCTTGCAAGGGTCGATCTTAAATGTATGGTTTGTGATTTTTGGAAAGATCTTTTCACTTCAAGCACATATGGTTTGTAAAAGGCCTATGGACACATTACATGGTCGTGACTTGCTAATGGAAGAAAATTGGCATGCTGGTGCTTTTGGTTGCAGGTTACTCTGTTTTCTGGGTTTGTCAGCTATCAAATGGTTCGAGAAGCATATGAAGGTCACTTCACAGTTTCTCTTTTATTTCTTATGCATTGTTAGAAACTAATTCAATTCTCTAGAAACTTTTGTAGTCATGGTTTACTTGCCTTAGTCTTCTAGTCCTTAGAACCATCATTGTCGATCTCGGTCTTTCATATTTCTCTTAAAATATTTCATGGAAAGTATGTATTAAGGGTCCATGATAGTACGAAACTTGTTCTCAAGCTTGACTCCACTATAACACCAGAATTCATTAGTGATTATTCATGTCAGCGAAACCTGTCAGGAACATGCAGTCTTAATATTCGTGCTTTTGCTTATTTGGTGGAATCCATGGCTGACACAAAAGTAAAGTCGGACTACACAATTAACTTTTTTAGACATGAGATTCTGAGATATTAAGAGCTAAAAGACCTAAAGGAACCAATTGCTTGTTTCCTTGTCTATGTAGGCTGATATCACTTTCGTCGATTTGGGCCAATTGATATTTTCACGCTTTATCCTTAATTTGTTTTTCATCTTTTATCTTTTATTACAGGGGGGAGGAATCGGTTTGGAAGTCTTCTATCACTCGGTCATAATACAGGAAAAGCAGACAGACTTTATATGAAAGGTCCAGGAGGACGTGGAGAAGTTGAAGTAGCTGTTTCTGGTGTTATAGGTACTGTTCATTTTTTATTCTGAATGGCTGCCCAAAATCTGGCTCTTTATTTTCCTGTTAGGTTTTTTCTAGCAGCGCAGTTAGTAATATTGCATGGAAACATTTTTAATGCCCTAGCCAACAACTGCCTTGGGTCGGCTTGTCTTAAGAGAGTAGACCTTATAACATAAACATTTTAGGAAGTAAAATCGCCTAAAGTTAAGAGTAAGAGGTTTGTTGAAATGTAGATTGAAGACGTAGTATGCTTTAAGGGGTAATTTTATAGAATTGCTTTTCTCAGATCAGAGCCAAGTAGTTTTAGGGCCTGTTTCACCAATGTCTTCGAAGAAGAGCATCGATCTCGGCTCCATTTTCCGTAAAGCAGCCTCTGTTGCATCTGTCGCAGCTAAACATGCAATAGCAGCTGCAACTGCCTCATATGATGAAGACGAGATGTTCCCTCTTAAATGCTGCTTAATGTCCATCTCATTGCCATGGGACACTATTGCTCATGATCTTTTATTTAAGGTAACAGATGATTTCTCATCAACAATTGAAAACTAGTGGATCTTTTCGATATTTCCCTTGCGCTGATCGGTTCCACTTATTGTGTTTATTTAGGCATCTCCACCAGTAAACATGGAGTAGAACACTCTGGAATGAAGCATAGGAAATAGAAGTGTGTGTTTTGTCCAATGAGTTATTTGTACGTTGATTGAATATTCCTTTTGTGCTGTTACATGACTCTTTGGTTTACCACAACCACTGTTTTTACCTCTAGCAATAAAAATGAAAGTGAAGTTGTGAATTTGCAATCATCAACTCTATAGATTTTAGCTGCTTTTCTTGTTCTAGTATAGTGTAGACTCTATCAGTATGTACTTACAACCCTTCTGTGTATGCCTCGTTCCATCGCTAAATCACTCAGTAAGATTTACCAATTTGGGTTTCAGAAAATGTACCTCAAATAGAACTGAACTTTATGGCTTCGGTTCTGTTGGATTATTTCGGTTCGAGTTCAGTTCGGTTTTGGATAAATAATTATAACAAAAAGCAAAATATTAATTTAGTATTAGTTATTTTAGATTATAAATATATATATATATATGTATGTATAGTTTGGTTTAAAATACGGTGGTTTGGTTCGGATTGATGAATTTTGGCGCAACTTGATTCGGTTTTTAAACACCCATCCCTATAACTCTAAAAGATACAGATTCCTTGTATAGAACATATGGTTAGAGATAGAGACTAATGAGTACTATACATGTGAAATTAACTTTTTGCCATCTTTTGTTGGACTTTACTTGAGAATGTGGAATTCTAAAGAATAAACAAAAATTAAGGGCAGGCAAATAGGGAAAAAGCACATGAATCCAACTCCTGGTGGTAGACATTTCTTAATTAGATGACAAAACTCTGTTTGAGGTTAAACTAATGTTCCAACCTTTGTAACAAAAAGAATTGTGAAAATATAGGTTGGTTGTTAGACATTTCCTAATTAGATAACAAAACTTTGTGTCTGAGGTTAAACTAATGTTTCTATTTTTATAACAAAAAGAATTACGTTAAATATAGAGTCGTCATAGAAGTTGTGAAAATGTGAATGCATGTTTGAGTCCACTAACAAAAGCCACAAAGTCACAAATAGTGGACTTTGGATTTACTTGAAACGTGATTACAAAGGTCAAATATAAGAATAGTATGTTCTTTAACATCCTTTACTCTAAAAATTAATTGGTTGCAAAAAAAAAAAAAAAAAAGGATTGGTGCCCACTACATAATTTTTTGATTAAAAAAATACTCTTAAGTATAACCTCTATAAATTAATATCTTAATAAATTAATATATTTCTTCTGAATTAGTTTATCGGATCAATTAGCATATCAATAAATCAATAATTCGATAAATTAATAAAATATTATAATCCTAATAATATTAATTTATAGAAGTTTTACTGTAAATAGCAAGATTGGTTATCATACCCCAATATTCCAATATATAACAGTATTATGTATTTTAACGGATAAATGTTCTTTCAAAACATGTAAATATATACGGAAATACCAAAATATTTACCCTATTTTTTTTTTTAATTCAAAATTTAAATGATACATACACTTTAAAGAGAATGCAGCTGTAGTTTCACTTGTATTGTTTACTTTATCTTACTAAAAAGATAAGATAATCCAAACACATAAAAAAAATAAACTAAGACGTAATATACTTTTTTGTTAGATTCTTCGCCATTAAGCTAAGCTCTCATCTTCTTCTTCTTGTCAAGACCCACACACCATTTTCTTCCCCTGATGAAGTCTTAACTCAAGAAGCTATATAGAAACTTCAAATCTTTCGTCTTTAGGAATATACTTTTTTTTTTTTTGGTCAACTACATTACATATCCGAGATTGAATTCCAGAGTCGCTCCTAGCAATTAAAGTGTGTAGCCTCTTTTTTTTGTCACATTAATAAAAAGTATACAAAATGATGCATTTTCTTGGTTTGAACCTAGTCGGTATCTCTAACACGGATCAATTTCTGATTTACCCCAAATGGGCAAATCAAATTCTCTCTTGCCCTTTTTTTAATCTTCATGCAACTTCTTACAGAAAATATGAAAATACCCCTAACATGGATACAAATAGGTACTCAGTTGTACCCGAATCTTTCGAACCCTGGTCGCTCGGGTCGCGCGGATGGAATCTTATCATCTGCACTACCGTGTTGCCGTTGATATCATTTACAATTTCAACTATATAAGCCGATTTAAGGTAAAATAGTAATTTTGCTCCAAATGGGCATATGAGGATTTGATCTACCCATTTGGAACATATGAGATTTTAGTCCCTCTAACACCCACTAATTCATATCATTATGCCAACAAATCTTACACAAAATTGGTTTGATAACTATAATATTATTTGAGGCCCCAAATCCAAGCTTCATGTGCTTGTGCCGAAATCGGTCATGACACAACAACAACACTAACACAAACAATAAACTACAAATTCTAATCATTTAGAACTTATTATGATTTGAAAAAATAAAGGGCTGGTCTCATTCCAATTTCTAACTCTTCGTCCTAATTTCAGCTTTTGAATAAAATGATTTTACATATATTTTTTCTTTTGGGTATTGAATATAATTTTACATTCACACAAAAAAATTATGATTTGAAAAAAAATGTCATGGCGTAATAATAATGTAGTTATACTTTGCAAGTTTTCAGATATTATTGACCCTCTAGTATTTCACCTTTTATATAATTTCTTACTGATATATTAAACATGGTGACATCCTTACACATCCAGTGCTTTATTAATCGAAACTACAAAGTGAAAACACACTAATCTTATAATGAAAATGTGAAATTAATACACTACCTCTGTTGTTAGAAAGTAGTGCTAAGAAAGTGATAAAGGTTAAAAAAAGCAGTATCCAAACAAAAGGTATAAAAGGATAAAAAACAAAAGTTAAAATAATATAGTAATAATGTTATCTAGAGCACTAGTGGACAAACATTTCAATTGATTTCTTAGATTGACTCTGATTATGCATTTTAATACTTGGCACCTTTTTAGTGGACAATATAAACCCCTACGTGTGAGTCCCCTTGTTTTCCTCATTTCTCTCTATAAATAACCACTCATGGTTCATTTGAATCTTCCCCTTCCTCTCTCGCTTTCATTCTCCAACCTAAACACCAATTATACCAATAACCGGTTTAATACTAAACCAGATATCAATGTTTTCTACCAATTTAGAGCCGGTTCATATCTGCTTTAATGATGCTACGATAACAGGAGAAGAAATCACTGAGATATTGGCGTTTCTTCAATCAGACAAGTCGGACAATCCAAGCGGTTCAAACGAGTTAGTACCGGTTGATGATAAGAAGAGCAAGCGGACGATATCAAACCGGGAATCGGCAAAGAGATCGAGGATGAGAAAGAAGAAACGTTTTGAAGAGTTAACCGAAGAGGTGGCCCGGTTAAACCTAAGGAATCAGGAGTTGAAAGGCCGGCTTCTTAATGTGGTTAGTTGTGGTAATGTCATATCTAATGAAAATAACCGGTTGAAAACCGAATCGGTTCACCTTGAAATCAGGCTTCTAGAGTTGTACCGGTTTTTAGTGGCCATTCAATCGCCAATCTCAACGAGAGTAAATTACATCACAGAGCTCGAGATTTAAGTTTGACACAAAATAAAACAAAAACGATGCCAAGTAACTTTTGAGCAATTTTGTAAAGGTCAAACGATTTTAATTAAGAATTTTCACATTTTGGTTCAACGATGCATATGTGTATGTGTAAATATTATGTGTAATCTGTATGGACTATGGATATAATATTTGTGAAACTTGTTTCCCTTTACATAAACACAACCATAATACTATTGTCGAGACATACAAGACGAAAACAAGACCGGTTCATCTTCAAACTGAATCAAAATGTACAATCATTTATTTTCTTCAAAAATCGTCGTTTTCTTTATAAAACGAAAAACAAAAAAGAACAGTATAAAAAGGAGAAAAGACGGTAGAGTATAACATAAGTATTAGCAAAAAAAATAATTTCGGATGGTCAATTTTATTTATGTTTCCCAGTTTGGTTTTGGGGTGAGAGTATCCTTTGTAAGGTGTATCTCATCAGTTGTACACCAACTATTCTACTCGAGAGGAAGATAACGTTATGAACTAGTTTATGGCATTAATTTAACCATCTTATGATTCTCTTCGCGTGCTATATTGCTTATGTAAAGAGCTCATCGGACTATCCGTGAAGGACAAGAGTAGTGAACGAAGTAGCCAAACATCAAACTTTTTTTAGCAGCTGTCTCATTTTGCTATATATGACCTTGTAGGCTCAAGCGTCCAAACATGAAACATGGTGTAAACAATGCGCATAAAACTCCAAGGTTTAGAAGATAACAACATGTTGTTTCTCATTTTTTTTTTACCATACCTCTCAGTAACAAAATTTTCCCTAAGTTGACACTTTGATAAACTATTGGGTTGAAACTCTAAAACTGTTATAGCTCGATGAAAATGTTGTGTACAAATATTTTTTAGAATCAGACTTTAAATTTTTTAAATATAGATTCATAAATATACATTTTGAGACCAATTAAATATCAAGTCTTAAAGTTATCGTTATTTCGGACGTATCTTTTGAAATAATTATATGAGCTAGTTTGGTAATGATTATTATTTTAATTTCTTAAAGAAAATGTTCCATCAGAAAATGATAAATACTTTTTGGTAGTGATGCATTATATGTCGGGGTTGAAAAATCTTGGACCAAATCACACAAAGGAAAACGTGGGGCTTTATTTGTGTGGCTAATTAAGTACATAATCATATACATAAAAGAGATGCATTCATGCATGGTGCATGACTAAAAAGCAGATTTTTTAAAGGGTGAATTTGTTATATGTCCCCATATATATATATATATATATGGTGGTTTTTTATTTGCAAAAGATAACATATATACGACGGTTACATCGTTGTAAATAAGTAACAAAAAAAGTTATAACTAAGTGAAATATTTTTTGCATGTTAGCATAGTATCGTATGCATGAAACAATATGGCATTAGCTAAAATAACATGCTAGTTTTAAAAAGAAAATCACAAAATCCATGTTATTTTTTTGAAAACACGTGGAGTAACATTCTACTTACTTACCATGTTTATAGCTGGTGTTTTTGCAAATAAATGACTCATCATATGATTATCTAGTTCATATGCATTTTGTTTAAGTCTATATTTAAGTCCATGTGCTTTGGTTTAGAACATGGAACATTAGTACAGAAGTAAACCCACAATAGTAGGTACTACTACGTAGGTAAGAATGCAATTAAAGGGGCCTTTCAAATTAAATAGGTTATCTATGTAAAGAAATTTCATCGAAAAAATCAAGATGAATTATTTCCAAGAATTGTACTGCAGCTACGTACCAACGTTAAAGTACAAAAAAATAAGGTAGTGTCACTGTGTCTGAAGAAGGAAAAAGAGAGATGTGTCATGTGATGGGATCTTCTCAGTGGCTATCATATAAAGCTTTCTTCAATTGAACTCAAATCTATTTTCGTCGCTTTATTTCAGCCGACATATCTTCGCAGAAGTTCTACATAAATTTTGTCCTTTTTAATCCCTAAACAAGTATATTTTCTAGATATTTAATATGTCGGCTGTGTAAAGATAAAATTTCTCTGACATATAAAAAGAAAGATACAATTTCTTTCTTAATTTCTCTTAGATATTTACATATATGGATATGATTGGTTTTTGACGGTTCATTGTTCATTAATTGATTCGTAAGCTGAAAATGCATCCTTTTTAACATTTAAATCACCCATAAATATCTCTATTTCATATAAGTATATTAGAAGTATATATCTATATATATTTTGGCCTTGTGGGATATGTTGCCATGTGGGTATAGAATTAGAAACATCAATAATATTCGAAGCTTACACTATAAGCACTACTTTAATAATATTTTTTCGTAAAAATTAACTATTTCAAGACTTCTTCACATACTAAATTTTCAGGATACAACAATTAATTTTCCTACAAAATAAAGGTGATAAAATGGTACCACTTTTTGTGTTTTTTAGATTATATCATTAAAATATTTATCAAATTCTTACATTTTTAAATTTCAAATATTTTAGACGTGTTAAATATCTAACTAAAAACGTTATTAATGTATTCAGAGTCGTGTATAGGCGATGTTTAACAATTAAATATATTAAAATTTTGTCCCACCAAAAAAAAGAATATTTAAAAATTTTAAAATAATAATCATCGTTCTAATAAAAAGAAAGAATTAGAATAAAAGAAAAAAATTAACTCTAAAACATCTTATATTTTTTGTCAACAAAATCGTTAACTAAATTATCCAAAATCAATATTTTAGCAAATCTTTGTCGATAGACAAGATAGTCAAACATCAACGATAAAAAGGAAATTCAAATCCACGATTAATACGGACAGAAATAATTTTGATATTAAACGACCACATATTACCCTAATTGTTTCTGTTTTAATGCTTTTAACTAGATTATATCTCGCATTTGTTATAAAACATCTTATGGACTCATTAACCGGCCCATTAGGCCCATTAGGGTTTTATCTTTCCTTGTATCCTGAGACTCATATATATATATTCCCTTGTCTCATTAATAAGATGGATCAGTTTACAATACGTTATCAGCACGAGTTGCTCCCTAAAACCCTAAAAACACAAAAACGCGGTTACTGTTCATCCGGTGTTACTGTTCATCCGGCGTTACTGTTCATCCGGCGTTACTGTTCATCCGGCGTTACTGTTCAAACCGAGGTCTTTAGCTCCCGGTTCTAGTCCGTACAACCCCTTAAGGTGAAAGGTAAATCCGAAACCCTAAAAAGCTAAGAATCAACCATCGAATTCGGACTAGATAAAGTGTAACCATTAAAACGAATCTTGATTGATTAAGCGATTGTTATTGCTTGTGTGATCTGATTGCTTGACTCGTTTAAGTTGCTAGAAAAGTTATTATTGCTTAAACCAAAGTCGCAAATTCGAAAACACTTAGCCATGGCCGAAATTTTAAAAACCTAAAACCTAAATCGGATCAAATCCGAAATCCCTAAAGTATAATCCGATTGATTGAGGTTGTCTAGGTTGTTTTAAATTGATTATTTCTATGATTGGTTACATGCTAAAATTGCCAGAAATCAAAACCTAAAATCGCATGAACCCTAGAAACCTAGAAAAGTAAGAATCCTATTGTAAATAGGAAAATCCTAAAAACCCTAAATCCTATTCTAAATAGGAAAAATTTAATCATAATCAATAAAAGGAAAACCTAAATAAAAGAGGAAATTATCAAATCCTAAATCTTAATTAAATTGGGAATTTTCGAATCCTATTCAAGACAGGAAAACCTTATAAAATAGAATTTTTTCCAAAATAGAAAGTTTCCCAAAATAGAAAGTTTCCATATATAGCAAATTTTCATTTAAGGAAAGTTTATTTTTTCAATCCCATAATCCAAAAATCCTAGATTCATCAAAGCTATTTTTTCCGAAATGAATGATCACTTAATGAAATCAATTGCATGTTTTCAGATGTCGAACATTCAAAAGGTTGAATTCGAGGCACTCAATGTCTCAGGAGATAACTATCTCCAGTGGGCCCTTGACACTAAAATTTTCCTCAACTCCAAAGGCCTAGGTGAATGCATCATCGATGGTAACACCGCATCTCTCAAAGATCGGTTCCAGGCGATATTTCATATCCGCCATCACCTGGCCGAGAGCCTCAAAAATCAATATCTCACGATTGAGAACCCACTCGACCTTTGGGTGGCACTGAAAAAGAGGTATGACCATCAGAAAACGGTCCTATTGCCCCAAGCCAAGTTCGAGTGGAAGAACCTACGGTTCCAAGATTTCAAATCCGTTGACGCCTACAACTCCGAGTTATTTCGGATCGTTTCAATCATGAAACTATGTGGCGATGAAGTGTCTGACAATGAGCTGCTGGAAAAGACATTGTCAACATTTCATACTCAGAATATTGTGCTTCAGCAACAATACCGCGCGATGAAATATGCGACATATGAGGATTTGATCTCTTGCTTACTCTTAGCAGAGAAAAATAATGAGTTGTTGATGAGGAATAGTGCTCAAAGGCCCCCGGGATCAGCCCCACTACCAGAGGCCCATCAAATTGAAGGAGCCAAGAGAGAATCCAACTACGTCCGGCGTGACAGATCCTCTGATCGTGGCCGTGGACGTGGCAATGGACGTGGGAAACGTGGCAATGGACGTGGAAATTCGAACATAGGCAACCGACCTAACCTCAGTTACGGTCGCGGTAAAGGTCGTGGAATCTCCAAACCGACCCATTCAGCCAACTCGACCAATCCATCCCCTTGCCACCGATGCGGGATGTCAAATCATTGGTCCAAGAACTGCCGCACTCCCAAGTTCCTTTGTGATCTCTATCAGAAGCACGGAAAGCTCATCCTGAAGCTAATCTGGTTAACCAAGATTATGAAGGTGACTTCAAAGATGACAAGGCTGATCACATGGATTACCGGACCTCGACCTTCTTGATTGATTTCGACATTTAGATATTTGCTTTATATTGACAATATTTATTTGGGCTTTGTTTGATTTTGATTTGTGTTCTTCAGAACTTATTTTTTTTATTATGCACACATTATTTTATGAAATGGTTTATTTAATTACTTATTTAAATCGTACCTCTTGTCTATTAAAGTTATGAACGAGCTCAAACACATCATTGTGGTGGACAGTGGATCCAGCCATACCATACTAAAAGACAAGAGATACTTCATAAATCTCATAATAAAAACCGCAAACATTAGCACAATAGCGGGTACCTCGAGCCTAATAGAAGGCCACGGCCAAGCCCATGTGTTGTTATCAAACGGCACACATCTAGAAATACTAGATGCACTATACTCACCCAGTTCAAAGAAAAATCTATTGAGCTTCAAAGATATAAGACTAAATGGTTTCCACATCGAAACCCAGGGTGAAGGGAACAAAGAATTCCTACTGATTACTAAGATCTCACACGGCCATAAACAAGTCTTTGAGACTATACCCGCACTATCTACTGGCCTTTACTATGCTAAGGTCAGTATGATTAAGGCTAATGTTGCTATTAAAGCACGATTCAAAGATCACACTATTTGGCACGACCGGCTTGGTCATCCCGGTACGAATATGATGCGTAAATTGATTCAAAGTTCTAAAGGGCACACCCTTAAAGAAAACCGATTTTTCCCTCAGCACCTCACGTGCACAGCTTGTTCACAAGGGAAGTTGATCACTCGGCCTTCACCAGTCAAAGTGTCTAAAGAGACCTTGAATTTCCTGGAACGAATCCAAGGAGACATATGTGGTCCGATCCACCCACCTTGTGGGACATTTCGGTACTTCATGGTTCTAATTGATGCATCGACCCGCTGGTCGCATGTTTGTCTATTGTCTTCTCGAAACCAAGCATTTGCTAGGTTATTGGCCCAAATCATCAGATTGCGAGCCCATTTTCCAGATTTCCCACTTAAGACTATACGTCTTGATAATGCTGGTGAATTCACTTCCCAAGCGTTTAATGAGTATTGTATGGCCATGGGGGTAAGTGTTGAACATCCCGTGGCACATGTCCATACACAGAATGGATTGGCCGAATCATTCATTAAACGAATTCAATGGATTGCTCGACCATTACTCATGAGGTTGCAGCTCCCGGTCTCAGCTTGGGGACATGCAGTCTTACATGCTGCTGAACTAATACGCATTCGGCCATTTAGTGAGCATAGATATTCACCATCCCAATTGCTAACGGGTCATGAGCCAGACATCTCCCATATTAAGACATTTGGGTGTTCAGTCTATGTACCCATTGCACCACCACAGAGAACTAAAATGAGACCTCAGAGGAGAATGGGAATATATGTTGGTTTTGATTCTCCCACCATTATCAAATATCTTGAGCCGACCACAGGAGACCTATTTAAGGCCAGATATGCGGATTGCCAATTTGATGAATCGGTATATCCTGTCTTAGGTGGAGAGACACACAAGCTGGTAAAGAAAATTTCATGGAATCAAACATCCTTACAATGGCAAGATCCTCGAACTCTAGAATGTGATTCAGAGGTCCAAAAGATTATACACTTACAAAAGCTAACTAATCAATTGCCAGATTCCTTTGCTGACCCAAACAGAGTAACCAAATCGTACATACCAGCTTGTAATGCACCAGTACGAATAGATGTCCAAAAAGGACAGACTCAAGTTGCTACAGAGTCTGCATCATGTAATAAACGTGGCAGACCATTAGGTTCCAAAGATAAGAATCCCCGGAAACCAAAGAGAGGTGTAACGGTTGAAACCGGGATTCCTGAAATAACAGACATAGCCGCGGCTGAGATTCACTCTAGTGAACCGATACAAGAGGTTTGGGACGCCAAATCTCAAGGTTCCGAAGGGATCAATAATAATGAAATCTCTATCAATTATAGCATGTCTGGAACTCAATGGAACAGAAAAGATGTCGACATAGATGCAATCTTTGCATACAAGGTAGCACTTGAGGTTGCGCACACGCAAGAGGATCTAGAACCCACGTCTATAATTGAGTGCACTCGTAGATCAGACTGGCTAAAATGGAAAGAAGCCATAAACGTGGAGCTAAACAGTCTAAAGAAAAGGAATGTGTTTGGTCCGATCATAAGGACACCATTCGATACTAAACCAGTGGGCCACAAATGGGTCTTTGTGCGTAAAAGAAACGAACTCGGTGAAGTCGTTAGATACAAGGCACGGCTTGTAGCACAAGGATTCTCACAGAGACCCGGAATTGATTATGAAGAGACTTATTCTCCTGTGGTGGATGCAACTACTTTTCGATTCCTCATAAGTCTGGCCATAAGAGAAAATTTAGATTTGCGGTTAATGGATGTTGTAACCGCCTATCTCTATGGACCACTGGACAATGAAATCTATATGAGATTACCAGATGGCATCGAGCTTAAAGATAAGCATGCATCTCGAGATCAGCACTGCATTAGGCTGAACAAATCCTTATATGGACTGAAACAAAACGGACGTATGTGGTATAACCGGTTAAGTGAATATCTCATCAGAGAAGGCTACAAAAACGATCCGATCAGTCCATGCATCTTTATCAAGAAATACGAAAACAAAGGATTTGTGATCATAGCAGTATACGTGGATGATTTAAACATCCTCGGAACATCTGGTGAAATCGCCCAAACAGTAGAATGCTTAAAAGCAGAATTTGAAATGAAAGACCTGGGCAAAACTAAATTCTGTTTGGGGCTACAACTTGAGTACATCAAAGATGGAATCCTTGTGCATCAATCAGCATACATTGAAAAGGTACTCAAGAGATTCAATATGGACCAGGCCCACCCATTGACCAGCCCAATGGTTGTGAGGAGCCTCGGATTGGACAGTGATCCATTCGGTCCAAAGAAGGACGATGAAGAAGTTCTCGGTCCTGAAATGCCATACCTCAGTGCCATAGGAGCATTAATGTACTTGGCTAGTCACACTAGACCAGACATCTGTTTTGCCGTGAGTCTCCTAGCTCGCTTTAGCTCATGTCCAACTAAAAGGCACTGGAACGGTATTAAACACATCCTAAGGTATCTACAAGGGACTAAGGACTTAGGATTGTTTTACACTAACCAACACAAGGATGGGCTAGTTGGCTTCGCTGATGCAGGATATCTATCGGATCCGCACTGTGCCAGGTCTCAGACTGGTTATGTTTTCACGCATGGAGGAACAGCTATCTCATGGAGATCTATGAAGCAGACAATCGCTGCCACCTCATCTAACCATGCGGAAATCTTGGCCATTCACGAAGCTAGTAGAGAGTGTGTCTGGTTGCGGTCCATGACTCAGCACATCCGATCAGATTGTGGTATGAACGAAGATAAGGAGCCAACGGTTATGTTTGAAGACAACGCGGCTTGCATTGCTCAGCTCAAGGACGGTTATATCAAAGGGGATCGAACAAAGCATATTCTGCCCAAATTCTTCTTCACTCATGAATTACAGAAGGATGGTCAGGTCAAAGTTCAGCAGGTTCGATCAAGTGAGAATTCAGCCGACCTATTCACCAAATCATTGCCGACTTCAACACTCCGGAAGCTCATTTATCAGATTGGGATGCGTAGACTTAAGGATCTACAGTGATGATCAAATCAGGGGGAGTAATGCGTGTTGTACTCTTTTTCCTTAACCATGGTTTTTCCCACTGGGTTTTCCTGGTAAGGTTTTAATGAGGCAACATTCCCCAGCGCATTATAGAGATCCCGGTTGAGTATCGGGCACGGTTATTTCGTCCAAGGGGGAGTGTTATAAAACATCTTATGGACTCATTAACCGGTCCATTAGGCCCATTAGGGTTTTATCTTTCCCTTGTATCCCGAGACTCATATATATATATTCCCTTGTCTCATTAATAAGATGGATCAGTTTACAACAGCATTGATTTTTTTGACTTAAGTTTTATTTTAAAGTTTTGGTTATATTATTGCAATAATTTTAATATTTCAATAATAATTTTGAACTAGGTTTTTTTTTTGTCAACAAATTAAATGTTATTTTTATAACTGTACTCTCCAAATATTAGTAAGAGGATATTAACTTCAACATTTTTATTTCATTTAAATAAATGTATTAGTATTAAATATATATCGACTAACTTCATGATGTGTTATTATTAAATAATAAAAAATTATGAATATATAAAATCTATTTTTTTTTGTAAATGTTTGATTTTATTTAAAAATATTTATTTTAATCTTTTTAAAAAAGTAATATATATTATATGAATGTTTTAAATTTTAAATTAATATCTTTTATGTTTGTAAAACAAAAGATTTTGTTGATTTATTATTGTAATTATGTCTAGTTTTTATTAAGATTTAATTAAATAATTGTGTTTGGTCATATGAGTAGCAGAGAAATATTTATCAGATTACTTAGGCTATAAAGACAAAGAATAAATTACTAACATATTTTTATCCTTAATGATTGTTTCTTGTTTGCTTTTATTTTCTTATTTTTATACATTTTTAAATTAATTTTAAGTAGAAATATTGTAGTGGAAATTTGATAAATTTGTTTATAATTTTTTATTTTATTTATTTTGTAATCTATAAATTAGTTATTATTAATTTATATTTACTGTTGACAAAAAGAATAATTTATATATTTACTACTTTTTAATTAAATTTTCCTTTAAGTAATTGATTTATTTAAGAAAATTTGAATAAAATTGAAAATATATTTTTTGAAGATCTTTTTTTTTCAAATATGTATTTTAAATATTAAAAGTTAATTAAGTGTAATCTGAATAAAATTTAAAATAGATTTTCTAAAGATATTGTTTTTATATATGTATTTTTGATAGTAAAAATAGATTAAGTGTTTAGATATTTTTACTGTTAATGATTATTTTTTTTAGTTCTAAAAACTAATAGCATTGTATGTAATTTTCTAGAATTTAAATGTTATTTTTGAATGGGTACTAACCAAATATTAGTACGGGATACTCGATACTTTTCTAATTAATGTCATATCATAGAGGGGATTTGAACTCTATTTCAGTTTTAATTGGAGAAAAAAAGAAAACTGCTAATTAAATACCTAATAAAAATCAGCAAAGGGGAATACTCAATACTTTTCTAATTAATGTCGTATCATAGAAGGGAATTGGACTGTATTTCAATTTTAATTGGAGAAAAAAATGGAGACTGCTAATTAAATACGTAATCAATTTTATTTAGACTCTCTATTTCCCAGGTAATTTTTTTGTAAGTTTACTTTCAAGTTACAAAAAAATGCAAGTTAAATTCAAAAATTTAAATTTAACCAGCAATATAATTTTCGTTTATATTTTTGTAAATTTTTACTAAATTTCAAAAGTAAATTTGGATTATATTTTGTGAAGAATTTGATTTAATGTATATTTTATCATTGATTAACAAATTTGACAGCATGCTAAATTACTTGTAAAATTCGATTGTTGATTTGATTTACATTTTTTAATTAAAAATAAATTTTCAAAAAAAAAATGTTATTTAAAGGGTTTTTTTTTGTAGAAAATCTAAAGTAAAAGAAGATAGAAAGAAAAATAAAACTATAAAAATTTTCACTGATTTTTTTGTAGGAATATGAAAATGCTTGTTATGTAAATATGAAAATGTTTGTTAAATATATATATATATATATATATATATGACAATATAGAAGGTCAATTATTGGTGTAATTTTTGTCTATTATTTAATTTATTTTAATTTTATGCTTTCAAATTAAATCTTTTGGTGGGGTTGTAAATGAAACGTTATAATTTGTATTGATGAATATTTGTATTTAAGTCCAACAACTAATGGTTTATGGTAATGATGGTGAATAAATGGCCTAGTCATGATAGTGTTTCCTTTTGGTACGTTTTTTAATTTATTTGAATGAATAATAGGAATTCGTTTTTGTTACGTAATCCTTTTGGGATATTTAAATAATGATTTATTTAACAGAAGCTGGCAATAGAGGAGAATATGGTCAATGTTCTCAGAAAATGTAAGTTTGTAACTGTTTTTACTAAAATAACTATTATTTAGTTAAGCAAGATAGACATATTTAGAGTTCACTTAAATCATGATGAAATTTAACAATTTTGTTTTGTTTTTATTTACCAAAAATTAATTTTATCTATTTAAACAAAAAAACCTTAAATATGTGAAAAAGTAAAACACAATTCTTGTGTTTCACTTTCAGACCCAAATCAAGAATCGTTTTCTTAAAAATGGTTTTCTTCAACTAATTATTAAAATTAGTTTAGGATTTTTATGTCTTGGTAAAATTTTTTCACCATCGGTAGAAATTAGCTTCATAAAGAATGACAAATAAAATGATTTCGACCATATTTTTCTCTATTACATAATTAAATAGTACTGATTATTGAGATTCTGTATCAGACCAAAACAATGTGTTATATATCTATATATAGTTTCATCAAAACTTAAATAAGTCATTTTTTGATATGCAAAACTCTATATGTACTTTTACAATTTCAATATAATAAAACATCTAAAAAGTCCTATATATATGTCTTGGTAGAATTTTAGTTTCATTTTTTCTCCATCGGTAGAAGTTAGTTTGATAAAGAATGACAAATAAAATGAGATATGAATAATGAAGCATACATTATTGAAGCATATATTATTTTCTTAGCAAATATTGTTTTGATTATAAGTAAAGCTTAATAATGAGATATGAATATATATATGATTAATTATTTTTTAATTTGATTTATGATAAATTTTATTATTTTGATTTGTGATTATTTAATTTATTTATTTTAATTAGTTGCTCAAGTTGTTTTAGACGTAAAAAGTCTACGATAGCGATTTGTAAATGACTTAATAGACGTTACTATGTGATGTTTCATTTGATTTTTAATGAAAAAAATCAAATACAGGGACTATGACCAATTAAAACTTAAGCCTCTCACCTTTCACTATCATCATAATGAGTAATTAAAACTTAAACCTCTCATCTTCCACTTCCACTATCATCATAAATGGTGTATGAGAATGGTGGATGAGTAAATGGCTTAGTATGAATTAGTTTCTGCATACGTTTATTATAGGTTTAAAGAGATTTGAAACCTTTGAACTCAAGTGGGTCAAAACGCTTTTCATGGGCTGGTTTATGAGTTATGTTTTTTTTGTTTGTGTAATTAAGATGAATTGTAGATTATATTTTAAGATTTTTGTTTTTTTGTAAAATGTCAAGTGAACCAATAGGGTGATAATGAAATATATAAAATATTAAATAAAAAATCTATAGGATAATATATCAGAGACACAAAAAAAACTATCATAACATTTTATTTATTGTAAGTTATTTTATAATTAATTAGTTTGATGTCAATCTTTTATTTTCAACATTTAAAAATAGAGAAAACTATAGAAAAATGTCTCTCTGAAATCTCATAATTTATTTCGGTTTTTATATAGTATAACTAAATCTAAATAAAATTTATTATAATATGTCTCTCAGAAAAAGAACTATCATAACATTTTATTTATTGTAAGTAATTTTATAATTAAGTAAGTTGATGTCAATCTTCGATTTTCAACGTTTAAAAGTACATAAAACTATAGAAAATTGTCTCTCTGAAATCTCATAATTTTTATATAGTATAACTAAATCTAAATAAAATTTATATGATGTTAATTAAGTAGTTTGATGTCCATCTTTGATTTTATACGTTTAAAAATACAAAAAGCTATAGGTAATGTCTCTCTGAAATTTTATAAGTTCTTTCGGTTTTTATATAGTATAACTAAATCTAAATAAAATTTATATTATATGTCTATCAAAAAAGAACTACCATAACATTTTATTTATTGAGTTATTTTATAATTAAGTAGTTTGATGTCAATATTTGATTTTCAACGTTTAAAAATACAGAAAACTATAGAAAAATGTCTCTCTGAAATCTCATTATTTCTTTCGGTTTTTATATAGTATAACTAAATCTAAATAAAATTTATTATAATATTTTGGAGTTTAAATTCATGGTGTTTAGAAAGTAAAGACACAAGAATAAGCCTTATAATATTAGAATATATATATATTTTCCAGAAATTTAGTTGAATAAATTTAATACACTTAAATTAGAAATTGTTTTGCTGATGTGTCATTCTTAGAACCCCTCACTTTTGCTGATGTGGATGCTCTCTTGAGCCTCTAAACCTTGCTATAGATTTTTTTGGACTAAAATTTATTTGCTTTTTATTGCATAATTTTTCTTTACTAACAAAATTCTATTAAAACAGTATCTAGTAAATTGAAAATTGAAAATTTAATATGTAACTAAAAGTTAAAAATAAATATGAAACCTTAGAAATATCGGTTTTGTTTTGTTTCTTAATACGAAAAGTCGATTCAAATTTGGTTTTGGTATTGTTTTGATATTCGGTATAATAGTATTCATCGTAATTTGAGTTACATTCAAAATGCTTATAAGGGCTCTTCTGTGTTGTGGGGACTCTCTCTTTAAAAAAAAACTTAACATAAGAGATTTTTTCTATATTAGGTGAATTGCAAAAAAAAAAAGCACAATCGTAAGGATCATAGGCGCATGATGTAAGACACAAATACTTTAATTAAAATAATCCAATTTACCTATGTGATTCTAAACGCCTTCAAATTTGAAATTTTTGTATTATTCTAGTAATGGTAATTATTCGCTTGAACTAAAAAAATCAAACCCGTGTTTCTACTATTCTAAAAAGATAACTGAGAATATCCTTCTCAAATAAAAAAAATTTTCAATAAAAATCAATCTTGTATTTTACAAGATATCAAACTACATATTTATACTTGCAAGACTGTAAATAATGAAAGAAAAAAAAATCAAACTTAAAGAAAATAAGAAAATTATCTTATGAAAGAATAATAAAACTTTCAGTTTTAAGAAAAACGTATGAATGTGTGGTCATATCTTCTTATCTTTTGTATAACTTCTATTTTAAAAAATTATATAAAAGAAAATAAAAAAGAGTTACGTCCGCCACTGATCACAATACTATTGTCGAGACATATACAAGATGAAAACAAGACCGGTTCATCTTCAAACTGAATCAAAATGTACAATCATATATTTTTCCTCAAAAATCGTCGTTTTCTTTATAAAACAAAAAAGTCGAAAGACAACGTCAAAGTTTAAACCAAAAAAAAAAAAATAGAAAAAGGAGAAAAGACGGTAGAATATAACATAAATTTCGGATGGTTAATTTTATTTACGTTTCCCAGTTTGGTTTTGGGGTGAGAGTATCCTTTGTACGGTGTATCTCATCAATTGTACACCAACTATTCTACTCGAGAGGAAGATAACGTTATGAACTAGTTTATGGCATTAATTTAACCATCTTAATGCCATCTTATGATTCTCCTTGCGTGCTCTATTGCTTATGTAAAGAGCTCATCGGACTATCCGTGAAGGACAAGACACAAGAGTAGTGAACGAAGTAGCAAAACGTTAAAACTTTTTTTATCAGAGTTTTAGAAGATAACAACAAGACATGGTTTCTCTTTTTTTTTTTACCATACCTCTCAGTAACAAATTTTTCTTTAAGTTGACACTTTGATAAACTATTGGGTTGATGAAACTCTAAAATTGCTAGCTCGATGAAAATGTTGTGTACAGATATATTTTAGAATCTGACTTTAAACATTTTAAATATAGATTCATAAATCCCCTATATCTTATTTGGAAAGTACACTTATAAAATAACATTAAAAAGTATAAATATTTACATTACATTGCCATTATTTCAAAGAATCCCCTATATATTATTTGGGGAGTACACTTATAAATAAACATTAAAAAATATAAATATTTACATTACATTGCCATTATTTCAGAGAATAAATTTTAATTTTTCATTAAGAATATTTTAGTCATTAGTTATTATGCGATCATTTAATTAAAATCAAATATTTTTGGTAACTAATTAATATCAAATATTTATGGTAACTAACTAAAATCTTATATTTATGGATGCAAAAAATTCATATTTATAAGAGATATTCTATAGAATATTTTATATTTATGAAAAAGTTTCATCAAATCTTTGTAATATATTGTCCAAAATTCTGATAATTTATATATATATTTATATATATTTTACATTTATCTTATTAATTTATAATTTATAAATATCAAATCTTAAAAAAAAAGAATTAACCCGTGTAATAGCACAAGACATTTCTAGTATATATATATTTTGAGACCAATTAAATATCAAGTCTTAAAGTTATCGTTATTTAATGTAAAATTTCCGACGTATCTTCCGAAATAATGATATGAGCTAGTTTGGCAATGTATTATTTTAAATTTTTAAAGAAAATGTTCCATCAGAAAATGATAAATACTTTTTGGTAGTGATGCATTATATGTCGGGGTTGAAAATCTTGGATCAAATCACACAAAAGAAAACGTGGGGCTTTATTAATTGAGAATCAGTGACAATTTTGTTTGCCAAATTTTTTACATTATTTTAATATCATAATTAAATTTAATCTTCCATCGTGAAACAAAAACAGAATCTTCCTTATAGAATTGATAATATACAAACAGCTTACCGATTTTACCAAAGAAGTTATAACTTCCAAATTATAAAGATTCAATTTTAGATTTTTTGTATATTCGATTTTTGTTATTATTGAACAAGCTTCTTAAACAATTTAAATAAGTTATTGTGAAATTGGAAACAAATATTAAGTAAATCTTAATAATCATATTGTGATTATATATATATTATTGGCGTCAAAAACCCTAAACCATAACCTTTACACAGACAACCGAGTCCATGGCTGTCACAGCTCTTCTCCGATCGATTCGCCGACGCGATGTCGTCTCCGCGCCTCTTTCTGTTTACAAATCTGTATGTTGTTACTCGTTGATTGCGTATTTTTTTGGTGAAATGATTGATAGATCGAGAAAATTTGGGCTTCGTTTAGTTTCGTCATGCTTCTTCATGATTTACCCATCTGATCTCTATTTATTTTTCGCAGGAATTTTTTCAGGAAATGAAACGAATTATATATATCCATTTGCAGATTTTCGTGTATAATGTGTTTAATCGTAGAGAAAGTGTTTTAATTTAACTGCTCTTGAAACATTCTTGTTTTGCAGCTTGCTGGCAATGCTCAACCTTCATGGGGTAGTTCATACACTGGTGAAAACTATGCAAGTTTGTGTAGAGCTTTCGGGTAGGTTTTTCTTTTGTTTCTTGTGATGCTAATACCTATTAGAATCACTGTGTAGATGTCTTTTTTACCATGTCATGTTTTCTTTTATAGGTCGAAACCTGTTGTGAATGACATTCTTGGTACTGGTTTGGGAATTAACAACACAAGCTATGCTATTAGAGAGGTAAGATGGCTTTGTCCACATTTTGTTGGTTGCTTTACTTTTGTAATGTTTAAGAGCAGCTTAACTTATACTTTTTGCCCGGTGATCCTTGTCTCGGTTATTTCCAGCAATCAAAAGCTACTGACACTGCAATTGTTGGAACTCAATTGACTCGATCTTTCCGAGCTCTTGATGTGGGAACATCGAAACGCTTGTTCTCTACAATCTCAGGGGATATAAAGGCGACACAGGAGAAACCGAAAACCAAAGAAAGGAAAGAGTTGATCGACACCAAGAACACAGCCGACACAAAAGAGATCCTAAGTGAAGTCACCAAGGAGATCGAAGATGCTGTGACGGATCTAAGGAGCGTTTCGTCTAGGGATGATCTCAATAAGATCAAGGCTAAGATCGACGCGGCAAACAAATCTCTTTCTAAGATTGGAGAGCACATGTCTGGTGGTTCTGGTGGCGGCTCTGCACCAGGAGGAGGAACTCAGGGAGGCAGTGATCAAGCTCCAGAGGCAGAGTACGAGGAAGTACTGAAAAACAAGATTGTGAAGTATTTGAGGAAAGTGGTGAAGTGGTTAAAAGATTTACTATATGAGTTACTTGTGAAAGCTATCGTTATCTGGACTCTATTTGCTGTTTGGTGCTGGATTCTATGGCCTGTTTGGAACTACAAATCCAAACAAGTATTTGATATAGTACCCGTACAATGCACAAAGCCTGACTTGGAAGTCAAGCAATTGCGAAAAGAAGTAAGTCAAAGAGATAATCTATTGACTTCTTGATAAGTTTTGTAGTTTAATTTGAATATATTGACTTCGTTTTGCAGGTTGATGAGTTAAAGTCGAAGGTCGATGAGTTAAAGTCGAGGGGCTTTTTACATTTTTTGAAGTCTTGTCTTGAAGATGTGGTCATTTTGGGATTTGTTGGTAATCATTCCCTTTATATTTCAGTGATGTACCTTCATCACGTTTTGTGACGCTCTCAAAACAATATAATTTGTCTCACCACTTCTTCTTCTCATGGTCTAGAAACTCCCATTATCATGTTTCAGCACCTTTCAAACTCACGCCACTTTAACTTGTCTTTTACACCACTCGGCAACACAAAGGTTCCGAGGACTAAATCTCAGGATGTAAGAGCTAGCCAAGACTCTCTTCTTCTTGAATTCAACATCTCTGAGGCTGTATTGTTCACCAAGACTAACAGATTGCTTAATCATAGCAATCTGAACAGTTGAGTTCTTCCTCATCTCATAAACACCAACGGATCCTCCCAATGGCCACAGATTCCTTTTTCAGCTTTATTATCTTCAACCAAATGGTTGAAACTTCTGGTTTTATTTTCTCCATTCCAATAGCTTGAGGGCTAGCCACGAGTTCCCATATGAGGAAAAGAATTTTGTGGTCTAACTTCAAGACAAATGAAAAAGGAGAAGAAATTATGTGAAGAACAGGGAATGAAGAAAAGATCTGTAAAACTTTTTTTTCTTCTCTTCTTCTTCTTCTTCTTCTTCTTTGAATCAGTTCCTAGGATCATCTCTTGTTCTGATACCATGTTGGAAAATACAACCATACCCTTCTCGACATGTTCTTGAGTAGAAGCGTTTAAGCACAAAGGAACCAAGTACAAAGAGACAAAGCTCAATGTCTCTCCTATATGACTTAAACGATCCTACCTAGATCCATAAGAGACTTTATAGACTTCCTACACACTTCCTCAAGCTGTGTAGAATACTTGTAATTTATAAGAATGAGAAGAATGAGTAACTTTTGCTTTTAGGGTGAGTATGTGAACAACAAAGGGGAAACGTGAGAATATTTGTGAGAAAGTATTTCCTTTTTATCTTAATTAATCTCAATCTCAATCTCATATACAACATTATATATATATGATTCTCACAAGAGAAATATCTTAGATTTAATATTAAGATAAAGATAAACAACAAATATCAAGGGGACATAAGACACAAGTGGGTGTGAGTCATAATTATCTTTCTTCCTTTTTCATCCACTTATTGCAGCCTTAGATATTTGTTGGTGACAAGGCTAGAAACGTTTTCTCTTGACAAAGCTAGAGGTAATGTCGCCCATTTGGAGATTTGTGGCTCACTCCACATATTTTAGACTTGTGGTTAGCACTTGCTGTGCCTTGTCCTAGCTAGGTGATTCCTTCTTCATAATCAGGGGATCCTTAATTCAACAGTTTAATTGCAAAACCTAGCTCCTTCGCTGTCCGACCCTGAAAATACGGATCTGTTCCTGCAGAAAAAAACACGAAACAGTTTAAGCAGTCTCACATTTTGACATGCATTGATCTACAAAAGACAATGGCAGCAGGTTTAGTTAACTTCCTGTGATTTAACCTCTGCTGTATAATCGATGTATTTCAGCATAAACACTCTCTACAAAATGCAGAGCCAAAGTTAACAAAGTAATTATGAATGTATCAGAGAGGGGATTTGGACTCTATTTCAATTTTAATTAGAGAAAAAAAGGAAACTGCTGATTAAATACCTAATAAAAATCAGCAAAGGGGAATATTCAATACTTTTCTAATTAATGTCGTATCATAGAGGGGATTTGGACTCTATATCAATTTTAATTGGAGAAATAAAAAAGGAAAGTGCTAATTAAATACCTAATAAAAATCAGCAAACGTTTCAAAACAACAATTAATACCATTGCTCATTTAGAAAGATATATATATATATATATATATATATATATATATCACTGCTATTGCTATTGCTATATAACTCTTGCTTTGGGGTTTGATAAAAAGCAAGAGAAGAAATGATCTCGTCAAGAAAATATACACGATGTGGTTTTGGAGCTGCATTGTTCATTGTCAATATCCTCTTCTCTCTCATATCTCTACACTACGGATCTGGTATAGTTGTACATCCAAATCCCTAAAACTATATATTGTCCTTTAAGTAAAAAAGAACTCTGCTATATTAATCCCTCTATGATTTATATGTACATACATGTAGGGGCTATTGACCATCAACACAAAAATACGGAATCGGTTCTGGTGGGTTCAAAGCCTCCCGTGTGTGCGAACAGGTGCCTGAACTGCAAGCCTTGTGTTCCTTACCTATTCCACAATCATGGACCAAATGATCCGGTAAACTGGATGTGTAAATGTGGAGACAGAGTATTTCCACCGTATCAATAGTATCTATATATACATTTTGTATTAATAGTGATATATATGAACCATTGCTCAATCAGAAAGATTCATATAATATCACTATAATTATCCGCTTTGCGCGGCCAAGTGAAATAAAAAAAGAAGTTATTTTACATATTTAAACACATTTTTTTTGTTACCAATAGTATCGATAATATAACATATTACATTTTACATTTATATATGTACGAAATATTTATAGAACATATTACATTTTACATTTATATATATACGAAATATTTATAGAACATACATAACAACTTTGTCTAAATATTAGTAAGGGAATTTCTAATTAATTATTAATTTTGAGAAATACCTCACTAATTCTTATTATCAAAAGCACCACGTGTAGATGTTAAGAAACAAATCAAAAGCATCATGTTTCCCTAGTACATTTTAGGCATAAAATTACATTAAATAATAATTAGTAAGCTATCTAACTATTTTTTTTCTTTCAAAACAGGGCCGTTGGCGAACGTTTCATTTTCCGTAACGTAGGCGCACTCGGGCCTGAATGTATTTACACTACTTTTCTATTAAGTTAAAAAAAAAATTTGATATTCTATCATTCAATTATTTAGTATATATTAATTACTCATGTCCAAAGTTTTTATGAGATTTTATAGATTACTATCAAACTTTTGTTAAAAACCATTCGAAATTTAACTCCAACTACATCTCATTTCATCTACCAAACTCACAACTTGAAAGAATATTATGAAGTTGGAAAATTAATCTCAACTAATTGAACCAACCGAATCAATCATATAACTAAAACCAAATTGAAAGTCATAAACCAAACCATTTTTTAGTTATATCTTTGGCTAAAAAAAAAAAAAACCAAACCGAAATTAAACCTAAACCACTTTCGTTATTATGAAACCACCGAAATTAACCTGAATCAAGACTAAAATCGATAGATGTTCAATTTAATACTTTCTGTCTCTTTTGATATTGAATATATCGGACTATTTTCTTATGTGCACTGTCGAATTTTTTGTTTGGGTGAAAAAGTTATTTTTTCATAGTGCTAATGGTGTCAGATCTATGGTGGTTCCATGACAAGGCGGTTAAAAAAATCTGACCTTCGACCACTAAGGTTTAAACTGGGACAAAACAAAAATTAAGGTTGTGACTGAAGACTGACCTGACATCATTAACGAATTCACGAGTACCTCGCATGAAAATCAACATCACAAAGCACTACATATCGCCAGGCCCGGCTCATTGATTTGGTGGACCATTTGCAAGATTATAAAATAGTTCTAATTTTAAGCATATAAACAAGATTTCTTTGCAAAAAGACCCTATAATATTTATGATAATGCTCTGAAATATAACAAAATTATGCAAAAACTAAGTAGACTTTGTGCATTTGCAATCTAGACATACTAGAAATGTCTCGTGCAGTGAGTTAATCATTTTTTAAAGATTCGATATATAAATTTTTTTTTATAGATTATAAATTAATAAGATAAATACAAAATATATATATATATATATAGATATTATCAAAATTTTGGACAATTTATTAGCAAATATTTTATGGAACTTTTTCATAAATATAAAATATTCTATAGAATATCTCCTATAAATATGAGTTTTTTTATCCATAAATATAAAATTTTAATTAGTTGCCATAACTATAAAATTTTGATTAATTACCATAAATATTAGATTCTAATTAAATGATCACATAATAACTAACTAGAAATGTCTCGTGCTACTGCACGGATTAATTTATTTTTTAAGATTCGATGTTATAAAGTTTTATTTATAAGTTATAAAGTTTTATTTATAAGTTATAAATTAATAAGATAAATGCTAAATATGTATAGATATTATCAAAAATTTGGACAATATATTAGCAAATATTTTATGAAATTTTTTAATAAATATAAAATATTATATAGAATATCTCCTATAAATATTGGTTTTTTATATACATAAATATAGGATTTTAATTAGTTACCATAAATATAGGATTTTTATTAGCTACCATAAATATAAGATTTTAATTAGTTAACATAAATATTTGATTTTCATTAATTACCATAAGTATTTAATTTTAATTAAATGATCACATAATAACTAATGACTAAAATATTCCTAATGAGAGATTAATTTTTTTTTTATGTAATGACAATGTAATGTAAATATTTATACTTTTTAATGTTTATTTATTAGTGTACTCCCCAAATAAGATATAGGGGATGACTAAAATATTCTTAATGAGAAATTAAAATTTGTTCTTTGATGTAATGACAATGTGATGTAAATATTTACACTTTTAATGTTTATTTATAAGTGTACTCTCCAAATAATATATAGGAGATGCCAAGAACCGGCCGTGTGTATCGCACGTGATACATATTCGACACATTTTGACCTAGCTTGTTTATATGTTAATGTTATTGGGAGATAATATTTTTTTTTATTTTACTCATCTGCGGATCTATTGAGTATAATAGGGGTTCATGTGAACCTTTGTTTTATTAATTATGTTATGACCATTGGATAGAATTTTTCTTAGCATTAAATTTTTATACACGGGTAATGCACGGCGAATATATTAGATGCATTACGCATCTAATGTTTATCCCACTGCAATTCGGATTCATTCAAAATAGAAGTTTAAAAGTCTTGATTATACATACTCAAATTTCATTCAACATAAATAATAAGAATGTTACTCAAACCGATTTGATCTATAATTATTCAAGTGACTAATATAGTCTTGAATTATACAAACGCAAACTTCACACGATGTTACATATTAAATTTATGACTCCACTCAAACATATTTTGATCCATAAATCTACAAATTAAAAACATAAAACACCACAATAAATATCATGCATTATACGGTGATTAACCTCAACGATATATATATATATATATATATATATATATTATTACGTGGATCAATCGTGAGAGAAACCGCTAATAGCTTAATGTTGAACCGCCGAGTCGAAGATCAAGATCAAGATCATCATCTTGAGGCTGAGAACCTCCGGTCTCTGGTAGGCTCTGGTGAGTGTCATCATCGACGTTCATGGATCCGAGCCCTAAGCTCAAATTGAGACCAAGACACTCCCCTTGAGCATAACTATCTCTTCCTCCTGATGATGATGATCTGAAGTATTGTGTGTTGTGGCTAGGGTTAATCGATGGCTGATACCCTCGGTGGTGGTATGAATCAATGGTCAGAAAATAAGGAGGCGAGATGTTGTTATTATTAGGGTTTTTGAAGTTTATGGAGGAGTAGGGAGACTGAGACGGTAAAAGAAGAGAAAATGATCAAAAGAGTTAGAAAAAGAAGAGGAAGAGAGGTATCTTTTGCGTTCCCTGCGGTGGATGTTATTATGAAAGATCTCTTGCAGATCTTGCAGTCCTAAGTCCGGCGGTTATCCGAGGAGGAGAGGTAGCTAAGGAAAAATTAAAACTTTATTTCATTTAATCTATACGAAATTATATTTTGAATTTGAATAAGTAAGAACAATAGTTGAGACTTCTTTAAAGCAAAAAATCTGAAATTTTTTTGTTCTAAATTTTAATATGAAAACAGAGAATTATAATTTAAAGCAAAAAAATATATAAAACATAAGCAAAACCAAAGTAAATTACAAGCAAAAAATTCAAACAAAAACAAACATCTGCTACCTTTTCCAGTGACAAGAAATCTCTCTCAAACTTTCCGCTTCTCCCATTAAAATTAATTAAAATTATCACATCAAATTTATTGGGGTTATATTTAAATATTATTAATGGGATTATATACAGATATTTAATATATTGTAATATTATCTTTGAATATATTTAATTTAATTTATAACAAATCAATTTTTTGATAAATGATAATAACAGTTTAGGTGAAAGTATTTCTTTTTCTATTTAGTAAATATTTTGAGGATAAAATAGGGCTTTTTATAAAATGTTTATGATAAATTCATGGGTCGCAGCATGATTTATTATTATCACTACCAAAACACGGAAAACACCATGCATGTAAGCTTATGATTATTTTAATTAGTTTATTTCACAAAAAAAAAAATATCAAGGAAAGTACTTTAACAAAGGATAATATCGTATCAGTTGGAAAAGTTTCTTCATAGGAAAACAAACTACTCAAAGTGTTTATATATAAGGCTTCAAGTGACTAGTTAGGCTAACTAGCTAGTTTCTCTCTATTCAATTTATTTATTTATTTATTTAAGAAAATGTGATCATACGTATACACACATATGCACACATAAACAATACAAAGATATAAAGTTGTCCATTTTTGAATATAGTGAAATTTTTTAATTTTAGGGAGTTATATTTCTTAATTTTAATTTTAGGTTGAAATTTTTTAATTATCATTGATTTTGTAATTTTATTTAAATATATGTTTAATGTGAAATGAATTCTCTATATTTTTACTCACAAAATACAACTTTTAAAATTTGAAAAATGATCATCACCTACACGAAGTATAGACGAGCACATGACCACACATCTAAACTAAATTAATGTATCAATATTTATACGAAGTATTGAATTTGTATGATGACATGCACGAACAAACTTATTAAATTATATGACTAACACCATACCATCATTTATTTCACGATCTGATCTGATATTTTTATCTTATTCAATATTAGTACCGAAATAAGTACATAAGACAGAAACTGTCGAAGAAAATGTAAAATATAACGAATATCTAATCACGTCAACATCAAGAACATAACTAACAAAAATATGAGACATTTGCCTAACTGACGCAACCAACGCCATTCCTAACACGTCTTCTTCTGACGCATCCACAACACGATTTCCCAACGATCAGATGAGGAGAGAATGTTCAATTGCCTCCACATAACACTGCTCAGAGCTGATTCTTTCAGTCGTGGGCCTCAGTGGACATGCTTAAGGTCTGGTTCTCAAGTCGTGGGCCTCCAAATACTTTTCTCATGATTGAGCTCTTATTCTTTTATTGGTTCTAACACTCAAAGTTATCACACGATTCACACCCGCATACTTTTATTCCTAGGCTCTCATGTCTTCATGGATTCTAACATATACATGCTGTCATGTGTTTATAGGTTCTCACACTCCCAAGCTCTCATGCCTTCATGGACTCTCACGCCTCAAACTCTCACACACTATTATAACTAATGTGTGCTCATGATTTTAGGAAATAGAACTTTGGAGATCATGTGTAGCGATTCAAATTCCATATTGAAGATCTAAACAAAATTTATTACGGGCGCATAAATAACAAGGATGTTTTTCACTCCACTAGCCTTGTTGCATAGACTCGTGTAGTAGGAAAAAATTGTTGGGGTTGTATATTATTTTTAAGGGAAAACGATATATTTCCCCACGAGAAGTAGGTTTATCACTACAGATCCCCACAAAACTTTGTCTTCGATCTATTTCCCCACAAAAGGATACTTCCAAACCTTAATCCCCAGAAATCTAAAGTTCTCATCTAATTCCCCATAAAACGATCTATTTCCCCATAATTTGGTTTTTCGCATTAAATCCGATAAAAACCCAAACCATAACCATAATTATCTAACCCAAACCTAAACCGAATGACAATGAAATTAAACCCGACCCACTGGGCTTCTTCTTCAGAATTCCAACTTCTCATCTTCCTCGTTGATATCCTCCTATAAGTTACATCACAATATAAAACATAAGTATGAACAATCAACGAATTTTATATTAGGAATCGTTCTAATCAATTCAATCTAAAGCTGTCAGAATTAGACTTAACTAATGCTAACTGCTAAATGAAATTAAGAAACATTGAAACAAAAGAGCCTAAAGAGAATCAAGGTACTCACTTGATAATTATCGAATTCGCTTTGAGTTCCAAAATCTTCATCAAATCCATCAATCTCAGCTTCCTCATCCTCCTCCTGCACTCTTTGCTCCTCTCCCGCAGTCACGGCGGCCGCAACAGAAATAGCAGCGCTTTAAGGATTTTTCTCGGCGTTCTCTTCATCTGCGACCTCTTTTTGCTGAAAAAGAGCTTCCTTCATGATCTTCGAGCTCATACCAGCATCTATCAACTGTAGGAATCCCAATAAAAAAACAATCACTTAAGCAAACATGAACGGTTTAATTTCATTGTCTTTCGTTTGAGGTCTGGGGTAGAATAGTTATGGTTTGGGTTCGATTGGTTTTCTATTTGGGTTGTAATCCGATTTAATCCGGTTTAGCATAATTTGATGCAGTTTAGCATCTGGGTTTCTATCGGGTTTAATGCAAAAAACTAAATTGTGGAGAAATAGATCGTTTTATGGGGAAGTAGATGAGAACTTTAGATTTGTGGGGATTAAGGTTTACAAATATCATTTCGTGGAGAAATAGACTGAGGAAAAAGTTTCGTGGAGGTCTGTCGTGATAAACCTACTTCTCATAGGAAAATAGATCGTTTTTCCTATTTTTAACTTAGGAAATCTCTTATCGCCCATGTGTAGCGATTCAAATAGATTATATTTTCTTTGTTATTTTGGGGTTTCGGCTAAGGCTCATAATTTGTTTTACTGACTTAGCATCGAAAAATCATTCCTAGTACTATTACTAGGTGCTGGCCCGCACTACGTACGGATTGTTTGCATATTTTGAATTTGCGTTATAGGCATCTAAATATATAGAAGGATATATTATCATGGTCTAAAAACTCCCATTATCATGTTTCAGCACCTTTCAAATATAGAAGGATAAAGATCGATCAAATAGTAAAGCTTAGAGAAAATAAGAAGTCCTTCTCTTATTGATTTAGAAAATTACTCAAAACTAAATCTCTCTAATCTCTCATACCTTGACACAAACTTATCAATGGTATTTATAGGGTAAGGTACAACTCACCAAATCCCTTTTACATTAGGAGATAAAATATCTAATCTTATCTAATATTGGGTTTAAGCTTATCTTATCAAACCATCTAAACTTATCCTTTAGTATAGACTTCCTTGTTCGACAAGTTACTTCAAAGCTTAGATCCCAACATTCTCCCTCTTAAGCTTTGAAGATTACCTTTGAAAGATCTTGAACTCCAATCAAGTCTCTCATCTCTCCAAGCTTAATCCTCGCCAATGCCTTTGTTAAGATATCGGCCTTTTGCTCACTCCCGGGTATGTGCTCAACGTCTATCAGCCCATTCTCAATGCACTCTCGGATGAAATGGTAGCGTTTATGAATGTGCTTACTCTTACCGTGAAAGACGGGATTCTTTGTCAACTCCAACGCCGACTTGTTGTCGATATAGATAGTGACCTTCTCGGCTTTCTTTCCTGTAATTTCGCTCAGCAAGTCTTGAAGCCATATGGCTTGCTTCGCAGCCTCTGTTGTCGCCATGAACTCGGCTTCACAAGAAGAGAGAGCAACCGTGCTCTGTTTTTGCGAACACCAAGTAATTGGCGACGACCCGAAGTAGAAGATGTGACCCGTGGTACTTCTACCATCGTCTTGGTCAATGTTATGGCTACTATCGCTGAAGCCAATGACTTTCTTCTCTCCTTGCCGCTTGAACTTCAATCCGTATGAAGTAGTTCCTTGAAGATAACGCAATATGTGCTTCATTATCACTCTATGAGATTCTCGAGGACTTTGCATATATCTACTAGCAACTCCAACAGCAAACGCCAAGTCCGGACGAGTGTGTAGTAGATATCTTAAGCACCCAATGTTTCTTCTATAAGCTGTAGCGTCTATTTCAGGTTCTTCTAGCGCCTTAGAAACTTTTAATCCAAACTCCATTGGAATTTGAGATGGATTACAAGTTCCTAAACCAACTTCACTTAGAATTCTTCGAGCATAGCCTTCTTGTTTCATTTCTATCCCGTCTTCGCCTTGATGCACTTCAATTCCGAGGTAATAGGTGAGCTTGCCGAGGTCCGACATCTCGAATTTTGATGACATTCCAGCCTTGAATTCACCAACAGCCTTGAGTGTATTACCTGTCACAAACAAGTCATCAACATAGATGGCTATGATGAGAAGTGTATCCCCTTCTTCCTTGCGGTACACGGAGTTCTCTTTTGAACACTTCTTGAAGCTCATTCCTTTTAAGATCTGATCCAGTTTTGTGTTCCAAGCTCGAGGAGCTTGTCTTAACCCGTACAATGCCTCTGAGAGCTTGTAGACTTTATGCTCTTCTCCTTTCTTCTCAAATCCTTCAGGTTGAGAGACGAACACGTCTTCTTTTAGCTCTCCGTGCAAGAAAGCCATCTTTACATCTAAGTGATGAATTTCCCAACCATGAGAAGCCGCCAAAGCTGTTAATAAACGAATGGTTTCTATGCGAGCAACTAGTGCAAAGACTTCATCAAAGTCTATGCCGGATTCTTGTACATATCCTTTAGCCACAAGTCGCGCCTTATGTTTATTGATAGTACCATCAGCGTTTTTCTTAAGCTTGAATACCCACTTGAGTCCGATGATCTTTGTTCCACTTGGTTTATCAATTAGAGTCCACGTCTTGTTTTTGCTAATCGAATCGATCTCCTCCTTACAAGCTTTCTTCCATTCTGGTGACCCTTTTGCTTCATTAAAACAACTTGGTTCATCGTTGATCGCAAGTAGGAGACGTTCACACTCTAATGAGGCTAAGAGCACTTAGTCATTGAGATATTGTGGTCGACTAACTTGTCGAGCTGATCTTCTCACGGGATGTTGTTCAGGTTCGTTGTTGTCGGCTTGAGATGGTGAGTTTTGATCACCTCCGTCTTCGTTTTCAGAATCACCATGTACATTATTTTCAGTTTCATAATGATTTTCCTCTTCTTGATCATTATGAATAACAACCGGTCCTTCTCCAACATCGACAACTTCTCCCCATCTCATGTAAAACATTCCCGGATTCCTTCCTGAATCGTCTCGAGCATCTCTCCAAATCCATCTTAGTTTTTCATCGAACACCACATCGCGACTAACAACTATTCTCCTTGTCGATGGATTGAACAACCTATAGGCTTTGGATCCCGGCTCGATTCCGAGATGCACTAGAGGCTGTGATCTATCATCGAGTTTCTTAAGATTTGTGACCTAAATCTTAGCGTGAGCTACACATCCAAAGACTCTTAAATGTTCCAAGCTTGGCTTCTTCTCTTTCAAGCACTCGTAAGGAGTCAAATTCACTAAAGCTCTTGTAGGTACTCTATTTATCAAATAGGTCGAATGGCGAACAGCTTCTCCCCATAAATAGTTAGGTACCTCCATTGCTTTAAGAATGCTCCTTTTCATCTCCATCAAGGTTCTATTTCTTCTTTCGACAACTCCGTTTTGTTGCGGAGTGTAAGGAGCGGTGAGATGTCTTGTGATTCCGTTTTCATCGCAAAATTCTTGAAATTCTCTAGAGGTAAATTCTCCTCCCCTATCAGTCCTAAAAGTCATGATCGTCCTCCCAAGCTCCTTCTCGATCATGCTTTTAAATGTCTTAAATTTTTCGTAAGCATCACTCTTTTCTTTTATCAAGATCGTCCACATGTATCTTGAAAAATCATCAATTATAACAAAAATATATTTGTTATGAGCGATCGTTGGTGGTGTAATGGGGCCACACAAATCTCCATGGAGTAGTTCTAGAGGCTTAGTAGCTCGAAATGTAGAAATCTTCGGAAAAGATTGACGAGTTTGTTTCCCGACTAAACAAGACTCACACAATCTCTCTTCTTCTCTAATATCGGGTAAACCTTGAACTAACTCTTGTTTTGACATGAGCTTAATTGTTTTAAAGCTAACATGCCCCAACCTAGCATGCCATCTCCACGCATCGTCGTCGATTTTTGTAAGAAAATACACCGGTTCACCAATTTGAAGCTTTATCTTGTAAAGTCTATTAGGAGATCTTGTTACTTTCACCAAGAGCTTTCCAAAAGGATCATGAACCGTTAGGAAATCTTGCTTCATCCTCACGTCACAACCAGCTTCCGTAGCTTGACCTAAGCTCAATATGTTGCTCTTCAAACTCGGGATATAGTATACGTCGGTGATTAGCTTTTGTTCCTTCGCTTTGCTTTGAAACAGAATTGACCCTTTTCCGCATATCTCTACACAAGACCCATCACCGAACTTCACTTTTCCTTTTATGCTCTCGTTGAGCTCGCAAAAATATGTTTTCACGCCGGTCATGTGGTTACTAGCCCCATTATCAAGATACCAAATTCCTTCTTCTTCCTTCTTTGCTTCGTAGACTTTTGGAATGATTTTCTCCTCATTCAAGAACACGATGTCATGGAAATAAACTGGTAGATCAGCTTCTTCGGTCTCCACTTTATTTGCTTCCTCCTTTTTTTGTTTTTTCTCCGGACAGTTAGAGGCAAAGTGACCTCTTTTGTCACATCGAAAGCAAACAATCTTCGAATAATCTTTCTTTGCTTTCGTATGATTTTGTTCCGATTGTGTTTCTTGGTAGTTTGACCTACTTCTTCCTCGTCCTCCTCTATTTCCTCTGCCTCCCCTGCCACGTCCTCTACCTCTTCCTTTCGCAAAACTTTGTTGATCCGTATTTGCGAGAAGTAGCTTGCCTTGTGTATCACCGTAATTCACTTCTTCTTGAATCCGTTCTTCATATGCCTTGAGTCTACCGATTATATCTTCAAATCCCGTGGTTTTCAAGTCCAAAACTTGTTCAAGAGAAGCCACGATTTGAATATACTTGTTTCTTGGTAGACAATTCAGAAATTTCTTCACAAGTTTAGCTTCTTCGAGAGATTCTCCAAGAGATGCAGATTTAGAGGCTATCTCCGATAGCTTTCCCGCGAAGCTATCTATTGTATCTGAATCTAGCATCTTGATTCTTTCAAACTCGGCTTGAAGGGTTTGAAGTCTTGCTTCCTTGACACGATCCGCGCCTAAGTTTCGAGCCTTGATTGCTTCCCAAATCTTCTTAGGTGAATCTAGTTCACCGACTTGCAAGACAAGGGACTCCGAGATTGATTGGAACAACAAACCGATTGCGACATCATTCTTGTAGGAATCATTTGAACCTGGATCAATGGTTTCCCACACTTTATGTATCCTCAACACCACCTTCATCTTCATGGACCACACCATATAATTTGTTGAATTGAGCATGGGACAATGCATAGATGAAGGCACCACGTCTTTTGGTTGAGCAGCATTCGTGATGTCTCCCATCTTGGAAACGTCACGACTTCTTCTCCACTGTCACCTTCATATGATCGAGTCTTCTCCAAGGATCAAACACCTCGAAGCTCTGATACCAAATATAGAAGGATAAAGATCGATCAAATAGTAAAGCTTAGAGAAAATAAGAAGTCCTTCTCTTATTGATTTAGAAAATTACTCAAAACTAAATCTCTCTAATCTCTCATACCTTGACACAAACTTATCAATGGTATTTATAGGGTAAGGTACAACTCACCAAATCCCTTTTACATTAGGAGATAAAATATCTAATCTTATCTAATATTGGGTTTAAGCTTATCTTATCAAACCATCTAAACTTATCCTTTAGTATAGACTTCCTTGTTCGACAAGTTACTTCAAAGCTTAGATTCCAACATCAAACTCACGCCACTTCAACTTGTCTCTTACACCACTCGGCAACACAAAGGCTCTTTGAAATTAATTTATTGACCAACTATCAAATAAAACAAGAAAATTAGGTAAAAAGCATCTGAGTGCTTCTTATTTATCTGATCTGACGGATTCTCGTTATTCTAGCATACTAACTCGGTGCATGTACTATGTATATAATAAAATTTCTCGTGGAGAGATGATAAACCACAATTTTTGATATCATAATCTCGAATTCGATTCACGCCCTCATTGCACTCTTCATCTTCTCTTTAAACTTGGAACTTTTCTTTGACTTGAGACTTAATCTAATTCAATTTCAAACCATTTTTTAAAGTCATTTCTTTATTCAAAAAAAACCACCACTTTTCTATTTTTCTTTATGAAAAATTATACTTCTCATCATAACTACAAAAAATATCGTGAACTATCTTTTCCTTTAAGCCTAGTGTTACTTAGTCACTTTACACTATATTTTTTTTTGTTACCTTGGGGTTTCGCCTAAGGCTCATAATTTGTTTTACTGAGTTAAGCATCGAAAAGTCAATCCTAGTATTATTATTTTTTGGACTAAAATTTATTTGCTTTTTATTGCATAATTTTTCTTTATTTACAAAATTCTATTAAAACAGTATCTAGTAAATTGAAAATTTAATATATAACTAAAAGTTAAAAATAAATATGAAACGTTAGAAATATCAGTTTTGTTTTGTTTCTTAATACCAAAAGTCGATTCAAATTTGGTTTTGGTTTTGTTTTGATATTCGGTATAATAGTATTCATTGTAATCTGAGTAACATTCAAAATACTTTTTAAGGGCTCTTCTGTGTTATGGGGACTCTCTCTTTAAAAAAAACTTAACATCAGAGATTTTTTCTAGATTAGGTGCATTACAAAAAAAAAAGAAAATCACAATCGTAAGGGTCATAGACGCATGATGTAAGACACAAGTACTTTAATTAAAATAATCGAATTTACCTATGTGATTGTGTAAACGCCTTCAAATTTGAAATTTTTGTATTATTCTAGTAATGAACTAGTTTATGGCATTAATTTAACCATCTTAATGCCATCTTATGATTCTCCTTGCGTGCTCTATTGCTTATGTAAAGAGCTCATCGGACTATCCGTGAAGGACAAGACACAAGAGTAGTTAACGAAGTAGCAAAACGTTAAAACATTTTTTTTTATCAGCTAGCTGTCTCATTTTCTTATGACCTTGTACGTTCAACAAGCGTCCAAACATGAAACAATGCGCATAAAAAACTCAAATTAAAGTTTAGAAGATAACAACAAGACGTGGTTTCTTATTTTTTTTACCATACCTCTCAGCAACAAATTTTCCTCTAAGTTGACACTTTGATAAACAATTGTGTTGATGAAACTCTAAAATTGCTAGCTCGATGAAAATGTTGTGTACAGATATTTTTTAGAATCAGACTTTAAACATCTTAAATATAGATTCATAAATATATATCTATATATATATGTAGACTTTAAATATCTTAAATATAGATTCATATATATATATATATTGAGACCAGTTAAATATCAAGTCTTAAAGTTATCGTTATTAATGTAAAATTTCCGACGTATCTTCAGAAATAATGATATGAGCTAGTTTGGCAATGATTATTATTTTAACTTTTAAAGAAAATGTTATATCTCGGGGTTGAAAATCTTGGACCAAATCACACAAAAGAAAACGTGGGGCTTTATTAATTGAGAATCAGTGACAATTTTTTTTGCCAAATTTTTTACATTAAATTAATATCATAATTAAATTTAATCTTCCATCGTGAAACAAAAACAGAATCTTCCTTATATATAGAGTTGATAATATACAAACAGCTTACCGATTTTACCAAAGAAGTTATAACTTCCAAGTTATAAAGATTCGATTTTAGATTTTTTGTATATTCGATTTTTGTTATTATTGAACAAGCTTCTTAAACAATTTAAACAAGTTATTGTGAAATTGGAAACAAATATTAAGTTAATCTTAATAATCGTATAGCGATTACATATATATTATTGGCGTCAAAAACCCTAGCCAAACCATATCCTTTACACAGAGTCACAGACGACTGAGTCCATGGCTGCCACGGCTCTTCTCCGATCGATTCGCCGACGCGATGTCGTCTCTGCGCCTCTTTCCGTTTACAAATCTGTATGTTGTTACTCGTTGATTGTGTATTTTTTTTTGTGAAATGATTGATAGATCGAGAAAATTTGGGATCCGTTGAGTTTTGTCTTGCTTCTTCATGATTTAACCATCTAAGCTCTGCTTATTTTTCACAGGATTTTTCTCAGGAAATGAAACGAATTATATATATCCATTTGCAGATTTTCGTGTATAATGTGTTTAATCGTCAAGAATGTGTTTTAACTTAATTGCTCTTGAAACATTCTTGTTTTGCAGCTTGCTGGCAATGCTCAACCTTCATGGGGTAGTTCATACACTGGTCAAAACTATGCAAGTTTGTGTAGAGCTTTCGGGTAGGTTTTTCTTTTGTTTCTTGTGATGCTAATACCTATTAGAATCACTGTGTAGATGTCTTTTTTACTATGTCATGTTTTCTTTTATAGGTCGAAACCTGTTGTGAATGACATTCTTGGTACTGGTTTAGGAAATAACAACACAAGCAATGTTATTAGAAAGGACAGAGAGGTAAGATGGCTTTGTCCACATTTTGTTGGTTGCTTTACTTTTGTAATGTTTAAGAGCAGCTTTACTTATACTTTTTGCCTTGTGATCCTTGTCTCGGTTATTTCCAGCAATCAAAAGCTACTGACATTGCAATTGTTGGAGCTCAATTGACATTGCAATTCTCATGGATTATAACATATACATGCTCTCATGTGTTTATAGGTTCTCACACTCCCAAGCTCTCATGCCTTCATGGACTCTCACGCCTCAAACTCTCACACGCTATTATAACTAATGTGTGCTCATGATTTTAGGAAATAGCACTTTGGAGATCATGTATAGCGATTCAAATTCCATATTGAAGATCTAAACAAAAATTATTACAGGGCGCATGAATAATAAGGACGTTTTTCACTCCAGTAGCCTTAGTGCATAGACTCGTGTAGTGGGAAAAAATTGTTGGGGTTGTATATTATTTTTAACATAGGAAAATCTCTTATCGCCACATATAGCTAGTGTAGACGAATAACATCATTGCTTAATTTAATTTGGTTTTATAGATAGATTGGCTCTAGAGGTAATTAAGTATGATCCTAAAATATCCAATATAACTTAATAGATAAGACACATGCCACTTAATTAGGTCTTTGTTACTTGGTAATGAAAGTGCTTCTAACCAATAATCCTCAGAAAGAAAAAAAAAAAAAAGAATGAAAGAACTTTACATACCTTGTATAAAATAAGAGCATTAAGAACTTTTGGAACTTGTACGAACTCTACGAACACACACTTGAATCATGGCTCTTTGAAATTAACTTGTTGACTAACTATCAAATAAAACAAGAAAATTATGTAAAAAACGTTTGAGTGCTTCTTATTGATCTGATCTGATGGATTCTCGTTATTCTAGCATATTAACTCGGTGCATAACGAGAATAACGAGAATAAACCACAGTTTTAAATTTCTCGTAGAGAGATAATAAACCACAGTTTTTGATATCATAATCTTGAATTCGATTCATGCCCTCATTGCGCTCTTCATTTTCTCTTTAAACTTGGAACTTTTCTTTGACTTGAGACTTAATCTAATTTAATTTCAAACCATTTTTAAAAGTCATTTCTTTATTCAAAAAACCCCCACTTTTCTATTCAGTACAAGATTTGACGCAAACAGCAATAGCGGTATTAGCGGTATTAGTTGCATGTTAGTCCCACAATCTAAATACGCGACAACAGTGCGACAACAACCGAACGTCGCAAATAGGCGAGCGTTGGGAAAACGTCCTAATTCTGCGACTTTCTTACGACTACAAGAATAAGTCACAATTTGGCGACTTACTTGCGACTACCAAAAGAGCGACTAGATTGCTACGCTAACAAATCATTTGCGACTAATTTAAGACGTAGAGAATGGGCCAAATGCGCAGACACAGTCGTCTTTCTTAAGTTATATATCAGTAACTAAATTGTGCGACGATAAAGCGACTAATAGGAGTCGATATTTAGGGTCGTTACGGAGTTTGCAATTAGTCGCTAAATTAGAGCCACTCTCTTACGACTTATATCAGTCTACTAAAACGTGTAGCAAAAGATTCGCATATTATACGACTAAGTTGCAACGTCTAACACATCTTGGGAATTTGCTGTGTCGTCGCAGAGGAGTCGCAACCTGTTACGACGCAGCTGCGACACCAGCCATATCTTGGGAATTTGCTGTGTCGTCGCAGAGGAGTCGCAACCTGTTAGGACGCAGTTGCGACGCCAGCCATATCTTGGGTATTTGCCGTGTCAGCTTATCTCAAGTATGGCAGCTACACTATCGTAAATATAGATATTATTTTCCAACTAATTACTAATTAGCCACCCAATCTACCAAGTAGCAAAAGTTAGGTACACCTACCTGTGGGACTGTTGTTATATGTAGTCGCAAAATTTGGGTGGCACAAATTATGTTTGCAACTTATTACCTTTTGTTCAGAAATATTCCTTTGTTTTAAATTGCTCACATCAAATATGTGTAAAAATAATAAGTTCCCACAAATATGCTTCGTACAACCACATATCTTTCACATTAAATTACAAAAATTTTGATTCTTATCATCATTTTTTGGACAATTAATATTTACTAACAATATCATGGTAAGCTCCAGGGCATATGTATAGTTTTTTTAACTCCTCCCAATCATAATATCCAGATGGAAGGTTGGTTGGTTTACTCTTGGGACATTAGATTCTGTGATATTTCTTCCACTAAACTGAAAATCGTAATTTTTCCTACAAGAGTAACCAGTCTTTTTTTCTTCATTTTCTGCTTTATAGCTTTCTGTATCTATGTAATTACGAAGCTCCTGTTTATATAGATGATTGTTCCAAAGATAATACGACACTTTTGTAACAAATTTAGCCAACATTTTCTAGGCCCTTAAATTAGATAAACCATCTTACATACATCATAATGAGTCATAAAAATCATATGACCGAATATATTTTCAGCTTTTGCTACTTATCAGCTACCTATTTGCGACGATAGTTTAATCTTTATAATGGAGTCGCAATGAAGTAACAAATCTGCGACCAAAAACCTATATGTCGCACGATGGTCGCTAAACTACTACCAAGTTGCGACGCCGCGGTCTTTCAAACTAATTTCCTACTCACTTGCGACGTTAGCTTTTTAGACACAAAAACGAAGCGTTTTAGTCGCTAATTCGTAGTAACATTGTGCGACCTATTTGCGACTTCAGTACTCTATATAATGGAGTTGCAAGGAAGTAGCAAATCTGCGACCAATTAGGTACTAATATAAATTCTAGCAATTTTTTTACTACTTACTATTACGCGGTGTACGTACGTGGCCTATTTGTCGCAGGGAAGTCGCTAAAGTGCAACTACGTTGCGACGATACGGTCTTGCAACCTAATTTCCCACTCATTTGCGGCTTTGGTTTTTTTGACACAAAATCGTAGTCTTTTAGTCGCTAATTCGTTGTTACTTTGTACGACAACACCTCTCGTCGCATTTTGTAGTCGCTCTCTCCATGTTTTCTTGTAGTGATTTTTCTTTATGAAATTTTTCACTTCTCATCAAAACTACAAACAATATAGTGAACCATCTTTCCCTTTAGGCCTAGAGTTACTTAGTCACTTTTCACTATATTTTTTTTGTTATTTTGGACTTTCGACTAAATATCATAATTTGTTTTACTGATTAAACATCGAAAAGTCATTCCTAGTATATTTTTTTGGACTATAATGTATTTGCTTTTTATTGCATATTTTTTCTTTACTAACAAAATTTTATTAAAACAGTATCTAGTCAACTGAAAATTTAATCCCCTATATCTTAATTGAGAATCATTTTAACAAAAATAACTTTATGTGTACGTCGAATATTACAACACTGTCATGCTGATGTGTCGTCACGAGAGTGATTCTCAGAGAATATATTTGGCTTGACTGCCTAAAATCCTCCCTACTCACAAAGCTCTATCTATAACCCCCCCAGACTTTGAAACTCATGAGAAAACCCCCCAAACTAAACAAATTCTTTCCGAAACCACCTAAACTATTTTGTTCAATCTAATTACACACCTCTAATCAAAATCGTAAAACCAAAATCAATTTTCACAAATCACGTTTTGTAAACAGTGATTACCCACCCATTCCGACGACCTGACCCAAAATCTGACCCTATTTTCTTTATCAAAATCGATTTGGGACTCTTTTTTTTAGATCATGGAGCTTCTCAATCTTTGTATGTAGCTTCCATGGAGCTTTCACATCCAAATACAAAGAAAGCATCAATGGAGCTTTCACTTCTTTATAATTATGAATCTGAGTTTTGTTATTTCACTTTATGGAAATATGATAAGCTTGTAGCCTACCCTTATGTAAAAACCTGCAATTTCCTCTTGTAAAACCTGCAATCTTTTCCTCTTGTAAAACCCGCAATTTATCTTCTTGTAAAACCTACAATTTATCTTCTTGTAAAACCCGCAATTTTCTCTTGTAAAACCTGTAATTTTCTTTTTGTAAAACCTGCAATTTCTCTTCTTGTATACTGTTGTAAGAATTCAGTGATAAAATAAGAAGGCAAACTTGATAACTTGTTCTTATTGATCTTGCAAAGGCTATTTACAAGATCACTAAAACAACATGATCACCATTAACGTTACTCTTATCATCTCATATTCAAAATCAACATGAACCATTAATGTCAATTAAGAAGCTACGTAACATAACAAATTGTCAATTAAGAAGTTGCATAATCTGAAAAACATATTCTTAAGGCATCATTCGCTAGTTTGAGACGGTTGTGTGAGTGACATCATATCCGTTTGTTGAGATGAAAAAGAAACAACCTGTAAAACATAAAAAGATCAGAGCATAAACATAATAATACAAGAGCATAAACATGAAAGACCAGAGCATAAACATAAACACAAAACATGTAATCATACCATAATTGTTTATTGTATCTTCTTCTCTTTTTCTTTGGATGTACCTTACAACCAGCTGCATTGTGGCCTTCTCCGCCACATTTTGAACAATGGATAATGCGACCAGTCCTTCCTAGTTTTTCTACCTGCTTTTTGTTCTTCTTTTTAATTGGTGATTCGAATTTACCTTTAATTCTTGGGAACTTGGTTTTCTTCTTCTTTTTCTTTCTCCCAGGTAATACAGGTTCAGGAGGAGCAGTTATCATTCGAAAACCAGACTTCATCCAGAATCGTGGTCCTCTGACTGGTTCGATATGTGTGTTATAATTTTGTTGCCATTTTGATGTCATGAACCACTCACATACAAAGTCTTCAGCATTCAGCCCTGTATCTAGCATTGCTCCGTATGCATGTTCACACGGAATACCTGTGATTTGCCACTTTCCACAATCATATGTATTATTTTTGGTGTTAACTTTGTAAGAGTTCTCATATAGATAAACTTCATATCCTCCATAGCTCAAAGGATATATCTTACATTTCTCACCATCCTTCTTCTCCAATGCCAGTATCTTGACAACATATTTTGAACACCTTCCCTCATGCCTAGTCGATTTTTTGCGTCTTTTTGTGATTCGCTCCATTGCTTGCCTCCGAATTGTCTCCAACATTGGCACCATTGCCTTAGCTCTTGCTTTGGTGATAGTTGAGTTAAATGACTCTGTTGAATTGTTATCAACATCTTCGCAAAAGCTTCCAAGTTTATAAAATGCCAAAGTCCAAGTCTTGGGTTGCTCCTTCATCACATCTTCATATAAAGTTAGATTATAGTCTTTCAACTTCTGAAGGTTCTCTTCATATTCAGTCAAAGTATAGCTCCAAGCTAAATTCCAAACAAGTGACTTTAGCAAATCTTTATTTGCATGATGTTTTTTCAAGTTCTCCACAATATGTTTAACACACATTCTGTGTTCAGCATTTGGTAATTTCGTCTTGACAGCACTAATGAGTCTCTGAAATTCATTTGGCAATTACAAAAGTGAATTGGTTACATAGGTAATAAAACTATAAGAGAAACAAAAAAACAGTGTGAAATGCTTACTTTTGATCTGTTAGAGATCATGACAAATACATTGCCATCTTGAAGAGCTAAGTTAATCTTTAGTAGCTCGATGAACCATAACCAATTATCTGCATTCTCACCTTGTACCACAGCCCAAGCAATCGGACATATTTGGTTGTTTGCATCATGTCCAACCGCAGTAAGCAATACTCCTTTAACAGCAACCTTCAAAAATGTGTTATCAAGCCCAATAATTGGACGACAAGATGCTCTCCAAGTGTTTTTGAGGTTTGCAAAACAAACATAGAACCTCATAAACACATCTTCACCAGCGGCGTTAGGGGTTGTTTCAACTATGGCAGTCGATCCTGGATTTGTAGTGCGTATCTCTTGGGCATACCCGTGAAGATGAGCAAACTGATCATCATACTCTCTCTCAAGCCATTTCAAAGCTAAAAGTCTGCCTCTTTGGCATTGATTTCTTGTACTAACTATTTTCCAGTTCTCCTTGATAAGATCTTGAATTTCTTCAGGCATTAAATTAGCATTTTCCTTTAATTTATCTAAGAAAAGCCTTGCAATAACTGGACTCTTTAGAAGCTTGCACTTTCCATTCGGAGTGCAACTGTGATACCCGTACTTAGTTGTCACCAACCACTTCTGACTCGGCTTATCATACGAGCAATAAATCCTCCATTTACATTTCCCTCCAATGCCACATGTATATGAAGCTTTGTCTTATCCCATCTATCTTGTTTAATATTTCTTGCTTTTCTCAAAGCATACTCCAACACAGCTTCCTTCAACTCATAACCTGTATAGAAAGTAGTTCCCACAGCTAACTTATCATCTTCTTGCCTTCTCGTTCTTCTATCTATCAAAACAAACTCATCTTTCTCTTCATCTGAACTCTCTGGGATTGTATGTCGCTCAATAGATATCTCATCAACAAAGTCAGCTACTGATTCGTTAATTTCATACTCATAACGTTCCACTAAAACCTCAACTACTTCATTGACGTTATCTTCCTCACGCTCCATCTCATCTTCATTCTCTGTTTCGTTTTGATTTTCATCACCCTCCACTTTATCCCCATTCAATGTTTCGATCTTGTTTTCATCACGTTTCACTTTATCCCCATTCTCTATTTCGATATGATTTTCATCACGCTCCAAGTGATCCATTGTGAATCTCTTTCAAACGAAGAAAAACGAAGAAACGATTGAAAGATTTTAGGTTTTTCCGTTACTCTCTCTCTCTCGTTCTCTCTAGTTCTCGAAGAAACCCTATAAACAAAAAGAGTCCCAAATCGATTTTGATAAAGAAAATAGGGTCAGATTTTGGGTCAAGTCGACGGAACGGGTGGGTAATCACTGTTTACAAAACGCGATTTGTGAAAATTGATTTTGGTTTTACGATTTTGATTAGAGGTGTGGAATTAGATTGAACAAAATAGTTTAGGTGGTTTTGTAAAGAATTTGTTTAGTTTGGGGGGTTTTCTCATGAGCTTCAAAGTCTGGGGGGTTATAGATAGAGCTTTGTGAGTAGGGAGGGTTTTAGGCAATCAACCCAATATAGGACATTAATTACTAGACTAATTACTCATTCGATCAATTATATAAACTATCTTTTAAGGATTATAATATAACCTAAATTAGCTTTATTTATTTATAGAAAATCGAGTAAATAAATATTCCATAAAATCATATACTGTTTTTATTTTAAATATTATAATCTTACCTAAATTATTTTTATTTATTTATAAAAAATCGATTAATTAAATATTCCAAAAAATTAAGCCGATTTTATTGTTTCCTAAATTTGTTTTTTAAAATTATATTTTTTAACTAAATAATTAATTAGTAACATAAATATATAGAAACTTTAATTTTAGATTTCAATTATTCATACAATAAATATACTATTAAAATATTTCAAAATTTTTATTTAATTTATTAAATTTTTAAAATATATTATAAATATTTTCTTCCGCGTATTATGCGGGAATTACCTAGTATGCAATTAAAAGTTAAAAATAAATATGAAACTTTAGAAATATCGGCTTTGTTTTGTTTCTTAATAAGAAAAGTTAATTCAAATTTGGTTTTGGTTTGATATTCGGTATAATAGTATTCATCTGAATAAGCAATTAAAAAGGGTATTATCGTAATTTGAGATATATTCAAAATGCTTTTAAGGACTCTTTTGTGTTTTAGGGACTCTCTCTCTTTATTCAACCTCTGAGATTCAAATTCAAACGGCACTTTCCTAAATGGAAAAGATCTGTGTAGCAGTCAGGGTGAGGCCACCAGCGCCGGAGTTATCGCCGGAAAATGGATCTTCTCTTTGGAAAGTTGAAGACAATCGGATCTCTCTTCACAAATCACTCGATACTCCAATCACAACCGCTTCTTACGCTTTCGGTAAATTCTTCTTCTCCTCAATCAATTCTGGGTTTTCGATTTCTATGGATCTGAGTGAAATCTTGGTTGTGTTCGTATTTTTTGCAGATCATGTATTCGACGAAACTTCTACGAATGCTAGTGTCTACGAACTCCTTACCAAGGATATCATTCATGCCGCCGTTGAGGGTTTTAATGGTAATCTAATCTGATCAAAATCTAAATTATAAATCTTGAGCGATTTCTTGAGCTTAATTTTGTTTTTTATCATAGTTTTGATGTATGGAGCTACTTTGATTTTTTCAGGTACTGCATTTGCTTATGGGCAAACTAGTAGTGGAAAGACATTTACGATGACGGGTTCTGAAACTGATCCAGGAATCATTCGAAGATCTGTCAGAGATGTGTTTGATAGAATACATATGGTATAGTGCTCAGAATTATTCAATGATCTGTGAAGTAAGAAAAAGATTACAGCTTTTGATTTGTGTGTTTCATGTTCTTCGTTTTTAGATATCTGATCGCGAGTTTCTCATCCGGGTTTCGTACATGGAAATTTACAATGAAGAAATTAATGATCTTTTAGCTGTTGAGAATCAGAGACTACAAATTCATGAACATTTGGAGGTTGGTTTGGATCATTTTCATTAGTGATATCTTCTCCATTAGTTTGTTTAAGAGTGGTTAAACTCATTTTCTTTTCTTGATGTACAGCGTGGAGTGTTTGTAGCTGGGCTCAAGGAAGAAATTGTTAGTGACGCTGAACAGATTCTAAAGCTTATAGATTCTGGAGAAGGTATTTAAGCCAAAGCTTAACTAAGAAGTATTTGTTTTCCTACATTTTTTGTATGTCTAATGTTTATTGACTTGGTCTTGTTCAATTAACAGTTAATAGGCACTTTGGCGAGACAAACATGAATGTTCATAGTAGCAGGTCTCACACCATCTTTAGAATGGTACGGTTCAGAAGCTATGAACGAAATCTTCTACTTTTTAAAGTATTTATTCTGATACAATCTCTCTGGTGGGATAGGTGATTGAGAGCAGGGGAAAAGAAAATAGTTCTTCGGATGCTATCCGTGTCTCAGTCTTGGTGAGTGTAATTTCCACTATAGCTAAGATCTTTCAAAACTTTCTTGTGAAATTTACATTATGTACAAGCTGTTTATTTTCTAATGGGTGATCTTTTAATGGAACTAGAATTTGGTTGACTTGGCTGGTTCTGAGCGAATTGCTAAAACTGGTGCTGGTGGAGTACGCTTGACGGAAGGGAAGTACATTAATAAGAGCTTAATGATTCTTGGTAATGTCATCAATAAACTAAGTGACAATGCAAAGCTAAGGTAATTTCTTACCCTTGATTTGGTTTACTAGTAACAATATAGCTCACCTCAGCTCATTTCTAACATTCTTGATAATAGGGCACATATTCCGTACCGAGATAGTAAGCTGACTCGAATTCTTCAGCCTGCACTCGGTGGTAATGCGAAGACCTGCATTATATGCACTATCGCACCAGAAGAGGTAAAATAAGTTGGTCATGTTTTGCATTTTCTTGGCCTTGAGTAATCGTCCAAAGCGCAAGATTAGACAGTTGACTAGTCATGATGACTTGTGTAGCATCATATTGAGGAATCAAAAGGAACTCTCAAATTTGCAAGCAGAGCCAAGCGCATCACCAACTGTGCTCAAGTGAATGAGGTCTACATTTGAATTTTAAATCATTTAAACTTCTGTTGGTTCTTTGGAGATATTCGTTTCTCTCTTTTTCATATCTTACTACTGCTCTACGTTATTTCTTCCCTTCAAAAGGACCATCGGCTACATGTGTCATATTGGCCGGTTTTCTTCCTCTTAATCGGATTATAATCTGAGAGTGTTTCAATGCTTCAGATCTTGACTGATGCCGCTTTATTGAAGCGCCAAAAATTAGAGATAGAAGAGCTACGAATGAAGCTTCAGGTATAGTCAAAGTTTTATTTCAATTACATTTTAGAAAGGGGACAATACCAACATTCGTAATGTTTGTAGGGATCTCATGCCGAAGTGTTGGAGCAAGAGATCTTAAATCTAAGCAATCAGATGCTCAAGGTAGTTTTTTGCGCTTTTTTCTAGTTATGCATTGAATACAATCCTGAGCAGACAAATTATACAAAACAGCTACCCTTTTGTTTGATTTCCAGTATGAATTAGAATGTGAAAGGCTAAAAACACAACTGGAAGAAGAGAGAAGGAAGCAGAAGGAGCAGGAACAATGCATCAAGGAGCAACAAATGAAAATTGAGAACCTAAACAATCTTGTCACTAATTCAGACTTCAAGAGGAACCAGTCAGAGGTACGGATGTGTTCATTGGCTTAGGCGATTACTGCTGTTCTTGGATTTTTATAAAATATAAGGCTTAAACAGATCTAGTTACTTCTGCGTGAAATTCCTCAACCATTACATCCAGACATTTTGCTGAAGTAAACATAACCTCAAAAAGAAAAATAGGCTTTAGCTGAATTCAAGTGAAAATAAGTTGTAGAATAAAGCAAAGATAGCAAACTTGTAATATATCTTTAGTTTTGTTAGACTAGTTATTATTACTTTTAAGCTAAAGTGGTGGACTCAAGTTCATGGTTATGTAAAAGTTTGTTAATGTAACATCTTTATGCAGGACTTTATCAGTTTAAGAAAGACTCCAGATGGGCTATGCAATGCCAATGATAGCAGCGATGTTCCTGGGACTCCGTGCTTTAAATCAGCTTCCCATTCCTTTGTGGCTGCGCGGTCAAATAATTATTCAGGACTATCTGATTTTAGTCCGATGGTTGATTCCCTGGGGGACGTGGCCGATGAAGACACTTGGATGAAACTAAACAAGGGTTTTGTTGCAGACCTTGATAAACTTCAGTTTACACCAGCAGTTAAATGTCAACCTACTCCATTAACTACGGCAACCACGGTGAGTAGATACACTTACTTCACTCCTGTTATCTACCAATACTGAAAATTTTGTGCATGAAAGCTCACAGAATCGCATTGAATAGAGACTCTGGATGCATATATGAGAAATCAACTCTTTATCGCCTTTTCTTTTGGGTTCTAGTATCTTTATTCGTTTTCCTTTTCATATCTTTAAACGCTCTGTTTTATCAGAAACGGGCTGGTATCTAGCTCATGTATCTTGAGAATTACTGATTTTTGAAACTTCAAATGAATGAAGAATACCCAGAGCTTATCCAAATCTATGCTGCTTGTATGGTTGTCAACAATAGTGTGGTGAGGAGTTTAGCACCTAAAACATGTGCCTAAGCTGGCCATAATTCTTCGTTAATTGTCATTTAGGAATGCTCGCGTGAAAACTACAAAGAGGTGGAAGATCTCAAAAGTCAGATTGAGTTGCTGACCAATGAGAAGGAGAGTCTTCAGGTTAGTCTTTATTGGTTTTGTTGGTTGTTCAAATGAAGATGCTCTTTCTGTTTTAGTTGGATAGTTCTCTGAGGTAGCTCTGAGCACAAATTGAACTAGTTATCAAGATTTCCTGAAACTAAGAGAAAGATATCATTTTTATTTTATTTTGCACCTAACCTCCTTCCTTTTCTACCTTCTAAATTTACTTTGAAACTGTATTTGATATGCTGGATGCCAAGTGACTGTGAGTTATAATTTATTTATGCATCAATTATGTACTCTCAGGTAAAATTCAACGAACAAGTACTTCTGAACAACAAACTGATGGAAGAGATGTCTGAGCTCAAACAAGAAACTCTTCCGCTTAAAGAAATTCCAAATAGGTTATCTGAGTCATTTGCTAATTGCAAGGATGTCTACAAGGATTTTATAGTCACAATGCAGGTGAACAGCTTACTTTTTTTTTTTTTTTCAATTTTGAGATAGTCAATAAAAGGACATTTGAGTTCACAAGTGTTTTCTCTTGCAATTTGTTAGAGCTTAATCGCTGACAAGGAATCTCCAACGGTAAAGCTGCTCTTTGGTACAACTGAAATCACAACAAGCCTTCTGTCGACTCTAGAAACACAATTCTCAATGATAATGGATGGTCAGAAAACGGTTAGTAGCATAGATCATCCTTTATCTGACCAATGGGAGACACTTCGTGTTTGTCTGAAGAACACAACCACGTCGTTGCTATCAGACGCACAAGCAAAAGATAAATTCCTGAACTCTCACAACAAGGTAGCTTCCTTGTCACAAACGTCAAGATATGGATCGATTTTACTTATCGTTTCAATAGTTTTGCTAGGGTACTTTGTCTCTCTATTTAGGAGTTTAGTCTAGTGACACATCTGCACATGTTGAACGGAAAATAAATCTAATAAATGGCGTTCTTTTTACGTTTTTTCCTGGTAATCTACAAATAAATTGCAAGAACAGTTTGTTGCATAATAGCCAAAGGTTTTAATTCTTATCATAACTCCTTTTCCTTTGTCTTCGGCATAAAATGTCTTATCAATCTAAGTCTCACCATTTTACATTATACTATTGTCATTTAAGAAATTAAAAGTCAAACCAGACATGCAAGATTGAGTGCCTCATTTGAGCAAAACACATTCTTTCTTATACAAGTGTATCTCCCTTGAATCTCTATATACAATGTTGCCAGGAAAAAGCAGGAACTGATTCATGTTTTGGTTAGTTAGATGTTGTGGTCAGACTGCTATTTCTCCTTTCTCTAAGACAGGTTTTGAATGTGATTGTAAAGGGACAAGAAACAGCTGCTTTGGAGGAGGAGAAACTGAAGTATGAGCTCAGCATCATCAAGGAAAGATATAACAAGGTGGAGAAAGAATTGTGTTTGGATAAACAGCTTCTAGAAGCTTCAAGAGAAAGCCATGAGAAGCTGTTAAAAGAGGTACAGTTACTGAAGGAAGAAAGAGATTCTTTAGATATAAAAATCTCTCAATCAACTCAGAGATTGAGAGTGATTGCAAGTGATAAAGAGAATGTTTTAAGAGATCTTAATGTGGAAGTGAAGCGGAGGAAAGAGATGGAGGAAGAGATTAAGCAAATCAGCATTGCTTTCGCTACCAGGCACAAATCTTTTGTGTCTTTTCACAGTGAAATCAAATCCAAAATGCAGAAACTAACCACTCAGAACTCAAAATCTCGGTAGCAAAAACAGCTCTCTTTGTACTTTTGAGCCATTGTAACAAACAATTAAGTTATGTATTTCATTGACAATGCTAGCTGATGGTTTGTTTATGCACTTATGTGTAAGTACCTCGTCACTATAAACCAAAGTTATTAACTTATTAATGTCGAAACTTCTCTCCAAAGGGTGGGAAAAAAAACCGAACCAAAATCAATGATCCAAACCCAAACCGAGTTAAATGATAATCCGTGTGTGTGTTCTTTCTTTCTTTCCTCTCACACTCTTCTTTGCATGTCATTCGATCTCTTCTCGAACCTCACAACAAGTTTCTTGCAAGCTCAAACAAGCTAAATCTAGGTCTTAGATTGTACAAAACCAAAATTAAAGAATTTTAAATTGAAGAATCGCTATAATTTACAAATTGAATTCGTCTGTTTAATTTATCTCCGGATTCGCTAGTGTTGATTAAGAAACGTGTAGAACTTATGTATTACGTTGCAACTTTCGACTTGGAGATTTTTATTTGCTGGGTATAACTTCTTCACCATGTCAGGTCTTTTTTAATCACATTTCCCATATGAACATTAGTAACAGTAAAGCGTTGTGAGAATTGTATATTTGAACTTGATATTCGAATTGACCAAAGACACAAAAGTTAGAATTAACTACAAGAAATATAAGGGTTTCTTCATAATTACTTCAAGAAGATATAAAGAAGGAACAACATGTCGAAATATAATCTTCACTCCCAAGTAACCTAGATGATCGAATTAGCTATCCCAGATTGATCAAAAGTGGTGTTAGCTCCATAATTCAGAGTCTTAGAAGCACCAGGAATCACCTACACTAGCTTGAACGCCTTTTTCTCTGATCCCTCCATGTGAGAATAACAGAAAGACCAGAGAAGCTGAATCGGTTCACTCTTGAGAAACTTTCTCTGCTTTATTCTCCCATTTGGAAATCGAACGCAGATACTGCAGACACCGCTTCGATCACAGTGTCCTTTAGGCTCTTCTGTCAAAACCGAGAACTCAAACAGGTCGCTTGACAAACAAGTTTCCTCCTCATGTTCCCTTTTGTATGAGATTTAAAAGTCTTTTCATCTGCCGACTCATCAAAATCGTCAAAATCATCGTCCCAAAAAGTAGCCATGTATTGATCAGGGTGGTGGCTTGAAAAGCAAATCTTTTCTGTTTTTATGCGTATGTTCCTTGCCACAGAAGCAATGTGTTCGTGAGGACTAGCATCAATGTATTTCATCAAATCCTCGAGAAAACTCTGAACTTCGATCTGGCCAGTGATGGGATCGAGGAGCACCATAGGAGGAGCAGAGTCGATCTTGTAGAAACTAGATATTTTTTTTTTTCCTTCATTGGTATGATCATAGACTTGCCATAAGATGAACCTAAACTCGATGGCTTGAGAACCGTCGTCGTTTAACCATAAATCTCGGTTAAGTGTATGAGACGGAAACTCACTTTTGGATTGGAGGTGAACGAGCAACAATAGATCTTCTCTAGAGAAAGTAGCAGATTTAGAGGAGGACGGTACAAGGAAGACAATCTGGAATCGGAAGGTTCTAGTGTCAAAGTTTGATGGCTTCTTCAAGCTTCCAACTTGTTTACTCTAGGCACTGTATAGCGATTTCCACGGTTTGATCTACAGAGATCTCTAGGAAATATGAGACCAGTTTTCTCTGCTGGTCACTCGTTGCGCTCTCCATTGTTTGCCGTTCAGAGAGAAAGAGAGAACAATTTGTATATTATACGGTTTTGTTTATAAATAATTCCACACAGTATACCATACGGTTTTGTAGATAAAATTTACTTTGAATTTTGATTTAACAAAATTCGGTGGTGTTAATTAGTTGTTTATAGATTTTCATTTTTTAAAACAAATATCAGTTATAATTATCCAATAATAGTTTAACGAGGCAAGGTTCGGTGACTATGAGTAAATAATTTTATAAAATCATTCACAAATTTTTAAGAAAATCTTGCTAAAATTACAATTGAATGTTTCTTTATTTAAGAAATATCGTATCTTACGTATTAATAACATTCATGATTTGAAAAAAAAAAATTATATACTTGATATTTAATTACTTGTTTGTCAAGATTTTGATAAAAGAAATATATATATATTACCTGATTTTTCCGTTTGACCAATTAAATTTTTTAGAGAAAAATGTTATTTAAAAAAAATATAAAAATTAAATTACTTTCTCATAAAAAAATTTATAATACTGAAAAAATTGTGGCAGCCACACGAAAGCCAAAAATTTTCCCTTTTAATATATAGAATATTTTTTTCAAAATTTTTAACAAAGTTACACTTTATACACTTGTAATTAACGAATTTTGATCATATGCATTTAAGGTTATAGAGTAATGTGTATCTCCCCCCACCACCCACCCACAGAAATGTTTTACACGCCTCAAAATCATCGACAATGCGGAGAATGAAAGGATGAATGTGTCCATACCTTCTCGATATAAGTTCTTCGTGGAGGAGGGTTTTGTTGTTCCTGCAAATCAAACAAGTACCAGTTGCATCTAATGATATCTAGTTATACAAAATCGCATAGTTGGTTGTGCAGTTCATGTCATCCTTCAAATTCGCAATTCCCTCCACAAAATCAACCAATTCTTTCACCAATTACTTGTGCTTATGTTCTTGGTGGAGGAGGAGGAGTCTCTTCTTCTACCGAAGGAGGCGTTGGTTCTCTCGCCGTATGAACAGTTTTCTTCTTCTTCCTTGTTCTCGTCGAGTATGGCGCGTTTCGAGTTCGAGGCGGCATTGCTAACTGGTTGCTCCGATTTGTCCAGTTTCTAGGGTTTCGGTTTGGTAAGTTGGGGATGAAGAAATTGAGAGAAAGATGAGATTTATAAAGAGAGAACAAAAAATACTAGAGAGAGAGCAACTAAAATCGTGTAATTTGGTTCGAATTTAAGGAATTAATGAGCGGTTTCAGTCTCAGATTTCAAATCGAGTAACGGGAGCGAAGATGGAGGAAGAACAGTTTAATGGGTCCGAATTTATGACATGACCCGGTTCAGTATTTGGGTAACCCAATTTTGTTGGGTTTACCTGATTGGATGCTGGTCAGATCATAATTATTTTAGGGAAAAAAACTAGAATAACACATATAAATAAGGTAATGACTAGACTAACATATAATAACTGGGTACGGAAAAAATCTGTTTATTGGTCATCATACCCTTATTTGCTTTGTTAGGAATAACGTTATAACGAAACTGCCATTATCAAATTATTTCCACGTCAGCAAAAGTGTGACGTATTCACAAAAATGCCACCGCGTTTTTCAGAATAAGTCTGCGGACCTTTGTTGCAGACTTAATAAATCGGAAAGTCTGCGCAGACTTGTTATGCAGACTTGTTATGCAGACTTAATTTGCAGATTTATTTTCAATGTCGCAGACTTAATAAGTCTGGGGAAATCTGCAGACTTATTTTGCGTGTTGCAGACTTTCCGCCGCAGACTTAATGCTCTTTGTTGCAGACTTATTAAGTCTGTGCAGACTTGTTTTGATTGCAGACTTATTACGCAGATTTATTTCCTTTGTCGCAGACTTATGTTCATTTGCAGACTTGTTATGCAGACTTATAAAAATCTGCAGCCGTTTGTTGCAGACTTAAATTCTTTGTTGAAGACTTGTAGAAAATCTGCGACATAAACAGTAAGTCTGCGACACTTAAAAGGTCTGACTGAAATAACATCGCTTGTTGCAGATTTATTTACAACGTTGTAGAGTTTATGGTCAACGTCGCAGACTTATTTGTAAATTGCTTACGTGGCAGTAAAAACTGCAGACTTGTTAGATTGTGTTGCGGACTTGTTTTCTGACTAGAATAATATTTTTTTGTCGCAGACTTGTTATGTGTTGCAGACTTAGTTCGAACCTCGAGATGTCCCAAATAACTAAGAAAGAAATTTACGAAAAATGCCACGACAACATTAGGGTTATGGTACGGCCGCCGATTTCGTTCTCCATTCTCACCGATAAGCTTTCTTCGCCACCCATCTCAAATATAAAAACTTCTATATATTCGCCGATCCCGATTTCTGTCGTCTTCGCCGCCCCGATCCCGTTGTCTATCGTCACCGCCGATCTCGTTCTACATCGTGGTATCGCCGAAAATGTTGCAGATTATATTGGTTTGGGGTAATTGGAGATTTGAGAAGAATAGATGGATTTTTATTGTCGATAGTAGTAGAGGTTCTCGAGTTCTTGGAACCAATGCTGTAACTTCGTTCAAGGAATTCATTCAAATGGTTTACGAGGATTATGGAGTTGATAAGAATAAGTACGAAGTTGAATTGAGCTACATGTTTCCGAAGAAGATATTGGTCAAGTTACCAGCAGACACTCCTCCTGTCTTTGTTAGTAATACGAGACAATTGCAAGGTTTCTTTGAACAATTCAAATCAGATACGTTGCGACTATGTGTATCGGATAAGGAGGTATCATCCAAGTCTAAGGTAGCTCAAAAGCGTGAAGATGGTGAAGACAAATGTGCACAAGGTAGATCTTCCCACAAACGAGCAAAAATAGAAGTTGAATTTGATGGTAATACAAAATTAGAAGGGGATGATGCTAGTTCTAGTGATGAGGATGAGGAAAACGAGGACCAATACAGGTTTGATTGTTGTGACGATCCGGATGGTGCTAGTTCTGGTGATGAGGATTACTGTTTATATGAAATGCTTCGTGAGGAGGAAGAGAAAGAAGAGAAGGAAGAGAAAGCGAGAGTGCCAAACAACAAAAAAAGGCTGAAAGAAATGATAACAAGGTTGATGAAGATTACCGGAAAATGGAAATGACTTCGTTGGATATATCGGTGGGACAAAGGTATGATAACAAAGAGGCGTTGGAGATGAGGTTGAAGATTCTTTCAGTTGCGCAGAAGTTTGATTTTAACGTTGATTATTCAACGCCAACCTTATTAATTGTTCGATGTTGGGTAGAAGGTTGCACATGGAGAGTCCGAGCTACTACAGTTGGAGATTCTCCATATTTTTTCATAAAAGTATACGTTAAAGAACATTCATGTTCTGTGACGGACCGAGGAGCCCGTTGTCGCCAAGCTACGCATGAGATTTTGGGACAAATGTACAAGGATTTTGTGGGTGGTATCGGTTCAAAAGTGTTACCTAGTCATGTTGCAGATGCTCTAAACAAAGGATATGGTATTAAGGTATGGTTGCAGTCATCATGTGTCGCAGACTTGTTTTATTTGTTGCAGACTTGTTTTAATTGTTTTGTTGCAGACTTGTTTAAGTTGTTTTGTAGCAGATTTGTATTCCTTTGCTGCTGACTTATTGTTTTATGAATGTGACAGATGGAATACTGGAAAGCTTATCGAGCCTTAAAGCATGCACGACTTTTGGCAATGGGTTCACCAGAGAGTGGATATGAGCAAATCCCTTCGTACTTATACTTGATACGAAGAGCTAATCCTGGTACTTATACGTGCCTTGAAGTCGATGCAGAAGATCGATTCAAGTATTTGTTCATCTCATTTGGTGCAAGCATAAACGGCTTTCAGTACATGCGCAAAGTTGTTGTTGTTGATGGGACATATCTCCGAGGGAAATATAAAGGAACACTCCTTCTCGCAACATGTCAGGATGGAAACTTTAATATTTTCCCAATAGCATTTGCCAGAGTGGACACAGAGAATGATGCATCATGGGAATGGTTCTTTACACAGCTTAGTTGTGTGATTCCAGATGATGTTAGTCTCTCCATCATTTCTGACAGGCATAGATCGATATCGAAGGCCATTAAAAAGGTGTATCCATTGGCAAGTCGTGGTATTTGTACATATCATATGTACAAGAACATAATAACGAGGTTTAAAGGACGGCAAGCGTTTCAGTTGGTTAAAAAAGCAGCACACACATATAAGATATCGGATTTCAATTCTATATTCACAGCGATCCAAGACATCAATCCTGCACTTCACTCTTATTTGCTGAAGGCTGATGTGAAGGTGTGGAGTCGTGCTCATTTTCCAGGAAACAGGTACAACATACTAACTTCCAACATAGCGGAGTCAATAAATAGAGTGCTCTCCGAAGCTAGGAATCTACCCATTTCTAAGCTCTTAGACGCCATACGGTCCATGTTAACAAGATGGTTCTCTACGCGGAGGCGTGAAGCAGGCCTAATGACTACAACACTCACACGTGCTGCGGAGAAATTACTAGAGGTAATAAGTCTGTGAGATATCTGACATATCTAATAAGTCTGCGATATACGTAATAAGTCTTCACTAATTTTATTTACATTTTCGCAGCCGCGTGTTAATGATTCAAGGCTGTTGACGGTGCAAGAAATAGATGATGATCAAGTACAAGTCAGTAATGGGACGCATGTACATGTTGTTCATGTTCGAGAACGTAAATGCACATGTCGTAGGTTTGACTTGGATAAATTGCCTTGTGTTCACGCAATTGCAAGTGGAGAAGCTAAGAGAATGTCCAGAGTTAGTCTAACTTCCCCGTACTACTATAAGAACTACCTCAGTAACGCTTACGCCATGTGTATCATGCCAAGTGATGTACCTCAACCAATTCCTGAACATGTCACTGCGAAACTCTGTTTACCTCCTGATGTTCGAAATCCACCTGGAAGACCAAAGAACTCTAGATACAAATCTGCGTTGGAGAAAGGAATGGAGAAAAAAGTCCCGAGGAAGCAACACATTTGCTCGAATTGCCAAAAAAGTGGACATAATGTGCGTACGTGTGTCATGTGATTTGTTATTTACTTTCTAATATGGTTTAAAGACTCTTGTGGTTGTGTATTCGTATTTGTATCGAATTTTACTGTACCTAATAAACCTAGTTTATTATGCAAAAAATTTTCAAAAGTCTGCAACAAATAAAACAAGTCTTTAACAAATAAAACAAGTCTGCTACAAAACAAGTAAAACAATTACGCAACAAATAAAACAAGTCTCGCAAATAAACAAGTCTGCGATGAGTACAACAAGTCTACATCATATAAAATAACTCGCAACAAATTGGTTAAATTGCGATTAGATAGAAAGAGATAGAAAGAGATTCAAAGTCTTAGAGACAAGACGAATGAGATAGAAAGAGAAACTACATTCGTTAAACCTACCAAATGGAGTAAACTACCAAACCAAGAATACAACCAACAATCACCATATCCTTTATTTGGGCTTTGCGTAGTTCACTTTTGCACCATCCGATCTCTTTTTCCAAATATCGAACCCTAGCTTTTAACTCAGCCACTTTGATCTTTTCATAGACAATCTCGGACTCCCTTTGTAACATGTCTACAATCTCTTCATACATTCCTTCCTCAACCCACTTAAACAAATGACCATCCTTTCATTTACAAAAGAGAACGAAAGCATCAGAAAACTGTCTCAATCTAGTAGCATCACTCAAATGTTTGGGTTTAGATAGTTAGTAGCTTACAGCTCTGGTAGAACAACGAAAGTAAGGGCGGCCCGGATTTGTTTTCGATTGAGATGTACAAAGAGTAACATCACTTCCACACATACATGTGTTTGGAAATCCTCTTTCATTGAACCGATAATAAGACGGATTAGAACTGCACTCCTCCTACATTAAATGATTACCCTTTCAAACTCTCTTTCAATCTCAAAATAGGAATCCAAATCTGTAGAAATCAATTACTTATAGATCTAGAAGTTTCTGGGCAAGTAATATCCTTCTTCATGTTCGTCATGCCTTCGCGGGTATGTTCTTCGTGTTCTGGGCAAGTAATATCCTTGCTGCCGCAGTCGAAGCCGGAGTTTCCACCGGAAATCTCGACGGTGAGATGACTATTTCGATTTAGGGGTTTTTTGTTTTCGATTTGGGGATTTCTATGTTTTTCCGGTTTTATAATAGAGGCCAATAAACGTCTCTGTTAACGACATAAACGTGGACTTGGGAAATTATAAGTCAACGAATAAATAAGTCTGCAACGACTAAAACAAGTCTACGACTGTTACAAATTTACAGAACCAAATAAACCTAGTTTACTAGCTAAGAAATTTTGTTAATTTCGATGCCTGCAAAACAGTTAAAAATTAGGAGAAGTGTCGTATTAGATAACTACGGTTGTGTGGCATGCTGAGTAGGTATGCGGACTTTGTCTTGACCGCGAGGCTTTGGGTCAGACATCTGAGGGTTTGCGTCACGGACCTCGTCAAAAATCTCCGCTCCAAGCTTCAAACGGATATCGGCGATTGTGTTGTCACTTAAATCATCCATTTTGTATCCCAATGCAAGGCACTCCACGAACTTGATAGAATAGACACCGCAGTCGCCTGTCTGAACGTTTTGTGGGATCTGCTTGTTATAGTGAAGTTTGAAAGGAGTCAATTTACGACCCTTTCTTTTCTCTTTCGGTATGAAAGCTTTAATCCAATATGGAACCATTTTCGCATATGGCCTCACTAGGTCGACGACTTTCTGCCAGTTCTTGGGAATGATGCTATCGTAAATCTCAATCATCTCTTTGTTGAGATCCATTTCACACGTAATCCAGTGGTTACTGTTTACGTTGTGGAAAAAGTACACAACATCAACATCCTCGATCCATGTCTTCATTGTTTGGGCGTACTCTGGAGATGTCCCTTGAAATGTACTTTTGTAACCGTCACGAAACAAGAACTTTTGCGGAGAGATGGCAAACTGTTTATAATCGATATACCATAAGTCGACAAACCATTGGTCAAGGAATGCAATTCTTCCTGTCCGAAATGGGGAAGGTTCTCGGAGAGACCTCTTCCGTAACAAATTCATGCCGGAGCACATGTGCTGCGAAACAAAAGTAAAAAGATAAGTCTGCAACAAATAAAACAAATCTGCGACAAACAAAACAAGTCTGCAACGAATAAAACAAGTCTACGACATATATAATTAAGTCTGCAACAAAACAAATCTGCACCAAGTAAAACAAATCTGCGACAAACAAAACAAATCTGCAACGAATAAAACAAGTCTACGACATATAATAAGTCTGCAACAAAACAAATATGCACCACGTAAAACAAATCAAAGAACAAAACAAGTCTGCGACAAACAAAACAAGTCTACGACATATATAATAAGTCTGCAACAAAACAAATCTGCAACCAAGTAAAACAAATCTGCGACAAACAAAATAATAAGTCTGCAACAAAACAAATCTGCACCAAGTAAAACAAATCTGCAAAGAATAAAACAAGTCTGCGACAAACAAAACAAGTCTACGAGACATATATAATAGACTTACAACAAAACAAATCTGCACTAAGTAAAACAAATCTGCAAAGAATAAAACAAGTCTGCAAAGAATAAAAGCTAGAACAAAGAAAAACAAGTCTGCAACGAATAAAACAAGTCTGCAACGTGATAATTAGATTTGTTACCTGGTCACCTAACCAACCGTAATTTGATTTTTCTTCCTTTGGCCAATTTTCTTTGGGGGTAATGAGCCTGAGGTAGAAATTGAGTTCACCGTCGAATGTACCAACTGGTTGCTCCCTAATATAATAAGTCCAAAACATGAGAATGTGAAAGACAAATCTGCAACACATGAAAAGTAAATCTGCACCATATGGAAAACCAAAATGAAGTTGACAACTTACTGGCGAACTTGAATAAAATCCATCAGATTCTGAAGTTTTTCGGGTGCAACTGGTGCAAAAGGATCATATGCGACATCACTAGGATGACAGCCAAATGCGGCATCAGGTTCCATTATGCGTTTAACCGTTGAGTTTCCCTGAAAGGGTGATTTCTGCGTGGGACCCAACTTCTTAGGCCGATCGTAACCATCTTCCAGGGCAGCAGTCAAGATATCCAAATTTTTCTTCAAAACTTGTTGTTGAGCCTTTAAGATGGGGTCGACTCAAGATCGGACTGTATTTGATTCTCTTCTTTCTGCATTTGCTCGTTATGTCCTCAAGATCTGTCTCAACAACACCTTTGACCTCAGCTTTCTTAGATGTAACTTCACCACCATCGACATTAACCACTAGAGCTTGTAACCAGGATCGTAAAATAAGACAAAAACTCTGCATGAGTAAAACAAGTCTGCAACAAAACAACAAATCTTCAACAAATACCAACAAGGGCTGCTAGGAAAAAGGAATAAATCTGCAACACACAAACTCCTACACAAACAAATCTGCAACAATACCAAAAATACCAACAAGTCTGCGAAACAGAACAAATCTGCAATAATATAACAAATCTGCAACAACTACAAACAAGTCTGTGAAAAAAGAACAAATCTGCAACATATATATAAAGAACATACCGGGGTTTTGTTAGGAGAAGTTTGATCAACTCCTTCTCCGTTAGTCGGCACCTCTCGTAGTTGCCTCACCTCTTCTTTGAGTTTAGCAATGTCGTTATCCATTGCCATTAATCTGGCATTTATTTTTGAGTCCATCTGATCCATTTTATCGGTCAAAGCATTGACCAGTCCACCCAAATCTCCGATGCCACTCAAATCGACATTCTCATGCACAACAATCGATGTTGTCCTCTTTTTAACCCGTGGCTTCTTCGTTTCAACCTTCTCAATGGAGTATTCATCTTTACCACTTCGAACCCTTTTCCAAGTTCTAACTTCATATTGCTTACTCCATGCATTTTTAGCCACTTTACCATTCATGATGTCTTTGATCAAATTGTCTAATTTGTGATCATCCTTGTTAGCCATTGGATTACCAGCTATATGTCTCACACGCACCTGTCGTCAATTACAAATTAAAAGTGAGAACAGAAAACAAATCTGCCAACAAATCTACAACAAATGAAACAACTATGCAACACATGAAACAAGTCTGCAAGAAATAAAACTAGTCTGCAACATATAAAACAAATCTAAGACATATAAAACAAATATGCGACAAATAAAAGTAAAAACAAATCTGCGACATAGAAACCAAATCTGCGACATAGAAGAAGTCTACAACAAATATGCAGTAAAAGACTGCAAGCGCAGAAATATACCTCGCCATAATTTTTGATTTCCTCAAGTACAATATCAGCTACTTCGTAACGGGCTCGAGATCCACCCCATGAAAGAATAGGAAGTTCCTCTTCTTGCTTTTTTCTTCCATAAAGTTCTCCTAATCTTGGAAATGATTCATACGCCCATATTTGGAAGACATGAACTAATCCTTTCAAAGTGTAACTGTTATCAGCAAGGTTTGCTTCTTTGATGGACTCAATCAACAATTCAAATGACCTCCTACCCCATGGAAACCTCTCCAAAGCAGCAGGATCCAATGCTTTCTTCGCGCATTTTAAATCCATCCTGCATCCTCTACTTAAACCAAATATTCCTAGGGAGAGGATGCACAAATAACCTACAATTCTTCTGTTCTCGTAACTCCATGTGTGACACTTTGTCAACACCTTAGCCAACTTCTCCCAAGTAGGTCCATCACCTATAGGCACATCCATCTCAGCCCATATTTTGCTGTGATCAATATTCGCTTCTTCCCCTTCTTTTTCAACAATGTACGGATCACAATTAAGTCCTGACAGCTCTGCAAATTCATGCAATGAAAACCTGAGAGGTTTTTCTCCAATCAAACACCAAATCTCACTTTTGCTAACAATTTCTAATCGATGTGCGAGGAAGTAGTGAACCTGTCTTCCCATGCCAACAAAACTTACGCTCCGCTAACAAAATAAGAACCCCAAGAGCTGAATTCTTTAACTCGTCCCATACATCATCGCCAACACCGGCACGGACATTTCTCAAAATTGACAAAGAACATCCATGATTCATACTTTTATTTTGCTCGAACAACCCTATACATCCGCCGAGGATATTCTCCACTAGAATCCATACCAGCAAATCTGCAAATACCAACAAGAAATAAGAACAAATCTGCAACAATACCAACAACAAGTCTACAACAAATACAACAAATACAACAAGTTTACGACAATATAAAAATAAATCTGCAACAAAAGAACAAATCAGTAATAATACCAAAACAACAAACAAATCCGCAACAAAATAACAAATCGCAACAAAAGAACAAATGCAACAAAATAACAAATCCGCAACACACAAATCTACAAAGAACAAAACAAAACCGCAACAAATAGCAACAAATCTGCAAAACAACAACAAATCTGCAACAAAACAACAAATCTGCAACAAAATAACAAATCTGCAACAAAAAACAAATCGCAACAAAATAGCAAAATTGCAACAAATAAGAACAAATAATAAGTCTCGCGAAAAAGAAACAAATCTGCAACAATACAAACAAAACCGCAACAATAAACACAAATCTGCAACAAAATAGCAAATCTGCAAAACTACAATAAATCTACAACAAAATAACAAACTGAACAAATAATAACAAGTCTCCGACAAATGAACAAATCTGCGACACATAAACCTGCAACGATTCACAAAAATCTACAACAATACCAATAAATCTGCAAAATCGACGGTAAAATCATAACGAGAAAGTAAGAAATATACGAAGAATACCGGAATCTGGTTTTAGGGTTCCACGACGGCGCGAAAAATAGAAGCGGCTAGGTTTTAGGGTTTCTCGACGGCGGCGATGAAAGAGAAGATGACGGCGCCGATGAACGATGAAGAAGATGACCGCGAGGATGAACGATGAAGAAGAGAGAAGGACGGCGAGGATGAAGAATATTAAAAATAAATAGAAGAAACGGCGAAGATGACAACGACGAGAGCGAAGAAGATGACGACTATGACGACGAGGAGGACGAACACGAAGACGGCGACGACGAGAATGTGAAAAGTCGCGTGGGTGAGGAAGAGAAGTGACAGTGTTTACGTTTTCTATGGAATTGGAGGGAAACTGGAAAAAAAAAGAAATGAAAGCAGTTTTAGAAATGTTTTCGGAAAAACAGTTTTTTTAAATAAAAAAATAAATCAAAATGGCATTTCTGTAAATAAATAACTAAAATAGGGTTTTCTGTCTTTTAACAAAAGAGTTGTGTTATTCTAGTAAACTCAAATTTGAAGGTGTTATTCTAGTAATTACATGAAAAATTAGTGTTAGTCTAGGTAAATTTTTCATTATTTTAAAAGGGCTTTTTTGCGTTTAAAAAACAAACACAGAAGAAATTGAAATATTGTTAGTGGCAAACGAGCATGATCCATTTCCATTTTTTGCTAGAGATGATCCTCTCAATTTTCATCACTCGACTACACTATTTCCCTCTGCTTGAAAATTTGCTCCGTTTCTGGTTTACCGGCGAAAGAATCAGTGTATCCAGTTGGAAGAAGATGATACATTTGGCTGGATTTTCATGTTGCTTAGGCGGCGTCGCTCTTTCTCTTCTCAGCCGGAGTACAGGCAGGTTAGGTTTTTTTTTCTCTCTCTTTACGATCACTTGTGTTCTTTTTGTTCAGTGAGTATGTTTATGAATTAATCAATCAATCATGTTCTGCGACAGAGTTCAAAAATCAATCACTAGGGTTGACAGCCTCAAAGATTTGGGTATGTTTCTTGAGACAATTCCGCTCAATTTTAGGTTGATGGGTTTTGATTATGTCTTTGGGATCTTTCGTTTTCTTCAGAACAATTGGTAGAAGTAGAGAGCAAGGTGTTTCCTTTGATCATCGCAGTATCAGGAAGCGTTGGCTCTGAGACACCTATAAAGTGTGAACATAGTGACATACTTGGTGTTTTTGTCAAGAAAACGGTATGTATGAATTGAATTATCGTATGTAGACATAGAAACGCTTAGATAATCTATTCTTTCGTTTCACTGATTTTGGGTTTGTAAAAATAAAAAACGATACTTCAGGCAGAACAGCAGGTTTTGAGACGTAATTGGATGCTCTCATGGGTTCGAGATAGTACATTGATGCAGCCGCCGATAACTAAGGAAGTCCCGTGGTATCTGGTATGTCTGTTGGATTTGAGTTTGATAAGCCAACTACTGTGGACTGGACTTGATTGGAGTGTATTACTAAAGTCATTTACAATCTCTGAAATTGGTTTCCGATAGGAAGATGGGACAGGTCGTGTGAATGTAACGGTATCTCTAGATGAAATAGGCTTGGCGTTGACGGTTGGAAGTGATATATTTGAAAAGTCAGAGCCGGTATCACTTGTTCAAGGAACGTTGGATTATCTTAAAGGCCTCAAGGTCTTTTTCCCTTTCCTTCCACTTTTTATTGATTTGCTTTTGTTTGGACAATGCTAATATATTGTGGCATCATTATTGTCTACAGATACTTGGAGTAAGACGCAATGAGCATGTTGTCCCAATTGGTACACCGCTTACAGTTGTTGGTGAGGTATGTCTTTATCTGTTAGCGGTCAAAAATCTCCCTATACATCTAAATACGATTTATATCTCAAGATTTTTGTGTTGCTTACCATGCTAACAGGCTGTTAAGGATGGCGTGGGGAATGTCAGGATTCAAAAACCTGAGCAAGGACCTTTCTACGTCTCTTATATACCGCTCGATCAGCTCATCTCTAAATTGGGAGAATGGTCAAGGTTGTTTCTTTTCTCAGTTTTGCCTATTCTTTTCTTCGAAAACTATGATTGAAAAAGTCTAAAAGATATCTTTTTGGCAGGAGGTTCAAGTGTGCATCCAAAGGTTTAGCTGTTCTTGGTGTGATTCTTCTTTCAAAGCCTGTGATTGAATATATTCTAAAGAGAATTGAAGATACTCTAGAGAAAAGGCGGCGGCAATTGTTACTGAATAGGTATTTCGCAGCTTAACCAAAGTCACAGATAAATTTCAAATAAATAGTCATTTCGAGTAAAGTGTTGAGCAATTTATTGCAGAGTTGTTGATGCAGCTGCTAGGAGAGTCGAACTAGTAACTAGAGGTAGTATCCATCCATTTGAGTTTGTAGTAACATGTGAATCCTTTTTCTGCATACTCTTGGAATTGCTCTGCTTACAAAAATGCCTTACCAGGATTAGACCAGAAGTATAACACCGCTTTTGTTCAGTAAGGGCACTGCTTTTCTTGTAAAAACTCTTGAAACCATCTCACTGATCAGACATGACAGCGTTTGATTCCTCTTTTTGTTTGGTTTGGAATTGTAGGTGTGGTCATATGTGCTGCTGACATGCTCCATGAAACTGACGACCTGTCCTATTTGCCGAAAACGAATAGAACAAAAATTGAGAATTTACCGCCATGGACAAAACTGAGGTCTCATCTTTGGAATACATTGGACTAAACCTTCCGATCTACTAAACCATTTATCAGCAAACAATCATTAGTCTTGTATATAAAATAAACCTTTGTATCTTGAATTTGACTAGAACCATTTCTGCTTTGTAGATTGATTGAACGAGAGAGACAAAAGCTAATAGAAAGTGACCTAATCACCTAATCCATAATGAAATGTCAAGCTTAAAATTACGAATCAGCGTCGATTCCGTGAAACATCTTCTATTGAAGAACTTTTTAAAAGTTTCTACGTTTTCCCACCTCACCTCATTGATTAAAAAACACTTCTAATACGATCCTCGCCTTACTGACTTCAATAATCACTAGCTAACAGTTTCTTTGTGGTTTACATACTTATATGATCAATGCAAACAACTAACAAAGACAAAAAGTGTAAAGACCATGAGAAGAAGAAACAATGAGGGGCTGTAAAAAGTCCTTTTGAAGGTTCACTGAATACTAGGTCTATTTTTGAAAAAAGGGGAAAAAAGCGTGAACGGCAGGATTCGAACCTGCGCGGGCAAAGCCCACATGATTTCTAGTCATGCCCGATAACCACTCCGGCACGTCCACATTTCTGTCAAATGCACTAAAGTTAAGTATTTAATCTAATATTATTGTTGCAAATCAGATTGGGCTTAGTTAAGCCCAAATATTAAGACAGATTAATGAGGGAGACAGAGTCACAGAGAGAAGAAACAGACACTAATTAATCAAAATCCCCTAAATGGCAATGAACGAGAAACTAGAGAGTCAACGGTCAGAGCGTTGACCAAATCTCTCACTCTCACCAGCCAAATCTCTCCACCTTCCTCTCTCTCTCTCTCTCTCCGCTCAAATCTCACCGGCGATCGTCACCGACGAATCTGATTCATCCCCAACACTCAACGGGTAAGCTCCCTCTGCAAATTCAGATCGTTCCAGCTCAATCTCAACATCGATCAAGATTCAGTTTTTGTTCCTTTCTTCTTAACAAAGCTTTTGATGATTAGTGAAATCTAAATACTTACATACGTTAGAGTGATTTGTAACAGTAATTTCATAAATTCCATCACTGACAGATAAGTTTCAAGCTTAGAGATCCTTAAGATCAAAGATGGATCAAAACTAAAAATTTGATCTTTCCTTTTGTACTTGTTGAAGTAGTTATATTCAAATTCTGGGAATGTTATATAACTTATTAAATCGGTTATTGGATGTTCATTTTCCGAAAAAGTTCCGATCTTTCTTCCTTTTGTTGTGTGTTGTTATAAGGAGGAAGAATGGCGACTCCGGTTGATCCACCAAATGGGATTAGGAATCAAGGGAAGCATTACTTCTCAATGTGGCAAACACTTTTTGAGATCGACACCAAATACGTGCCCATCAAACCGATAGGTCGAGGCGCATACGGTGTAGTATGCTCTTCGGTTAACCGAGAGAGTAATGAGAGAGTGGCGATCAAGAAGATCCACAATGTGTTTGAGAATCGGATTGATGCGTTGAGGACTCTTCGGGAACTTAAGCTTCTACGCCATCTTCGACATGAGAATGTGATTGCTCTTAAAGATGTAATGATGGCTAATCAGAAGAGAAGCTTTAAGGATGTGTATCTTGTCTATGAGCTTATGGATACTGATCTTCACCAGATTATCAAGTCGTCTCAAGTGCTAAGTAATGACCATTGTCAATATTTCTTGTTCCAGGTATGCGATGTTTCTTTGTATCAGGTTTCATATCAAGAATGCTGGCTCTAGCTTAAGCCCTCGATTTGCTTGCGTTTGCTTTTACATTTAGTGTGTATCGTTCGCATTTGACGTTTTCATTTACACTTTGCGAAACTATTTATAGAAACATGAAAACAATTCGCCTTAGAAAATGTAAAACTTTTTTGAATCTTTTTGTCTTTCTGTTGCGTAGTTGCTTCGAGGGCTCAAGTATATTCATTCAGCCAACATTCTCCATCGGGATCTGAAACCCGGTAACCTCCTCGTGAATGCAAACTGCGACTTAAAGATATGCGACTTTGGGCTAGCGAGGACGAGCAACACCAAAGGTCAGTTCATGACTGAATATGTTGTGACTAGATGGTACCGAGCACCAGAGCTTCTCCTCTGTTGTGACAACTACGGAACCTCCATTGATGTCTGGTCAGTCGGTTGCATATTCGCTGAGCTTCTTGGAAGAAAACCGATATTCCCTGGAACAGAATGTCTTAACCAGATTAAACTCATCATTAACATTTTGGGTAGCCAGAGAGAGGAAGATCTCGAGTTTATAGATAACCCAAAAGCCAAGAGATACATAGAATCACTCCCTTACTCACCGGGAATATCATTCTCTCGACTCTACCCAAATGCCCACGTTCTAGCCATCGATCTTCTTCAGAAAATGCTCGTTCTTGACCCATCAAAAAGGATTAGTGTCACGGAAGCGCTTCAGCATCCTTACATGGCGCCTTTATATGACCCGAATGCAAATCCTCCTGCTCAAGTTCCCATTGATCTCGATGTAGACGAAGACGAGGATTTAGGGGCAGAGATGATAAGAGAGTTAATGTGGAAAGAAATGATTCATTATCATCCAGAAACTGCTACCATGAACAACAATGAGCTCTCTGAGTTTTGAGATCAAGTCTTTTGCAGGTAATTTTCAGAGAGATCATACGACTACTTTCTTTTATTTATTTTCATGCTTGCTTCTTAAAATGTTGTTAATAATAGTATTGAAGAAGAAGAACAATAACTTATAAATTATGTGATATGTGATATGTTTGTGTCATGGAAGCTTTGCTTTGTTTTTGGTTACAAGCTAAAGTGTCTGTAACGTTTGTACATAAGTGTATGTGTTCTTAAAACTTTATACTCTGCCTCTGATCTTATTATTAATGCTTTCTATAAAGTCAATATATTTAGCTAACTGAAGATTTTCGAGCGTTCAAACCAATTTAATTGAATATGAGTTGAAGATAAATATACTAACACACGTAGTTGCTAAAAATATTTCATTAAATAAAACATATGCATATAACATATTGGAGTTTCCATAGAATGTTCCAATGTATTGTAGATTTCTAAACAAATGTTTTCTTGACTTTCATACGTTCCAATTGGATTCATGGATTGTAGTCTCTTTTTTTTTTTTTTCTAATACCTAATCAATTGTTTTGATTTTAAAATAAATTAACGCGAGAATAAATCGGTTGAAATACTTTATTAAAGGTGTGATTAGTTGGGCTGTAAGTCATTTCTACTGCCCTTAGTTTTTTTTAAAAGCCACAAATTTATACCAATCATACTATAGTTTTAGGTAAAAATCCTAAGCCTCATTTTTTTGACGATAAAGTCTGTACATGAAAAATATTTACACCAATATTAGATTAAAAATGAAGATAAAACTAAAAATAAAAAACAAGAAATAAATTTTTAAAATAAAAAAATTATTGATGGAATTGAAAAAAAAAACAAATGATATGAAATGAATCAATTTTTTAAATTTAAATACTTAACACAAATCTTAATATATCAATCATGTTTTTATTATAAAATACCTATAACCAAAAACTTATAGCAACCAAAAATTTACAGTTACAGCCAATAGAGCTACAAAACAAAATCTTACAGCTACCGCTAATATAACTACAACAAATCATTTACAATTACAGTCCAATCAATCACCTACTAAGGTTGTATCAGTAAAACATTTGATTTGTACTAAAGTGGCGGTAGTATATTTAAATTACCTAATAAGTTTAAATTCTAAAGTTTATATGAAGCCTATAAACATTTTTCTGCATTGGTATATTTAAACGTCTCAATGTCCATTAAATCGTTTAATCAATATTGTAGAGAGTTACTATTTTAATGTCTATCAGACACATGGGTGACCAAAAAAAAAATGTCTATCACACACTTAAATTTAACTAAAATGATAGAAATAAAAGATGTTAATAATTAGTAACATCTATACTTTGGGAAAATATTTTGATGAACAGTGTGTGAATAAGAATCTTTTACTTTTCTAAATGGGAAAATGTAGGAGTGCACTAATTATTGAGATCATTGATGTGAAAAAATCCTAGAGCCAAAGAGATAAAGATTCTAGAAGACCAAGTTAAGTCTTTTAATCGATGGTCAATGAATCCTCATCATCATCATCATCTCTTTGATTTATGCGTTAGATGTCATTGGGTCGTTTCAATACTATTCCATCAATTCGTATAAATATTCATATGAATTGCGGTTGGTCTATAATTTGATTAAACTAATAACATATGATAACGAAGCCGTTTACTTGTAAACTTTATCCAAAACTTATGAAGATTTGACACTAATTTAGGTGATAGAAAGATATAGTTAATTTTATTTTCAAGTAATTTTTATACTGTTACAAATTATTTTTTTCTACTTCAATGGCTCTACGTTAAAAAGTTAATAAATACTTCTTCCGTTTCATAAAAACTCTCGTTTTAAAACTTAATTTTTGTTTCATAAAATATGTCATTTTGTATTTCAATACAGATTTTAAACTAAATCTCAACTATATCTATATTATTTCAGCGTAGAGAAAACACTTATATAATGTATTAATAAAAGGTATCTCTTTTTAAATTTCAATTTGTGTGAGAAAAATATAATGACACTTTTTGTTAAATGGATGTGGTATTTGTTATTGTATAGATATGTAAACAGTATATAGGCATAAAACATATTAAATTAATTAAAAGTTCAAAGACTGCATGTTAGGTATGGTAAGATTATATGTACTACATTAATCAATCTTTTGAAAATTGGATTGGAACTTGGAAGGCTAATTGAAAGTTTAATGGGTCATTAAGTCACCGGATCAACTGGATTTGTTTGCAGTATATGATTTTAAATTTATATAAACAAATCTAAGTATGTCAAAAAGGTTTGTTTTCTTACAAGAATCATTAATATTTAGTTAACTATGCTTTAATCTAAACTAACATTAAAACTGTAACAAATTTTGGAACATTATGAATCATACAATTGGAAAAAAAAAATAACATAAATGCACAATCTGAATCTAGACCACCTAAGTCTTAAATATCAAGATTCTATAGCATATCGGAGCGGATGTTAGATTAGATATTGGATCCCAAATAATAATTTCACCATACTCAAATCCCTACTTTTCTAAACTTTCCAATTTAAAAGATCAAAATTTGGTATATTTTCTCCTTTTAGTCACCTGTTACATTATCATTAGAAATATTTGATATAATCTTCTTATGATGATAAACTATATGCAACTTATGCGATTACGATAAATAATTTCCACGATAAATAATTCTATGATGCAGATCTCTCCGCAATACTCAGATTCATAACGGACGATGCATGTACGACATCCAATATACAAACTCTCTCCACAACATATGAAACCACGACGGACGGCTCTGCATATACTACTTTGGAATATCCGATAAAATTTATATCAATAATTTGTAAAAAATTGCATTTTCTGATAATCAAACTCCAGACCTGATATAAAAATCTTTAAACTCTTGATCATTGGAGAAAAGTGCTTCCACAATTTCTCTATCTTTTTATAGTTCTTATTTTAAACGTTGTAATATTTATTTTTAAGTTCAATTTTGTAAACTTAAAATCTATATTAAAGAAATTACCAGTAAATATATCAATATTCTAAGCATAAGGTATTGAATATCAAGAAGAAGAAAAAAAGAAACGAATAACTTTAATAAATATCATGTATTACTAACTTTCATTTTTTTTCTTTAGTTTTTAATATCCTTTAAAATGTTTTCCGCCGATTAAAATGAACTTCGTTTTAACTTTTTATCACAAATCTAAATATTCCTTAACATATCTTATGATATACACATCAGCATTGGCCTGAAATCTATACATCTTTCCAATCTGGATATAAAAGCTGGATTAATGTCATAAAGCAATTTATTGTATCGCAAAAAAAACTTTGAATAGTATCTCCTATTTTCGTGTTATGTAATATGAGTGTTTAAAAGACCTCGTTTAATAGTAAGAACTAAGAAGGCTTCAAACCTTTCTAGACAAGGATATAAATAGACATGCAATGTTCAATCTCCTTTGGAGGGACCAGAACCTGCCACAAGACACACCTGACACCACTTGTTTGATCTTTAATGTTATATCTCTATCTTCTCTTTTAGCATACAAAGGATGTCTCATTAAATGATGTATAATGTGTATAGAATAATCTCTAAACACATAGTGACAACCTAATATTTTACATAAAACACGGAGTAATGAGCAAAACAAACACTTAATTGTCACATGTGCATACAAAATCGAGAAAATTAATAAAATCCACCGAAATTATGTAAATATCATGCTTTCGAGCTAAGTTGACTAACCTAACTCGTTTTAAACAATGTTTGTATTATCAAATTCTGGAAAAAAACACTTTGATAAACAAGAAATAGTTTACATACGATCAAATATATGTTTATTAAAACTTGCTTTACCAGAATCTCCGATTGCTAAATTCTATTTACAAACCTATATATTTCTAAATTTCCCTTCCAATATATAATATATAGACACACACATCAATTTCGTTGCCATACACATCAAATTAGTTGCCGAAAACGTCAATATCTAAACATAAAATTATAAATACTTATAAATTTCCAACTAAATTTTGATTTTATAATTACTCATGGAAATCTGTGAAAGAAAAGACTTATTATCTAACTTCTGCCCCAAGAAAGTCAATCAATAAGACCAACGTTATTACATCATACGCGATGATGTTCTTTGTTTCGTAGAAACTTCTATAATCATCCACACATAAAAAAATGTTAAATGAATATAAAATTCTGAGATATTAAGATTTGACCAAGTTATAACGCTTCATCAGATCCGGTCAAATTCTTAAATCCATTTTGATATTTAAAAACCATTATCGTTTTACAAAAATATTATTATTGTCGCGTGAAATCTTTTAAAAAATTAATACAAATCTTGTATATTAATAATAAGGTCGTCTCTCTTGTCTGTAAAACAAATCATCAATAACCAAAAAAAAAACAAAAACAAGAAAACTCTCTAAATCTCACAAGAACACATCTCAAGATTAAAGAAACCATAAGATCATCGATTGAAGTAAAAATGGTGAGCCCATTTCGATCTCCATGTTCTTCACCAAGAAAATCAAGAAAAGCAAACAAGAACCCTTATTCAAATCGTGGACTTGACAAATTCTCTGAGCTTCTTTCAGAGCTCGACGAGAAGAGACAAAGCATCTACTCGAAGAAGCTCGACTCCGGTGGCCCTCCTCTTGTCCGATTCGTGTTCACAAGCTCCGGTGAGTGTGTTCCCGTCGTGATCAAATCATCTTATCTTCACAAGAAGAACAAGAAGAAGACGAAAGATGTTGCTGCTGATAAAGTCAAAACAGAAGTCAACGAAGTGAAAAAAACAGAGGAAATCAAGAACACAGAGCCTGAAACAGAGAAGAAACAGAGCTGTGTTATAAACGAGAATCTGAAGAAGATCGCGAGACCGAATCATTTCTTGCCTGTAACAATGATCTTGGTTCTTATTTTATTGTCTTTCTTCGGAAGATCTGTAGCGATTATGTGCACTTGCATCGCTTGGTACTTGGTTCCAACGATTCAAGAACAGAGCGGAAACAGAGGATCGCCGTCTTACGCGATGAAGAAGAAAGATTTCGCTAGGAAATTGAGTATTGAAAACAGATCATCGTTTAATCCAAGAACTGTTAGTGATCATTCTCCTCGCAAGTAGAAGTTTCGTTTTTTGGCTGCTCGTGAAAAAACCGCGTGATCGAGCACACAACAAAAAAAAACGTTTCTTTCTTTCTTTTTTTTTTTTCTTTGTCAAAAGTTTTTTGGTTTATTTCTTTGTTTATTCTCTGTGTTTGTTCATAGTTGTTAAATTTAGAGACAGCTGAATTAGCAGAAAATTGTGTATTTTGGTCTTTTTTTTTCCTTAGGGTTTTAATGTTTATAGATGTAAATAAGCAATCATAAGATGTTACATATTGTTGACCCAAAAAAAAAAAGAAAAAAAAAGAAGATGTTACATATAATCTACTCAAGCATATTTTGAGCTGAAAAGTTTATTATCTAACTGATAATACAGAATCCCAACTTTTTACTTTTAATTTTGGGGAATTTTCCTATGTTTTTTTTTTAGGTTTCTTAATTGGTGTGTTATGGATTGGATAATCTATTGTTGTAGGTGTTGGGAAAAAAAACTGTCTGACGGTAAAGTTTATTGTAAGCAAGAAACAAGTTCGTGGAAAGCGTAGGAACACCGGTGTGATATTTTATTTGCCGTTAAAATCAGCATTTTAGACAATAAAATTGGATCATAGACAAAATGAGTCGGAAAACAAAAGGTAAAGATGTTCAAGTTACGTCGGATCTAGAGGAAGAGATTCAAGACGTAATCACTCTGTCTGTGGGATATTTTCTAGTGGAAAGCAAAAGTAAAAGTTCAAAAAGAGAAATAGTCCAAAAAGGGGTCGATTATACAAATACATGACAATATTGAAATACATTGTAGTCTTGTACCTTAGACCGGACAGATTAAATGTGGGACATGTACTCTTTGTAAAATCTGACCCTTCTCCACCCAGAGGAGATCCAATTTTGAGACCTTGTCACTTTCTCACTGAGCAAAAAATTATGTTATCTCTCGTTTTAAAAGAAAAATCACCATTACTCATGCTTTTTACTAGAAAATAGCTCACAAAGTGATTGAGTACATTGTGGATATCTTCTTCTGGATCCGATATAACTTGAACTCAATTTCTTACGTTTTCAATTCATTTTTGTTTCTGACCAAATCACAGGTTTCAAAAACTAATTTTATCGTTGGAGAGTTCTCATAAAAATTGACCTAATATAAAAAATTAAAAATTTCCAAACACCTACAACAGAAAATACAATCCATAACCAATCAATAAACTTTAAAGAATATCGATAGAAAGTGACCTATAAGTATATCGATCAAAAGTTATGAGCAATTTATTTATTTATATATAAACCTAAATGATTGAAAATTGACAGATAAGTTTAAGTATATAGATAAACCCTAGATAAGAAGTGATCATGTAGAAGAACGAAAACTCCACCTGTCATCCTGTCATTAACGAGAATTAATGGAAAAAAAAGGTGGTCGCAATTTTCCTCTAACATTTATGACGGATTAATAATTTAATTAATAGACGAATTGATTATCTGAAATAGCTTTCTTAGCTAATTAGTTGATATGTTGATGTGTTAGTACGTATATTATTGCAAAAAAAAAATACCCTTTATCAAAATATCCCAGAAGTAATTTTTTTTTCCCAATAATATACGTACTAACACATCAACGATATTAGTATTAATCACTAGGGTGATTATGACTAAAGAAGCATAACTTTCAAGTTTCAACTTATCACCAATTAAAATTAATGGAAATGAAGAAAGACAGTGATGCAATACATTTGTCATATTCTCTTAAAAATAATAATTTCGTTAGTTGTTTCTAATAATTCAAGTTAGTTTCCACTACACATCTATTAAAACGTGATACATGGATATTCGATAGAATTTTATGAACCAAAAAATTCAACCTATCATCAATGGTAATTAATGGAGATTATAAAGGTAGATGGTGGATGATATCTCAGATAGATTCTAGATGTCAATTGACCTCGATGGAAGTTTTATAGGTAACGGTCTTCTCACGTAGTTTTGAGATTAAAAGTCTTTTATGGATAATTTTGTCCGCTTCAAAAGACGTTTTGTTTTTTGTTTTTTTTTTATGTTATGATATCGAATTTCAACTATTCACCTTAGAAATGTGATTCATTGGTGACGTATATGGTTGTGGTTCTAGAATTTTTGCTATTAAATTTTTCTTTTGATGAAGTTATTAAAACGTTAGTTATAAATTAGATAAAATATTCAAAGGGCCGATGATAAAACTTTGATGTTTTTGTTTTATAAAAAGGAACTCAATAATAGTTCATTAATCGGAAAAACATTTACATCTTTGGTTTTATCAGCTTCTATAAAAGGTTGTAAGTTGTAAACCATGAATCAAAAGATTCAAAAATTTAATGAATGACAAAAAACTTTATCGGCGGTTTGATATCATTCTCTTCCTTAGCCTTGAAGTCCATTTTGAAGCTTGTAAAATCCGTGGCCAAAGATAAACTGACTTGATGATTGGGTTGCAGCACATAACATCTTCATAATCATTCGAAAATAACCTTCCAATATCTTAAGACTTCGAATGAAAATGACTACCCAACGATATTCAAAAACAATATTTAGATCAAGGTGACTCCAAAAGTACTACCAAATCATTATTTTGTGATATATCTTGCCTTACCTCCGTCCGAGTCGAACTATAAAATATAAACCTAAAAAATAAGGTTGGACCGAACTAGCCAAATTGACTGATATGCCAAAGTTTCTTCCCACAATTTTTTAAAGGGAATATATTTCCGAATTAAATTCGAGTCAAGTCCAGTTCGGCGTGCATGTATTTTGGCATATGAACAAAAATCAGATTTGAACTTAGAAATCTTCAAAACATTATCTAAAATACAAATCCACCGTCATAGACATAGAGGAAAGAGAGCAGCACTACATCTCCCATGTTTCTCTAGACCTCATCTCAGTGTATTATTACTCCTGCAAATAAACAGATTTAACATATCAGAATCATCTTTTATCTGGATTCAGCATTTTAGTTATATGATCACAAGCATACATTACCCTGAATCTTTTCCGGCGTAAATCATCCTGATTGTATCCGAAAGCCTCCTTTCTGTGTCCCCCATCTCTGTGATCCAACGCCCTCCTCGAGTTTCGGAAGAATCCAACCTTGTCCCATGTTAGTTCATAGTCTGCCTTTAGCCTAGTACCTTCCTGCTCAAATGACAAAAACCAGAATATATCAGCTATATTCCAATGCCTACAAGAGAAATACCGACAAAAATACTACTTGCCTAATTCTTTCTGCATAAACAATCAAATAAAATTTAATCTATTGACTATCAAACAGGAAGTATTGAATGTGGTATATACAGATGTTACAGAGCCGGTAAAACATTTAGATGTGGTTACATCACAGTATTTAGTTTTAGATACAGTATTCATCTCAGTGTATTACTCCATCACTAGCAGAAACTATTTTTTCATACAATTTTGTGCAGGATTCAGTAGAAGCATCCAACAAAAACATTTTTGCGAATGATAAAAGCTCGTCTGCTATTTAAGAAGCTTACGCAACAGCAGAACAGAGAACACTACTATACCATCATCTCCAAATTTCCCAAAATATTTGTCTAATGAAACATAAAATGCTTCTTTGCAATATAGATGATACCTTTTCCATTGAGCGACCACAGAAAGCCTTCATGGCATTCACAAATTCATTGTACTTCTCGAACTGAACCACAATCTTACAATGGAGACCTGATACGAGGTCTCCACTGTCCTCATCTGCGTCCTTACCTAGATCATCGTCCTCAGCAACATTAAGATTCCTATAGAGGATGAGTTAATGCAGCTGAACATGGATTTATGTAAATTATCGGAATTACTTTAACATCAGATTCAATGGTAGACAGAATAAATGATCCGAAGAATAGAATACCGAGCACACATGGTACAGCAAGTTCAATACAATGATTGTAATTAGTCGTCAGATAAGATTTCCATAAAAAATGCCAATTCTTTTGAACTACATGGACAAATACTGTAGACTATGATCAAATGTAGATGCATGAAATCTATCCAAAGCAGCAGAAAACCAATGACTTTGCAATAAGCAAGCCATAGATCAATCTTAACTCCCACAGTGTCACATTCTTGAAGCAAATTTATTAATCTTCACTTCTATCCGATAGAGAAAAACACAATTTCAGCCAAACCTAATCAAATTGGCCATGAAAGATGACAAAATCTTACCTAATTTTCCCAAAGCTAGAGAAGATTGTATGCGTAACCAACATTGAAGGCTTTGATGATACTCTTGGCTCAGCAAACCATCTTGATGGCACACCTCTGAGTATTATCGTATCAGCCTCTCTCCTTCCCTCCCTTGAATGTCCTGCAAAGCACAATCACATCAAAAATAACCGAAAAATAGTAAAAATCAAATTCCAAAATTGATAAACCAAAATTACCAAAAGCGTGAAACTCGTCCCAATCCTTCTTCAACCTCTCGAAATCATCTGAAATCGGAAGCACCACAGTAAGCTTATACTTGACTCCTTCCAAATTAAGCTCAATACCATTCATCTTCTCCACCAAACCCTTCCTCCAATCCAAAAACTTCTTCTCCAACCCCTTCACATCTCTCTCTCCATCATTCTCCTTCTTCCTCTTCTTCCCATCAAGAAACCCTAAATCGCGGATAAACAACGACCCATGAGCAACTGGCTCCTCACGCTTCCGTTTCTTTAAGTCCTTGTGACGTCGAACTACGATGTCTTCCTCCGCAACTGTGACGGAGGGTACGACGGAGTTTTTGAGGTAATCTATCAAGGATCGTTTGAGTTGCCATTCGTCGATGGATTTGGATACGGAAGGGACTACAGGGTGAATCGTGAGACACAGCTTGACGCGTGAGACGAGAGCTAGGCCGTTCTCTCCGATATCTAGGGTTTCTATCGGAGATAACTCTTCTAACGATCGCATTTTTCGCCGTCGATTCAAAATTCAAATCACGATTGGCTCTTACAATCTCGTCGGCTTTAAGATACTAAAAAGTTTCTAGTAAAAACAGTATCTCAGTGTTAAATCCGGACTCCGAATCGGTTCGTTTCGGATCTTTTTGGTTCTCTTACTTTCCGATTTTTTGGAAAGAAATTGCATAACCGGTCCAAAATTAGAGATTAATTTCTTAGTACATCAAATTATTTTCCTACTTTTTGGGAAGAAATTGCATAACCGGTCCAAAATTAGAGATTAATTTCTTAGTACATCAAAAATATTTTCCGAAATAATAAGATCTTCATTTTCTTCTCTTTTTCCGGTGACCACTGATTTTAGATCTACCTCGTGTTGAAATTGTGTCGTCCATATTGGCAAATCATATCCACACTTAAAAGTTAGGTTTTAGCGTTTGTTTCACCTAAATTCATATCTAGATTCACCACATGTTAAAGTTTACATCAATGGGTTTGATTCGTATGTTAACTGAGTTTGATTTGTATGTTTAGGATTCGAAAATTTGATATCAATTCGCATGTTTATTGTTTAACGAGAATTGATACAAGGTTAACAAAGTCTATCATCATCACATGGACTTTTCAAAAAAGAAATAGTTACTTGACGCCATAGATCACGATTTTTAAAAAAATTATGTTGCATTCAAAAGGAAAAATTTGCTATTTTGGACACACCTTTTCAAATGTGTCGTGAAAAAACTGCTATTTTGGACTCAGACCCCGAGATCTTCCATTGGTGGTGCAGTTGACTACTTCAATGTAGCGAGTCCAAGTTATGCCTCGACAAACCAGAAATAGGTTGATGCGATATTTTATACAACGTTCTAAACAAAAAAGGATACCATTGGGTGACCACACCTCAAGAAAACACCCAAAAAAATAAGTAGTCTTCCACATCAGGATTACAAAGTGGTCTTCCGCATTGGTTTATACAACCGAGCAAGCGCATTCGATGGTACAAATTCTTCGACCACAATTCAAATTCACTTGCAATTTTTTTATTCGAACGGATTTAGCCGAGGAGAATGTCTTTGATGATAGCAAAAAGTTGTGTTAATTATATTTTACGCATACATGTTTGTGTATTTTACGCTATCACATTTGTTTAAAACAGGAAATATAAGGACACAAAAACCACTTAAAAGTTTTTCAACATTTATGAAATTTGAAATATTTGTTAATTACTACGTGTTTGTGTTTGTGTTTGTGTTTATGTGTTAAGTTGTATGGGATCAAACGCTAGAATACTCTCCAAAACGAAAAAAAGAGCTACTTTGCTCTTCTTATCAAATGTATTTTCTTTTCTTTTTTCTTAAAATAGAAAATTGAGTAAAAGACTAAAAAACCTTATAAATATCAGTTATTTACAACCCAACCTCTTCCATCTCTAAAATCTGAGAAACGCATACTTAAGTTTTTTTTGAGTTTTCTCTTATCCCCAATTTCAAAATCGATCACAATCCTTCTTCACTTATTCTTCTCCTTCGCGATTAGTATAACTAAGGATAACTTAATTTGAAAATCAAATACTTCTTCACGTCTCCCTTTCTCGTGTTCCTCCTCTTTTCTCCAACAATCTCCATCGATAGGTATGTATTCATTTCACGGCATTTCACTCTCTCTCTCTCTAATTTGAATCAGATTCTTCACATCCTCTTCTTCTTCTCGATTTGGGTTGTGTTGAATTTGAGTTTGTCTTGATTCTTCACTATCGTGATCTTTACTTTTAATTTGGTTTTCTCTTATCGAATTTTGATGATTGATGTGAGATTCTAGGGTTTTTTTAAATCCTTTTTCTGAAGAGTTTACATCGAGCATCCTTCTATATCTAATTCGAAGAATGACTCGTTGATTTTGTATGGATCGATGTGGTCAATGTTGGTTTCGGGTTTAGTCTCTACGCTCATCTTATATATATATATATATATATATATTTTTTTTTTTGAATAAACTCATCTTGTATTTACCTTCACGCTTATGGGATTATTAGGATCTTCGATTATGTATTTTGATAAGATTCAATATTCATAAACATTTGCTGTGTTAGCTTTTTTGATCCCACAGTTTGTTGTAGCAATTTGGATTCATAAAGTGCTTTAGATTCATTCTCTGTATATGCCTTATTGTTTCCTTTGAACGATTATATTTAGTTCCTTTGAACGATTATATCTAGTTGGTGTGGGCAGTGCGAATATCGTTTCTCGGAAGGGTAATGGCGAGAACTAAGATACCAAATGTACCACTAGAAGAAGAGACTCTTCCTGAAGAGATGGGACCAAGATATTCGGAAGAAACCGAGTATTATGCAATGGTATGTATCTAAAGCGTGTACAACCAAGTAGGACTTGGTATAACTATGTTAAATTAGCAACTTAGTAATTCCTGGAAAAAAAAATACAACTAAGTAATATTAGGTATAACTATGTTAAATTAGTAACTTCGTAATTTGTAGAACTTAGCAAAACTTGGTGTAACTATATATATTTTGTAACTTAGAAAATCCTGGAAAAAAGTACAACTTAGTAAAACTTGGTATAAATATGCATATTTTGTAACTTAGAAAATCCTGAAACAAATAGTACAACTTAGTAAAACTTGGTATAACTATGAATATTTTGTGACTTATAAATTACTTAAGAAGAGACTCTTCCTGAAGAGATGGGACCAAGATATTCAGAAGAAACCGAGTATAATGCAATGGTATGTATCTAAACTGTGTACAGCCAAGTAGGACTTGGTATGACTATGTTAAATTAGTAACTTCGTAATTTGTAGAACTTAGTAAAACTTGGTACAACTAAGCATATTTTGTAACTTAGAAAATCATGAAACAAAAAGTACAACTAGGTAAAACTTGGTATAACTATGCATACTTTGTAACTTAGAAATTTCTGAAACAAAAAGTACAACTTAGCAAAACTTGGTATAACTACGCTTATTTTATAACATAGAAAATCATGAAACAAAAAGTATAACTAGGTAAAACTTGGTATAACTATGCATATTTTGTAAGTTAAAAAATCTTGAAACAAATAGTACAACTTAGTAAAACTTGGTATAACTATGCATATTTTGTAACTTAGAAATTACTGAAACAAAAAGTACAACTAGGTAAAACTTGGTATAACTATGCATATTTTGTAACTTAGAAATTTTTGAAACAAAAAGTACAACTTAGCAAAACTTGGTATAACTACGCTTATTTTATAACATAGAAATTACTGAAACAAAAAGTACAACTAGGTAAAACTTGGTATAACTATGCATATTTTATAACATAGAAAATCATGAAACAAAAAGTACAAGTAGGTAAAACTTGGTATAACTATGCATATTTTGTAACTTAGAAATTACTGAAACAAAAAGTACAACTAGGTAAAACTTGGTATAACTATGCATATTTTATAACTTAGAAATTTTTGAAACAAAAAGTACAACTAGGTAAAATTTGGTATAACTAAGCGTATTTTGTAACTTAGAAAATCATGAAACAAAAAGTACAACTAGGTAAAACTTGGTATAACTATGCATTCCTGAAACTTTTTATTTCTAATTCCTGAAACTTTTTATTTTGCAGGAATCTAATGAGGAGACTGAAGTTATACAACCTCTTGAAATGTACTTCAGTCCGACCGAGTACACAAAACCGTATAAGATATCGGCGAAGTGTTATATTCACCAAGTAGTTAAGCTGTTTGAGGTTCATCTCCACAAGGATGAGATGACTTGGTTTAAGGAGCATCCACAATTTAGACATTTTTTCCATATGCACACTGAATCAAATCATAAATTGATGGGCATGTGGATGCTCTTCCTTCGAACGGCTCGTTTACAAAAGAAGAAGGAATGTTGGTTCATTGTGAATGGCGTTCCCATCCGCTATTCTCTCAGAGAATTTGGGCTAATTTCTGGATTAGACTGTCAGCAGTATCCTCAGCAGTATCTTAATAACTGTGAAAGATTGGGCAGTATGAGCTTTGTTGCGAAATATTTTAAGGCTGGGTCAGTTGTTACATATGCAGATGTGGAGGAAAAGCTTATGTCCATGACGAAAAAATCTTTTTCTACAGATCGTTTGAAGATGGCAGTCCTTTACTTCCTATCAAGCATCATCATTGCAAAGAGAAAGACCGGGAAAAATGCACCATCTGTGGAGCAGTTCTTCCTTAGAGCCGTGGATGATCTCGAATTGTGTAAGACATTCCCATGGGGGCGGTTTGCATTTGACGAGAACATGAAAGACATATTTCATCTGATGGACCATTTTGGAGGAGTTGTGGGCCCACCAACGATATTTACTAGTTTTGTTATGCCCTTGGAGGTAAGCTTTCCTATCTTAGTTTTTATCTTAGTTAAACTTGGTACAATGGAAAAACTTGGTACAATTAGGTTTAAAAAACTTGGTGCAACTAACATATGTTTTATCTTATGTTATGTGTAGCTTCTAGCGTTCGAGACAATTCCTGTTCTAATGAACAAATACCGAGAACCTGTTAGAGATTCAGATCCTGAGTGCCCTCGGATGTGCAAGATGAAGTTTAGGGCAAGTACCATGAAAGGCATTCCTCTCTCAGAAGTGTATGAGACGCTTGGAGAAAATAAGGTTAGAAATCAACATTAGTGTAAATTATTTATCATATTCATTATGTGTCATCGGAGTTGTTGAAAAATTGTACTTCTTTATATTCACAGAATATTCAGAGTATCATGGTTCCAAATCCCGATGAGGAAGTTCTCTTGGCTCGAATCATGGATGATGAGGATGGATGGAATGATGTCGATGATGCAGCTGCTGATGGGTGGAGGAAGCGTCTAATTGACGAAGGAAGGCCAATTTGGTTTGAAAAACTTTACAACGAAGACGTTGCCAATCGAAAAATTAAGGCTAATCTGGATATGGAGAGTACAAGTGCGAGGGTGCCACAGAGGGATACTTCTCAGGGATATGTGGTTGCAAAAAAAGTTAAAAAAAATGGTTTGGTTGAGATGATAAATGAGTTGAAGAAGACCATGGAGGATGGATTTAAGGAAATCCATGAGAAGTTGGAGTTGTTGGATACAAGATTCAAACCATTGGAAGAGTATGTCAACTTCCAAAGAGAGAAGGAAAAGATTTTGGAGAAAATCCAAAATGAATGGTTTGAGAATGATGAACAAAATGAGGCTGGTGAGAAGGAGATGGATGAGGCTGGTGAGAAGGAGATGGAGGAGGCTGGTGAGAAGGAGAATGAAATAGAAGAGGCTGGTGAGAAGGAGATGGAGGAGGCTGGTGAGAAGGAGAATGAAATAGAAGAGGCTGGTGAAGATGGAGGTAAAATGCTGAAGACGTATGAGAGAAAGAGAAGAGCAAAAGAATTAGAAGGAGAACTTGTTATGACGAAGCAAAAGAAGAAGGTGGCGGTTCGAAGCCCTGTTGTTACGAGGCAAAAGAAGAAAGCGAAGGTTTAAAGAGTTGATGAGTCGATTTATGTGAACTCTTTGTGTTGTATAACTTGATCGTTTGGTATAACTTGATCGTTTGGTATAACTTGATCGTTTTGTATAACTTGATCGTTTGGTATAACTTGATCGTTTTGTATAACTTGGTATAACTTGATCGTTTTGTATAACTTGGTATAACTTGATCGTTTTGTATAACTTGGTATAACTTGATCGTTTTGTATAACTTGGTATAACTTGATCGTGTTGTCTGTTTAGCAGTCATACCAAGTTATACTTAGTTGTACCCAAATTGACATAGTCAAATGTTAGCGCCGCCAAATTGACCAGAATGACACGTGGCGCCGTTATCTTGGACACAGTTATACCTAGTTTTCCAGTTGTACTCTCATACACACAGTTGTACTTTTGCGATTTTTCTTTGCAATTAGTTATACCTTGCATTAAACTCAAAATTTCTAGTTATACTCATGAGTTTATGTATTTGAGATACATTCTTTACGTTTACCCAGAATAATATTTTTGAAAACATTATTTTTGTGGCTTTTGCAATGTTAGTGGTCAAAATTAACAAAGTCATCATAAATGTATAGGATGTTACATATATAATCTTGAATATGTTAGAGAACAATTTTGTAATTTTGTAACTCTAATATAATTTTGTTTATCTAAACATGTAATCTCATATTAATAAAGAATTTTGTATCTCAGAATTTAATTTTTTTTTAAATTAATTGTGTATATCAAGATTAATTGTTACATGAACAAGTTGGTGGTTTTAATTAATTTTGTTTATCTAAACATGTAATTTTTTTTTTGCTACTAGAACCACTCATTTTTTGCTACATGATAAAAATACAAGTTTTTTTTTGCTACATGAACAAGTTATATAAAAACGTAGAAATATGTAGTAAAAATACAAGTTATTTTTTTGCTACTAGAACCACTCTTACTCGCTACTAGCACCACTCGCACTCTCAAACCACGAAGCCAAGTTTCTGCCTTGTACGGACTTATGCTGACGGCGACGTTCTCCAACTGATGGATGTCTTGTTTTTTGAACTCTTCCCTTTTTTTTGGTGTAATGCGGAGGTAATGCATACAATCCTTGGATGTGATCCGGAATAATCCACTCAGACATATGCGGCACCGGATAAATCGTCCTATAATATGCTAAAGCCCATTGCTCAACCAAGTAATATCTCGAGCACAAATCTGATAAATCACGTAAATCCGTTGGTCTAATTTCCTCCTTCAAGCATTTTATGGCAGCAGCTATTGCATGGACACAAGGGTACTTGTCTATATCAAAACACTTGCAACTGCAAGTTTTCTTTCTCAAGTCCACCACATAATTCTTCCCATCTTCTCCACTGACACAGTATTCAAGATGAAATGTGTTTAGCTCTGTCACCGGTAGTTTCGATGCATCCACACATCTATCATGCAATACGTTCTCCACAAAAGGGACCAGTTTTTGTGCGTCACTTCCAGCAACAGACTCTTTCCTATATTTGTTAAACCACTCAGCCAATTTTTCAACAATCGCATCAATCATAGGTAGTAACGAGTATTGCCTTGCGTTATTAAAAGTAGAATTCATAGACTCAGCACAATTGGAGGTGTCTATGTTATACCTTTCTCCGGGAAAATAACATCTTGCCCATTTTTCCACTTTTACCTTTTTACTATCAAGGTACACGGCTACAGAAGGATACCTTCTCCTAAAATCAGCATATTGATGTTGGAACTCAACCTCTGAATAAATCTTAGCAATTTCGATGAATTTTGCTGCCACTTCATCTTTCTTGACATGTGAAACTTTGTTTCTCACATTCTGAGACAAATGATAGATGCAATAACCATGTTGAGCATTCGGATACACCTCACCTACAGTGTTGATGAGGCATTGATTCTGTCGATACAAAAACCAATTCAGAACTATCCGGTATAATGGTTTTCAAAGTATTGAAAAACCACGTCCAACTAGCATCTTTTTCACCATCAAACACAGCAAATGCAATGGGATAATGATGATGACTCGGATCCTGAGCTGTGGCAAAAACAAGCATACCACCATGTACGGTCTTAAGAAAAGTTGCATCCACAATGATCACTTTCCGCATGGCTTCAAACCCTTCAATGGAAGCTCCTAAAGCTACAAATAGGTACTTGAACCGTTTTGTTTCTTCTAATACCACACTTGTTTTTGTACCAAGATTCACCTTCTCTAACATGTACAAATAAGCATACAACATCCTAAAACTATCTTCTGGACCACCCCGCACATCCTTAACAGCTAGTTTTTTCCCTCTTAATGCTGTAGAGTATGATGGTTCCACACCATATCTTCGTTGAACTAAACTGATAATACTTTTAGGAGTTGGAGTCTCGAATTTACCCGGATAATCTTCATGCAAAAGAGCTGCAACTAATCGTGGTGTGCTTTTCTTTTTGTAACTTGTACTAGAACTAGCCCGAGAGCATGTATGCATCTTGGTGTATATTCTAACCGAAAAACAAGTTGAATTCTTAAGCTTCGCAACATGCAAATACCATTTACAACCCTTTTTTGCTTTACGACATTTTACCACATATCGATTTGTATCCGAGTTGGCTATATCGATCCCAAAACAGTTTTGATGTGCGGCTCTATCAACTAAATCTTGTAGATCTACACACTGAGATTCTTCTCCAGCACGTGGAAGCTCAACATATTCAGGAATACTAGAGGTATACAAACCCATATCCTCACTGTTATCAACACCATTATCCACATCAATATCAATATCGTTATCCACATCATTACGTGAAAAGTTTGGCTGGTTCTCACCATCTCCAATATAAACATTCCCCATCAACTCATGAGGTTGTTCTACTGATTCCTCGTTTGCGTAGAGGATAACAGCACCAACATTAACTATATCACTTGAAATGCGCTCACCATAATTCATACCAACTGAACTTCTTCTCTCTACTCTTGAATGTTGCTCGCACATCGGAACTATTTCCAAATATGTGCTGACTTCTACATGCAAAACACTTCTACGTTGCTCTTTATCCATAGAGGTTAGATAAACATAAACATCCTCATCATCAACAATATATGATAGTGTCTGAGGTTCCACTACCAATGGAATGTAACTCAATTTCAGCTTCAACGCAGATTCATTCATCTTAACCTTCTTGCATATCCTATCCACTAACACCGAATAAGTTATCTCCCCCATAGTCTTAAACGATAAACCGTACAAGCCAACTTCTCTTGGAATCCATTGATTATTTGAATAATATCCTTCATAATCAAAGAATATGTTTATGGAACGGTTGCTCATTGTCACCTGAAAATAACAAAAAATAAATCTACATTAGCACATGTTTTACCAATTATACCAATTATACCAGTTATACCAATTATACAAGTTATACCAGTTATACCAATTATACCAGTTATACCAGTTATACTAGTTATATCAGTTATACCAGTTATACCACCTATACAAGTTATACCAGTTATACCAGTTATATACTACTTCCACCAATTATACCAGTTATACTAGTTATACCAGTTATACCAACTATACAAGTTATACTACTTCTACCAGTTATACCAACTATACAAGTTATACCAGTTATACCAATTATATCAGTTATACCAATTACAACCAGTTATACCAGTTATACTACTACACCAGTTATACAAGTTATACCATTTATACCAGTTATACTAGTTATACGGGTTATACTATTTACACCAATTATACGAATTATACTTGCAAAAGTTCAATCAGAAGCTAATCTATCTACGATTCACTACGAATCAACCACTACAAAACATGATTATCAAGCCAATGTGGATTAATTACCAACACCAATTTCAAATCTAATTGAAATACCCTAATTGCGAAACGTGAATGATTTATATAGATTATTCAACTTAAAACTCAATAGATTTAAGTTAAAACGCAATAACCTTAGAATAACTGACCTGAATTTTGAAGATAAAGCTTCAATGGTTGAAGAGGAGTTTATGGTTCGTGTTCGTTCGGGATACAAAGAAAACGAGGAAGAAAGAGGGAGCAGGAGATGGGTAGATGTGATTGGTCAATTTCTTTATTTTGCCTAGGGACAAAATTGGGTTTTCATATTGTTATAAAAAGAGGAGAGTACGTAGATTAATGAAGAGTAGATTAGATTAATTTTTAGAGAATGTGAGTATTTTAGCTCAGTCCTCTGTTGTATGACCCCGTCTTCGCCCATTCTCTCCCTGACGAAGACACGCACACACAAAAACAAATCCTAGCTTAGCACCGTTGCGACCGAATTCGAAATTCCAGTATCCCAATCGCCGGAAAAAGCCACCGCTCGTGGCTACCGATACCGGTTCTCATCGGATCTAGCAGCTCCCTTTTCTTCGTCCAGATCTCGTACTTTATTCTACCTCGATTCGCTGAGGATTTGTGTAAGTTACGATGGAAGCGATCGATGAGTTGTCTCAGCTTGCGGATTCGATGAGACAAGCGGCGGCGCTGCTCGCGGACGAAGATCCCGATGAGACATCTTCTTCTAGACGGCCGGCTACTTCTCTCAACGTCGTTGCCCTAGGGAATGTGGTGGGTTTTCTCTCGCTGTTTCTTCGATGTGGTTGTACTTGTGGTTTGTGTGTTAGGTTTATGATGTGATCGAGTGTAGATTTTGGTTGCCATAGCGTGGATCTTGTGGATCTTGATGAGGTTTCTATGAAATGTTCTCGTAACCTAGGAGTTTGGTAGGATGTGTTCTTCGTTCGTGGCTTGTTTTGTTGTGATTCTCTTTATCAGGGATTGTTTGATTCTATGAGATTCAAACGTGGGAGGTATTGCTTTAGGAGAAACGGTTGATGTGTTTGGTATTTGAAATTATGAGAAATCTATTTTAGAAAGTGTATTTCAGGACGAAAAATGTATGAGCTTTTACTTGTTAGATCGTGTTTCAATTGAACTCTCTGTTTCCTAAAACACTTGTCTGTTGGAAAACAGAAGAATATATTGCTCTGTGCTTGTGATTGGAACTTATAAGGCTTGGAAAAGAATTTGTCTTATGTTTAGACTTAAGTTATTTCACTTTTCTTGGTGGATCAGGGAGCTGGAAAGTCTGCAGTTCTGAATAGCCTAATTGGACATCCAGTTCTGGTAAGTTGTGTATTGAGTGTGCGGCAATCTGTGTATGCCACTATTGGCTGATACATTTTCTTAAAGTAACCACTTTCTATTGTGCCTGTCTGCTACAATTACTATAAATAGCCGACGGGTGAGAATGGTGCGACACGGGCTCCTATAATCATTGACTTGAGTAGGGAAGAATCACTGAGCAGCAAGGCAATAATCTTGCAAATTGACAATAAAAATCAACAAGTTTCTGCAAGTAAGGCTCCCTATGTGCACATATGCAATTTAGCAATGATTTGTGAAGCTATTTCTGCCTGTAAGATACAATGCATTAGATTAATATTTGGTTAATTTTTCCGTTTGTTTCAAATGGGTGTATTATAGGTGCCCTAAGGCATTCTCTACAAGATAGGCTTAGCAAAGGAGCCTCGGGAAGGGGTCGTGATGAAATATACCTAAAACTCCGTACTAGCACAGGTAAGCCCTTTCTTACTTGCACAATCATAAATGTGAATCCTATTTGTTGGAACATCCATATTATCAAAGCCTTAGTCGGGGAATGTCCCTTACTTCAGTGAGCGGATCAGCTGTAATAAGTTTTTACCCCTAAGTCTAATGCACATTAGCGCTTCCAACCTTTTTTGGTTAGAATCTGATGCTAAGTTGTGGAAATTGGATTATATATCTAAATGAAGCTTTAACGTAAATGTCCTCTTTGGAACATGAATAATCACATATCATTTGTTTTCTTACTATTTTCTGCAATCATCATAACATATTTGTGCCCTTTTAATTGCAGCTCCACCCCTGAAATTGATTGATTTGCCTGGACTGGACCAGCGAATTGTGGACGATTCTATGGTAAGATTAGGAACTTCTTGATACCTTTTTGATCCCACTAATCCACCTGTCAACCATGGAGATTTTCAACATTTTTTATCCGGCATTCTGGCTGTAGGGCAACATAGATTCATTATCATATTTTCATTTTCATCTTGTAATTTGTTTCTTTCTTCTCTTTGCAAGATTGGTGAACATGCACAGCACAACGATGCCATATTGCTGGTTGTTGTGCCTGCTAGCCAGGCATCTGAAATTTCGTCATCTCGAGCCCTGAAGACCGCAAAGGAGTATGATCCAGAGAGTGAGTATATAGACACTTTCATTATAGAGACCCTTCATTATACTTCTCAACTACTGTGGTGACCTTACTATATTTGGATTAAACCATTGGATCTAAATATTGCGTATACTATAACAGAAAAAATTAACATCACTCCCTTTTTATAGGTACTAGGACAGTAGGAATTATCAGCAAAATTGATCAGGCAGCAGAGAACCCAAAATCCCTTGCAGCAGTTCAGGCTCTTCTTTCAAATCAAGGACCTCCAAAAACAATTGATATTCCATGGGTTGCTCTTATTGGCCAATCTGTCTCAATTGCATCAGCGCAGTCTGGAGGTAGTGAGAACTCTTTAGAAACTGCTTGGCGTGCTGAGAGTGAAAGTCTTAAATCCATTTTGACTGGTGCTCCACAAAGCAAACTTGGCAGAATTGCCCTAGTGGACACCCTTGCTAGCCAGATTCGTAGCAGAATGAAGCTCAGGCTTCCAAATATCTTAACTGGGTATTTCCTCTCTCCATATGATTGCTTTTATATGTCATAATTGCAAATGAAAAATTGATTGTTTGTTTGCCTACTTTTAGGTACTGGTAGTTTAGGGAAGACTTATAATTTGCTCCATGAAAGCCAATTTGTTTTGTTTCTTTGAAGTCGAAGTCAATCTTTAGGCTTAGTTAGCTTCCAGCTCCCATCCTCATTAGCGCACTTCTCATGAGATATTTTAAAAAGCTTTGTCCTAGTGTCTTTTTAAGCAGCATATATTGGGACCAGGTGGATGTTTAGTTTGGGAAAAGGATAACAAGATTAATATATTTAACGGATTGAATAGATGAAAATCTAGTTAAAAGTCAAGAAATTAAACCTTTATGTTGAATTTGCAAGGGAAAGGAACGGTGTTTAACAAATTGAAATAAACCAAATGGCAAAATCTTCAAAGGAAGAGAGCAAAAAGGAAAGTTGCACAAGAGGAAATAGTAATCTGAAAATGGATAGGTGCCAGTTTTATCCTCCATCATTACTAAGTTCTGAAAATAAGAACTCTTGCTTGCAAGGTTTCTGGTCAATGCTCATCCTCTGTTAAGCTGATATGTTTCTATTGTCTCCCGAAATGTGATGGCTGTCTTTTGTTTTAGTTTTCTGGATGATTATTCATGGACATGATTTTGGTTCTTATGAAAATCCTGAACTAATTCCTTTCTTACATGCACAGACTCCAGGGTAAGTCTCAAATAGTGCAGGACGAATTAGCACGGCTTGGTGAACAACTGGTTAGTAGTGCTGAAGGCACAAGAGCAATAGCTTTGGAGCTTTGTCGTGAGTTTGAGGACAAATTTCTACTCCACTTGGCTGGTGGTGAAGTGAGTATTTTCCTTCATACTTTAGCCTTTTCATTTTTCTAGTTGTAATGGAACGTGTGGTGCTATTTTGATGTCGACAATTAAGAAATTTAGGAAGATTGTCTTATATCATTTAGGATTTCACAAAATTAATATTGGATGTATGTGATATGTTTCACTGGAAATTTTTTTGAATTGCATGTCTTGTGGTTGTGCCTTTCATGGGCTGAAGCCCCTTTTGGACTTAGGTGAATTTTGTTCTCTAACAAAAGTTTGGTTCAGGGAAGTGGTTGGAAAGTTGTTGCAAGTTTTGAAGGCAAATTTCCCAACCGTATCAAGCAGCTTCCATTGGATAGACATTTTGACTTGAACAATGTCAAAAGGGTGGGTTTTTATTTATTCTTGACCCGAATTTTATGAACAAGTAAAAGTTTTAGACTGGAGTTTGACAAATTGATTTGCCAATTGTTTCAGATCGTGTTAGAGGCAGATGGTTATCAACCTTATCTTATATCTCCAGAAAAAGGGTTGAGATCGTTAATAAAGACCGTTCTTGAGTTGGCTAAAGACCCAGCACGACTATGCGTTGATGAGGTGTGTCCATGTTTGTGTTTACAGCTTATCTGGTGTTTGTCTCCCTCTTATTTGAGCTGCTTAGGATTGAAATTCAGATATTTACTAAATAGTGAAACATTGGCTATGGCTCGTCACACATGGTCTGTTCAACACATTTCACCTATGGCTTGTCACACATGTCCGTTCAACACATTTCACTATGATATTTTAATTCTCCTGATCTAGTTTTATTAAAGTCGTACTCAACCTTACCACAAATATTGTCACGGTTCATTTTTATTCTGAAGATTATCCAACCTGGTTGCCTTACTGTCTCATTTGTTACTGAGCTAATATGGTCTGAACTTTTTATTAGGTTCACCGAGTGCTTGTTGACATAGTTTCAGCTTCCGCGAATGCTACACCTGGTCTTGGGAGATATCCTCCTTTTAAGAGAGAGGTAATAATACTTTTCACTGCTCATTCAGTAGCATTTCTCATCTTCGTAATAGCTGTTCCTTTTCTTAATTAACCGTCAACCAGGTTGTAGCTATAGCAAGTGCCGCACTTGATGGATTCAAGAGTGAAGCTAAGAAGATGGTAGTTGCACTAGTTGATATGGAGCGTGCGTTTGTACCACCTCAGCACTTCATCCGCCTCGTACAAAGAAGGTACCATCAGCTTCCCTTTCTTTTCCTTTTGGCTGTCATTTCGAGTGGCGTTATCATACTCAAACTTATAGGTCATTACCTTAATTTCCCTATCTTTTAATGTATGACTGTTTTAAACATGTTTAAATGGATCTACTTTTGTGGGTGTCCTGCTAATTTTTTGTTTGGCTGTCAAATGAACATTTACTATCTTTATCAGAATGGAAAGGCAGCGTCGTGAGGAGGAGCTAAAAGGTCGTTCCTCTAAAAAGGGACAAGATGCAGAGCAGTCTCTCTTAAACAGGGTTTGCTTTTATCTCAGAATCAATCTGGATTCACATACTGGATAGTGCGTTCTACTTTTTTATATATGAAAGTACATAATGTAACAATTCTTCTGCTTGTAATTCAGGCAACTAGTCCTCAGCCAGATGGTCCATCTACTGGTGGTAGCTTAAAATCATTGAGAGACAAATTAATGCCGCAAGATAAAGATAAAGATAAAGATAAAGAGACTCCGGAGGTGTCTGGTCTGAAGACTGCTGGACCTGAGGGGGAGATAACAGCAGGTCCTTATTTTTACATATTTCTACAGTGGCTGTCTAACAAAATTCTTTTTGCTCACGATCCATTTTCCTTGCATTGCATGCTTATACTGCTGTTAGGGTTATCCAGCAGTTCAATTGCGTGATTTTTTCTTCTTTTCTATTTCCTTTCTGTCATTTAAGCATTGAACTGGTGTAGGATCAGCTTTTCTTTATATTATTTGTTGAAAAAAAACCAACTTCGAAGCTTTTCTTGTCCAATTTTTGCGATCTCCTTTTTTCTTGTCTGCCACTTTAGCCTTGACCTAGTGTAGGATGAGGTTTCGTGGATTTAGTTTGTTATAAAAACCAACTTCCAAGGTCTTCATTCTTCAACATAAATTGCACTCTCTCGTGCAGGGTACTTAATGAAGAAAAGTGCAAAGACAAATGGGTGGAGTAGGCGATGGTTTGTTCTGAATGAAAAAACTGGAAAGGTTAGTGTTTATCACAAATATTCTTCAGGAGTTCATCCAAATATTTGCAAAAGAGAAAGCTCTGTGCACTTTAATTGTAACTGTAATGCTAGCAGTATACTTTCCCTTACAATTTTGTTTTCTTTTTCTAGAAGATCTTTTTATAATTGTTATTGAAGTGATCTGCCATTGCATTTACCTTCCTCCAGCTTGGTTATACGAAAAAGCAAGAAGAAAGAAACTTCCGCGGCACTGTAACTTTGGAGGTATCATTCTCTTGAAGTACTTACTTTTTATTGGGTCGAAGTCGAAGATGTAACTGCAATTAAAAGAGTGATGATAGGTTTTCATATTTACGTTGCTCTTCCACCCGGTCCTTTGAGCAGAGTGATGATTACATGTAATTGTGAAGCCTACACTGCAAAACGTTTTATTACCATTACTGCTGATGAGAAAACCTGGATGCTCCATGTTCTATAAATAATATTTAGCCTTTTGCAGTTTTATTGAGGTACACTATTCAATTCTTTGTTTCATGAAACTCTGTTAATCTGCTCAGGAATGCAGTATTGAAGAAATTTCTGATGACGAAGGAGAAAAATCAAAGAGCTCCAAAGATAAGAAATCAAATGGACCTGATTCAAAAGGACCAGGCCTTGTATTTAAGATAACCTGTCGGGTTCCATATAAGACTGTACTTAAAGGTATGTCAAGCGATTATCAAAATTAACGGCTTGACCCTCTTTATGCTCTTTTACATGAGCAACTCCTCAAAAGCTCTTATGTTGCAGCTCACAATGCACTGATTCTCAAGGCTGAGAGCATGGTTGATAAGAATGAATGGATTAATAAGCTGCAGAAGGTTATCCAGGCCCGAGGAGGCCAAGTGGGTGGCGCTTCCATGAGACAAAGTCTTTCTGAAGGTTCACTTGTAAGTCACACGAAGAAACTATATGCTCATTCAATGATTTTTCTTTTCCCCTTTCCCTTAAAAGTTTAATCTGCGCAAAATATGTGTTAGCTGAGCATAATCCAGTACCGTTAGCTTGATGATAAAGTCTTTGCTACAAAAGCTGATATCTTTGTGTGTCGTACTTGATGGTTTAAGATCTTGTTATATCTAAACGTTGAAGATAGCTTTGTTTGGGCAAGTAAGGCAGTTGGTTTCTTGGAGTGGTGATAAATTACGGTTTTCTTTTGTTATCTGAATATCTTTCCCTGTTCAGGATAAGATGGTTAGGAAACCGGTTGACCCGGAAGAGGAATTGCGATGGATGTCCCAAGAAGTACGGGGTTATGTTGAAGCTGTTCTCAACAGTCTAGCTGCCAATGTTCCAAAGGTGGACTATTCAATTTTCTTGTGAAACTATTAATTTCCCATGTTTATCTCGTTTTTTATTACTTGATCATATTTACTAAAACCGTGGTTACAAGCCTACAACAGGCTGTTGTTCTTTGTCAAGTAGAGAAATCAAAGGAAGACATGCTGAATCAGCTTTACAGTTCTATCAGGTTTCTTCATATTCTTTCCCAATGTATTACTGTATACTCAATACTGTGGTGTGGTGCTTATTTGTCTCTCCCTTCCATTGATCTGCAGCGCAATTGGTAATGAGAGGATTGAATCATTGATTCAAGAGGATCAGAATGTCAAAAGACGAAGAGACCGTTACCAGAAGCAGTCCTCTCTTCTTTCAAAGCTCACAAGACAGCTTAGCATTCACGATAACCGAGCAGCTGCTGCTTCAAGCTGGTCTGACAATAGTGGCACTGGTATATATACGCACACTCATCTACTCTTTCAATATTATGCTAATATGTAACCACAAAATGCATGGGATTGATTCGTTTCTCTTTGTTTGTTCTTATTTGTAGAAAGCAGCCCGAGAACCAATGGAGGGTCTTCAGGAGAGGATTGGATGAATGCGTTTAACGCAGCTGCTAGTGGAACTGACTCATTGAAGAGATATGGATCAAGTGGCCACAGCCGCCGCTACAGCGATCCAGCTCAGAACGGTGAGGATTCTACTGGATCTGGCGGCAGCTCCCGTCGCACCACGCCAAACCGGCTCCCACCAGCACCGCCACAGTCTGGATCATCTTACAGGTATTAGAAACCTGTTTGATTTTCCAGGATTGTTATTGAAAGAACCATAAAACACAATTCTTTTTTCTTTTTACCTTTTGGATTGGTCCCCCTTTCTGGGACTATTTTTCTCATTTCTTCACTAGTGATAATATGAGTTTATAATGATGATGTACTTGCGTGTGATTGTAGATAGATATTGTTAGAGACACATATATCACTTTTGTCTTCATATTGGTCATATGCTTTTTATTAAATAACGTTATTATTCTTTTAGTAGCATCTAAATCTTGGGAAAAGGAAAGTGTGTAAATTTTTCCATTTTTCACCAGAGCTTCTGTATCTCTTCTATGAAGAGTCTATAGTTTGTCTATCAATTAATCTTCATCCAATCTAATCATAGGCGAAATTGTAGTCCAATCTAATCATAGGCGAAATTGTAGTCCACCCAACCACAAATATAATGTTTATTGCCTCTTGCAAAGCCTTCATATCTCATTAAATCGATGTGTCTCTTTAGTTGCAAGAGAGAAGAACCGTCCCAACCGTTATAAGGGCATAATGGTCTTTATCTATCTCGGAAAGTGGTATGGGAGAAAAGAATTCAAAAAAGTAGAATTGATAAAAAAACTTGAGATGTTGTAGTTATGGTAATTTTCTCTAGTTTAACTGCACATCATCTGTGTTTTAGCTTCATCCTACAATAAACTAGACAGAAAATATGTAGGAGGCTATTGGAGAAATTTCACACACTGGTTCCTTTTTATTTCACACACTGGTTGTTATAGATTTCCCAAGTTTTTGAACTCATTAGAAAGAACAGATTCCTTAACTACCCATCCGACTCTTTGAATTTTGCCCAACACTAATTTGTGTTTCATCTTTTATCTCTTCGAGAATTTGCGTGAGAATGCTAAATTTTATAGTGTATAATAAATTATCTGTAATTTGATCCTAACAAATTATTTGAATAATAATTTTCAATTATTTGCGATAAACTATGCTGCCAATATATAAAATAAAATACTGTGGAGTGCTAAAAAGTAAAACGGCCCTATAAAAAGATTACACTAGTAACACAACTATGGACTAGCTAAATTAATGGCTTGCCGTTGTGAGTTCATTAATAGGTAGAACCTCTATGTAATATCCAAGAAAAGAGATTGCTAATAATAAAATTATTGCCGTAAATAAATATTCAATAATTTAAAATTGATTTTTTTTTAATAACTAAAATTGATTCTTTTTGAACAAATTACAAATGTAATAAAGACAAGTGGGTACAAGTGATACCAATAATTGCATATAAGAATTTATTACCACTCATTTTCACTACAGCTGGTCGTCGGATATGAGTCCACTCTTCTACTCGATCTGTTAGCAGAGATCAAGCTAAAAACATAAAGAACGATTAGACGAAAAAGCGATTTCGAGAAAAGGTGAGTCATGTTGATTTTCATTCTTTAGTTTTACGTGGAAGCAGGTTCTCAGATCTTTTGTGTGCATGTATATATTTATTTATAGTAATGTAATGTTTATTGTCTCTATAGAATGATCTATGGATTGAAATATTCCACTCGAATTATATATTTTATTCTGTAAATTCTGCATAATAATATCTGGATTGATGATCTATGGATTGAAATAACACATGGAATTGTGAACAGAGGGACCTAATCTTAATGAGTATTGATTACTACTTTCATTTCTTTGGTTAAGCAGGAGACTTATGGCCGATACGCTTTTGTCGTTTGGAGTTCAGAAGCTTTGGGACCTCCTTGTCCGAGAATCTGATCGATTTAAGGGAGTGGATCAGCAAGTCACTGAACTCAAAAGTGATCTAAACAGGCTTAGGTCATTCTTGAAAGATGCAGATGCTAGGAAACATGCAAGTGAGACGGTGAGAAATTTTGTGGAAGACATCAAAGAAATTGTTTTCGACGCGGAGGATATAATCGAAACATTTCTCGTAAAGGAAGAGCTTAGGAAAACAAGTGGCATCAGGCAGCGCATGAGAAGACTTTCTTGCATTATAGTGGATCGCAGGAAAATTGCTTCTGATATAGGAGGCATAACCAAGAGGATCTCCAAGGTGATCCGCGAAATGCAGGATTTTGGAGTGCAACCAATGAAGATTGTTGTAGGCGGCGAGTATTCACATCCTCTACAAGAAAGAAAAAGGGAGATTCGAAAAACGTTTCCTAGCGATAGTGAAAACGATCTTGTGGGGTTGGAGGAGAATGTTAAGAAATTGGTTGGCTATTTGGTGGAGCAAGATAGCATTCATGTGGTTTCTATAACTGGGATGGGCGGTATTGGTAAAACTACCTTGGCTCGACAAGTTTTTAATCATGAGATGGTAAAAAACCATTTTGATGGAGTTGTCTGGGTGTGTATTTCACAACAGTTTACAAGGAAATACGTGTGGCAGACAATTTTGCAGAAGCTTAGTTCAAAACATGATGATCAAATAGACTCGAATATGACTGAAGACGAGCTTCAGGACAAACTTTTTCGACTGTTGGAAAAGAGTAGTTCATTGATTGTCCTGGATGATATGTGGAAAGAAGAAGATTGGGACAGAATAAAGCCTGTGTTTCCAAAAAAAAAAGGTGACATCTTATTCTTAAACTTTGACTATATACTTAGATTAAGAAAAATATATAGAATATGACAAGGCTTACACATGTAATATATTTCCTTTTGTTTAAAATATATCGCAGGATGGAAGGTACTACTTACTTCTCGCAACGAGAGAGTGGCCTTACGTGCTGATCCAACTTGTGTTAATTTTAAACCAGAACGTCTAACCAATGAAGAAAGTTGGACACTTTTCCGAAGGATAGCATTTCCTAGAAACGGCGCAGCAGGTAAGCTTTCAAGGAAGACAGTTTATTGACGTTAATCAAAATATAAATACTTCTTTATCATATCTTGATTTTAATTATATTTTGCAGAATCTAAGGTTGATGTAGAAATGGAAAAGATGAGTAAGAATATGATCAACCATTGTGGAGGACTACCACTGGCCATCAAAGTGTTAGGAGGTTTGTTAGCTGCCCAGCACACATTAAGTGACTGGAAAAGGATATATGAGAATATTGGATCTCACATCGTTGGAGGGACTAGCTTCAATGAGAGAAATGTCAGTTCGGCTTATCATATTTTGTATCTGAGCTTTGAAGAGCTGCCTATTTATTTGAAGCAATGCTTCCTCTACCTTGCCCATTTCCCAGAGGATTTTACAATATATATGGAGAAATTGGCTTATTACTGGGCCGCCGAAGGGATACCACAGCCGAAGTGTTATATTGGAGCGACCATTCGAGATGTAGGAGATGGATACATAGAAGAATTGGTAAAGAGAAACATGATCATTTCTGAAAGAGATGATAGAACAACGAGATTTGAAACATGTCGCTTGCATGACATGATGAGAGAAGTTTGTCTGCTTAAAGCTGAAGAAGAGAATTTCGTACATATTGTTGGTATTGCAAACTCTCAATCTCCTTGTACATCTCGCAGAATCGCAGTACACCAGTTTGATGAAACTTATCATCCTAAGTGGGAGATGCAGAATTCAAAACTTAGATCTCTCTTGATTATTCAAAAGCAGTTCAGTGAGAAAAAATGGATGGCATCAGGTTTATGTTTCACAAAGCTACAGTTGATGAGGGTTTTAGATCTCTCTTATGCAAATTTTGAAGGAGGGAAGTTACCCTCTAGCATTGGGAAGCTCATCCACTTGAGATATTTGAGTTTATTTTGGGCAGAAGTATCTCATCTACCTTCTTCTATGCGGAATCTGAAGCAGCTGATCTATTTAAACCTAAATATAGATGACGAAGTAAATGTATCATCCCCAATTTCTTGAAAGAGATGCGAGAATTGACATACCTTTGGTTACCGTCGAAAATAGATGATAAGACAAAGTTGGAATTGGGTAATTTAGTCAACCTGGAGACGTTGAAGAATTTCTCAACAAAGCATAGCAGTGTGAAGGATCTTCAACGAATGACAAAGCTAAGGAATCTCTCAATTAGAATCAATGGCGAGGGGTGTACAATGGAAACTCTATCTTCATCTCTAAGTGAATTGAGACACTTGGAAGATCTTACTATAGATGAGGGTTCCACGAATGATGGAGAAAGATTTGTTTTGGATTGCGTTAATCTCAAACAGCTGAATTTGGGAATATATATGTCAAAGTTACCTGATGAACATCACTTCCCTTCTCACCTTACAACCATATCTCTACAGTTTTGTCATTTGAGAGAAGATCCGATGCCGATTCTAGAGAAATTGGTTCAGTTGAAAGAGCTTGTATTATGTGATCAATCTTTAGTGGGAGGAGAATGGTTTGCTCGGGCGGTGGGTTTCCTCAATTGCATACGCTTTATTTAAATACACTAAAGGAATGGGAAGAGTGGATAGTAGAAGAAGGCTCCATGCCCCTTCTTCATACTCTCCGAATTAGGAATTGTGACAAGTTGAAGGAACTTCCTCATGGGCTGAGATTCATTAATACTTTAAAGGAACTGAGTATGGACAAGGAATGGAAGGAGAGATTGTCGGCAGGAGGAGAAGATTATTACAAAGTCCAACACATTCCTTTTGTAGCATAAATCAGTCATTCAGAGAAAGGAATTGTTGTTCAGTTAAAATATTGGCTTTATATTCTGACTATATTGGGTAAAAGCTATGTTGGTCTTCAATTTCAGGCAAGTGAAATATACATGAAGAGCTGCAGTGATGGTGTTCGACGAAATGTCTAACTGAGACTTTATCTCCTGTACTGTTTTTGTTAGTGAGTTTGGGGGAGAGAGATGGTTTTCACGAACTCTGCCTGATATGACAAACTCATATATATTTATTAGAGAGCTGAGGCATGTAATTCTTGCATTATTATAATTCTCTGTGTTGTCTTTTATTTGTGTGTTACCAAGCAACTCGGCTTGATTGCTGCAATCTTTACATCTGTATGTTAACTTTGTAAGTTTATAACTTCGCTAGCTGCTTTGAACTCGTGATTTACTCATAGATAAATCATTCACTCCACTATTCATGGTTAAAGATGGAGACTTGTGGCTGAGACTATTGCATGTATAATTTGGAATTTAATAGCTTTGGGAGCTCCTGAAAGATGCAAATTCCAAGAAACACGAAAGTGAAAAGAAGTTTGATTCACTTGCATAGGTCCGTGTTTCACAGTATAGTTCACATGAAAATATGTCTGGTAAACCAAAATAAGAAAGCTTGGACCAGATTATGAGGAGCATATAGATAGCTTGAACGTTGATTGTCCTTGAAGGTGTATGGAACAACATAACCTGGATTGGAATATCACAAAACATGATTTTCCACACAAGAAAAATAGGTGAACTCTTAATCTCTTATGGTCCTTTTCTTGAAATTTCACTCATGTCTAGAACCTAGTGAAATTTCACAAATTAAGATACTAATGATGATCAATCACCCTTGCAAGGGTGTGATCAAACGGTCATATATTGTGAATCAAATTAAACCTTTTTTGTTCGTTTTATGACTCCTGAAGGAATTGTATTTTTTCATTTCCAAATAATATTATCGTTTGTTTTATAATTTCTGATATATCTTTTAAAACAATTATGATAAATCGATGCAATTTTACAAAATTATTCTTTTATTAGGGCTTCAACTGGTGACCATTAAAAAAACCAAAAAGAAAAGGAACAAAATCAACAACGAAGAATAGAACAGAACAATTTTTGAGGAATGAAAAGGAAAAAATGCAGAAATAGAATAAAATATATCATTATGATGAATGGTAATCAAACAATAACGGTATCTTTATAAATATATATTAAATAATTAATAAATCAATTTCAATGAAAAATACAAAATTAATATTATATTTAATTAATTTTAAATTTGACTTTAAACTAAATTTTTGAATTAAATTTATATATTTCATGTTAAATATTAATTATTAATATTAACCTAAAATAAAATTGTAAGAGTAATTTAAAATATATATATTTTTTTCAATATAAACATCTTAAATTTATTTTACTATCCATATAATTTTTAAATAAAGTTTTAAGATTAAGTTAACATGAAATTCTTATCAAAAATAATTTTTCTATAAATATATTGTGAAGATATGAAAATTATTTTATATTAAAATTAAAATATTATTAGTAAAAATTATTTTCTATTTATTTTAAAATAAAAAACCAATTCAATATTTGTTTTTTTTGTTGTTCCATTTTATTTCTTATCAATTTTGGAGAGCAATATTTTTGTTCTATTGTTTCTTATTTGATGAGGAATAGAAAGGAACGATGTGAAAAAAATATTACTCTTAAATGGTAAAAAAATTGAGGAATAAAAAGAAATATCACATTTCTTTCTCGTTCTTTTCCTAAATTATGGTTACCAATTGAACCTTAGGAGATTTTATCTTCTAAATTTGTGATGGATAGTGGTTTTAAAAAAAAATTATATTAAATATTTTTTAATATTATTTCTTATACTGTTTAACTTGTAATTATTTATTATGATATTTTGTTTAATTCTTTTCTACAATAATTGTTTTCGTAGTTTGTTTCATCTGTCATATTTCATTTTTTTCATTTATTTTTTCTTTTCATTTTTGTTTTTCATTTATTTTTTCTCTTCATTTTTGTTGTTCAACCAATCGGAATAGTAAAAAACTGAAATCCTTTTAAAGACTGTTTTACAATTTTGTTCATAACTAAGTTTTTTTGAAACGCGAAATGTTTGAAAAAAAATCTAAAAGAAACAATCAAAAACTGCTATAAAAATAGAAAAGCAATGAGAAAGAATTAAATTCTACATTATTTTACATTTACAGATAATATAATTTTTTGCTATGAATAATGCCATGCAAGGCCACTCCTACTAATTTTTTTTTACATTAGCTGCTCTAATTAATTTAGAGGCGTAAAGTCAGTTGAATAAATGTCATTTTTGACAAGCGGTACATTTTAGGTTTCGTATTTATTTATTAACTGAAGTTTATTTTCTTTAAAAAACATAGCTGAAGTTATACTACACAACTATATTTTTAATATTTACTAGGTGGTGGCCCGCACTACGTGTGGGTTGTTTACATATTTTGAATTAGTAATATAGGTATCAAAATATATAGACTTCAACATGTAGATTATTAGTTTTGAATATTTTAAATACATATTAGTTAAATAAACAGTTTATTAAGACTGAAATCAAGAAAATATAAGGACAATGTGAACTTCTAATATATTTATATATATGTATATAGATAAATTTAAAAACAAAAATGTAATTAAGTTTATGTATAAAATAAATAAATCTTACTTTTCCATCTTCACATATATAAGAACACCATGTCCTTTGATCTACCAGGAGCAGTCATTGGAGGTATAGCATTTGGTATGGAATCTTGTAGGTTGTCTCTTTTTATGAGGTATATGTGACCAATGATATCTACAATACAAAAACATATATAAGTTTTATGTATGTGTTTTGTTCGATTTCAAGAGAGGTTTACCAAAAAGTTCGCCGTTTTGGTCAACTGTTGGTGCCAAATCCTGCACGGTGCAGAGCCTAAATTGTTGGGTGTCTATTTTGTGGAGGCTTTCATTTGTTTCAACCAAAGATGTCTGGTCAGTGAATAAAATGTCGAATTTGTGATCTGCGACTTTGAACATGTTTTTGGCAGGGTTGAGCATAAACTTTTTTAACTTGTAGATCGACTTTGACTTTAGGATCTTTTTATATCAGTTAAGTCGGTTGATGGATATAAAACTATGCATCGTTGTTGACTATAAAAAATTGTTTAGATATTAGTTATCGAGCATAATATGCAAATTTTATTTAGTAAACTCAATGCATACGTTGGTTTCGATGAAAAACAGCTTCATTTCCATGAGTATATTACCATTTTTAAAGTTGCGAGCTTCCCGGAAATTAATTAGTCTTACCGAGATTTCATCATTGCAGAAATTTTCTTTAAGACTGTCAAAAGTGTGGCAAATGTTTGATTGAGAAGATGATTTTGTAACATGTGTTGTCATGTTTACGTGAAGTATTAGTTTGAGATAGAGTGGTGCTTGTTTTGTAGAAATATGAGGATGTTTGCTATATATATATGGCAATATAGAAGGTCAATTATTTGTGTAAATTACTTACATGACACCACTCCTCTAATAAATTACCATTTAAAAGACATTACAAAAAAATTAAAATAAACATTTTAAAAAAATAAGTACTAACATGACATTCCTCCTCTAATAAATTAAACTACCTGTTAGAAGACTGTAAAATGACATTTTCTTATTTGTTATTTTTTTTGTTTTTTGTTTGGTTAATTAATTATTATGATAAATTAATTTATATATATGATTAATATATTAAATTAATTTGATTTATGATAAATTTCACTATTTTAAGTTATGATTATTATTATTTTTTTAAAAATCTCACACCACTCTTCACTTAATAATATGAGACTAATTCATATCTCATAATGATTTATTTTATAGGAAGGTGAAAAGAACCTTGATTATAAATTATGCCCTAATAATGAGATATGAATATATATATATATATATATATATATATATGATTAATATAAATAATTAATTTGATTTATGATGAATTTTATTATTTTAAGTTGTGATTATTATTATTATTATTATTATTATTTTTAAAATCCCACACCACTCTTCACTTAATAATATGAGACTAATTCATATCTCATTATGATTTATTTTGTAGGAAGGTGAAGAGAGTCTTGATTATAAGTTATGCCCTAATAATGAGATATAACTATATATATATGATTAATATAAACAATTAATTTGATTTATGATGAATATTATTATTTTAAGTTGTGATTATTATTATTTATTTTTAAATCTCACACCACTCTTCACTTAATAATATGAGACTAATTCATATCGCATTATGATTTATTTTGTATGAAGGTGAAGAGAGCTTTGATTATAATTTATGCCCTAATAATGAGATATCAATATATAAATGATTAATATAAAATTAATTTGATTTATGATGAATTTTATTATTTTAAATTGTGATTTGTTTTTAAAAAATCTCACACCACTCTTCACTTAATAATATGAGACTAATTCATATCTCATTATGATTTATTTTGTAGGAAGGTGAAGAGAGATTTGATTGTAAGTTATGACCTAATAATGAGATATGGATATATAAATGATTGATATAAACAATTAATTTGATTTATGATGAATTTTTTTATTTTAAGTTGTGATTATTATTTTTTTTAAAAAAATCTCACACCACTATTCATTTAGTAATATGAGACTAATTATATCTCATTATGATTTATTTTTGTAGGAATGTGAAGAGAGCCTATATTATAAGTTATGCCTAATAATGAGATATGAATATATATATATATATATATGATTAATATATTCAAATAATTTGATTTATGATTATTATTATTTGTGATTTGTTTTTAATTAGTCGATGATGTGTCATCTTTAGAGGGCCTCACTTTTGCTTATGTTGATGCTCTTTTGAGCCTCTAAACCTTACTTTTATTAGTATAGATATATACAACGTAACAACGCACACATGAAAATTTGACATTTCCGAGTTTGAGTCCAAATTATGATACAAAGACAACACTACTACCTAAATAGATGATCAAAGTTGATGGTTAGACATTACTGTTGCAGCATACATTTATTGACGAGTCGTGAATGGATATATAATTAAACAATATTTGTTTTTTTATAATTTTTTAATAGATATAAATTTTTGTTATTTTTTATATCACCAAAGGAATGAATATACATGTAAATATCTACTAGTATATATATATTTGTGGTGTCTAAACCAAAGATTTAATGGGTTACAGTCCAAAACCGACCCAGGTTAAGTCTTTTAAGTGTTAACAAAGAAAAATGCAAGTTTTATTATTAGAGTTCAATTTATGTAATCAGATTTTTTAATCTATTTTCTAATGACATATTATGTTATTAAATATTTAGTAAAAATATTTAAAAATATTATTTTTTTATCACCTAAAAATAGAATTAATATGTTGAAATCATTCTTTCAAATCTTTCAAAAAATTGCAATCTACATCAAATCTCTTATTTTTAGAAAATTAAATCAACATTTAATTTTATTTAATTAGTGTGTTTAATTAAATCAACAAAATCTTCACAAAATCTATTTTTAATTTATTATCAAGAAAATTAAAATAAATAAATTATTTAAAGCGAAAATTATAAATAATTAATTTAATATTTAATTAAATGATCACATAATAATTAATTGACTAAAAACTCTTAATGAGATATTTTAATTTGTTCTTAAATGTTATGGCAATGTGATGTAATTAGTAACATTTTGTAAATTTTATTTATAAGTGTACTCCATAAATAATATATAGGATATTAACGAGGAAAAGATGGTAAAGGGGTTGAAAACATTTTGCACAAAGAATTAGTAAAAATTATAGCTTCATATAGACTCAATATTGACTCTTTTTAATGTGATACAACTTGTATGACACACTCTTCAAATCACTACATCAAGCACTATCCATAAAGACTTTCTATATATGGTGAACTAAAAACTACGAAGAAAATAAAACTTTGAGGAAAATAAATCTAGAAAATGTTGAATAGTTTAGTTAGAGTTTCTTTTGATAGTTTTGTGGAATATATTTAAATTTTGATAAGAGAATATGTATGATATATAATCAAAAGAATAATAATAAAAAATTAAAAAAAAAAACAAGAGCAAGAAAACTAATGCATAAACACATTTTGTTCAAAATGTTATTGTTAGTCTATATATATACAATGTGACATTAATACATGATGAATCTAACTTTTTGAACTCTATAAATTAGTGTAGAATAGTTTCAGTGATTTGTTAGTTGTATGGAAAAGAAAAAATCATAACTTAAAAAATCAGAGTGTTTTATTTTTGTTTCTGATTATCTATCATTCTCAAATGCTGATAGACATTTTAATTCTTGCAAGATTTGACATTTCTGCTGGAGTCTTTAACGTCGTTTGACATTATACCCATAAATTTTATACAAGATATGGACACCAGAAATTTTATTCATGCACATGACTTTTATAAATGTACAAATCCAGAAAAGTTAGGAAATTATAAAATTATAACTAGTGTCAGTGGAGTTAACAAAACTTGATGAGATAAAATGGTACAATCTTTTTTTCCATGTCAAAATGTTTATGGGTGTTGTTGTTAAATAGAAATGTTTATAATATTGTTTTTATTCTCCATAGTTAAAGAATATGGTAATTGTCATAAAGTCTAGAAATAATAATAGTTATCAGGGCAATCTTAATAATAGTTAATGTGGTAAGAAATATTCAATTATACTATCACTTATGTTATGTTTTTATTTATAGAAGATATTTAGTTTTTGTTTTCGTAAAAACAATCCAAAGATAAAAAGGTCCACTGAAGTTGAATTGAAGAGTATGAAGACTCGATGTAAGTATATGATGGACACATATCCATCATAAGAGGATATGGTTGTTAGTCCATAAACACTTTAATAACCATTAAAGCTCACACCATCTATGCAAGAATTCATGAGAAAATTCCTAGAGAAAATACAAGAAAGCTAATGGAAGCTAATGGAAGTCATGAGAAAATTCACACCGTTAAATCACTCCCTAGGAAGCTAATGGAAGTCATGAGAAAATTCAAGAAAGAAGAGAGAAGAAGAGATGTTAGGATATTGTCATGCTGACGTGTCGTCTCTAGAGTGATTATCAGAAAATATATTTTATAGGACATTAATTACTAGACTAATTACATAATATGCCATTAGATAAATCATATATATACTGTCTTTATTATACAGATTATAATGTTACCTAAATTATTTTTATCTATTTATAGAAAATCGAGTAAGTAAATATTTCATAAAAATCATATCTAATTTTATTTGTTTCCTAAATATTATTTAAAAAATTATATTGTTTTAACTAAATAATTAATTAGTAAAATAAATATGTAAAAATCTTAATTTTAGATTTCATTTATTTATACAATAATATACTATTAAAATATATAGAAATATTTATTTAAATTGTTAATTTTCTTTAAAATCTCCTATATATTAATTGAGAATCATTTTAACAAAATAACCTTATGTTTACATGAAATATTACAACACTGCCATGCTGACGTGTCGTCTCTAGAGTGATTCTCAGAAAATATATTTTATAGAACATTATTTACTAGACTAATTACATAATATGTCATTAGATCAATCATATATAAACTGTCTTTATTATACAGATTATAATGTTACCTAAATTATCTTTATCTATTTATGGAAAATCGAATAAATAAATATTCCATAAAATCATATCTATATTTATATTGTTACCTAAATTTTATTTTAAAAAGATATTGTTTTAAATGAATAATTAATTAGTAAAATAAATATGTAAAAATCTTAATTTTAGGTTTCAATTATTTATACAATAATATACTATTAAAACATGTAGAAATATTTATTTAATTTGTTAATTTTCTTGAAAATATTAGAAATATTTATCCCATATATAATGCGGGAATCACCTAGTATATAATATTTATGAATGTGTGTATTATCATTAGGGATTTGGTAAAATTTCTTATTAATTCTTCTTTTTGGTCCCTTAAATTAGTTTTTTTTCTTAATTAATTGTTCCTTTTGAAATTCACCTTTATGATTCTAATGATAAAGGAGTTGGCATACAATTTTTTGGTTGGTTTCGGTTCGTTTTTTTTTCTGTTTACGGTTTAACAGCTTTATAAAAATTAAAACCATATGAAAACCGTCTGTAATTCAGTTTAGTTTTTTTGTTTTAAGGTTTATCGGTTTTATGAAAAATAAATTTATATAATAATTATATGTAATTCAGTTCTGTTCAGTTTTGGTTTGGTTCCTGTTTTTCCGTAGGTTATTTCATGTTTTTACAAAAACAAATATAAGTTTGTTACATAAAAAGTAATCAAATATAAGAAACAAAGGTCATTTCACTAGACTACCTTGATTTGAGTGAAAAAAACAAAAAGACTACCTTGATTTAAACGTAGAATAAAAATAATATATTCAGCCAATAAATAAAACATAATACAAATAATAGAGTCCAAATCTTGTTTCGTAAACCCAAATCCTAAATTTAAATTTAAACCTATAAAAATGAAAAGCTATAGAAAAATTCAGAAAATAATTTGTATCATCGTCATTAGCCACTGTATAAACTAAACATATATATAATTATATATATCATTATTCTAAATTTTATTAAAACCCATTAAAAATATAATTATATATCATTACCTAAATTTTACTAAAACCCAAAATAACCATTTGCCGGAATGAAAACCATTGGAATTTTAGAAATCTGATTGTTGAAAACTAATGGCCTAAACAAGCATACAAGTATTTGGTTTATAATTAAATATGAAAAAAGTGAATTTACATTTCAATTTGGGCTAGATTTACAAGAATCAAGTTATAATTACAAGTATGCTGATAGTTTTGGTTGAGACTATACCTATTCAATTATATTTTAGTTGAGTTTATATGTAACCAACATTGAAGAATCCCCTATATATTAATTGAGAATCATTTTAACAAAATAACCTTATGTTTACGTGGAATATTACAACACTGTCATGCTGACGTGTCGTCGTCAGAATGATTCTCAGAGAATATATTTTATAAGATATTAATTATTCTAGTGATAATGAGTTTACAATCTTACCTAAATTAGCTTTATTTATTTATGCAAAAAACGAATAAGTAAATATTCCATAAAACTATAGCTGGTTTTATTGTTTCCTAAATCTGATTTTTAAAATTATATTTTTAAAATATATTATTTTAACTAAATAATTAATTAGTAACATAAATATGTAAAAAACCTTAATTTTAGAATTCAATTATTTATACAATAATATAATATTAAAATATTTAAAAATATTTATTTAATTGTTTAATTTTCAAAAAAATATTATAAATATTTTATCCCGAGTATAGCGCGGAAATCACCTAGTTTTAAATTAAGGGTGTGAGATGGATATTGAATTTCGGTTTAGTTTAGATTAACGCTGGAATCACCTAGTTTTAAATTAAAGGTGCGAGATGGATATTGAATTTCGGTTTAGTTTAGATTTACCAAAATATACATGGTTAGGTATAAATTTGGCATGGTTTTTTATAGTTTTTGTTTTAGAAATTCAAACCAAAAATATATTTTGATTGAGTCCGCCCTTTTTTTTTGTAGTATCTTGGTCGAAATATTTCATTAATTAAAGCAGTTTTAAAATTACTGCGCGCCAAAAAGTCTGATGATGAAGAGCAGCTATTCCTTGCCAATTTTTGAGTCTTCAAATTCTGTTCCCTATCGCATAATCAATTTATATACCCGAGCTAAGGCTTTATGGATCTTTTAGAGCAATGAATCCATTGAGGAACTTGATGTGAAGTCTTTTCTCAGTGCTTCACCAGAGTGTGTGTTCCTAGAGACGAAGTCATCTATGTTTCAAGAGATTATTCACCTGTGAAGTTGAGAACCATTTCTTGGTAAACATTTCATCGCCAGAGAAGTTTTTAACCACGATATCATACTATACGATGTTATTTCAATTCACTCTAATGGGTGTATGTGTTGGTTTAAAGAACCGGTTACGCTCATGATTAAGAAATAATACCAAGTCGGTTTCGTTAACCGACAATTATGGAAGTTGTTTCTGTTAAACGAATAGTTGCGTCTTTCTGTGTTAGTGTCGCTTGGACATGTCTCTCTGTGTAATATATATAAGACAAACATTGGAGACAGAGAAAACAAGTAGTTGAGTTCGTAAGAATTCTAACAAAGTTGACAAAAACAAAGATCAAAGTGAGGACAACTTGGAGAGGCATTTGACTGGTGATAAGTGGTTGATATCCGCTTTGTTATATCTTTCTTGACTTCTTCCAATCCAGATTATATCCAAGTCATATCTACTGATAGATACCATCGTAAGGTATGCTTTCGGTTTAAACGCTTCCGCATCGTTAAATTCTAATATTGGTATCAGAGCCACTTGGTTGCAGTTCTGGTTTATCTGTTTGTTTCGCCTATATCTCTCTGAAGAGATAACGGAATCAAACGATTTTGGTGCCTATGCGTAGATAATAAAATTATCTTTCTATCGGTGTATAGAACGCAAATTTTGGCCAAGTGCACAGAGAGATATGGCGGTCGAAAGTTTTCGGCCGAACAGGTGCAAACATATATGGTTAAAAGCCCAAAGTATTATTTTGCCCATAACTCTTTGACGAGATATCGGAATCGAATGATTTCAGTACCTGTGCGTAAATAATGAAATTATCTTTCTATCGGTATATAGAAGGCAAATTTTGGCTAATGTAACGCATTAGATCACTTTGCTCGTGAATGCACTGAGGTAAAGAAGGTATTATCCTTGAATATATCTAGTAAATATGCTTATGTTTCTAGTTGTGTCATGCTTGCTGAATCTAATCATTTGTGGATTGTAGACTCAGGTGCAACATACCAAGTAGCTAGAAGTCGTGAGGCGTATACGGAGTACTGACGCATCCCTAAAGATACAAGATGGTTATATGTAGGAAATAATACCAAAGTTACCGTGATAGGTATTGGTACTTGCCAATTACATATGAGCGGTGCCAAACCCTTATTCTACATGACGTCTTGTATGCTCCTGAAATACGTCGGGACCTTGTCTCTGTTTGGGCTTTGCTTAAATTAGGATTTAGTTTAAACTTCTACAACATGGGTTTACACATTTCTTTAGGGTCTGTGTTTTATGGTTTGGTTACACATATGATGGTTTCATTGAACTTGATTGCAATACAAATACTGCTAGTATTAATAAAGATTGTTTATCATTTGTCACAAGTTCTACTAAGAATGATATAGATATGTGGCATGCAAGAGTTGGTCACATAGGAGCTGATCGAATAAAAAGGTTGGCAAAAGAAGGCCTCCTAGGCTCACTAGCCCAGATCGATCTAAACACATGTGAATCATGTCTTGCCAGAAAAGCAATAAGAAAACCATTTGGAAAGGCAACCAGAGCCGAATATCCATTGCAATTAATTCATTCAGACATATGTGGTCCGATGAATGTGAGGGCACGACATGGAGCTTCGTATTTCATCACTTTTACAGATGATTACACTAGGTTCGAGCATGTATACTTGATTTCTCATAAGTCAGAAGCACTAGAGTGTTTTAGACGTTATGTTATTTTGGTAGAAAATCAATTGGATAAGACCATCAAATGCCTAAGAACTGATAGAGGTGGTGAATATCTATTTGAACAGTTTAAAGAACTGTGTAATGAAAAGGGTATTGTTAGACAATTAACTACCCCACATACACCATAGCAAAACGGTGTATCAGAAAGAAGGAACCGAACGCTCCTTGAGATGGTTAGATCAATGATGGCGCAAGCTAATCTTCCTGTTCTTATTGGGGAGATGCATTGCTTACTGCTGCTTATGTTCTTAATCTCGTACCCTCCAAATCTGTTACTTCAACCCCTTATGAGTTATGGACAGGAAGAAAACCTGTTTTTACACATTTAAGGCCATGGGGTTCAGCAGCATTTGTTCGCGATACTTCTCATCCTCATGGAAAACTAGGTCCTAGAGGAAAGAAATGTATCTTTATAAGATACTCTGAGCACTCTAAGGGATATGTGCTAATCGGTGAACAAACTGACGGAAGTATAACAGAGATCGAATCACGAGATGTTACGCTTTTGGAAAATGATTTCCCTAAAAAGGGTGAGATTGATAAAGAATTCCATCTTACAGAAATAATTGACCCAGAGGATACTTCTCCTACTATCCAACCTATGGAAGTTGATGCAAGTTCAAATGAACTGCCTCAACTTAGTGGGAAAAATACATTGGTTGATAATTCTTCTATGATGAAATCAAAAGAGTTTGAAATGCGTAGAAGTAACTGTGGTAAGATCCCTCGACGTCGTTTTGAGATCGAAGGGGAAGCTTTCATGGTGGTATTGCATGATGACTTAGAACCTAAATCTATTTTTGAGGCTCTCTCTTGCCCAAACTCAAATGAATGGAACGATGCAATAGGAGAAGAACTAGAATCTATGAAAATAAACCATGTATGAGACTTGGTTGATCTTCCGCATGATCGACGAGCAATCAAAAATAAATGGGTTTTTAAGATCAAATATAAAGCGGATGGATCCATAGATAGATATAAGGTACGCTTGGTAGCGAAAGGATACACTCAACAAGAAGGCATAGATTATAAGGAAACGTTTTCACCTGTGGTGAGGTTTGCCTCTATTCGACTTATTCTATCCATTGCTGGGGGATTAGATTTAGAATTACATCAGATGGACGTTAAGACTGCGTTTCTTAATGGTGAACTAGAAGAAGAAATTTACATGGAACAACCAGTTGGTTTCATAGTAAAAAGTCAAGAGAACAAAGTTTGCAAGCTCAAACGTTCTATATATGGCCTAAAGCAATCTTCTAGGCAGTGGTATTTTCGTTTTCATCAAGCAGTAACATCTTATGATTTTGTGATGATTAATGAAGATCATTGTGTCTATGTCAAGAGGACTGGAAAATCTTTTGTTATTTTATCTCTATATGTCGATGATATCCTTTTGGCCAGTAATGATATGGAGCTCCTTACAACCGTTAAATAATGGTCATCATCTAATTTTGATATGAAGGACATAGGAGAGGCAGATTATGTGTTTGGTGTTAAGATACACCGGGATCGATCAAGGAGATTATTAGCTCTTTCACAAGAGTCATACATTCAAAAAATCCTTGAAAGGTTTAAAATGCACACGTGTAATCCTATTGACACTCCAATCGCAAAAGGTGAAGGCCTAAGCCTTAATATGTGCCCTAAGACCCCAGATGAGAAAAGTGAAATGGAAAAAGTCCCATACGCTAGTGCCGTGGGCAGCTTGATGTACGCAATGATGTGTACTCGACCGGATATTTATTATGCTGTTAGTTTGGTAAGTCGGTACCAGTCAAACCACGGAAAGAAGCATTGGGTGGCGGTAAAAAGGATCCTAAGATATTTGAAAGGAACGATGGATTATTCTTTGTGTTATCAAGGAATTAATCTACATTTGACGGGATACTCAGATGTTGATTGGGCTGGCGACCTTGATGAGCGTAGATCAACTTCAGGATACTGTTCACATGATACTGTTCATGCGATACTGTTCACGCGGAACCAAAAGCACGAGGAGGTGATCATTGGTTGAAGTTGATCGAGACGTAACATGGAGGAGGTGAGGGTTATCACCACATCAACAAAGGAAAAGGAATCGTTATCCTCATCGGTCCAATTCCCTATATTGAACGCAACGAACTACGCCGTTTGGGTCATGAGGATGAAGGTGGCTTTGAGGGTCCATAAGGTGTGGGAGGTTATAGATCCCGGTGGTTCAAATCTAGAGAAGAACGACATAGCGACGACACTCTTATTTCAATCCATACCCGAGACTTTGATCTTGTATGTGGCCAAGGGTATGTGGGATGCAATCAGAACTCGGAATTCGGGAGCTGATCGAGTGAAAGAGGCGAGACTCCAAACTTTGATGGCTGATTTCGATCGATTGAGAATGAATGATGGTGACTCAATCGATGACTTTTTGGGCAAGTTATCAAGTTTGGCGTCAAGATCAGCTGCGTTAGGAGAAACCATGGAGGAGTCGAAACTTGTGAAGAAGTTTCTCAAAAGCCTTCCACGAAGCAAGTATATTCAAATCATTGCTTCTCTCGAGCAAGTGTTGGATCTCAACCAAACTGCTTTTGAAGATATTGTGGGTCGTTTAAAGGCATATGAAGAACGCATTGGAGAAGAAGCTAAAGAAGAAGATCAAGGGAAGCTTCTCTATTGCAACAAATCTTGTGGTTCTCGTGAAGGTTTTGTTGATTCAAGAGGAAGAAATGGTTTAGGTTTAGGTTTAGGTTTTGAGAGAGTTTCCTAAACATTAATAAGAAAAGTTGTTCTTGTTATTTCTTGAGTCTAAACACATATAAATCACATTACTGTATACGAAATACTGTGGTTTGGTGCTTATATGTCTTTCCCTTCCATTGATCTGCAGCGCAATTGCTAATGAGAGGATTGAATCATTGATTCAAGAGGGTCAGAATGTTAAAAGACGAAGAGACCGTTACCAGAAGCAGACCTCTCTTCTTTCAAAGCTCATAAGACAGCTTAGCATTCACGATAACCGAGCAGCTGCTGCTTCAAGCTGGTCTGACAATAGTGGCACTGATATATACCCTTTCAATATTGTGCTAATATTTAATCACAAAATGCATGGGATTGAATCGTTATCGTGGGTCGTCTTTGTTTGTTCTTATTTGCAGAAAGCAGCCCGAGAACCAATGGAGGGTCTTCAGGAGAGAATTGGATGAATGCATTTAATGCAGCTGCTAGTGGACCTGACTCATTGAAGAGATATGGATCAGGTGGCCACAGCCGCCGCTACAGCGATCCAGCTCAGAACTAGCACCGCCACAGTCTGTATCATCTTACATGTATTAGAAACCTGTTTGATCCAGATCCAGATCGGATCCAGAGAATAGAGTTTAAGTTTCAGTGAAGGAGGAGAAGTGAGTCGCATGGAGTAAGAGTTAAATCTCCATGATTCGATGAAGCTTTGGATTGTACAACCGTCAATGCTCCATTAGTAAGAAGACGAGTGATGTTAGAGATTTGGGTATAGGGAATTAAGTGGTTTGGGTCTCTATTTATTGGGTAATTAATAAACCAAAAACGGATTGATTAAACTCGATTTCAAAACGTAATCCGTATAAAAATGACTGCAAATATGAGAAATTACATGCAATTTTGACATTGGGTTCAATTGAGCATAGATTGGTTAATACGGAGGGAAATGAACATAGACAAATTACTATGGAGGGGATTAGGCAGAGGTGAAAAGTCTGGGGATGGGTTTTAGCAGGCAACACTTAAAAACCATAAAACACAATTCTTTTTTGTTTGTACCTTTTGGATTGGACCCCGTTTCTAGGACTATTTTTTTCATTTCTTCACTAGTGATAATGAGTTTACAATGATGATGTACTTGTGTGTGTTTGTAGATAGATATTGTTAGAGACACATATATCACTTTAGTCTTCATATTGGTTATATGCCTTTTTATTAAATAACGTTATTTTTCTTTTAATAGCATCTAAATATTGGGAAAATGAAAGTGTGTAATTTTTTCCAATTTTCACGAAGCTTATGTATCTCATCTATGAAGTGTCTATAGTGTGTTTATCAATTAAGCTTCATGGAATTATTTCCAGCAAATGTAATGTTTATTGCCTCTTGAAGCTGTGTCTCTTCAGTTGCAAGAGACAAGAACCGTCCCAACCGTTATAAGGGCATAGTGGTCTTTATCTATTTCGGAAAGTGGTATGGGAGAAGAGAACTCAAAAAGTAGTATTCTATAGATAAAAACTTGAGATGTGGTAGTTATGGTAATTTTCTCTAGTTTAACTGCACAACATCTGTGTTTTAGGTTCATCCCACAATAAACTAGACAGTAAATATTTAGGAGGAATTTCACACACCGTAGATCTCCCAAGTTTTTGAACCCATTAGAATCAAAAAGCAGAGTCCTTAACTATCCATCCGACTCTTTGAATTTTGCTCTACACTAACTTGTGTTTCATCTTTATCTCTTCGAGAATTTTTGTGAGAATGCTAAATTTTATAGTGTATAATAAAATATCTGTAGTTTTAACAATTTGATCTTAACAAATGATCCTATAATTTTCAATTATTTGCTATAAACTATGCTGTCAATATATAAAATAAAATTGCTGTGGAGTGCTAAAAATTAAAACGGTCGTATAGAGAGATTACACTAGTAACACAACTAATGGCTTGCCATTGTGAGTTCATTAATAAGTAGGATCTCTATGTAACTAGATTAAAGTATTAAATAGAATTTAGTGTCCAAGAAGAAATCGATGAGATTAAATCCAACTAAAAATTGATATATTTTTTTTTGCGTTTTCTGAACTAAAATAGAGTCTTTTTGAACAAATGTAATCAGACAAATGGGTACATCATACATGTGATAATGGCCTCAGTTATTGCCCTAGTCTAACTTTGCACGTGATCCCTAGATTAAAATTAAATAACACTCCCTTGAATTACGAAGCAAATAGTCAAACTATACGTGACATTGGCAAGTGGGACGTAACTACAAGACTTTTTGGCCAAAGGATTCACACCTTCACTGGTTGTCGGTAGGTGAAGTCAACCCTTCGAATGGATCTTTATCACTTGAAGTTTCTACTACACACTTTTAAAAATCTCATCGCCTAATTTTTTTTAATACGGATCAGTTGAACGAGAAGCGATTTCCAGGAGGTAATTATTGTTGATACTATTACTTTTTTTTTTTTGTCACCAATACTATTACTTTTCTTATCATTATTTCTTTGTGGAGAAAGCTGCTTCCATCTCTTGTATTTTGCATTTCATCTTTTTTTTTTTTGTTATCTCAATATTGTTCATGTCTCTGTACAAAGATCTGTGGATTAAATACCACAAAATTGTATATTTGTTTCTGTAGATTTTGCAAAAACAACTATGGACTAGCTAAATTAATGGCTTGCCTTTGTGAGTTCATTGATAGGTAGAACCTCTATGTAATATTCAGTGTCCAGGAAGAGAGATTGCTAATAATAAAAACACTGCGGAATATTGCCGTAACAAATATCCGATAATAAGATTGAAATCCAAGTTATCAAAAAAAAAAAAAGATTGAAATCCAACTTAAAAATTGATTTTTTTGTTATTTTTCTTTACAACTAAAAATTGAGTTCTTTGAACAAATTACAAATGTAATAAGACAAGCGGGTACAAGTGATAAAATGACACAATAATTGCATATAAGAATTTATATAAGTCCACTACAGCTGTTCGTCGGATATGAGTCCACTCTTCTACTCGATCTATTAGCAGAGATCGATCTGCTTCTAAATATTGATTGGACGGAAAAGCGATTTCGCTGAAAAGATGAGTTACGTAGATTTTCATTCTTTAGTTTTATGTGGAAGCAGGTTCTCGGATCTTTTGTGTGCATGTATATATATATTTATGGTAATGTAATATTTATTGTCTCTATAGAATGATCTATGGATTGAAATATTCCAATCGAATTATATATTTTATTCTGAAAATTCTGCAAAATAATATCTGGATTGATGATCTAATGAGTGTTGATTACTACTTTCATTTCTTTGGTTAAGCAGGAGACTTATGGCCGATACACTTTTGTCGTTTGGAGTTCAGAAGCTTTGGGACCTCCTTGTCCGAGAATCTGATCGATTAAAGGGACTGGATGAGCAAGTCACTGAACTCAAAAGTGATCTAAACGTGCTTAGGTCATTCTTGAAAGATGCAGATGCTAAGAAACATGCAAGTGAGAAGGTGAGAAATTTTGTGGAAGAGATCAAAGATATTGTTTTCGACACGGAGGATATAATCGAAACATTTCTCTTAAAGGAAGAGCTTAAGAAAAAAAGTGGCATCAAGCAACGTATGAAAGGACTTTCTTGCATTTTATTGGATCGCAGGGAAATAGCTTCTGATATAGGAGGCATAACCAAGAGGATCTCCAAGGTGATCCGTGATATGCAGAGTTTTGGAGTGCAACAAATGATTGTCGAAGGCGGCGAGTATTCGAAAAACGTTTCCTAGCGACAGTGAAAACGACCATGTGGGGTTGGCGGAGAATGTTAAGAAATTGGTTGGCTATTTGGTGGAGCAAGATAGCATTCAAGTGGTTTCAATTATTGGGATGGGCGGTATCAGTAAAACAACCTTGGCTCGACAAGTTTTTAATCATGAGATGGTGAAAAGCCATTTTGATGGAGTTGCGTGGGTGTGTATTTCACAACAGTTTACACGGACATATGTGTGGCAGACGATCTTGCAGCAGCTTAGTTCAAAACATGATGAGCATAGACAGTCAAATATGAGTGAAGAAGAGCTTCAAAAAAAGCTTTTTCTACTGTTGGAAACCAGCAATTCTTTGATTGTACTAGATGACATGTGGAAAGAAGAAGATTGGGACAGAATAAAAAAGCCTGTGTTTCCATCAAAAAAAGGTGACATCTTATGCTTCATCTTATTTTACATATGAGGCTTTGATTCATAAAAATATTGAACATGAAAAGGCATACCAGCATGTTTTGTATAAAGTTTTAAATATATTGCAGGATGGATGGTATTACTTACTTCTCGCAACGAAAACGTTGGATTACGTGCAGATCCTAAATGTGTCATTTTTAAACCAGAATTTCTAACCATTGAAGAAAGTTGGACACTTTTTCGAAGAATAGCATTTCCTAGGAAATACGCAACAGCAGGTAAGTTTTCAAGGAAATGTTTCTTCTTTACTATATAATAAAGAAATGTAAAAACTCTTTTTCTTCATTATGTCTTTCTTTTAAAGCCCAATTTCATGTTGATGTTGTGTAGAATTTGAAGTTGATGTAGAAATGGAAGAGATGGGTAAGAAGATAATCAAACATTGTGGAGGACTACCATTGGTCATTAAGGTGTTAGGAGGGTTGTTAACTGTCCAACACACATTAATTGGGTGGAAAAGGGCATGTGAGAATATTGGATCTCACATTGTTGGAGGGACTTACTTCAATGACATAAATATCAGTTCGGTTTATCATATTTTGTATATGAGCTTTGAAGAGTTGCCTGTTTATTTCAAGCAATGCTTCCTCTACTTTGCCCATTTCCCAGAAGATTATCCAATACGTGTTTGGGATTTGGCATATTACTGGGCAGTCGAAAGAATACCAAAGCCAATGTATTATGAAAGAGCAAGCATTCGAGATGTTGCAGATGTCTACATAGAAGAATTGGTAAAGAGAAACATGGTCATTTCAAAAAGAGACGGTACGACTTCAAGATATGAAACATGTCACCTGCATGACATGATGAGAGAAGTTTGTCTGCGTAAAGCTAAAGAAGAGAATTTCATACATATTGTTGGTATTGCAAACTCTCAATCTCCTTGTACATCTCGCAGAATCGCAGTACACCAGTTTGATGAAACTTATCATCCGAAGTGGGAGATGCAGAACCCAAAACTTAGATCTCTCTTTATTATCAAAAAGCAGTTCAGTGGGATAAAATGGGTGGCATCAGGTTTATGTTTCAGAAAGCTACAGTTTGAAGGAGGGAAGTTACCCTCTAGCATTGGGAAGCTCATCCACTTGAGATATTTGAGTTTATATCAAACATATGTAACTGCTTTATTTAGACCTATATGCAGAATCTGAAGCAGCTGCTTTATTTAGACCTATATGTATATGCAAGATCTTCAATCTACATCCCCAATTTCTTGAAAGAGATGCGAGAATTGACATACCTCTGTTTACTGTCGGAAATAGATGATAAGACAAAGTTGGAATTGGGTAATTTAGTCAACCTGGAGACGTTGAAGTATTTTTCAACAAAAAATAGCAGTGTGAAGGATCTTCAACAAATGACAAAGCTAAGGAATCTCTCTATCTATATCGAAGGCAAAGGTTGTGCTACTGAAACTCTATCTTCATTTCTAAGTGAACTGAGACACTTGGAAAATCTTACTATATTTCTAGAAGCTTGTCGGTTGGTGGAAGATCCGATGCTGATTCTAGAGAAATTGGTTCATTTGAAAGATCCTAGATTATGGCGTCAATCTTTCAGTGGGAGGAGAATGGTTTGCTCGAGCGGTGGGTTTCCTCAATTGCAGAAGCTTATAATAGATGGACTAAAGGAATGGGAAGAGTGGATAGTAGAAGAAGGCTTCATGCCCCTTCTTCATTCTCTGTCTATTCGGAAATGTCCAAAGTTAAAGGAACTTCCTGATGGACTGAGTTTAATATATTCTTTAAAGGATCTGAGAATAGACAACGAATGGAAGGAGAGATTGTCGGAAGGAAGAGAAGATTATTACAAAGTCAAACACATCCCTTCTATTAAATTCAACGAAGAATGAGGCTCTCAGCAATTACAAACTGTGAATATGTACACAGCTAAAATATTATTTCCCTAGATCTATATTAATCAGTCATTCAGAGTAAAAAATTGTTTTTCAGTTAAAATTTTGGGCAATTTGATTCATGGGTATTGTCGTAAAAACTTGATCGTGAATATGGCTTTATATTCTGGCTATATTGGGTAAAAAGCTATGTTGGTTTTCAATTTCAGGCAAGTGAAATATACATGAAGAGCTGCAGTGATGGTGTTCGACGAAATGTCTAAGACTTGAGTGAGTTTGGGGGAGAGAGATTGTTATCACAAAACTCTGCCTGGTATGACAAACTCATATCTATCTATTAGAGAGCTGAGGCATGTCATTCTTGCATTAGTATAATTCTCTTTGTGTGTTACCAAGCGACTCGACTTGATTATTAGAATCTTTATCTTTGTACGTAACTATTTTTTTTTTGGTAAAATTGTACGTAACTTTGCTAGCTGCTTTGAACTTGTGATTTACTATTTTTTGCAATGACCCCTCACGATAAATTATTCACCGACTATTCATGGTTAAAGATGGAGACTTGTGGCTGAGACTATTGCATGTATAATATGGAGTTTAATAGCTTTAGGTGCTCCTAAATCAAAAATCTGAAGATTCGCAGAGAGTTTATGAGTAAGTTATTGAAATACAACGTCATATGAGATTGTACACTCTTTGCTGAAAGATGCTAATTCCAAAAACGAAGAAAGTGGAAAGAAGTTTGATTCACTTGCATGGGTGTGTGTTTCACATTAAAGTTCACATGAAAATATGTCTGGCAAACAAAAAAACAAAAGCTTGGACCAGATTATGAGGAGCATATTGGTAGAACCTTGATTGTCCTTGAAGATGTATGGAACAACACAACCTGGATTGGAATATCATAAAACATGATTTTCCACACAAGAAAAATAGGTGAACTCTTACGGTCGTTTTCTTGAACAGAAAAGTTAAAACAAGACACCTGACCGGTCAGAAATGATCATGTTCTTGTATGTCTGAAATCATTAAATAAGAACTATTCTGTAGTTTGGGAAGATAGTACTCGCTTTTTCACAACGAGGGTGGTTGTTTACACATATCCAGCGTATAATCTATACTGTAGATCAGTCATAATGACAAGTCATAATACCTTTTGTTGGTGTAAAGATGAAGAAGCAATCAAAGAATGGTAAATAATAGGGAAGACCTACAACTAGTTCCATGGATTCCGAACTGTTGATATGTGATCCAACTTGAAACATGAAGATCCAGCTTGAAGAAGTTGTTACACAAGCTTAAGTAAAGATAAGAGAAGAAGAAGTTGCAGGAGAAACAATTGGGTGTTAAGGACTCCCAAGTCAAACAGAGTCTCTTGAAGAAAGGTTTTTTTGCTATATAAGTGAACAGTTCTTTCATCATCATATACGTGTGTGTGATTACAGAGAGCACTTCTTGCTCTAAGAGAGAGAGAGAGAGAAAATAGAGAGTTAATCTCAGAGGTTTTCGAGGTTTCTTCTCTCTTCTTGTTCTTATTATTCTTCTTCCTTCATCATAAACCGATTGAGTTGTAATCGGTGATGAGAGATCTTTCATGTAAACCACGTCGGATGTGTTTTCCAATTTCCTTTAGTGGATGTTGAGAGAGGAAGGTCTCTCTCCCCGGACGTAGCGGTTGTTAGTCAAAAGAGGAATCCCAACAAATGTAAAAAAAGGAGGAAGGTAGGCACCGATTGTTGAAATGGAGAAATTAAAGAGGCGCACAATTTCTTCACCTACCAACCAAGCTTTCTCACTCACCAACCCATCTATCCTCTCCCTATAAATACCTTCCTCTGCAACCTCATTTAATTATCCCAAAAATGTAAGATCCCAACGAGAGAGAGAGAGAGAGAGGTGAGAGAGAAGGGAGATAAATAATATTTAGAGAGAAATATTTTTTTTTCTCGGGGTTTATATTTGGGATCGGGTGTTATAAACACGTTGTAATTCTCTCCGAATAAAACGAGTCTTGCAGCGACTCCGGAGACGTAGGCATTTTGCCGAACTCCGTTAGCAATTTTCGGTGTCGATTTATTCCGCATTTATTTTCACTTCCGATTAGTCTGGTCCGCGGGAAATACCGGGGTTATTTCCCAACAGCGGTTGCCGCCGTGAACTGGGTTAACAAAGTTATGCGTTCTTAATTTGTGAATTTGATAAAACGATCAGAGGTTTGAATGTTTCAAACCGTAACACGAACTTATTGTGTTCTTCGATGTTGACTTGAGGCTTCGTTCAAGCTCACATTCTCATTATCGCACTTCTCAAACAAGAACTCTGATACAAAGCTGATGTTTAATTAGCTCATACTTTGACTATTGCTGTCGTTTTAGTTGATCTCTTGGTTTTTAAGGAATCTGTTTTTAACTCTCAATTCCTTTCTTACATGATGCAGGACCAGAGGGCACCACAGGGTACAAGGGGTGTAACCTTTAGAGCTTTCGCCGCAAGTTTGAGGATAAATTTTCTTATGTAATGGTTGAGTTTTGTACGTTCTATTTCATGGAAACTAGAGAAGTTAGTCTCATGGAAACCATGACAGAAAATGTGATATTCTCAAGGTCAGCATTAAAAGAAACAGAGAGAAATTTCTTTTAATACACAGATTTAATACCCTTGTTAATAGTTATCAATGCCCTCAAAATCATTAGTTAGATGACGGAACCCAGATATCTGTGACCGGCGTTTGGTGAGTGCTCCCCTTACAAGAATCTGTAGCTCCCTAAGTGGATCGTAGCCAGAAATCGTTAGCACAAACCCTCAAATTATCTGTCACCAGCTTTGGGTCCGCCGGGAAACTAATCGCCGCCAGAAATTCCTAACGTGAAAGGATCCAGCCGAGAAGAATCTGAAACACCAATATCTCTAGAAATCTTCGAAGTAGCATATGATCCCAAATTGGAAACAGTTTCGTGGGACCCACGTACCACGTAACTTAATTCGTCAAATACACCACCAAACCCTAGATGGCAGGCGTGATTCTTTTTCTTCTGATCGCTTAGCTCATTTTATTTGGCTACGATCTCTGGTGATATCTGGTAGGGCTTGAGTGAAATAGAGTTAGTATCAATGCACAGATAACTCTTCCAGAACTCTCCGTGAGTTCAAGGAAAAGAGAGTCACAGCTTGAAAGATGATTTGTTGAGAAGACCCATCCAGCAAAATTTTTTTTTTTTTTTTTTGTACAAGGATCGATCGATCTTACCCGGATCGATCGATCTCAAATATTCACGATCGAGAGGATCGATCGATCCTCCATAGATCGATCGATCTCGAATGCACATGATCGATCGTTCCTCCTTTGGACCGATCGATCTTGACCCCCTAAAAACAGCCAGAGGCCACAGCCTCGAAAAGCACCTACATGATCGATCGTTCCTCCATAGGAACGATCGATCTTGACCCCTTAAAATCGACCAGAGGCGCTCTGCCCAACATCGACTACCCAAGATCGATCGATCTTGCCAAGAACGATCGATCTCGTTTTCTTCCCAAACGACTTACAGGTTCTCTGGCCAAAATCGACCCTGAAGGACCGATCGATCTTCCTGAAGATCTATCGATCTTGAAAGACGGATCGATCGATCCTTTGTGGATCGGTCGATCTTGATACCCCAAATTGATCCAGATAGCTCACTTGAGCAAAAACCACTTTTCAGGATCGATCGATCTTGCCCAGGAACGATCGATCCCGACCCTTGCCCTGTGCCTCAAAACCACTTTACTCAAACAAACACAACCATATCCCACAACAACCATACATTACTTAACTTATGCACATTCTCTTATCAAACTTCCCTATCACACATTTTTACGCGTCACAAAACATCACTACAACACCAAAACACATGAACACAAGAATCATCACCAAAAACCTTCAACCCCGAGATCATCCTTTCCCCTCGGCCTTGGTTCCACGCGCTCCACATCTAAGTCCTTTCTTTGTCTTTACCTGCACCAAAAGAGGCGCCTAAGCATTGATAATGCTTAGTGAGGCGGTCATCCCGTCCCCACGGCTATACACACACATGATCAATGAACTTAACGCAATCAACACATGCTTAAAGAACAAGTCAATACATACCGTGAAAGAGCTCAATCATACACAATCATCACACATTATGGCTAAGCCATAAGTCACACCCATATGGACTAGTCCCTAAACACATATCAATCGTGAAAACTCAAAGATCACACAACTAAGCCGACGGTTACGCACTCACCTTTGCTCAACGGTTGTACAAGAATACTTTGACGGTTTATCCAAGCTTTAAGCCTACTTCCTCTTGGCTCTTACTCAACTCAACACCAAGATCACCAAATACCTAACACAAGATCACCAAAACACTTCTCAAGAGATGATAACAACCTCTCAAACTCGGATTACCCAAACCCCCAATTCGGATCCCTTCCTCTAAAAACGGACCAACTTTAACCGATCATAACTTTTACCCTAGCTCACATTTTAGAAATTCCTTCGGTGAACCTCAAGATCAAACTCTCAACAACCTATCTACCAAATTTCAGTCCAAACAAACAAGATTTGAGTGCCCAATCACTCCATCAAACTCGCCCCGTCGCTACAGCCCAAAACAGAGTAGTCTAGGGAGAAATATCATATCTCCCAAACCCCTCAACACAATCCTACGAAATTTGGTAGATAACTAGTCAAGAGATTGAAGAACGTACCCACAAAAGTTCAGCTCAAACCGAACTCCCTAGCTTGGTCGATCGGACCTCTCAAACTCAGCTCCAAACTCTGTTTTCTCCCCCCCCCCCTCTTTCTTCTCTTCTCTTCCTCTCCTTCTTCCTTTCTGTCTTTCTCCCTTTTTCTCCCTATCTCTCTCGATTTATTTTGCCCAAAAGAAAAGGGGAAGAAGCTTCATGAAGCTTGTAGAAGAGGAGGAGAAAACATATATACATATGTATGTATATGTTTGGTTTAATTCAATTAAACCAAACCGAATTCTCTAAACCGCCTCATTCAACCCGATTAATTATTTCCCGCGGTTTAGTAATTCCAACCAATTCCCCGAAATATTTGAGACATCTCCCCGTCCCAAAATATTTCCTTCCACTCCCGTCCAAACCCCGGAATTACCGCTTAATTCCGCTCAAACCGAACCGCTCGGGATCCCTCCACAACGACCACTCTTTTGATCGTTTCACCTCGTTTCCCGCCCCTAGGGCCACCAATCGAGCTCGGTACCGCTCCATACTCGGTTCAATAACACCCCGGGTTTAATATCGCAAAATCCTATGTGGTCACCCAACGGCTAACCCGTCGAGATCCAATCAACCCCGGATTCGAACGAGTTAAGTCGTCAAACGACCTAGCACATTAGAATCCAATCACCCAGGACACTAAGTCCCCGTGAGAACCAATGTCACTGGTATCTCACCCCTGGTTTACCGTCTATTAGGATTAAATCACCCATAATCCTTATCGGTAAACCACCCGGTTAGGATTAAATCGCCCATAATCCTAACCCACATCATTAGAGCTAAATATCACATAACTCTAATGATCCGTCATTAGGATTAAATACCACATAATCCTAATGACCCCGTCGATAGAATTAAATATCACATAATTCTACCGACCCCGACCGCATAGTAGGATCTATTGACGTAAACCCAAAAATCCCCGAACCAAGACGGAACGAATACTTCGCTCAATCCCGCAACACATGAAATACCACATCATATGTCGCCCCGTCGATACATGAAATCCCACATCATGTAGTCGACAACTCAATACATGAAATACCACATCATGTATTATAACTCACCATTAATCCATAAACATCATCATATTTTTAATCAACGTAAAAAATACAATATCCCGAGGGTTCATCACAACAACAACATAATTAAATACAACTCGAGAGGACGACTTAGGGACACGGATGTTACAATTCTCCCCCACTAATTGGATTCGTCCTCGAATCTCAAGCCGCAGCTTGTTTCCTGAACCACTTGGAGAATTTAGCCCTTATCCGTCTCTCGGATTCCCAAGTCTCCTCTTCAACTCCGTCACAATCCCAAAGAATCCTCACCTCGGGAGCTCTCCTCCTCCCGTCAACCCTGATTCTACGATCTAGAATCCTCACGGGTCTCGCCTCAACCCTCAAACTCGGCGACAGCTCAGGTGGAACTTCCGGTAACACCTGATCATCCCTATGCAAGCACTTCTTCAGCTTAGACACATGGAACACATCATGAAATGCTCGCATAGACGCTGGCAACTCCAGCCTGTAAGCAACAGGTCCAACGCGTTCCACCACTCTGAACGGTCCCAAAAATCTCGGGCTCAACTTGCCCTCGGAAAATGACCTGTTAGAACCCTTGAGCATCGCCATCTTGAGATACACCACATCTCCTATGGCGAACTCCAACTCTCTCCTGCGGTTATCCGCATAACCCTTCTGACGATCCTGAGCCTCCTTCATGTTGATCCTCAAGACTCGGATCTTCTCTGTAGTCTCCTGCACCAAACTCTCGCTATACATGCTTCGCTCCCCCACTTGAGCCCAACACAATGGCGTCCTGCAAGGCCTCCCATACAGAGCCTCATATGGTGCCGTCCCAATACTCGCCTGGTAACTATTATTATAGGTGAACTCCACCAAGCTCAAGTAATCGGCCCAATGACCACCCCAATTCAGCACACACATCCTCAATAGATCCTCAAGGGTCTGAATAGTCCTTTCTGACTGTCCGTCCGTCTGAGGATGATATGCTGTACTCATGTGTACCTTAGTACCCATCTCCTTGTGGAACTCTCGCCAGAAAATCGATGTGAACTTACTATCACGATCCGATACAATACTCGCAGGTACACCATGTAACCTCACAATCTCATTGATGTATCTTCTCGCCAAAACCCGAGCTCCATCTGTTTTCCTTATGGCCAGGAAATGAGCAGACTTCGTCAAACGATCAACAATAACCCATATAGCATCTCGGCCCCGCGAATTTGGCAATCCAACCACGAAATCCATCGTAACCATGTCCTACTTCCACTCAGGAATGGGTAAACACTGTAACAATCCACTGGGAACCTGATGCTCGGCCTTCACTAGTTGACAAGTCTCACAGCTAGCCACCCACTTGGCTACATCTCTCTTCATCCCAACCCAATGGTAATACCGCTTCAAATCTCTATACATCTTGGTCGCCCCGGGATGAATAGAGAACCGATTCTGGTGTGCCTCCCGAAGGATATCTCTCCTCAACTCCTCATCATTAGGCACACATACTCGTCCATGAACCAAAATGGTTCCATTATTGGAAACTTGGTACTCGGACTTCTCATTTCTAGAAGCCTTAACCAAAGTCTCATCCCTCTCTTGAGCCGCTCGTACTCTACTCAAAATATCGGCTTGGTTAGCCGCTTCTAACCCCAACGGCTCTAACTCATCAGAAACGACACATAGCTACAAGGTACTAATCATACCCACCAACTCCTCGGTATCCTTCTCAATATTTGCAGCTACTCGCTTCCTGCTTAAAGCATCGGCAACGAGATTAGCTTTCCCCGGGTGATAAGCTATCTCGAGATCATAATCCGCCATAAGCTCTACCCATCTTCTTTGTTTCAAGTTCAACTCGGGCTGAGTAAACACATACTTGAGACTTTTATGATCCGTAAACACCTGCACTTTACCACCGTACAGATACGATCTCCATATCTTCAACGCAAACACCACTGCAGCCATCTCTAAGTCATGAGTCGGATAATTAGCTTCGTGCTTTCTAAACTGCCGAGAAGCATAAGCAATCACTTTCCCATGCTGCATCAACACACAACCCAATCCCAACCTCGATGCATCTGTATAAATCACATACGGTTCCCCGGGATCAGGTAATGATAACACTGGCGCAGTAGTCAACATCTCCTTAAGTCTCAGGAAGCTTTCCTCACACTTCTGAGACCAAACAAAGAGAACATCTTTCCCCGTCAACTTCGTCATAGGCTGAGCGATGCTCGCAAAGCCTTTGACGAATCTCTTGTAATAACCAGCTAAACCGAGAAAACTTCTTATCTCGGTTGCATTCTGTGGTCTAGGCCATTCCCTGATGGCCTTAATCTTCTCGGGGTCAACGGAAACTCCACTCTCCGAAACCACGTGACCCAAAAATCCGATCTCTCTCTGCCAGAAGCTACATTTACTCAACTTAGCAAAAAGCTTCTGCTCCCTTAACTTCTCCAATGCTCTTCTAAGGTGATCACCATCCTCACCGGAGCTCTTCGAATACACCAAGATATCATCTATGAAGATGATTACAAACTCATCCAAATACTCCCGGAATACATCATTCATCAACCTCATGAATGCCGCTGGTGCATTCGTCAACCCAAAAGGCATTACTACAAACTCATAATGCCCATACCTCGTCCTGAAGGCCGTCTTCTGAATGTCCGTCTCCTTAATAGGAATCTGATGATACCCAGAAGCCAAATCAATCTTCGAGAACCAAGTAGCACATCTCAACTGATCTAATAACTCATCAATTCTCGGAAGAGGGTACTTGTTCTTTATTGTCACCCGGTTCAAACCTCGGTAATCGATGCATAATCGGAAGCTTCCGTCCTTCTTCTTCACAAACAAGACGGGTGCTCCCCATGGTGAGCTGCTCGGTCTTATAAAACCCTTATCCAATAGCTCCTCCAACTGCTTCTTAAGCTCCGCCATCTCCGCTGGTGCCATACGGTATGGAGCTTTAGAAATAGGAGCCGTCCCCGGTTCCAACTCAATCGTAAAGGGATCCGATCTCGGTGGTGGTAATCCCTTTAAGGGTTGGAACACGTCTTCAAATTCTCTCACCACGGGAATATTTTGAAGCATCAAATCTCCAACTTCCTCGGGTATCGAGATAGTCGCGAGATATGCTTCACACCCCTTCTCTATCATCTTCTCGGCTTGAATAGCCGAAATCACCAAACTTCCCGCTATAGGTTTTACACCCTGGTACACCACTTTCCCGTGATCACTTTCGAACACCACTCTACCTCGATGACAATCTAGGTGAGCCTTATACTTCCCAAGCCAATCCATCCCCAGAATCACATCATAAATCTCCACTGGCCACACAATCAAATCAGCTGGCTTCACTTCTCCAGCGATATAGACCTTGACATCCTTTACTAGACTATGAGTCTCGAAAGTCTGGCCCCCAGCCACTTTCACCCTTCTCAAACAATCACTAGGCTCTTCTCGGAGCCTCCCCTCTCTCACTAATTCCGGAGTAACGAAGCAATGAGATGCTCCGGAATCAAACAACACGTGAGATGTAACCCCTCCCACGTTCAAGGTCCCTACACATAGTCTATGCATTGAGACCCCACAACAATAGCAACCACAACCCACACACAAAGACCACACTCATAATCATAGTAAACAATTAAATAGAAAAGAATTCTAACCAGTAATCGGCCTGGTATCGCTCCCTTCTCCCGACTCAACGCTCAGGGAGTAGACTCGCGGAGTCACCTTCGTCTTCTTAGCTGGTGGAGTTCCTGAACTTCCGCTACCTTGTTGGAGCTTGGGGCATGAAGTCCTGATATGTCCCACCTCCTTACAATGGAAGCAAGTCCTGCTATCTTTATTAGGACAGTTAGCAACCTTATGACCCTTGTCTCCACACTTGAAGCATCCAGATTGAGTGCTAGAAGCACTCTGAGAGGAGCCCTCCCACTTCCTTTTCTGACCTCCCATGAATTTGCCACCTCTCCCTGAATCAGAAGTAAACGACTTCTTCCCTTGAGCTTGAGGCTTAAACGCTTTAGCCTCCTCTATCATACCCTCCTCAATCATGGCCGCTCTCTCCACTAATTCGGCCACCGACGCATAAGATCTTACGATGCATCTATTTCTCAATTCCAAACGCATTCCCCGGAGAAACCTCCTTAATTGGGCCTGTTCATCCTCAAGACCCCTTCCCGCAAACCTTCGAAGTCGGTTGAACTCCACTTCATATTCTCTCACCGACTTCGTCCCTTGCGACAATTCTAGGAACTCTGTCTCTAATCGATCCATGGCTTCTTGCGGAAAGTATTTGAGGTTGAACTCCTCACAGAATTCCTCCCAAGTATTCACACCATTTGCTCTTCCAGCCAACACGTTTCTCCACCACATATGCGCATCTCCTTCCAAGTAATGCACCGCAATATCTACCTTATACTCTTCGGGGCACCTTATAGAGTGGAAGTTTCTCTCCACTCTTGCCCTCCATTCATCCGCTTCAACAGGTTTGGCACCCACAAGAAAGAACTTTGTGCCAAGCCTCTGCATATGATCCATCACGGAAAGATAAGATGGGATCATTTTCCCTGCAACTGCCTCATGAGCCATAACTCTTGGTGGCTCTTCACCTCTTGGTGGCATCTCAGGGGCTGGAGCTGGTACCGGTCCGGGTAACCTCTCCAAAATCTGAGCCAACATACCCATCATTGCCCCCATTTGAGGTTGGCCAGCTTGTTGCTGAACCTCGACTTGCGGTTCGACGCCAACAGCAGGAGCCGCACCCTCAGCAACTCCGACATCTTCTTCACCGGCAGCGTGGTCAACTCTCTCTTGATTATCACCATTGGGGGCTCCATTCACCACACGCTCAGCTACCTCGGCCCTTGCCACCACTTCTCTCACTCTTCTAAATCTCACCATACTACAAAAGCAACACAATATTCAAAATTTAAACTCAACAACACAAACACACCAGAAGTCTTACTGTGGAACCTTTCCCTTGGCCGAAGAGGATGATCTTTAACCCCAACCCACAATCACATAATAACCAACAAGCAAGCAAACAAACACAAACAAAACCCTCCCACATCCCTAAACCGTCTTTCCCTGATACCAAATTGAGAAAAACCCACCCCCAAAATTTTTTTTTTTTTTTTTTTTTTTTGTACAAGGATCGATCGATCTTACCCGGATCGATCGATCTTACCCGGATCGATCGATCTCAAATATTCACGATCGAGAGGATCGATCGATCCTCCATGGAGGATCGATCGATCTCGAATGCACACGATCGATCGTTCCTCCTTTGGACCGATCGATCTTGACCTCCTAAAAACAGCCAGAGGCCACAACCTCGAAAAACATCTACAGGATCGATCGATCTGACCGGGATCGATCGATCCCCCTTTTGGCGGATCGATCGTTCCTCCATAAGAACGATCGATCTTGACCCCTTAAAATCGACCAGAGGCGCTCTGCCCAACATCGACTACCCAAGATCGATCGATCTTGCCAAGAACGATCGATCTCGTTTTCTTCCCAAACGACTTACAAGTTCTCTGGCCAAAATCGACCCTGAAGGACCGATCGATCTTCTTGAAGATCCATCGATCTTAAAAGATGGATCGATCGATCCTTTGTGGATCGGTCGATCTTGATACCCCAAATTGATCCAGAGAGCTCACTTGAGCAAAAACCACTTTTCAGGATCGATCGATCTTGCCCAGGAACGATCGATCCCGACCCTTGCCCTGTGCCTCAAAACCACTTTACTCAAACAAACACAACCATATCCCACAACAACCATACATTACTTAACTTATGCACATTCTCTTATCAAACTTCCCTATCACACATTTTTACGCGTCACAAAACATCACTACAACACCAATACACATGAACACAAGAATCATCACCAAAAACCTTCAACCCCGAGATCATCCCTTCTCCTCGGCCTTGGTTCCACGCGCTCCACATCTAAGTCCTTTCTTTGTCTTTACCTGCACCAAAAGAGGCGCATAAGCATTGATAATGCTTAGTGAGGCGGTCATCCCGTCCCCACGGCTATACACACACATGATCAATGAACTTAACGCAATCAACACATGCTTAAAGAACAAGTCAATACATACCGTGAAAGAGCTCAATCACATACAATCATCACACATTATGGCTAAGCCATAAGTCACACCCATATGGACTAGTCCCTAAACACATATCAATCGCGAAAACTCAAAGATCACACAGCTAAGCCAACGGTTACGCACTCACCTTTGCTCAACGGTTGTACAAGAATACTTTGACGGTTTATCCAAGCTTTAAGCCTACTTCCTCTTGGCTCTTACTCAACTCAACACCAAGATCACCAAATACCTAACACAAGATCACCAAAACACTTCTCAAGAGATGATAACAACCTCTCAAACTCGGATTACCCAAACCCCCAATTCGGATCCCTTCCTCTAAAAACGGACCAACTTTAACCGATCATAACTTTTACCCTAGCTCACATTTTAGAAATTCCTTCGGTGAACCTCAAGATCAAACTCTCAACAACCTATCTACCAAATTTCAGTCCAAACAAACAAGATTTGAGTGCCCAATCACTCCATCAAACTCGCCCCGTCGCTACAGCCCAAAACAGAGTAGTCTAGGGAGAAATATCATATCTCCCAAACCCCTCAACACAATCCCACGAAATTTGGTAGATAACTAGTCAAGAGATTGAAGAACTTACCCACAAAATTTCAGCTCAAACCGAACTCCCTAGCTTGGTCGATCGGACCTCTCAAACTCAGCTCCAAACTCTGTTTTCTCCCCCCCCCCCCTCTTTCTTCTCTTCTCTTCCTCTCCTTCTTCCTTTCTGTCTTTCTCCCTTTTTCTCCCTATCTCTCTCGATTTATTTTGCCCAAAAGAAAAGGGGAAGAAGCTTCATGAAGCTTGTAGAAGAGGAGGAGAAAACATATATACATATGTATGTATATGTTTGGTTTAATTCAATTAAACCAAACCGAATTCTCTAAACCGCCTCATTCAACCCGATTAATTATTTTCCGCGGTTTAGTAATTCCAACCAATTCCCCGAAATATTTGAGACATCTCCCCGTCCCAAAATATTTCCTTCCACTCCCGTCCAAACCCCGGAATTACCGCTTAATTCCGCTCAAACCGAACCGCTCGGGATCCCTCCACAACGACCACTCTTTTGATCGTTTCACCTCGTTTCCCGCCCCTAGGGCCACCAATCGAGCTCGGTACCGCTCCATACTCGGTTCAATAACACCCCGGGTTTAATATCGCAAAATCCTATGTGGTCACCCAACGGCTAACCCGTCGAGATCCAATCAACCCCGGATTCGAACGAGTTAAGTCGTCAAACGACCTAGCACATTAGAATCCAATCACCCAGGACACTAAGTCCCCGTGAGAACCAATGTCACTGGTATCTCACCCCTGGTTTACCGTCTATTAGGATTAAATCACCCATAATCCTTATCGGTAAACCACCCGGTTAGGATTAAATCGCCCATAATCCTAACCCACATCATTAGAGCTAAATATCACATAACTCTAATGATCCGTCATTAGGATTAAATACCACATAATCCTAATGACCCCGTCGATAGAATTAAATATCACATAATTCTACCGACCCCGACCGCATAGTAGGATCTATTGACGTAAACCCAAAAATCCCCGAACCAAGACGGAACGAATACTTCGCTCAATCCCGCAACACATGAAATACCACATCATATGTCGCCCCGTCGATACATGAAATCCCGCATCATGTACTCGACAACTCAATACATGAAATACCACATCATGTATTATAATTCACCATTAATCCATAAACATCATCATATTTTTAATCAACGTCAAAAATACAATATCCCGAGGGTTCATCACAACAACAACATAATTAAATACAACTCGAGAGGACGACTTAGGGACACGGATGTTACATTTGTAGCAAGAGAAATCACCTTAAAGGCGTATGATTCTACAGATGAAGGTGATGAAATGTGTTCTGGAGAAAAGAGTAAAGTAAGAGAGAAGATGATAAAAGTTTTCTGATTGATTTCTAAAAAGAGAAAAAGGTTCGTACGTAAGGACTGATGGTACAACCTTAACCAACATAAAAGCTTAACCGGGATAAACCAGGTTTGAGTAAAGATACGTAACAGAGATTTAAGTGTATAAGTAAATCCTGTTACAATACTCCCCTGTGGAGAACAGACTTGTCCTCAAGGCTGAAAATCTGGGTACTTGGCCACAAGATCCTGATAGAACTCCGAGGTAGCTTGTTCAGGAGGTAGTCCTTTCCACTGGACCAATACCTTTGTTGCTGCACTGTTCCTCCTCTTAATTACCTTGGTGTCTAGAATAGTCTCTGGTTCTTTGGAGTTGCCAATGTCTAACCAATACTGCGGCAATGATGGAGAAGTGGAAGGAGGATTAGGACACAACTTGAGTTGACTTACATGAAAAACATTGTGAATAGCAGATCGTGAGAGGAGTTCAAGCTTATAAGCCACAATGCCTATCTTGTCGATGATGAGGAAAGGGCCATAGAATCGAGGAGATAGCTTATGTGGAATGTTTCTGTTCTTGATGGAATGCTGCCTATAGGGTTGGAGCTTGAGGTACACATAATCACCAACCCGAAACTCTCTCTGAGAACGGCGCGAATCGGCATACTGCTTCATCCTGTTCTGAGCACGAAGAAGATGAAATTTCAGCATGGATAAGACCTCTTCTCTTTTCTGTAAACTTCTGTCAATCACCACAGAATCGCTTTCACCAGGGAGATAGGGTAGATGAGATGGGGGTGGCTGCCCATAAACTACTTCATAAGGTGAGCAACGAATAGCAGAGTGGTAAGTGGTGTTGTACCACCATTCTGCTAATGGAAGCCATTTACACCAAGTATGTGGAGCCTCAGCTGTCATACAACGTAAGTAAGTCTCAAGAGTTTTGTTGGTTACCTCCGTTTGACCGTCCGTTTGAGGGTGATAAGCAGTGGAGAACTTGAGATCAACCCCTTGTACCCTGAACAACTCTTTCCAAACTGCACTGAGAAATGTTGGATCTCTGTCACTAACAATGTCTTTAGGCATTCCATGAAGCTTAAAAATATTATCCATAAAGGTTTGAGCCACTTCTATAGCTGTGTAAGGATGGGATAATGCAATGAAATGTGCATTCTTACTCAACCTATCGATGACAACCATGATACAGTGTTTACCAGCTGAAGAGGGGAGACCCTCTATAAAATCCAAACTGATCGATTCCCATACGCTATTTGGAACAGGAAGAGGCTGCAGCAATCCAGGTTTAGCAGCAAGATCATACTTATTTTTCTGGCAAACTGAGCAATTTCGGATGTAATTTTGTATCTCCAAACTCATTTTAGGCCAATAGAATAAAGACTTTACCCTGTGGAGCGTTGCGTCTCTATCCGAATGACCACCTACGGCTGAATCATGCAACCACTTTAGGATCTGAAGTTTTATTGCTGAGTCATTACCAACTACTAATTTGCCTTTCCTACGAAGCTCATCATTGACATAAGAGAAAGCATGATGAGAATTGGTGTTATTCTGTAGATAAGAAATTACCTTCCTCATGTTGGTGTCAGTCTCCCATAGGAGTTTTAGGGAGTCGTAAAACCCCTGATTGACCTGAGATAGGGTAATTTGTAAAAGCTGAGATCCTGTGACTCTAGAAAGAACATCAGCAGCTACATTGTCCTTTCCCTGTTTGTATTGAACCTCAAAGGTGTACCCCATCAATTTGGAAAGCCACATGTGTTGGAAAGGAGTAGTAGTTTTCTGTTCCACCATGAACTTTAAACTCTTCTGATCAGTCTTGATTATAAAAGGTCGGTGCGCCAGATACGCATTCCAGGTTTGCACTGCATGTACTACTGCCATCAACTCTTTCTCATAAACAGACAATGATTGGTGCCTTGGACCCAAGGCTCTACTGATGTAACAGATGGGGTGATTTTCATGCATAAGAACTGCCCCTATACCAGTGTTGGATGCATCAGTTTCTACTACAAACACCTTCTCAAAATTGGGTAATGCTAAAACAGGAGTAGTTGTCAAAGCGTTTTTCAAAGCCTGAAAAGCTTGAGTTGCTTCAGATGACCATCTAAACCCGTCATTCCGCAATAAATTTGTAAGGGGCTAAGCCAAAATGCTGTAACCTTGGATAAACCTTCTGTAATAATTTGTTAATTCTAGGAAACTTCTGAGCTGCTTCTGAGAAGTAGGAATAAGCCACTGTGCTACAACCTTAATCTTAGTCGGATCAGTACTAACTCCATCGACCGAAATGAAGTGGCCCAAGTATTCTATCATTGTGGCTCCAAATGTGCATTTGGATGGATTGAGGTATAATTGTTGGTATCGTAATATTGAGAATACTTCTTTTAAGTGAACCAGATGATCATCCCAACTTGAACTGTACACCAAAATATCATCAAAAAATACCAACAAAAATTTCCTAGCCACAGATTGAAAAACCTGATTCATGAGATCTTGGAATGTGCAAGGGGCATTAGTTAGGCCAAAAGGCATAACTAGGTATTCATAATGTCCTGCATGTGTTTTGAAGGCTGTTTTGTAGACATCATCCGGAGACATACGAATTTGATGAAACCCTGCCCTCAAATCTAACTTAGAGAAGTACTTAGCACCTCCTAACTCATCCAGTAGGTCATCGAGTAAAGGAATAGGATACTTATCTTTAATAGTCTGCTTGTTCAACCCTCTGTAGTCGACACATAATCTCCAAGTGCCATCTTTTTTCTTCACCAAGACAATTGGAGAAGCATATGGACTTGTGCTATGTTGGATTACTCCCTGACTTAGCATCTCCTGAACCATTTCATCAATCATGTTTTTCTGCAGTGTAGAGTACCTGTAAGGTCTCAGATTAACAGGGTTAGAACCGACTTCAAGTGGAATTTTGTGATCAAATCCTTCTCTAAAGGGGGGTAGAGTAGAAGGCTCCTCAAATAGATCTCCAAATGACTCCAACAAGTTATGAAGAGTAGGGTCCTCAGAAAACTCAATATTCTTCGCAGATATATGAGAAAGTATAGCTTCTGGGTCCATTCCTACATCTTCTAAAGTGATACTGTTGACTTCACGAACTTGTAAAAGGGTAATTTGAGGACCCTACAGCATCAGTTTATTCAAACTACCTCCCTTAATCACCTTATATCCTTCTTTAGCAGAGCCCCGTAGAACATGCTTCACATTCTTCAAATGAAACTCCATCCTGAGATTAGAAAAATCCCACCAAATAGGGCCTAATGTCGTAAGCCACTGGACCCCGAGCACTAAATCACAACAATCCAACGGAAGGGTTCGGATTTCAGCCGTAAATGAGTACCCCTGCATTCTCCACGAGAATTCAGAACACTTATACTTTGTAAGCATATTACCGTTTGCTGCAGCCACAGACATAGGCTTGATTTCTTCCAATGCACAACCCACTTCTTTTGCAATACTCAAGTCCAGGAAATTATGTGTACTTCCTGGATCAATGAGAATGTACAATTTCTTCTTCCCGTACTGACCCATTAACCTCATACAATTAAATGTTACAGAACCATTCAAAGCATTGAGGGAGATTATGGGGGCCTTCTCAGTGTGACCAGTGACAGCCGCCTCTGCTATTTCTTCCTCCCCTTCATCTTCAACATAATCTTTTTCCTCCTCACATTCCAAAAAAAATACTTGGGATCTCTTATGTTTCAAATGATGACCAGGTGCAAAAGGCTCTTCACAGAACATACAAAGACCCTTAGATTTTCTCTCTTGCATTTCCTCGTAAGAAAACTTCTTTGGTAGTTTCTCCAGCTGATTCTTGGGGATGAAATTGGGTTTAGCTGACTGAAATTTTGCATTCTCTGGGGAAGGCAACAATGGAGTAGTGTTTTTATACTGATACTGATTACTTGATCTTTGATTTGGAGTGAAGGGAGCTTTTGTTGGTTTCTGTGGTGAATAAAGCAGATAAGATTTATGTAGCTTAGCAAGTCTGGCGGCCTCAGATATAGTAGCCACCCTAAATTGCCTAACATGTAACTTGAGATGCGTATTCAAGTTGGTGAGGAATATACTGAGAGCGTGATCATCAGGTAGAGTTAACTTGGTTAATGCACACTCAAATTTATCTTGATAAATTTCAACTGAATCTCCTTTCTGTTTCAAGCTCACCAATTCTGAAAGTGGATCATCACATACATCACCAAATCTGCTAGATAATTCCATAATATACTCGGTCCAAGATGGGATTCTGCCAAAACGTGCATTGATAAGGTTGTGGTGCCACTGCAACGCTTTCCCTTCCATATGTAGTGATGCTAATGGAACCTTCTGCTCATAGGGAGTATTATCCAGTAAGAAAAACTGCTCAATACGGTAAACCCAATCTCGCAATTTTGTGCCATCAAACATCAGAAACCCAATTTTAGTTAGTCGCGTAGCCATACCGTTTGGGAGCAACGGCTGTCTTTCTGCTTCCACTGGTCGTCTATTAATCGCGATCGGACCAGATTCTCCCAAATCTGATGGTTCCATAGCTCGTGGGTTTTGAGAGGATGAGGTATGATTTCCTGGGTCTGGAGGTCGATCGAGCTGAGAACCACTCTGTGACATAAGCTTCGTCATCATCACCTCCATATTCGACTGAGATTTGATCAGATCCGTCTGTGATTTCAACAACTCTGATTGCGATTTCACCAGATCCGCGAGTTGAGCTTTGATGTCATCGGTGGTTTGTTTTTGATCTTCGATCTGTTTGTTCATGGTCTGCAATCGTGTCACTTCAGCCATTGATTTTCTGGGTTTGAGGATCTGCAAGGCTCTGACACCAATGAAATAGAATTAGTATCAATGCACAGATAACTCTTCCAAAACTCTCCGTGAGTTCAAGGAAAAGAGAGTCACAGCTTGAAAGATGATTTGTAGCAAGAGAAATCACCTTAAATGCGTATGATTCTACAGATGAAGGTGATGAAATGTGTACTGGAGAAAAGAGTGAAGTAAGAGAGAAGATGATAAAAGTTTTCTGATTGATTTCTAAAATGAGAAAAAGGTTCGTACATAAGGACTGATGGTACAACCTTAACCAACATAAAAGCTTAACCGGGATAAACCAGGTTTGAGTAAAGATACGTAACAGAGATTTAAGTGTATAAGTAAATCCTGTTACATTGAGGGTGTTATCTTGCGGCTCAGGCCAGACATGGAACGATCGTTGTCGGGACCTTAACAGATGAAAGAAACAGAGTTACCACAGAGAATAGAAAGCTCTGTTTGAAAAAGGTCTTCTTCCTCTTCAAATCATCATCCGACTTGTTTGGTTTCTTTCCGCAAGGAGCCATTTGAAAGATCGTAAGAGAGAAATATGCAGAAAAGTTTCGATTGTAATGTATTAATGTGAGGAGTGAAAAGAGAAGGCTATGGCACTAATATATAGACACAGAAAATGATGCTTTCTCAATCGGTCAATCCCCCAACCGTCATAATATTATTGTGAAAACGCGTAAGTAAAGCTTCTCTAATTGGGTAAAAGGAGTCCAACACCTTTGAAATCGAGCATTGTAAATTAGGTTTCATCGTCATGTCATGAGTCAGGATTGCAAGTACAATGTCATGGTACATAGTATTGAATACATTTTGAAACTCTTTGGAGTAATGACAATGGAATTTCAGGATAGATGGGAAGGAGGAGAAGATTACTTCAAATTCCAACATATTCCTTTAGTTCAATTTATATTTATAATTTGTCTATTTTGGATGAAGAGTAGGAGCTCTCAACAAGAACAAACTATCAGGTACTATTTTCTTAATTCCTTTTTTAATGAGCAGATAAACAAAAAAAATCATAAAGTGATAGAAAAAAATTGGTTCGTGAAAATAGATAATTTGCTAGTTAATGACTAAAATTGTGTCTTTTCTTTTGAACCAACATGTAAATGAAGTAGGAAGTTGCTGGGTTATTATTAGTTATTAGTTATTAGTTACTTTTTGAACTGCATAAGATGCTATTTCATAGTGGATGGGTTCTTTTCTAGTCATCAATTTCATGTGGTGTTTCAAGAGTATATAATTTACGTGCAGGCATTTCCTTTAACAATCTGAGCTAGAGAAGAATTTCTAGTGGCCATGCATAAACAAACAGTCTTTTTGGCTTCATTAGTTTGTTCACTGATCTTTTGTTTCCAAGTTTTAGACTTTCAGGTGATGGAAAGCAAGAAAAGGACCAACAATCTCTCTGTTGCATTTTACTTTGTTGCACGTATTGAATTTGAGGAAGGCACAAGGGCAATAGCTTTGGAGCTTTGTCGTGAGTTTGAGGACAAATTTCTTCTCCACTTGGCTGGTGGTGAAGTGAGTATTTTCCTTCATACTTTAGCCTTTTCATTTTTCTAGTTGTAATGGAGCGTGCGGTGCTGTTTTAATGTAGAATTAAGAAATTTAGGAAGATTTTCTTATATCATTTAGGATTTCACGAAACTAGTATTGGATGTATGTGATATGTTTCACTGGAAAAGTTTTTGAATTGCAAGTCTTGTGGTTGTGCCTTTCATGTACTGAAGCCCCTTTTGGACTTCGGTGAATTTTGTTCTCCAACAAAAGTTTGGTTCAGGGAAGTGGTTTGAAAGTTGTTGCAAGTTTTGAAGGCAATTTCCCCAACCGTATCAAGCAGCTTCCATTGGATAGACATTTTGACTTGAACAATGTCAAAAGGGTGGGTTTTAGTTTATTCTTGACCCGAATTTTATGAACGAGTAAAAGTTTTAGACTGGAGTTTGACAGATTGATTTGCCAATTGTTTCAGATCGTGTTAGAGGCAGATGGCTATCAACCTTATCTTATATCTCCAGAAAAAGGGTTGAGATCGTTAATAAAGACCGTTCTTGAGTTGGCTAAAGACCCAGAAAAAGGGTTAAGATCGTTAGTGTTTACAGCTTATCTTGTGTTGTCTCCCTCTTATTTGAGCTGCTTAGGATTGAAATTCAGAAATTTACTAAATAGTGAAACATTGGCTATGGCTTGTCACACATGTCTGTTCAAAACATTTCACGTATGGCTTGTCACACATGTCTGTTCAACATATTTCACTATGATATTTTAATTCTCCTGATCTAGTTTTATTAAAGTCCTACTCAACCTTACCACAAATATTGTCACGGTACATTTTTATTCTGAAGATTTTCCAACCTGGTTGCCTTACTGTCTCATTTGTTACTGACCTAATATGGTCTGAACTTTTTATTAGGTTCACCGAGTGCTTGTTGACATAGTTTCAGCTTCCGCGAATGCCACATCTCTTGGGAGATATCCGCCTTTTAAGAGAGAGGTAATAATACTTTTCACTGCTCATTCAGTAGCATTTTTAATCTTCGTAATAGCTACTCCTTTTCTTAATTAACCGTCAACCAGGTTGTAGCTATAGCAAGTGCCACACTTGATGGATTCAAGAGTGAAGCTAAGAAGATGGTAGTTGCACTACTTAATATGGATCATGCATTTGTACCACCTCAGCACTTCATCGACCTCGTACAAAGAAGGTAACATCAGCTTCCCTTTCTTTGCCTTTTGGCTGTCATTTCGAGTGGCTTTATCATACTCAAACTTATAGATCATTATCTTAATTTCCCTATCTTTTAATGTATGACGGTTTTAAACATGTTTAAATGGATCTACTTTTGTGGGTGTCTTGCTAATTTTTTATGTTTGCCTGTGAAATGAACATTTATGTTTCTGAATGCTTTCATTAGAGTCATAAATTTGACATTTTATTTAATAGTCCCATAACTGCAGCATTTGTCTCACAAGTCATGATATTTACAATATACATGTTACAAGTTCTTTTGTGATGCATATCTCACTATTTTTTTCGTTTTTTGACTGTACGGTTTACTATCTTTATCAGAATGGAAAGGCAGCGTCGTGAGGAGGAGATAAAAGGGTTTGCTTTAATCTCAGAATCAATCTTGATTCACTTACTGGATATTGCTTTCTACTTTTTTATATATGAAAGTACATAATGTAACAATTCTTGATTCTGCTTGTAATTCAGGCAACTAGTCCTCAGCCAGATGGTCCATCTACTGGTGGTAGCTTAAAATCATTGAGAGACAAATTAATGCCGCAAGATAAAGATAAAGATAAAGAGACTCCGGAGGTGTCTGGTCTGAAGACTGCTGGACCTGAGGGGGAGATAACAGCAGGTCCTTATTCTTACATATTTCTACGGTGGCTGTCTAACAAAATTCTTTATGCTTTTACTGCTGTTAAGGTTATCTGACAGTTCAATTGCGTGATTTCTTCTTCTTTTCTATTTCCTTTCTGTCATTTAAGCATTGAACCTTAATATTATAATGGTGTAGGATCAGCTTTTCTTTATATTATTTGTTGGTAAAAAACCAACTTCGAAGCTTTTCTTGTCCAATTTTGCGGTCTCCTTTTTTCTTGTCTGCCACTTTAGCCTTGACCTAGTGTAAGATGAGTTTTCGTGGATTTAGTTTGTTATAAACACCAACTTCCAAGGTCTTCAACATAAATTGTACTTTGTCGTGCAGGGTACTTAATGAAGAAAAGTGCAAAGACAAATGGGTGGAGTAGGCGATGGTTTGTTTTAAATGAAAAAACTGGAAAGGTTAGTGTTTATCACAAATATTCTTCAGGAGTTCATCCAAATATTTGCAAAAGAGAAAACTCTGTGCACTTTAATTGTAATTGTAATGCTAGCAGTATACTTTCCCTTACAATTTTCTTTTCTTTTTCTAGATCTTTTTATAATTATTACTGAAGTGATATGCCTTTGCATTTACCTTTCTCCAGCTTGGTTATACGAAAAAGCAAGAAGAAAGAAACTTCCGCGGCACTGTAACTTTGGAGGTATCATTCTCTTGATGTACTTAATTTTTTTTTTTGGTCGAAGTCGAAGATGTAACTGCAATTAAGAGAGTGACGATAGGTTTTCATATTTACGTTGCTCTTCCACCCGGTCCTTTGAGCAGAGTGATGATTACTTGTAATTGTGAAGCCTTCTCCGCAAATCGTTTTATTACCATTACTGCTGATGAGAAAATCTGCATGCACCATGTTCTATAATAATAGTTAGCCTTTGCACTTTATTGAGGTACACTATTCAATTCTTTGTCTCATGAAACTCTGCTAATCTGCTCAGGAATGCAGTATCGAATAAATTTCTTATGATGAAGGAGAAAAATCAAAGAGCTCCAATGAAAAGAAATCAAATGGACCTGATTCAAAAGGACCAGGCCTTGTATTTAAGATAACCTGTCGGTTCCATATAAGACTGTACTTAAAGGTATGTCGAGATATAATCAAAATTAACGGCTTGACCCTCTTTATGCTCTTTTATATGAGCAAATCCTCAAAAGCTCTTATGTTGCAGCTCACAATGCACTGGTTCTCAAGGCCGAGAGCATGGTTCATAAGAATGAATGGATTAATAAGCTGCAAAAGGTTATCCAAGCCCGAGGAGGCCAAGTGGGTGGTGCTTCCATGAGACAAAGTCTTTCCGAAGGTTCCCTTTCCCTTAAAAGTTGAATCTGCGTAAAATATGTGTTAGCTGATCTTAATCCAGTACCGTTAGCTTGATGATAAAGTCTTTGCCACAAAAACTGATATCTTTGTGTGTCGTACTTGATGGTTTAAGATCTTGTTATATCTAAACGTTGAAGATAGCTTTGTTTGGGCATGTAAGGCAGTTAGTTTCTTGGAGTGGTGATAAATTACGGTTTTCTTTTGTTATCTGAATATCTTTCCCTTTTCAGGATAAGATGGTTAGGAAACCGGTTGACCCGGAAGAGGAATTGCTGTCGATGTCCCAAGAAGTACGGGTTACGTTGAAGCTGTTCTCAACAGTCTAGCTACCAATGTTCCAAAGGTGGACTATTCAATTTTCTTGTGAAACTTTAACTTCCCATATCCATCTCGTTTTTTATTACTTGATCATATTACTAAAACCGTGTCTACAACAGGCTGTTGTTCTTTGTCAAGTAGAGAAATCAAAGGAAGACATGCTGAATCAGCTTTACAGTTCTATCAGTTTTCTCTATATCCTTTCCCAATGTATTACTGTATACTCAATACTGTGGTGTGGTGCTTATTTTTCTTTCCCTTCCATTGATCTGTAGCGCAATTGGTAATGAGAGGATTGAATCATTGATTCAAGAGGATCAGAATGTTAAAAGACGAAGAGACCGTTACCAGAAGCAGTCCTCTCTTCTTTCAAAGCTCACAAGACAGCTTAGCATTTACGATAACCGAGCAGCTGCTGCTTCAAGCTGGTCTGATGATAGACCCCTTATGGTCTTTTCTAAGCATAACGACAAAATGACATGTTCATTAATGAGAAAAGAGGAGGTTGCTGCACAAAACGGGTTTGTAAAAGTACAGCAATGCAAGAACATTGACATGCCAGAACAGGACAAAGAAGGGAGCAACGAGGAAAGCGCCCTTCACCAACAGACCTAGCCAAGCTTTATCTTTAAATAGAGATGTTACATGAGAAAGAGAACTCATGAAATTGGTAGTGAGAAGTGGCTAACCGTGAGGTTAGAGGGCAATGAGTTTTGGGGACAAAACTCATTGATTTATCTTTTTATGTTTTTATGTTTTTAGGTTTGATGTTCTTGGGTGTGTGTTTATGAGATCTTAGTGTTTGTATCTGAGATCTAGAGAGTTAGTTTGAGAGATATTGGTGTTTGTATCCAACAGTTTCTCATCAATAAACGTAATATTTAGTCAAGAGCTTGAGTTTGTAATCGTTACAGTGAGAAGAAAGTTACAGGGGATTAGAGAAGGAAGGAGAAGCAGAGAAGGGAGATCAAGGATCATAACATCTGACAATAGTGACACTGGTGTATATGCACACTCATCTACCCTTTCAATATTGTGCTAATATGTAACCACAAAATGCATGGGATTGATTCGTTTTCGTGGGTCGTCTTTGTTTGTTCTTATTTGCAGAAAGCTGTCCGAGAACCAATGGAAGGTCTTCAGGAGAGGATCGGATGAATGCGTTTAACGCAGCTGCTAGTGGACCTGACTCATTGAAGAGATATGTATCAGGTGGCCACAGCTGCGCTACAGCGATCTGTTGGAGTCTAAACTTGAGTTAGCTTATTAACCGAGTGATACTAAACCGAGTTGTAGTTTAGAGTCAAAGATGGTTTAATAAGTCAAGATAAGTTTAGGAGATTTAAGCTATATCTTTGGAGATTTAGGAGTTATCTAGATCTAAGTAGGATAAGTTTGATGAGATTAAATCTAGGAGATTAGGAGTTATCTAAGATCTTAGAAGATAGACTTTGGTGAGATGTACCAAGCCTATAAATAGAGAGTCTATGGAGAGTTGTTCCATAAGCCAAAAGGTAGAGAGTTTATGGAGAGTTGTTCCATAATACTCTAAGACCTAAGACTAAGAGATGAGTCTATTTGGAGAGTTGTTCCAAGAGACTTAGAGAAAAGAGTTTAGGTTTTGAGTGAGTTTCCTAAACTTAATAAAGAAAATTTGTTCTTTAATCTCTTACAAAGTCTTCACGATCCAGCTCAGAACGGTGAGGATTCTTCTGGATTTGGTGGCAGCTCCCGTCGCACCACGCCAAACCAGCTCCCACCAGCACCGCCACAGTCTGGATCATCTTACAGGTATTAGAAACCTGTTTGATTTTCCAGGATTGTTATTGAAAGAACCGTAAAATATAATTCTTTTTTCTTTTTACCTTTTGGATTGGTCCCCGTTTCTGGGACTATTTTCTTATTTCTTCACTAGTGATAATATGAGTTTATAATGATGATGTACTTGTGTGTGTTTGTAGATAGATATTGTTAGAGACATATATATCACTTTTGTCTTCATATTGGGCATATGCTTTTTATTAAATAACGTTACTTTCCTTTTAATAGCATCTAAATCTTGGGAAGATGAAAGTGTGTAAATTTTTCCATTTTTCACCAAGATCTCTTCTATGAAGTGTCTATAGTGTGTCTATCAATTAAGCTTCATGGAATTTGTCCAGTAAAGTTGTAGTCCAATCTTAATCATACGCAAAATTGTAGTCCACCCAACCACAAATGTAATGTTTATTAAATCGCTGTGTCTCTTCAGTTGCAAGAGAGAAGAACCGTCCCAACCGTTATAAGCGCATAATGGTCTTTATCAACAAATAGTATTTCTGTAGATAAAAACTTGAGATGTTTAATTGCACAACATCTGTGTTTTTGCTTCATCCCACAATAAACTAGACAGTAAACTCCTTAATTTTCTATAGAAGGCTATCGGAGGAATTTCACACACTGGTTCCTTTTTATTTTGGATCCGAGCTTTTCTGGTTGTTATAGATCTCCCAAGTTTTTGAACCCATTAGAAAGAGCAGACTCCTTAACTACCCATCCGACTCATTAAATTTTGCTCAACACTAACTTGTGTTTCATCTTTTATCTCTTCGTGAATTTGCGTGAGAATGCTAATTTTTATAGTGAATAATAAATTATCTGTAATTTGATCAATTTAATCCTATGAATAATATTCAATTATTTGCGATAAACTATGCTGTCAATATATAAAATAAAATTTATGTGGAGTGCTAAAAATTAACACGGTCCTATAGACAGATTACACTAGTAACACAACTATGGACTAGCTAAATTAATGGCTTGCCTTTGTGAGTTCATTAATAGGAAGAACCTCTATGTAAATATCCAAGAAGAGAGATTGCTAATAATAAAAATATTGCCGTAAACGAATATCCAATAATAAGATTGAAATCCAACTTAAAATTGATTTTTTGTTATTTGGTTTTATAACTAAAATTGATTGTTTTTGAACAAATTACAAATGTAATAAAGACAAGTGGGTACAAGTAATAAAGTGACACCAATAATTGCATATAAGAATTTATTACCACTCATTTTCACTACAGCTGGTCGTCGGATATGAGTCCACTCTTCTACTCGATCTATTAGCAGAGATCTAGCTGAAAACATAAAGAACGATTAGACGAAAAAGCGATTTCGAGAAAAGGTGAGTCATGTAGATTTTCATTCTTTAGTTTTATGTGGAAGCAGATTCTCGGATCTTTTGTGTGCATGTATATATTTATAGTAATATAATGTTTATTGTCCCTATAGAATGATCTATGGATTGAAATATTCCACTCGAATTATATATTTTATTCTGTAAATTCTGCATAATAATATCTGGAATTGTGACCTCTGGGACCCTAATCTAGTGAGTGTTGATTACTACTTTCATATATTTGGTTAAGCAGGAGACTTATGGCCGAGACACTTTTGTCGTTTGGAGTTGAGAAGCTTTGGGACCTCCTTGTCCGAGAATTGGAGCGACTTCAGGGATTTGATGGGCAATTCGACGAACTCAAAACGGATCTAAACAAGCTTAGGCTCTTTTTGGAAGATGCAGATGCTAAGAAACATAAAAACAAGATGGTGAAAACCTGTGTGGAAGAGATCAAGGAAATTGTTTTCGACGCGGAGGATCTGATCGAAACCTTTATTCTAAAGAAAGAACTTGGACAAACAAGTATCAGGAAGCGCATGAGAAGCCTTTCTTGCTTTATAGTGGACCGCAGGAAAATTGCTTCAGATGTGGGAAGCATAAGTAAGAGGATTTCCAAGGTGATTCGCGATATGCAGAGTTTTGGAGTGCAACAGATGATTGTCCATGGCAGCGAGTATTCACATCCTCTACAAGAAAGACAAAGGGAGATGCGAAAAACATTTCCTAGCAATAATGATAACGATCTTGTGGGGTTGGAGGAGAATGTTAAGAAATTGGTTCGCTATTTGGTGGAGGAAGATAGCATTCAAGTAGTTTCTATAACTGGGATGGGCGGTATCGGTAAAACTACCCTGGCTCGACAAGTTTTTAATCATGAGATGGTGAAAAACCATTTTGATGGAGTTGCATGGGTGTGTATTTCACAACAGTTTACAAGGAAATATGTCTGGGAGACGATCTTGCGGCAGCTTAGTTCAAAACATGATGAGCATAGAGAGTCAAATATGACTGAAGACGACCTCCAAAAAAAGCTTTTTCTACTGTTAGAAACCAGTAATTCTTTGATTGTACTGGATGACATGTGGAAAGAAGAAGACTGGGACAGAATAGAGCCTGTGTTTCCACCAAAAAAAGGTGAAATCTTATGCTACATTTTATTTTACATATATAAGGCTATGTTTCAGAAAGATATTGATTACTGAACATGAAAAAGTTTAATATATATTGCAGGATGGAAGGTATTGCTTACTTCTCGCAACGAAAACGTTGGATTACGAGCAGATCCCAAATGTGTCATTTTTAAACAAGAATGCCTAAACCCTGATGAAATTTGGACACTTTTTCGAAGGATAGCGTTTCCTAGGAAAGACGCAACAGCAGGTAAGTTTTCAAGGAAATATTTCTTCTTTACGATATACTAAAGAAATGTAAAAACTCTTTTTTTACATCATGTCTTGATTTTAAAGCCCAAATTTATGTTGATGTTGTGTAGAATTTGAAGTTGATGTAGAAATGGAAGAGTTGGGTAAGACGATGATCAAACATTGTGGAGGACTACCATTGGCCGTTAAGGTGTTAGGAGGGTTGTTAGCTGCCCAACACACATTAATTGGGTGGAAAAGGGTTCAGGAGAATATTGGATCTCACATCATTGGAGGGACTAGCTTCAATGAGAGAAATCTTAAGTCGGGCTATCATATTTTGTATTTGAGCTTTGAAGAGCTGCCTGTTTATTTGAAGCAATGCTTCCTCTACTTTGCCCATTTCCCAGAAGATTATCCAATACGTGTTTGGGATTTGGCATATTACTGGGCAGCAGAAGGAATACCAAGGCCAAGTTATTATGAAAGAGCAAGCATTCGAGATGTAGGAGATTTCTACATAGAAGAGTTGGTAAAGAGAAATATGGTTATTTCCGAAAGAGACATGTCGACTTCAAGATATGAATCTTGTCACTTACATGACATGATGAGAGAAGTTTGTCTTCGAAAAGCTAAAGAAGAGAATTTCGTACATATTGTTGATATTGCAAACCCTCAATCTCCTTGTACATCTCGCAGAATCGCAGTACACCAGTTTGATGAAACTTATCATCCGAAGTTGGAGATGCATAACCCAAAACTTAGATCTCTCTTGATTATCAGAAATCAGTTCAGTTGGAGAAAATGGATGGCATCAGGTTTATGTTTCACAAAGCTACAGTTGATGAGGGTTTTAGATCTCTCTTATGCGGAGTTTGAAGGAGGGAAGTTACCCTCTAGCATTGGGAAGCTCATCCACTTGAGATATTTGAGTTTATATAGGGCTAAAGTATCTCATCTACCTTCTTCTATGCGGAATCTGAAGCAGCTGATCTATTTAAACCTAAATGTATCTGTTGAATCTACAATCTACATCCCCAATTTCATGAAAGAGATGCGAGAATTGACATACCTCTGTTTACCGTCGAGAATAGATGATAAGACAAAGTTGGAATTGGGTAATTTAGTCAACCTGGAGACATTGGAGAATTTCTCAACAAAGCATAGCAGTGTGAAGGATCTTCAACGAATGACAAAGCTAAGGACTCTCTGTATCTATATCGAAGGCAAAGGGTGTACTGTGAAAACTCTATCTTCATCTCTAAGTGAATTGAGACACTTGGAAGATCTTACTATATATGAGGGTTCCACGAATGATGGAGAAGGATTTGTTTTGGATTGCGTTAATCTCAAACAGCTGAAATTGATTATATATATGCCAAAGTTACCTGATGAACATCATTTCCCTTCTCACCTTACAACCATATCTCTAACAGCTTGTCAGTTGGTGGAAGATCCAATGCCGATTCTAGAGAAATTGGTTCAGTTGAACGAGCTTAAATTATGGCCTCAATCTTTCAGCGGGAGGAAAATCGTTTGCTCGGCTGGTGGGTTTCCTCAATTGCATACGCTTGATTTATATGGACTAGAGGAATGGGAAGAGTGGATAGTAGAAGAAGGCTCCATGCCCCTTCTTCATACTCTCCATATTCTTTGGTGTCCAAAATTAAAGAAACTTCCTGTTTGTGGGTTTCCACAATTGCAGGAGCTTGAATTAAAAAAATTAGAGGAATGGGAAGAGTGGATAGTAGAAGAAGGCTCCATGCCCCTTCTTCATTCTCTCGAGATTCGTCTATGTCCAAAATTAAAGAAGCTTCCTGATGGGCTGCAATTCATTTCTTTAAAGAACTAGAAATGGACAAGGAATGGAAGGAGAGATTGTCGGAAGGAGGAGAAGATTATTACAAAGTCCAACACATTCCTTCTGTTAAATTCTACTAAGAATGAGGCTCTCAGCAATTACGAACTATGAATAAGTACACAGGTAAAATATTATTTCCCTAGATCTACATAACATCAAGTACACCAAATCAGTCATTTAGAGGAAAGAATTGTTGTTTAGTTAAAATTTTGGCTTTATATTCTGGCTATATTGGGTAAAAAGCTATGTTTTTCAATTTCAGGCAAGTAAAATGTACATGAAGAGCTGCAGTGATGGTGTTCGACGAAATGTCTAAATGAGACTTCATCTCTTGTACTGTTTTGGTCAGTGAGTTTGGGGGAGAGAGAAATGGTTTTCACTAACTGGGCCTGGTATGACAAACTCATATCTATCTATTACTTTGTTGATTCATTGAGCAAGGCATGTCATTCTTGCATTAGTATAATTCTCTTTGTGTTGTCTTTTATTTTGTGCTACCAACCGACTCGGCTTGACTGCTACAATCGTTATCTCTGTATGTAACTTTGTAAGTTTATAACTTTGCTAGTTTCTTTGAACTTGCGATTTACTCTTTCTTGCAATGACCCCTCAAAGATAAATTATTCACTCCACTATTCATGGTTAAAGATGGAGACTTGAGTTCAGAGTTCCGTTTTTCATTTTCGTACAATAGTTTAGAGTGAAAAAAAAGATGGAGACTTGTGGCATGTATAATTTGGATTTTAATAGCTTTGGGAGCTCCTGAATCAAAAATCTAAATATTCCAAAAACCAAGAAAGTGGAAAGAAGTTTGATTCACTTGCGTGGGTGTATGTTGCACAGTATAGTTCACATGAAAATATGTCTGGCAAACAATAATAAGAAAGCTTGTTATGAGAAGCATATAGACAGAACCTTGATTGTCGTTGAAGATGTATAGAACAACACAACCTGGATTGGAATATCATAAAAAATACTAAAAAACGCACAAGTTAAGATTCTAATAATGATTAATCACGCTTGAGATCATGGAAGTCGTCGAGACGGCAGGTGTGATTCTTCCTCTTATGATCACTTAACCCATTTAATTTGGCTACGTAGGGCTTGTGGTTCAGACATGAGACATGGGGATCGTCGTCGGGGTCGCATCGAACAGAAAGCTATGTGGCTTTCATCTTAAACCTGGAAGTCCCTGTTTTGAAAAAGGTCTTCTTGCTCTTCAAATCATCATTGAACGACTTGATGGGTTTTTCTTCTCACGAGGAACCATCTTGAAAGAGAGAAGACAAAACTCAATCGATCGTCAGAGAGAAATAAGCAGAAAAAATTCGATTGTAGTGTAATGATGGGAAATGAAAAAGGAAGCTCCAACCGGTCATATATTGTGAATCAAATTAAACCTTTTTTCTTCGTTTTATGAATCCTGAAGGAATTGTATTTTTTTCATTTCCAAAATAATATTAACGTTTGTTTCATAACTTCTTCGTAGTTTCTTTAATCTGTCATATTTCATTTACTTTTTGTTTCTTTTTTCATTCATTTTTCTCTTCATTCCATCAATAGATGAACAATCGAAGTCGAGAATCAATAAATTGAAATCCTTTTAAAAGCATTTCTACAATTTAGTTTATAAATAAGTTTCTTTGGAAAACCCAAAATAATTAGAAAAGGTTCTAAAAATAAATTCAAAAACTGCTATAAAAATAGGAAAAACAAAGAGGAAGAATTAAAATCTACCATTATTTTATAGATAATATATATTTCCCCTAGGAATAATGCCAGGTCACTCCTAGGGATGGGCAAAATACCTGATATCCGATCCAAAAATATTCTAACCGATTCCGAACCGATTTTTAGAAATATCCAAACGGGTCCTAAATTTCTATACCCGAATACCAGGAACGAACCCGAACCAAACTCGATACCTGCGGGTACCCGAAAGTATCCAAAATATATGTATATATATATATAAATGTATTAATTTTTTGGATAATTCGGATATCTCTGGATACATTTGAATAAAAAGTAACCAATGTTTTTTGGTATTTCGGATATTTTCTCGTAATTCGGATAGATTTGGGTAAAAAAGTAACCAATAGTTTAGTTTTTTTGGGGATAATCGGGTAATTCGGATATATTTAGATAAAAAATAAACAATATTTTAAGTTTTTTTTGGTATTTCAGATATCTCGGGTAATAATATCCGAGCCGAACCCGATACTTGCAGGTATCTGAAAAGTTTTCGGATCCTCTAGAGATACCCGATACCTGATCCAAACCCGAAAGGTACCAAATCGAATCCAAACCGAAATTTATAAATATCCGATCGATACTTTATTTTTTTCCTAAAATCAAAATATCTAATCCGAACCCAACCATAAATTCAGTTGATAAATGTCACTTTTGACAAGTGGTACATTCTAGGTTTCTTATTTACTTATAAACTGATGTTTATTTTCTTTTAAAAACATAGTTGAATTTATACTACCGAACTATATTTTTTACAGCTGATATTTCCGAGATTGAATCCAAATTATGATACAAATACAACACTACTAAACAGGTGATCAAAGTTGATGGTTAGACATTAGTGTTGCAGCATACATTTATTGACGAGTCGTGAATCCATATATAATTAAACAATATTTTTTAATAATTTTTTAATAGATATAATTTTTCGTATTTTTTATATCACCAAAAGAATAATTATACATGTAAATGTCTATTTACGAGGAAAAGATGGTAAAGGGGTTGAAAACATTTTGCACAAAGAATTAGTAAAAATTATAGCTTCACATGGACTCAACATTGACTCTTTTTAATGTGATGTTGTCTTACACACTCTTCAAATAACTACATCAAGCACTCTTCCTACAGACTTTTTATATGTTGAATTAAAATCTACGAAGAAAAATAGGAACTTGAGGAAAACAAATCTAGAAAATGTTGAATAGTTGAGTTATAGTTCCTTTTGATAGTTTTGTGGAATATATTTAATTATGATAAGAAAATATGAATGATATATAAATATAATCAAAAGAATAATAAAAGATATTTGAAAAACAAGGGCAAGAAAACTAATGCATAAACACATTTTGTATAAAATGTTATTGTTTGTTTATATATATTCAATGACATTAATACATGATGAATCTAACTTTTTGAATTCTACAAATTTGTGTAGAATAGTTTCAATGAAATGTAAGTTGTGTGGAAAAGAAAAAATCTTAACTTAAAAATCGAGTGTTTTTTTTTTCTTTTTCTGTTTATCTCTCATTCTTCTGAGAGACATTTCAACTCTTGCAAGATATGACATTTCTGCCGGAGTCTTTAACGTCGTGTGGCATAGAGGCATATAGAGGCCTATAGACCTAAGATGATTGATGTGACAATTGTGGTGATATGAACACCAGAAATTTTGTACATGCACATGACTTTTATAAATGTACAAATCGAGAAAAGTTAGGAAACTATACAAATATGGTCGAGTGTCGAGTGGAGTTAACAAAACTTGATGAGATAAAATGGTACAATCATTTTTTCCATGTCATATTGTTTATGGGTGTTGTTGTTAAATAGAAATGTCTATAAACATATTGTTTTTATTCTCCATAGTTAAAGAATATGGTGCTTGTCATCAAATCTAAAAATAATAATAGTTATCAGGCCAGTCTTACTTTTTGGGTTAATGAATGTCCTGGTGGTGCAGCTAATGTGGTAAGAAATATTCAATTATACAATCACCTATGTTATGTTTTTAGCTACAGAAGATACTTAGTTTTTGTTTTCTTAAAAATTTGTAGTTCTTGCGGTTGACTGAAGTCAAAAATGGATCAACATCCAAAAATGCTACAATCCGAAGATAAAAAGGTTCATTGAAGTTGAATTGAAGATTATGAAGACTTGATGTAAATATATGATGGACACACATATCAATCATAAGAGGATAAGGTTGTTGGTTCATAAAACACTTTAATAACCATTAAAGCTCACATCATCGATGCAAGAATACTAGTCAAATCACTCCTTGGGAAGCTAATGGAAGTCATGAAAAAGTCAAGAAAGAAGAGATGTTACCCTAAGGATGAAATGCGTTATGTTAATATACAATATTCACTTGTATATTAGGGATTTGGTCAACTTTCTTATTAATTGTTCTTTTTGGTCCCTTAATTAGTTTTTCACTTGATTAAATGTTTCTTTTGAAATTCAACTTTATGATTCTAATGATTTTGCTGGATTGAAAATCATTGGAATTTTAGAAATTTGATTGATGAAAACTAATGGCCTAAACAAACATACAAGTATTTGGTTTAAAATCTCCTATATATTATTTGAGAAGTACCTTTATAGAATAAACCTTATAAAGGGTAAACAATTACATGACATTGCCATTAATTTTAAGAACAAATTTTAATTTCTCAATATGGGTAATTTAGTAATTTAATTCACAAAAATTTTGGATTATTAAAATCGATTTTAATAAAATCCGAATTTAATGTTGATTTTAACAAACAAATGATAACAAAAAAAATAGGAAATCTAAATCAGTTACAATTAGGAAAAAATATAATTGTTTCCATTTGTTATAATGAGTTGAAAGAATCTATTAAATGTATAGAAATAAGGAATATTGATTTTAATGTCGATTTTAACAAACAAATGGTAATAAAATAAAAAAGGAATATTATCTAACAAATGATTTTGACAATATCCGATTTTAATGAAGGAATATTTTTTTAATTCGGATATTACTAAATCTGATATTATTAAAAAATAAGAAATCTAAATCAGTTACAATTAGGAAAAATATAATTGTTTGGTTGATATCTTAATAATCGGATATGTTAATCTTACTAATCGGATTTGAGAATCTTTTATGACCAAACGACTACCGCTCAGCATCGTATTCCGATTTTTGTATTATTGTTAGTTTTACATATTCCACAATTGGAATATTAACAAAAATTAACAAACCATATACCTAATCTTAATTTCTATATATATTACTGTTTTTATCTCACCTAATCGAACCAAATACTTTTTTAAAACTTCATATCCACAACCAAAAAAAAAATGTCATACACTTCTGTGAAATATTTAAAACCGTTTAAATCTTCTTGGTGTATTATGGTTAAAATTCTTCATTTTTTTCTGCACTATGCAAAAGGATCAGGGCCATCTTTGGAAATGGTTTTATCAGATGAATCTGTAAGTTCCAAACGAATTTTAATATGTATAATGTTGAAAAAAATTGTTGATTTTATGATATTTTATAAATTTTAACGTTTATCGGTGTCTATATTTTCAGGGTAACAAAATTCAAACAGAGATAAAAAAGGAACACATCTCTAAATTTCAAAAATTTGTGAAGAAAGGAGACTGGAAGATTATCGAGGGGTTTAATGTTACTAATGTGACGAGAATGTTTAGATCAACAAATCATTGATACATAATTAATTTTTTGTACACAACTAGCGTTTCTCCCTCACCATCCATTTCAGATAAAATTTGGGTTGATTTGGTTGATTTTAAACAAATCAAAAGTGGGGAATTAGATCAAATGAAATTGGTTGGTAAGTCGTGTATATATATTTTATCATGTGAACATAAACAAAATTTTAAATAAATTCTGTTATTGATTTTTTTTGTTTTTTGTTATATATGTGCTTGGCCAACTGGTGAATGTTGGAGAAATAAATACCATACATGTTCAAGGCAAGGCTACTAAAAAAATTGATTTTGAGCTACGAGACTCTGAGTAAGTGTTTATTCGTTTCATTGAATAAATTGTTATAAATAAATAATTAACAAATGTTTGGATCCATCACTAAGGTGATGCGTTGTAGACATATAGATTTTTATACAATGGTTAATATATTTTTTTTTCAGGGATAACCGTATACCCTGTACACTTTGGGGCAAATTTGCTGAGCAAATTCATCAAATTTCAAAAGAATTTGTTGGTCAGATGGTTATTTTATTGTTAAGATGGAGCAAATTGGGACTATACAAAGGTTTGTATAAGACTATCTAATTTAACATATTTGACAATATAATTAAAATTTAAGTAATACGTTTTTTGAGTAATATGCATAATATGTAAATAAACAAATTGGCACCTTAACTTTGTCTGTTAGCACATGAAGTTGCTCCAGTAATACTTACTTAGATCTGATTATTAAAATTTTCGTTTGCTCCAGTAAAAAAATATATAGAAAACGTTATTATCACGAAAACAACGAATCAATCACGAGATCGTTATAATCACTCGAATAATATACCAATTAATCTATACATTATTTTCAAATTTTGTTTTTCCTCAAAAATTAAGTTTTTTTTTTACAGAAATCAGAAGTGTTTCAAACGAGTTTGATGCTTCGGAATTGTTGGTTAACCCAGACTTACCTGGTGTCGATGACTTCAAGAAAATGTGAGTATCAACCTTTTCGAGATTTTTGTTTTTTTCTTTTTTACATGGATTAAAAGATATACAAAACAATATTTTATGACTAATTTTATACAAATTGATCCAGGCTTCCATCTGATGGACTTGCGTTAACAATCGTTGAACCAAAGCCGAAAGTCAAATCGTTAATTCTTACAAAAGAAGAATCTATTCAATATCCAATAATGACTATAAAAGACCTTCTCGCATCTGTTGAGGTATGTTTTATATTTATTTTATTACATATATTTATTTTGAGTAACTATATTAAGCTAACATGAGATTCTATAATTGTCGAGGTTGCAAAAGTAAGAATAATTTGTACCATTATGGATATTGATATGGATTGGCCATGGTTCTACTTTAGCTGTCGTAAATGTAACAAAAAGGTTTTCAAAAGCCAAAAGAATATCAGTGGAGCTGTTGAAATGATACGTGCACTAGAGACGTAAGCTCGGTAGTTGCAAGGTAATTTTAAATAATAAATTTTTAAATATGTTTGAATTTTATTAATAAACCTATTTTTAATATTAAAAATTGTGAATTTTTCTTTGTATTTTTAAAAAACGATATTGGCTTCATCTTCTGATAATGGATGCTACGGGAAAGAGCAAACTTATGCTCTTTGATTCTTTTGTCCAACAAATTGTTGGTCGATCTTGTGCTGAACTCTTAAATGGCACATATGATGAGGTATTATTTAAAAGCTGTTTTAATATTTTAAATTAATGGAAGTATGACTAATTTTTAAACTATACATATAGATTGAAGATCCAGAAGCATTGCCTGACGGGATTAAAAATATTGTTGGCAAGACATATCAATTTGTCGTATGTGTAGAGAATGACAACATATACAGAGGAAATGATGTCTATAAAGTTGCTAAGGTTTATTCGACTAATAATTTGAATGAAGAGATGTCTAATGAATCTGAACTTCCTCCGGAACAATCATCATTATGCTCCAGTGAACAGATATTTTAAAATATTATTCTTCTTAATTTTATCAATCATGTTACATTCTCTCATTTTAATGTGTTAATCATATTTCAGGTGTTAATGATCACTAATAGTAGTGAGAAATCTGACACTAATATGAGCATTGTCTCTACACCATCGTCAAAGAGAAAAGAAGACGTTTCTGATTTACCTGATCGATCATCATCAAGCAAAAAGCAATGTATGGACGGATTAAAAGTCAACATAAAAGATATTGCTGACAATGATGAGAATGCTCTTAATGATGAGGAAGCTAATAAGTTTGACAAGAAAATTGAAGATGCTGTTGAGACTCAACTCATGCAAACTGAATTGAAGAAGAAGATTGTTTTCAAAAAAGTTAAGGTTAAAAAATAATATAAAAAATTGGCAAGTCACCATTGTCGGATATTGAATCACTTGAGAACAATTTTAAAAATTTGCAAGTTATGCTGCTTAGGATCGTTTTTTTGGTTTTAATCTTACCCTTTCTACTATGTGTGCTTTTATTATAAATTTTAGACGATTTGGTATCAATTCTTTGCTTAATGTTTATAAACCTTTCATTACGTTATTATGGAAAATATTATTATGCACGGTTCACATTTAAGGGAAAAAAGGTTTTCCACCACCTTTTGTCTTTTGCCCAAATTCCATCTATTTAACGTCCGCTAATAATTGATTTGAACCGTACGCTACTTTTGCATTATGTTTACAATCATATATTATATGATCACGTTAAAGAAACCAAGAGTACAATTATATTAAATTTTTTAGTTTGTCGGCGTTCAATGGGATTTTTTTGTTCCCCCTCAAAAAAATGGTTAATGGGATTATTACTGATGATCTGATTACTTTTTGTGATTGAAGCTTCCAAATATATTGGGTGCGTTTCTCGGAGCAGTTCAAATGATTATATACGTCGTATTCAAGTACTACAAAGCCCCAGTGGTTGATGAGACGGAGAAGCCCAAAATGGTGTCGGATCATTCCATTAACATGGTCAAGCTTTCATCCACTCTGGCTTCTGATGATCTTACGGTTCAGGTTAGGAATCGAGGTAAAGAGAGACGAAAAGGTAAAATGAGTCGAAGATACGGCAGAAATTGATTGACTGTGAACTCTTCTTATTGGGTCATATAATAGGGACACAATAGCTTGCAATGCGGATAAGATTTAATCGATGATAGCCAAATAATGTTAAAAATTAAAATAATTATTATAAGGGGTCTTTTGAGCGTCGAAGGTCATCTCAATAATTGATCATGAACTTGATATGCCGACAGCAAAATCAAATTGATCAAATAGGGCTTTTGTAAAGCAAAATCATACATGTCTAAGAATCGATCTAACTGATGTTAAATTACATCATTTGTTTTTGTTTTTCCCTGTTTTGTCGGTTTGATGTCCGAATGGATGCATACACTTTCCTTTTTTATTTTTAAATTTATTTTAAAAAATAAATTACATCTAAAGTCAAGGCTGGGAGCCCAATTATCTACAAAATGGGATCGTAAAATATTCAGTTATAAACCAGATTATACTGTCCATAAATATACCGATTAATGTCCTAACGCAAAATCGCATTTAAGGAACAATTTAATTTTTGCATATCAAAAGAACTTCAACCCGTGCTATAGCACGGGTGAGAATCTAGTTAAGTATGAAAAAGGTGAATTTACATTCCAGTTTGGGCTAGATTTACAAGAATAAAGTTATAGTTACAAGTATGGTGATATGGTAGAGATTATACCGGTTCAATTCGACTTTATTTGAGTTTATATGTAATCAACATTGAGAAATTTTAAATTAAGGGTGCGAGATAAATATTGAATTTCAGTTTAGTTTAGATATACCAAAATCACCGTGGTTAGGTATTAGATTTGGGATGTTTTTTGTAATTTTTGGTTTAGAAATTCAAACCAGAAATATATTTTGATTGAGTCCGTTTTTTTTCTTTTTTTGTTTTGTTTCTTTTTGTGTTTCTTGGTCGAAACATTTCATTAATTAAAGCAGTTCCAAGATTACTGGGCGCCAAAGAGTCCGATGATGAAGAGGAGAGAGTGATACAGAGTAAAGCTTTGTGTAGTAACAGAGGGTTTGACGGATGGCTGAGATTAAAGCGAGAGAGAGATGCCACGTGTACGCTCAGAAGGAGTCAGTTACAAAAATCTGTATAAAACTCTGTATCATCGTTTTGTAAAATTCATTCAGCATATTGTAAAAGTTTGTTTCTTCCTCTTTGAGCTTACGAGCTTAGAACTCTGTAATGGTGACGTTTGATTCAATAGTTTGAGAATCTTTTCTTCTAATTCTGGATTCTTTGATTTGAATCTCTGTTTCTGTGCTTTAATTAGCATTGATTCGGATTGAAGATTTGTTTGTTCATTTGGATTGCAAATCTTCTTATCAGAGAGCAGAGCTATTCCTTGCTAATTTTTGAGTCTTCGAATTTTGTTCCCTCTCGCATAATCAATTTAGATACGTGAGCTAAGGATTTATGGGTCTTTTAGAGCAATGAATCCATTTAGGAACTTGATGTGAAGTCTTTTCTCAGTGCTTCACCATAGTGTCTTTTCCCCAGAGATGAAGTCATCTATGTTTCAAGAAATTTTTCACCTGTGAAGTTGAGAACCATTTCTTGGTAAACTTTTCATCGCCAGAGAAGTTTTAACCATGATATCATACGGATACGATGTTATTTCGATTTACTCTCATGAGTGTATGTTGGTCCTAACTCCCAAGTAATTTGTCGATTTGTGATGAATTTTTGTGGCGTAAGTTGTTGGATGCTGGATTTTGTTCGCTGGTTTATGCAGGAGGAGATTGGTATTCTCAACTGAGTTATCTTCCAACCTATTCTCATGGTTACAAATTGATAATGCTCTCTTTCTGAATAAAGAACAATGTCATGATAAATAACATGAACACTAAAGTAATTCATATTGCTAATGCGGGGTTGCTAATGTGAGCAATCTCAAAACAAGAAAGATTCAAGCTTTATTAATATAGTAAATAAGATAAGAAATTAGATAGCTCATTAAGTGCAATGAAAGGTAAAAGGAAAGAACTTTAGATTGTCACCAAGAGCTAAACGATTTTGATGATATTTTATACAGATGAAGAAGGAGACTTGTTTTGAGACAACTCTCAAGGTTACAATAAAAGTTCTCATTACATGACTATATATGTGAATCCGCATCTTGCTAAGAACCCTAGTTACATGGGCCATTACATGGGTTTGATATGATATGAGACACTATATTAGGCTTTAAATGGATCCTCTAATAGCTAAGATTTGCTCAAGGAATCTATGAGGAACCCCTTGTTTTGTGGAACAAAGGAAAGGTTAAGCATGATGCAGTCACTGTCACCGGTAAGCTAACCGTTGTATTAATTTAGCCATATATGCTTAGTGGAAGATGATTCGAAGGTGATACAGAGCCACCGTACCACACACAAAATGGTGATTTGAAGAAGCCAATTGATGAGCTGAACCTAAAGAACACAACTACGTTATGTATGTGATTCTCTCTAACATGCATGTACTGATGGAGTTCGACCAGGTTTAAATCTATAGAGATTGAAGAATCAGTCCAATTATTGAGTTTAGTTTATTTCCTGTTCAACTAACAAGAACCTGAGCAAATATGTAAGAATGAGATACAATTTTATAACAAAGAACGTTCTTTCTTTTACAAGAGGTTTTCTACTTTAAAAACCCTTCCCAGCTTTTTTTTCTTTTCTTGATGTCGAAACTAACTATATATCTTCTTTTCTATTTTTATGCTTTCTTTAGAACAATATGATGTGTATATTCACATCCATATATTTAAACCTATAATGAGAATGAGATTCATATGTATGTATGCTTTTTCTTCTAGCGATTTTCTCTTATTTGTAGTAAGATGATGACCAAGTGTTGTTCTTTATCATGATGTTCTTTCGAAGCCACCTGATCCTATCTGCATATGCAACCACTCTGGTGATGCTCCTCTACTGTATTCCCTCGTAGACTGCGACCCGAACTGCATCTCCGGATTCTCAAACGCCTGCTGACCAAACTGAGTTTCACCAAAAATAACAGAGATTAGCCAACCCAATAAATAACAAGAAAACGGCAGGAGGAAAAACAGATCCCAACCGGTTCATTGCACTGCTAAGATGAACCAACCGCATAAACATAGAAACATGTCGTATTTTGTAAAAATGGAGAATGTTTAGAATCATGAGAAGTATCACCTCTTTGGGTGGAAAAACCTCAATGCCAGGGTCATTCTCGAGTTGACTGCTTCGAGCCTCATCGATAAGAACTAAAAATTTATCCTTCGCTTAATTAGGGAGGAAGAAGAAGCGTCGAGAGAGAGAGTTTCATCCGTTGCCCTTTTTTGCAATCGGGTATATGTTTGGGTTTAGGGTTTCTAATTTGTAATGGGTTTAGTTTGTTTGGTTTAGTCAAATTAATAATTTTATCCGAGATTTTGAATCTAATTTTACAATTTATCAATTAAACCCAACGATTTAGAAACTAAATGTTAAAACTATCAATTAAACCCAAAAATTGACAAATTTGCAAAGTTTGTATGCAACTGGACCGAAATTTTTAAAAATATCTTAAACTGGACCGAACCTTAAACTTCATGTCTGTCATTTCCGTCGGTCCAAATTTGGTGTGGACTCAGACCGTTCTCCCATATAAATTTGTTATGATGCACATAGTATTTTTGATATTAATATTTTAGCTCTTATTCATTAAGTTGGAGTGCACAAATTAAAATTCTATTTATTATGATAGAAGATATAATCTAATTGTATTGCAAAATAGAATGTGTATAGTTCAAATCCGGTTTTCAAAAAACCTTACGTGATAAAATCTAAAAGAATTTTTATATTAACCTAGAATTTAAATATATATATATATATATATGGTCAACATCAATTTATCTAAAGTTTGGTAATCCAATTAGAATTCAAATATTATCAATAGAATTTTATATTTATTTATTATAGCCGCCTATTTTATGCGGATCTTTATCTACTATATTAAAAAACGTTGCGAGGTATATTTACTTACGTATTGCTGCAAAAGAATTTAGGTAATTTTAATAAAAAAAAATACTATAATGAAATGCATTTAAAACATTAAAAAAAATTAGGTTTACTTAATTAAAATCATAAAATAGTCAATCAACTATATTTCGTGATATACAAGTGAAATTGATATTTGATTTTTTTTTTTTAATCCCACATCGCTCATATATAATAATTTTTTTCACAAATTCTCTTATATATAATACACTTTTAGGTAGAATAAATTAAACCAACGTAAACTACAAAAAACTTTAGACCTAAGGATATGCAAAATTACATTATATATTTTATCATGCAATAACAAAACTTTTTAACGTATAAATAAATTTTCTAATTAATTATTTGACACTATTACTAATTTTCAATTGATTGCTATGGACTATACTGCCAAATATAAAATAAAATTGCAATGAACTAGAAACTAAAACGCTCCTATAGAAAGATTACACTAGTAGTGTAACAGATTAGCTAAATTAATGGCTTGCCTTTGAATTCATTAATAAGTAGGACCTCTATGTAACTAGATTACAGTACTAAATATAATTCAGTGTCCAAGAAAAAAACGAAGAGATTACTAATTATAAAACATTGCGAAACATTGTCGGAAACAAATATCCGATAATAAAATTAAAATCCAACTAAAAATTGATATTTTTTTGCGTTTTCTGAACTTTAATAGTCTTTTTGAACTGATAAAATGGCCTCATCCCTAGATTAAGGATCAAATGCTGAGATGACTTTATTGGGAAAAAAAAATTCTTTTATGACTCTAGCTATTCTACATAACCTCTTCTCTTTTTTTTTTTATAAAAATCTCATAATACCCTTAATGAAATCTGCATAAAATAACACTATTTTAAACAGACTAAAATAAATACAAAAAGGGGAAGAAATAAAAATATTAGTTGGTGAATTGACAACATTGACTAAAGTGGGATCCACCCATTTTTCTCTCTTCTTCTTCTTTTATCTTTTAGTTTTGTTTCTCTCTCTTCTGAAGCGGAGTATCAAACCAACCCAGAAAATTATGAAATTTGGTAGAAATATTAACAACATCTGTACGAAGCCACAGGAAAAAGCAGATCACGATTTAAGGTTGTGGTTCACAAGTTATGATCAAATTACAGAAACAGATCCGAAAACAATAATATTGCAAGCAACCAACTTTGAGAGAATTTTATGTCCAACCACAAGACGATCTTTATATCCCTGGAAAGATCGCACTTTCAAATTTTTAAAATATCTTTCAGATTTGAATTATGAGGTGTATAGCCACACCTAAAACTCCTTGAAACCTGATTTTTTAAAATTATATTCAATATTTGACTTTTTCTTAGATATAACTAATAAATCTGTGACATTTGGTTTAAAGTCAAGCGGTTTCTCGATGCATTTATTTTAGTAGCTGCGTCGTTTTGTATATAGAAAAATCACAATTTTTGGTTGGCACAACTGAAATCAACGATGATACAATTGAAATCTATACTAGTACAACCAAAATCAACGCTGGTATAAATAGATTTAAGACTGGCACAACACGTTTAGTCATCTGAGCTCTTGAGAAGGTCATCTGAGATCATCGGTACAACTAGAATTCTCACCTGTACAACTAGAATTTTCTATGGTTTAACTAAAATTAACTAGAATTTTCTCAGAGATATTGACAAGGTCATCTGAGATCTTGAGAAGATCATTTGAGATCATCGGTACAACTAGAATTCTCGCCGGTACAACTAGAATTTTCTCCGGCACAACTAGAATTCTCGCCGGTACAATTAGAATTCTCGCCGGTTTAACTAGAATGTTTGTCAGAGATCTTGACAAAGTCATCTGAGATTGCCGGTACAACTAGATTTTTCTATGGTTTAAACTAGACTTTTCTCAGAGATCTTGATAAGGTCTTATGAGATCTTAGGTACAAATAGAATTCTCGTCGGTACAGCTAGAATTTTCTATGGTTTAACTAGAAATTTTCTCAGAGATTTTGACAAGATCATTAGAGATCTTGAGAAGATCATTTGAGATCGCTGGTACAACTATAATTCTCGCCGGTACAACATAATTCTCATCTGTACAACTAGAATTTTCTATGGTTTAACTAGAATTTTCTCAGAGATCTTGACAAGGTCATTTGAGATCTTAAGAAGGTCATCTGAGATTTCCTGTACAACTAGAATTCTCGCCGGTACAACTAGAATTTTCTCCAGTACAAATAGAATTTTCTATGGTTTAACTAGAATTTTTTCCGGTACAATTAGAATTCACGACGGTACAACTAGAATTCTCGTAGGTATATTATTATTATAACGTCCACATGGCGCCGTCATTTATAAAATAATAGTATAGTCCTGTCCACATGGTGCCGTCATTTTTTAAATAATATTTTCTTATTTTCCACATGGTGTCGTTTCTTGCAAAATAATATTATTTTACTGTCTTTGGAGCTGTAATTCGTAATAAAATATTGAATAAATAGGCTAGTTGTACCAAATGGCGGCTCTAAGTACCAGTTGACCCAAAAATGAGTAGTTGAACGTTTTTACGATTTACGATATAATTAGTAAAACCGTCATTTAATTTTATTTTTTTTAGTTGAACTTACGATTATAGTCACTTGATTTACAATGAAAACATATTTGCATAATTATATGTATCAAACATATGAATGATTTTCATAAATATGTTGTCAAATATCACAAAGTAATCATAAGAGTATATAGTATATGGAGGAAGATGTTGATTGAAACCAAATATCATTTTTTTGAAAATTGTTTGTTTATGTTATATGAACTTCTAAATTTAACGTTTTCTGTTATATTCCTTTTCTCAAAACATTTTCCAAAATAAATTGATTGAACATATAGAGACATAAATAATTTGTACCAAAATACATAAATAATTTTGATCCAAAATACATAATATGATTGTACCAAAATACATAAATAAGTTTGATCCAAAATACGTAATATGATTGTACCAAAATACATAAATAATTTTGATCCAAAAATACATAAATAATTGTGTTCCAAAATACATAAATAATTTTCATCAAAAATACATAATATGATTGTACCAAAATACATAAATTTGTTTGATTTCTCTTAAAATTGAAATCTCGTTATTAGATTTCCTTAAATTATTATTTTATTTTTCAGAGGAGATGGATGATATAGAACTAATGTTGATTTGTATAATTATATAATTTACTAAAAATTATTTTCTAAGTGACAAAATTATATATTAGGATTAAAAGAGCTAAAAATTATATAATTTACTAAAACAAATTTCCTACTTTTTATTATGTATTTTGTATTATGTACAATTTTCGTATTGTATATTTTTGTACAATTTTCCCATTGATTAAAAACACTTTTTTTTTTGAGAAAAGATACAACTACAAATGTTAGAGAATTATTTTGATATATTGTTCATTTTGTAACCAATATCATCAAAAATGATAAAGAAAAAAAAATCCCTAATTGAAGCAAAGTACTTGTTAAAGAACAGAGAGGTCAAGTTTTCAGCTTGTGAACCTTTTTATGAATTAAGAACATTAATTGAAGACTATCTATGATAAACATAACTAAAGAACATTGTTTTTTAATAAAAGCATAAACATCCTCAGGCGAATCATCCAAAATTCAGTCTTAAATGCATGAGATGGAAGTAAGGGCGCTAAGTAAGGTTGGCACAAAGCTTCATCGACTGCAACACAAAAGACTCCAAAACAATCACGAAACGAATAATCAAAAGAGAAAACTTGTTTGTGTTCTTTTTTTTTTTGTGAAAATAAATATGTTTGTGTTTTTTTAAATTATGTATTTGATTGAAACCAATTATAACAAAATGTATTTGATTGAAACCAATTACGTATGAATTCCATGTGATTTTACCCACTCTGTAGCTCAAAACGTTTCTATTAAAATAGTCACTAGAATGGATAAACTTCATAATTTGTTTATAGCAAAATGTACAAAGCTTGCCACCATATCAAATTATAATACAAGAGTTCTTCCCGGCAAACTTTTGTTGCTTCGTCCCTCCTTTCCCCACAATGTATTTTTTATTTATTTAGAGATAAAACCTCCAATGCCAAAATCAAGTCATTGCTGTTAAATGAGACAAATCTACATCATATAGAAACATTGCCAACCATTCAGACACTAAAATAAAATTAGCTAAGGAACAACTTCTCTAACGTCACTGTGCGAGCAAACAAAAAAATCCAAATTCAGCTTCACTAAAATGGAGATTCCTGCATTACAATTAATACATTACCTTACTTTTCTTGTGCCTCTGAACGTCATCAAGATCTTCATCCCCACTGTTTTTCCTTTTCTGAAAGTTGAGTGATAGTGTACCATGGAACTTCTATAGAATTTGAGAATCCAATATATAAAACTAGACGGCATGGATCTGCTAACTTTGATGAATTGAACAATGGACACATTCAATCTCCAAAAACGTATTCCAGCTCAAAGAAATGGAGAAACACTTTGCCATTAAGATATTCGTAGGAAAGAAAGGCACCAACAAGCTCTTACCCTATCATGGTGTCCACTTTTTTCCTTCTTTCTGTCTCGATCCTTGTCTTTATCCTGATCTTTGCTCCTATCTTTATGCTTGTGCTTCTTATGTTCCCTATCTTTCTCCTTGTTCTTGTCTCTATGTTTTCTATGCTTCATGTCCTTGTCTTTTGACGCAATGGTAGGAGCTCCCTTCTCTGCCTGAAAGCAGAGACCGAAGATCTCATATTTTCTTACATAGCTCAATCATCACAATATACTTGGAAGTAATTCAACTTATACAGGAGATAAGACTAGCATCACAAAGTCCATTTTCTAATTCAATTTCAGTACCAACAGAATTAGATATCTAACACTTAAGAGGAAAAAAAAAAAATCAAAAATAGAGAGATGAAGATTCTCACTAGAGGCAATTCAACAGGGCTGTATCATTAAGCTCAAAAGTTTCCTTAAGTTCATCCAGAACAAAAGGTTGAATACGAGCATTTTCGACTCGGCTAAGTGATGCATCAGGAATAAGCTGATCCAATTGCATTCCTTCTCAGAATCCCCGTTTTCTACAGCGGATCCATCGTCAGAAGTTTCAATTGAAGCAATCTCTGAATCTCCATCTTCAGCAACACCACCAACGGCTTCCACGGAAGTACCACCATTTACACCAAAATCGCCACTTTCTGCAATACCCAAATCGGAAAGATTCGATTTTCAAGGGTAAGCTCTGCGGCTGACGAGATTGGGATCTCATCCGTAGGTAACGAGACTGGGTTCTCTTCCGTAGGAGGGCTCGCGGCGAATCCGAACAATGACCATGGAGAACCGATTCATAAGAAGGAGGAGGAAGATAACTACTACGCTTCGTGAGTGACTGTCGAGAGAAGAAGAGTGAGAATCGTAATTTCAGCCATGGCTGCGATTGGTGAGAGAACTAAGTCGAATCGGGTGGGTAATCCGATTGAATTCGGTTTTGGGGATGGATCTATGGTTGGATCTGTAAATAAGTTAAACATTCAATGGTATTTAGTCTTTTACCTGATTTTTGGCTAAAAAGAAAAACATAAAAGAAAGGAATTGTAAAATAGGGTGGGTTGTTCGAGCATTAAAATTCACCAGGAAGGTCCTACCAGAATTTGATCCCTAAAGTTATAAACCACACAATCCCTTGAATTATGAAGCAACAAGCAAATAGTAAAACGATACGTGGCAACTGGCAAGTGGGACGTAGCTACAAGACTTTTTGGCCAAAGGATTCACACCTTCACTGGTCGTCGGTAGGTGTTGACTAGAAGTCAACTCTTCGAATGGATCTTTATGACTTGAAGTTTCTACTATATAAAAATCTCATCGCCTAATTTTCTTTAATAGAGATCAGTTGAACGAGAAGCGATTTCCAGAAGGTAATTATTGTTCATATTATTACTTTTCTTTTCATTATTTTTCTTTGTGAAGAAAGGTTCTTCCATCTCTTGTATTTTGCAATTCATCTTTTCTTGTTTTGTTTTTTTTTTGTTATCTCAATATTGTTCATCTCTCTGTACAACAACATTGTTGATCTGTGGATTAAATACTCTTCTACTGGTTCTTTTTGCAGATTTTCTAGCTAAACACGTAAAAATCTCATCGCCTTGTTTTTCTAAATATTGATTGGACGAAAAAGCGATTTCGACGAAAAGTGATGTTGGGAAATAAACCTCGGTATTTCTCTCGGACCAGACTTGTCGGAAGTGAAAATAAAAGCGGAATAAAGCGACACCGAAAATTGATAACGGAGTTCGGCAAAAATGCCTACGTCTCCGGAGCCGCTGCGAGACTCGTTCTTTTATTAAGAGAGATTACAATGTGTTTATAACACCCGATCCCAAAATAATAAAACCCCGAAAAATATTTGTTCTCTCACAAATATTTTTCTTTCTCTCTCTCACTCTTCTCTCTTACGCTTCTTTTGTTTTCAATTTTGGGATAATTTATGAGGTACGTCCTACCTCTTTTTATAGAAGGTTGGAGGGGGTTGGTGAGCTCACAATGTATGACAAATGACGTTACATAATGTCAACATTTGCTGCACCTCCTTTGACAAGCATTGCACTTCTAGAAGAACACCCTTTTTGACTAACAATCTCCCACTTGAAGACTGATTTTAATCTGTCTTCACACCTTGATCTATGCAGCGACTCTTTTCCTCCTTTCGTTTAGTGGAGGCCAACTGAAGTTGAACACAACTTCAGTTTGTCAATCATCACCGTCTTCGTTAGCATATCTGCCGGATTTTGAGCTCCACTGATCTTCTCAAGTTTCAAAATCCCATCTTCTATAAGTGACCGGATAAAATGATATCGCGTACGTATATGCTTCGTTAGAATGAAAAGACGGATTTTTCGCCAGATGGATAAGACTGGCTGTCGCAATACAAGACATTGTCTTCCTGTTTCTTGCCTAATTCTTCCAAGAAACTGCGAAGCCACACCATTTCTTTGCTGGCTTCCGTAATCGCGACATATTCGGCTTCCGTTGTGGAGAGAGCAACTATTTTCTGCAGCTGAGAAACCCAACTCACCGTAGTACCTCCAAGAGTGAAAACGCACTCGTAGTGCTCTTTCTTGTATCAACATTCCCGGCTAAGTCAGCGTCCACATAGCGCATCAATATCGTATCTCCACCTTTAAAACATAGTGCCTTCTTTGTGGTACCCCGCAAATATCCGAGGATCCATTTGACTGCTTCCCGGTGCTCCTTGCACGGATCATTCATGTACCTACTAACAACTCCCACTCGCTTGCGCAATGTCCGGTGCAGTACAAACCATGGCATACATCGACTTCCAACTGCTGAGGCGTACGGAACCTTCTTCATGTTTGTACGTTCCTCCTCCGTCTTTGGTGACTGTTCTTTAGAGAGTCTGAAATGAACACCCAAAGGTGTACTCACTGGTTTTGCATCTTGCATGTTGAATCTCGAGAGTACTTTATTGATGTACTCTTCCTGTGATACCAACAAAGTTCTTGACTTTGTGTCTCTGCTGATCCTCATTCCCAGAATTTGCTTTGCAGCGCCCAGATCTTTCATCGCAAATTCCTTTGACAGGTTCTGTTTCAAGTTATTAATCTCTTGCATGTCTGAACCAGCAACAAGCATGTCGTCCACATATAATAACAGAATAATGAAACTGCTCTCGAACCTTTTGATGTAGCAACAATGATCTGCTTGACATCTTGTGAAACCGCTGCTGCTCATGAAGTTATCAAACTTCTTGTACCACTGCCTGGGAGCTTGTTTTAACCCATACAAGCTCTTCTTCAGTTTGCATACCAGGTCTTTCTTTCCTTCTTCTATGAAGCCTTCTGGTTGCCTCATATAGATTTCTTCCTCCAAATCGCCATGAAGGAATGCTGTCTTTACATCTAACTGCTCAAGATGTAAATTTTCCGCCGCCACAATTTTTAACACCAGCCTGATTGTCGTCAACTTCACGACTGGAGAAAAAATTTCATTGTAGTCAATACCTTCTTTTTGCTGAAACCCTTTGACAACCAATCTTGCCTTGTAACGTTTATTTCCATCATGTTCTTCTTTGATTCTATAAACCCACTTATTATGGAGAGCTTTCTTATTTGGTGGTAATTCGCATAACTCCCATGTCTTGTTTGACATAAGCGAGTCCATCTCATCTTCCATGGCAGACTCCCACTTGATTGAGTCTTCCACCTCCATAGCTTCATCATAACATTCTGGTTCTCCGTTGTCTGTTAACAACAAATAATGCAAAGAAGGCGAATAACGTTGTGTTGGTTTAGAAGGTCTGGAAGAGCGTCTTGGTTCTGGTGTGGATGGCTCTTCATGAGTTGCTTCAGAACTGCTCTCAACATCTTTTCGAGAACTTTCCTCGAACTCAACGAATTCCTTCTTTTCAACTTCAGTATTGCGGCTGTCCGATTCTGTACTTGATCTGTCTTTGTACATCATATTTTCGTTGAATATGACATCTCTCGCTTCGATGATTTTCCGGTTTTCATAATCCCAAAACCGGTGGCGAACTCATCACCACCATATCCGACAAAGGCACATTTGTTGGACTTAGCATCAAGTTTACTTCTTTCTGCGAGAATCTATGTGCACGTATGAGATACATCCAAACACTTTCAAGTGTGATAGGTTTACCTCTTTTCCGCTCCACACCTCCTCGGGTATTCCACCATCCAAGGGAACTGAGGGCCCACGATTGATCAAGTAAGCTACGGTGTTAACTGCTTCGCCCATAACATCTTAGGTAAACCGGCATGTATCCTCATACTTCGGCACGTTCATTCGAGTTCGTTCATGCGCTCTGCTACGCCATTCTGCTGCGGCGTCATGGGAACTGTTTTCTCCATCTTGATCCCGTTACTTGCGCAAAATTCTCTGAATCTTTTATCCGTATACTCTCCTCCATTGTCGACCTTAGACGCTTCACTTTCAAACCTGTTTCGTTTTCCACCATGGGCTTCCATTTTCTGAAGGTATCAAAGACTTCTGATTTCTTCTTCAGGAAATAAATCCACACCTTCCTTGTACAATCATCAATGAAGGTGACATAGTACAATGAGCCTGCGAGAGATGGAACTGGAGATGGTCCCCACACATCAGTATGAACCAACTCCAACTTTTCTTTCTGGGGTGCCTTGCCGATCTTTGTAAAACTGACCTTCTTTTGTTTTCCAAAGATGCAATCTTCACATAAGCCGACATCTACTTCTTTTAGATCTGGCAACTTCCCCTTTGACATAAGTGTCTTCATCCCTTTCTCGCTCATATGGCCAAGCCTTTGGTGCCACAAGTTTGATTTTTCATCAGCGTCTCCCACTGCAATGGTATTCTTTTGGCTTGAGGTCATATAGAGAGTATCATTCTTCATACCACGAGCGATGACGAGTGCTCCTTTGGTAATCCGCCATTTTTTATCTGAGAAGGTTGTACCGTAACCTTCATCATCAAGTTGCCCTACAGAGATCAAATTCCTTTTAAGGCCAGGAATGTGTCTCACCTTTTGCAGCTTCCATATCGTTTGGTTCGGCAACTTCAATCGGATGTCTCCTTGCCCCACGATCTTTAAGGTTTCATCATCTGCTAGATGAACCTTCCCGAAATCACCACGAACATAATTCTCCATGATTTCTCTACATGGGCTGGCATGAAAAGAGGCTCCTGAATCCAAGATCCATGATTCAATTGGGCTGTTGACGCTTAGAATCATAGCATCACCTGAATTTTCCGTCACATTTGCAGATTCTTGTGAGCTGTTATTTTTCTTCGGTGCTCGACAGTCTCTTTTAAAGTGACCCTTCTTTCCGCAATTGTAACAAGTAAGATCTTTCTTCCCAGATCTTGATTTACCCTTTCTAGACACCGATCTGCTACGATTCGAACCTTTTTCTGAACTTCTCCCTCTAGACTCGTCTCGCAAAGCTGAGGAGCTTGACGCTTCTCCCGATTCTCTTCGCCGTATTTCCTCATTCAATATGAGGTCTTGAACATCATTAAACTTTAGCTTTGAAGTTCCCGATGAACTACTGAGTGCTGTAACCGTAGCATTCCAGCTGTCTGGCAATGATGATAAGAGAATCAACGCTCGAACTTCATCTTCGAATTCGAGTCCAACTGAGCTCAACTGGGTTGTGATTGTGTTGAGCTCGTTTAGATGTTGCGCCACCAAAGCTCCTTCTCCCATCCGTAAGTTAAACAACCGCCTCATCAAGTGGACTTTGTTTGAGGCTGATGGTTTCTCGTACATATTCGAGAGAGTCTTCATAAGATCCGCCGTAGTCTTTTCCTTTGCAATGTTAAATGCAACATTTCGGGACAACGTCAACCGAATGACTCCGAGGGCTTGCCGGTCGAGGAGAGTCCATTCGTCATCCTTCATGCCCTCGGGTTTCTTCCCTAAGAGAGGTAGATACATGTTTTTCTGGTACAGACAATCTTCAATCTGCATCTTCCAGAAACCGAAGTCCGCACCATCGAACTTCTCAATTTTCACCTTTCCGTCTTCTGCAACCATCACTTTCACTCTATCTGGTCTTCTTGGATCGTTTATAACTATTCCACGAATCTCTGCGTATTATAACGCCTTTATCGACAAACCGAAACTGCCGACAAAATTTTCACTATTCACGTGAATAGTACTTCCGGTATGAATAGTACTTCCGGTATGTCGTTTGCAGTTGAGAAGCTTTGGGACCTCCTTGTCCGAGAATCTGAGCGACTTCAGGGATTTGATGAGCAATTCAAGGTACTCAAAAGGGATCTAAAGAGGCTTAGGTCATTCTTGAAAGATGCAGACACTAAGAAACATGCAAGTGAGACGGTGAGAGATTTTGTGGAAGAGATCAAAGAAATTATTTTTGACGCGGAGGATATAATCGAAACATTTCTTCTAAAGGAAGAGCTTAGGAGAACAAGTGGCATCAGGCAGCGTATGAGAAGACTTTCTTGCATTATATTTGATCGCAGGGAAATTGCTTTAGAAATGGGAGGCATAACCAAGAGGATCTCCAAGGTGGTCCGCGATATGGAGAGTTTTGGAGTGCAACCAATGAAGATTGTCGAAGGCGGCGAGTCTTCACATCCTCTACAAGAAAGACAAAGGGAGATTCGAAAAACGTTTCCTAGCGATAGTGAAAACGATCTTGTGGGGTTGGAGGAGAATGTTAAGAAATTGGTTGGCTATTTGGTGGAGCAAGATAGCATTCAAGTGGTTTCTATAACTGGGATGGACGGTATCGGTAAAACTACCTTGGCTCGACAAGTTTTTAATCATGAGATGGTGAAAAACCATTTTGATGGAGTTGCGTGGGTGTGTATTTCACAACAGTTTACACGGACATATGTGTGGCAGACGATCTTGCAGCAGCTTAGTTCAAAACATGATGAGCATAGAGAGTTAAATATAGTTAAATATGACTGAAGACGACCTCCACAAAAAGCTCTTTCTACTATTAGAAACCGGGAATTCTTTGATTGTCCTAGATGACATGTGGAAAGAAGAAGATTGGGACAGAATAAAGCCTGTGGTTCCAAAAAAAAAAGGTGGCATCTTATTCTTAAACTTTGATTATATACTTGTTTAACATTTTCAACATTTTCTAGATTTTTTTTCCTCAAATTTCCTATTTTTCTTTGTAGTTTTTAATTCAACATATAAAAAGTCTCTGTCCAGAGTGCTTGATGTAGTGATTTGTCCATGGGAAGCTACTCCCTCAGGTTTTTAAAGAGTGTCATTCTAATATTTGACACTCATAATAAGAAATAAGATTAAAGTTCTATTCTACCCCTTAACTTCATATAATTACAATTATTTATTGGATAGTTAACAAAAACAACATATATTTTTAAACTTTATTATTAAAACAACCTTAATATTTGAAAATTAATGAAATGACCTAATTCAGTTTTAAATGGCCGTTTTACCCTCAATTCGTTTGGTGACAAAAAACGTAATAACGAAAATGCCATTAATGAGATTCTGCGACGTAAGCGCGCAAAAACTTAAGTCTACCAGAGCTATGACAGTAGATTTTAGAGCTCGGATGGTAAACTCTATCAGAGAATGACGGTAGACTTCTATTTTGTATGAAGTGGTAGACTGACTTAGAAAAGTCTACCAGCTTTGACGGTAGACTTATATTAAACGAAACGGTAGATTTTAGTTTAAATGTAATGGTAGACTTTGGCTTTGTCAGTTATGGTAGATATACGCGGATAAGTCTATCATAGTTACGGTAGAGTTTAATTGGAAGACATAGTAGACTTACGTTTTTATGTTACGGTAGATATTATTTTCTATGTAACGGCAGACTTATGTGTTGTTTAACAGTAGATTTTTAAACCAGCGTTGACTTGTTGACTTTTTTTTGTAGAATTTAGCTTTTTTGGTAGACTTAAGTGACTTCGATGGTAGATTTTGTAATTCGTGGTAGATTTATCTTGTTATTTATGGTAGTCTTTCTTGTCAATTGATTATGGTAGACTTCAGCCTCACACGGTAGATTTATTTTGTTTTGGTAGACTTTGTTCACGTAGTGGAAGACATAAGTTGGTAGATTTCTGGAATTTTGGTAGACTTTATATTTTCGATGGGGTAGATTTTAATTTGTATTACGGTAGACTTGTATACTTCTCCATTGTGGTAGACTTTGCATGTTCACATAGTGGAAGACTTAATTTGGTAGATTTCTGGAATTTTGGTAGACTTTATATTCCCGATGGGGTAGATTTTAATTTGTATTATGGTAGATTTGTATACCTCCCCATGGCGGTAGACTTTGTTACCTCCCATGGTGGTAGACTTTTTGTACCTTTAGTATTCTTCAGCTTAGAAATCCAAGATTTGTTTTCCTTACAACTCATGAATCTTTCAAGCCCTCCTCAGCAAACTTGTTTGTGTGTTTTACTATCAAGTTATGCATCAGTCTTAATTGTCTCTTACTTAATAGAGGACATAGGAGAAGACCTGCGGTAGTGATGGAGGGATTTTCCTTCGATTATCCCGTTCTCAGGTTTCACCCAAGGCTACCCATAGGGTATTCTCGAGAGTTTAACCCATAAGACCACAAATGCACAGTCATGTAGTTGTAGTAATTATGGGGTCGATCCACAGGGATTGAGAATAACACACAGAGAGTACAAATCTAAATCTAATCTAAGCAAAACAAAGTTATGGGGACTGATTCCTAATCTAACATGCATAAATTAAATAAAGCAATAACTTAAACTAACTAACCATAAATTAAATATCATAATTAAATAAGCTAAACAAAGCATAAAATAAAAGACATAAAATAAATGCATAAAACATTAAATCAAACCTAAACTAATATTTACAGAAAATGGGGTGATAGTCAGATTTCAGGGATTCTAGATCTAGGGTTCATGTTCTACCTAACAAGTTTATGTTTGTCATTCGAGGGATTTTTCATGTCTCACTAGTCTACTCTCGTGGTATGCTAGACTCTATATTCAAACTCACTCTCGTGACGAAGGAATATGCATTTCATACAATCCCATCATCGAATATTCTCATGAGTGATAGACACATCACAAGGGTTGTCACACCTCCATGTGATCCAATAGTGTCAGTATTGGTAAAAACGTGCCTACGACACAGAGTAAATGATAGATCTATTTCTAGAGTCCTTCCCACTCTCGTGGCAAATTTCTCCTGAGATCTTAACCTAACTAGGTCTTCGTTAGACTAAGTATAGAGCTACTCTATCAAACAACAAACTCAAGACTAGCTATCATTCCTTAGTATACAGATCTGAACCTTTAACCCACTCTCGTGGTGCTAAAAACTTCTAAACATACAGCCACACCTACTGGATTCAGTTGTACACTTAAACATCTCCCTTAAGAGAATGCTCAGCATTAAGACGTATACTAAGGTAACTAGACTGATTAAGAGTAATCAAACATTTAACAAACCCTAAAAGTAGATCCCATCATTGACCACCCCCTAGTGATCTAAAAGATCTACTCTAAAACAAAAGAGAAGAAGTAAAAAGAAGAACTTTTTATTAGGTTTAAAAGTGGTGGATACAAAGTCTAGAATAATTCCCCCTTGAATATTAATGAGATTACAGGTGATTATATAGTACTAGGGTTTCTTAGAGCTCTCCTTTTCATCCTTATCTTGTTTCTGGAGGCTTAAACTCGAGATGACAAGGTTGCTCAAGTCATATCTTGCTACATAAGAAATTTTCCAGCTTTTGCAGAACCAACATCGACCCTGATAGGTCGATATGGGGGTCAATTATGCGCCCCTGGCTTGACAGGTCGATTCTGGCTCAGAGACTTCTCTCGGAGATTCTCTGGAAACCATATCGACCCCTACAGGTCGATTCTGGGGTCGATTTTGGCTTTTTCAGGCTCTGTGAAGTCCTTCTCCGAATGTGCATGATCCAAGTGGTTGTGTCAACTCTCCCGTAGGTTCTAGCAAGCTCCAGAAACTCTTTAAACATCAGATTTTAGCTCCAAGTACCTAGAAACATATAAACACATGCACACACACTAAAACTATATTAAATGTTAGTTATAAAACCTAAAATTAACTTATTCTAATGCATAAAAACATGTCAATATGGGTCCTATCAGGTAGTGATGGCTACAAGTGGGTGGATGGTGCTGCTACACTGAGTCAGTCAGAAAGAGAAAGAAGTGGAATCTTTGGGAAGACTTCATTGCAAGAACTTATTGGATGTTTACTAGAACTTTGTACCTTTTCATTCAAAAAGTCATAAATCATTACCGTTCCTTACATAACATTGAATAGAAATAGATTTCTAATACCGACCGACAACAAAAAACAACAAACATAACATAACAACATCTACTTAAACAAACAAATAGACAAGGACGACCACAACAATCACAGCAATACCAAGACCGAACATAAGCTTCATCTTATTATCATTTCCTTCACGTTTTGTGTCAACAAGCACCTTAAGTGCGTTGTAGTTTTCATCAACTTCCTGGAACAATTCTGTGAGATGAGTTATCGCGTCTCGATGACATTGGAGATTGTCGCTCCAAGAGTTAAGTATCTCAGCCGATCGTCTAATTCCAAAATTTCTTGTTTCATGTCACGGAACTCCTCCAACAAACTCAAATAAAGTCTACCAACACACGCGTATAAACTCAAGTAAAGTCTACCATTACATAAAATTAAGTCTACCAACATAGAAATATTAAGTCTACCGAGACATAGAGTAAAGTCTACCATAACATAAAGTAGAGTTCTTAAGTCTAGAGAGACATAGAGTAAAGTCTACCATAACATAGAGTAGAATTATTAAGTCTACCGAGACATAGAGTCAAGTCTACCATAACCTAGCGTAAAATAATTAAGTTTACCGAGACATAGAGTCAAGTCTACCATAACCTAGAGTAAAAATATTAAGTCTACTCAGACATAAAGTAAAGTCTACCATAACCTAGAGTAAAATCTACCATATCGTTAAGTAAAATCTACCTAATCAACTAGAATCATTTTCCTCGGTTTCGAAAATTTTCTCGATTACAACCAAAATCATATCCAATATCAAAATTTCATAACCATAGAGAGACGAATATACGATAAGAGAGTTTACGTGATTTTTTTACACAGAGAAGACGTCAGAGCATACGACTAAGACGCCGGAGAAGACACCTGAGAAGACGCTGGACTTGAAAAAAAAGACACCTAAGAAGATAAGAAGATGCCGACAAAAGCGAGAAGACTTCAGAGTAGACGACTAAGACGCCTGAGACCAAGAGAAGAAGCCGAAGAAGACGCGGAGTTGACGAAAACACGTCGGAGAAGACGAGAAGACGAAAAGTCGAAGACGGCAAAGACGCGGGTCAACACGCCAGAGACTCTTACGAGTGAAAGACGAAGATGGAAAGATTCACAGGAATCGAAAATCGCCAGTAGAGAATATATATTTTGATTTTCGAGACTAATGAAGATGAAAATATCCTATTAATTTTTTCCCAAAATCAGAAACTGCAATAGTAATTGTAACAGTAACTGTTATTTTAAGTCTACCGAGTCGTTGTTAAAACTCTATCGTCTCTTTATTTAATTCTACCGTGTTTTTAATAAAACCCTAGTAACCTAACCGGGAAAATTGAACCGTTTTTAATCATTTTTCCTCTAAATGTTACTAACTCTACCGTAACTATTATTATAGTCTACCGTCTGAATATCTTTTAAGTCTACCGTTATGTTATATCCCAAAGTGTACCGCTATTACATAAAGTCTACCGTATCGATATATTATGTCTATTGTCTCGAAATTAGCAACTAATATCGCGACGACGAATACAAATGGTTAACTTCATCTTCCTCCTCGATCTTTCCAATCAATGGTCTTTCGTGGTCGTCCTCAAGCGTCAGGTATCGTCGTCGACGTTAGCTTCGGCGTCGTCTTCCTCAACAGCAGCGTCGGCAACGCGATGGAGAAATCTCCACAGCGTCGCCGACGGTTTCTGTTTTAAAAAAAAATGTAATGGCATTTTCTGTAATAAAAAATCTAAGAATTGGTTTTTATGTCTATTTACCAACTTTTTTAAAAAAGAGGTTGGTCTAGTAATATCAAATATGATTAAGGTTGTTTTATGCAATTGTCTCTTATAAATAAATGAAAAACCTAGAATGTACCACTTGTCAAAAAGTGACATATATTCAACTTAATTTGCGCCTCTAAATTAATAGGAGCAGCTGATGTAAAAAAATAATTAGGGCTGGGCATTCGGATTTTCGGGCCGGGTTCAGATGAGATATTTCGGGTTTGGGAAAAATAATACCGATTGGATAGTTATAAATTTTGGTTCGGGTTCGATTGGTAACTTTTGGGTTTGGATCAGGTATCAGGTATCTTTAGAGGACCAGAAAAAAATTCGGGTACTCGCGGGATTCGTGTTCAGTTTAGGTATTTTTACCTGAAATATCTGTAATACCTAAAAAAAACTTAAAATATTGTTTATTTTTACCCAAATATATCCGAATTACCTGAAATATCCGACAAAAACTAAAATATTGGTTGCTTTTTACCTAAATCTATCCGAATTACCAAAAATTATCCAAAATATTCAAAATTATTGGTTACTTTTTATATCAAATGTATCCGAAAATATCGAATTACCCGAAAAATTAATATATTTTTGATGTATACTTGTATTTTGGATACTTTCGGGTACCCGCGGGTATCGAATTTGGTTCGGGTTCAGATCTTGGTATTCGAGTACAAAAATTTAGCGCCCGTTCGGATATTTCTAAAAATAGGTACGGGTTCATTTTAAGGTAATTCTGGATGAGTTCATATCGGGTATCGGGTATTTTGCCCATCCTTAGGAGTGGCCTTGCATGGCATTATTCATTGGGGAAAATTATATTATCTGTACATGTAAAATTATGGTAGATTTTTTTATTCTTCCTCTTTGCTTTTCCTATTTTTATAGCAGTTTTTCAATTTATTTAAAAAAACATTTTGAATTTGTTTTTTGATTTTTTCGCGTTTCAAAAGAAACTTATTTTTTCTCGTAAATAGAATAGTAGAAATGCTTTTAAAAGGATTTCAATTTATTGATTTCTTGGCGTTGATTGGTCATCAATAGATGAACAGCAGGAATGAAGAGAAAAATGAATGAAAAAAAAAACAAATAGTAAATGAAAGATGACATATAAAGGGAGCTACAAAGAAAGATTACTGTAGAAATGAAATTGAACAAAATATCATAATAAATAATAATAAAAAGTTAAACAACATAAGAATTAATATTAAAAATTATTTAATAGAAAAAAATTATAACACTTACTGATAGATGAACAGCAGTAAAACTTAAATGATAGAAAATTATAACAATTTAGAAATTTAGAAAATAGAAATCACCTAATAAAAGAATTTTAAAAAATAGAAAAATTTCTGCTTATTTCTGTCTTACGATCGATTGAGTTTTGTCTTCTCTCATTCAAGATGATTCCTCGTGGGAATTAAAAAAACCTTCAAGTCGCTCGATGATGATTTGAAGAGAAAGAAGACCTTTTTCAAAACAGAGACTTCCAGGTTTAAGATGAAAGCCACATAGCTTTCGGTTCTATGCGACCCCGACGACGATCTCCATGTCTCATGTCTGTACATATAAAATATTATATTATCTGTACATGTAAAATATTATATTATATTTTAGTAGGAATGGCCTTGCATGGCATAATTCATAGGAAAATATTATATTATATCTGTACATGTAAAATAATGGTAGAATTTAATTCTTCCTCTTTGCTTTTCTTATGTTTATAGCAGTTTTTCAATTATTTTAAAGATTTTTTTCAAACATTTTCGCATTTCAAAAAATCTTATTAAAACGAAATTGTAAAACTGCTTTTGAAATTTTTTTTATTTATTGATTCTTCGGTTTCGATTGGTCATCGATAGATGAACAACAAGAATGAAGAGAAAAATAAATGAAAAATAAAACAAAAAGTGAATGAAATATGACAGATAAAAGAAACTAGAAGAAAAATTATTATAAAAAAGAATTGAACAAAATATCATAATAAATAATAACAAAAGTTAAACAGTATAAGAAATAATATTAAAAATATTTAATATAATTTTTATAAAATAAAACTTAAATGATATATATTTTTTTTTAAAAAATCCACTATCCATCACAAATTTAGAAAATAGAAATCACCTAATAAAAGAATAATTTTGTAAAATTGCGTCGATTATCATAATTGTTTTAAAAATATAGCAGAAATTATGAAACAAACGTTAATATTATTTTGGAAATGAAAAAAAATACAATTCCTTCAGGATTCATAAAACGAAGAAAAAAATACAATCCCATCATTACACAATAATCGAAATTTTTCTGCTTCTTTCTCTCTTACGATCAATTGAGTTTTGTCTTCTCTCATTCAAGATAGTTCCTCGTGAGAAGAAAAACCCATCAAGTCGTTCGATGATGATTTGAAGAGCAAGAAGACCTTTTTCAAACAGAGACTTCCAAACTTATGAAGAAAGCCGCAAAGATTTCTTTTCAGTTTTCTCTGTGGCAACTTTATGGGTTTCATCTGTTATGGCCCCGACGAAGATCTCCATGTCTCATGTTTGAGCCACAAGCCCTATTAGAGATCGTAGCCAAATTCAATGGGTTAAGTCATCATAAGAGGAAGAATCACACCTGCCGTCTCGACGACTTCCATGATCTCAAGAACTATTGCAAGAAAATAGTTCATAGCCTGAACTCTGAACTATTGAAAAACGGAACTCTGAACTCAAGTCTCCATCTTTAACCATGAATAGTGGAGTGAATAATTTATATATGAGGGGTCATTGCAACTTTGCAAGAAAGAGTAAATCACAAGTTCAAAGCAGCTAGCAAAGTTATAAACTTACAAAGTTACATACAGAGATAAAGATTGTAGCAGTCAAGCCGAGTCACTTGGTAACACACAAATAAAAGACAACACAAAGAGAATTATACTAATTCAAGAATGACATGTGTAACATCCGTATCCCAAGTCATTTCTTACCGAACAAGTTATTATTACTTGTTGTAAAAGTTTGTACTGTGTCGTATTTTTCCTGAGAGAAATAGGAACAATGTTAAGATCGATTAATAAATTATCGAGAAGAGATTGGTTTGATTAATCAGAAGATTAATCATGTCGGAACCAATTCGGGTTGATGTGGTTCGGAATAGTATTTTCCAGAATAAATAGTGTTTTGACGGAAGTGAAAGAAATATTTGGAGACGGAAAGTGTCTCAAATATTTCGGGAATTTGGGCGGAATTACTAAATCGAGCGGGAGGAATTAATTTAAAATCGATAGATTTCGGTTTAGTGATTTCGGTTCGGTTTGGTTTAATTTGATTAAACCACAAAAATATCTTCTCCTTCTTCTCAAAGGTTCTACACACTTCTTCTTCTCCATTTTTCTCATGGGAAGAGGATGATTTCGAGCTAGGGAGAGAGAGAGAGAAGAAGAGGGAAAAGGAGAAAGAAGAAGAAAGAGAAGAGGAGAAAGAAACTTGGAGAAAAAACAGAGTTTTGGGAGCAGATTCAGGGGGACGATCGGCCTAGATAAATAGCTCGGTTTTGGCTGAAACTTTGTGGGTAAGTTCTTCCATCTCTTGCCTAGTTATCTACCAAATTTCGTGGGATTACGTTGAGTATTTTGGGAGTTATGAGTTTTCTCCCAAGACTGCTCTGTTTTCGGGTTAATAGAGATGGGTCGAGTTTGAGAGATTGATTGAACACATGAATCTTGTTGGTTTGGTCTGGAAATTTTAGGGTTAGTTCTTGAACCTCTTGAATAGTTATCTACAAAATTTCATCACGTTGAGTTGAATGGTTTGGGAGTTTGGAATTTTCTTTCAAAATCACTCAAAACAGAGCAATCTCGACAGGGCTGAGTAGAGAGAGCGATTGGGCGCTCGAATCTCATTTGTTTGGGCTGAAATTTGGTAGATAGATTCTTTAAAGGCTTATCTTGAGATTGACCGAAGGAATTGTTAAACTTTTGACTAGAGTAAGAGTTATGATCAGATTAGTGAGACTCTGTTTTTGGGAAGGAGGAATCCGAGTTTGAGGTTTAAGCTTTTGAGCTTAAGGCTAGTGAGATTAATATCTTGAGGGAATATTATGTCCTATCTTGGCAGGCTTGTAGTGGATATCTTAGTGTGTGATTCTACCAAGAGGAATCAAGCTTGAGGTTCTAAAGTTTTCGTGTAGACTCAACCGTCAAAGCAAAGGTGAGTGCGTGACCGTGGTTAGACTATGTGATCATTGCTTTTTCGTGATTGTTGTGTGCTTAGGAACTAGACCAATTGGGTGTGATTCATGGCTTGGCCATGTTGTGTGTTGTGTTTGTAATGGAGCTCTATTACGGTATGTGTTTGGTTGTTCGTTAAGTGCATTTCGATTACGTTTAATCTTTGATCATATGTGTATAACCGGTGGGACGGGAGGACCGCCTCACTAAGCATTCCAATGCTTACGCACCTCTTTTGGTGCAGGTAAAGAGAGGTCATAGGTTGTGGAGCTCGTGGAACCGAAGGCCGGAGGTGGAGGATGATTTAGGAGTGAAGGGGTTTTCTTTTGTATATCTTTTGTTCATATGCTCGCATGCTTGAGTTCTAAGGTTTTGGACTTGATAGTGTGCTCAAGTGGTTTATGTAAGATCATTTTTGAATGATAGGAGTGGTTGTGTTATTGTGGTGTTGTTTTGATTTGAATTGACTTGATGTTGTGGTCTTGTTGTGTTGTTTTCGGGTTGCAGGGCAAGAGTGAGGATCGACCGATCCAGGTAGGATCGATCGATCCTATGGGGTCATTTTGGCCCAGAAAGTCCGTAAGTCATTTTTAGGATTCGGGATCGATCGATCCTGGGGGTCGATTTTGGCCAGAGACTCGGGACAATTTTGGGAAGTAATCAGGATGGACCGATCCTAAGGAGGATCGATCGATCTTCGCTGTTCAGTTTAGTGTGCTCTGTTTTGGCTAGATGAGATCGATCGATCGAAGAGTGAGATCGATCGATCCCTGTTTTCTGAAATTCAAAGTGTCTTGTTCTTGTATTAAGGTGAAATTCTTAGCTTGGGTAGCAAGTAAGTTTCAATAATTCGCCGTTTAAAACCGTTTTAAGAAAATTTTTAAAAATTTCGTATTTTTCCGCAGGTTCCGTTTTTGTCGTTTTGGGGTAGGGTGTTTCAACATGCCTCAGCTCTCTGAATCAGCAAAGTAATAGATAGATATGAGTTTGTCATACCAAACTCACTGACCAAAACAGTACAGGAGATCAAGTCTCAGTTAAACATTACTGCAGCTCTTCATGTATATTTCACTTGCCTAAAATTGAAAACCAACGTAGCTTTTTACCCAATATAGCCAGAATATAAAGCCAAAATTTTAACTGGACAACAATTCCTTTCTCTCAATGACTGATTTTGTGTACTGAGCCACATCCTTCGTAGAATTCACCAGAAGGTAACAGAAGGGATATGTTGGACTTTGTAATAATCTTCTCCTCCTTCCGATAATCTCTCCTTCCATTCCTTGTCCATTCTCAGATCCTTTAAAGAATATATTAAACTCAGTCCATCAGGAAGCTTCTTTAACTTTGGACACGAAATAATAGAGAGAGTATGGAGAAGGGGCATGGAGCCTTCTTCTACTATCCACTCTTCCCATTCCTCTAGTCCCTCTATTGAAAGCTCTTGCAATTGAGGAAACACAGCAGGAAGCTTCTTTAATTTTGGACAATCAATAATAGAGAGAGAATGAAGAAGAGGCATGGAGCCTTCTTCTACTATCCACTCTTCCCATTCCTTTAGTCCATGTAAGCTAAGGTCCTGCAACTGTGGAAACCCACAAGCAGGAAGCTTCTTTAATTTTGGACAATTCCGAATCTTGAGAGAATGAAGAAGGGGCATGGAGCCTTCTTCTACTATCCACTCTTCTCATTCCTTTAGTCCATGTAAGCTAAGGTCCTGCAACTGTGGAAACCCACAAGCAGGAAGCTTCTTTAATTTTGGACAATTCCGAATCTTGAGAGAATGAAGAAGGGGCATGGAGCCTTCTTCTACTATCCACTCTTCCCATTCCTCTAGTCCTTTTAATTTAAGCTTCTGCAATTGTGGAAACCCACCAGCAGGAAACTTCTTTAATTTTGGACACTCACGAATATAGAGAGTATGAAGAAGGGGCATGGAGCCTTCTTCTACTCTCCACTCTTCCAACTCCTCTAGTCCAGATAAGAATAGCTCCTGCAATTGAGGAAACCCACCGCTCGAGCAAACCATTCTCCTCCCACTGAAAGATTGATACCCTAAATTAAGCTCTTTCAACTGAACCAATTTCTCTAGAATCGGCATCGGATCTTCCACCAACCGACAAGCTTCTAGAGATATAGTAAGATATTCCAAGCGTCTCAATTCACTTAGAGATGAAGATAGAGTTTCCATTGTACACCCCTCGCCATTGATTCTAATTGAGAGAGTCCTTAGCTTTGTCATTCGTTGAAGATCCCTCACACTGCTATTCTTTGTTGAGAAGTTCTCCAATGTCTCCAGGTTGACTAAATTACCCAATTCCAACTTTGTCTTATCATGCATGTAGCACGGAAGATAGAGGTATGTCAATTCTCGCATCTCTTTCAAGAAATTGGGCATGTAGATTGGAGATCTTAGATATACACGTAGGTTTAAATAAAGCAGCCGCTTCAGATTCCGCATAGAAGAAGGTAGATGAATTACCTTTGCCCAATATAAACTCAAATATCTCAAGTGGATGAGCTTCCCAATGCTAGAGGGTAACTTCCATCCTTCAAACTCCGCATAAGAGAGATCTAAAACCCTCATCAACTGTAGCTTTGTGAAACATAAACCTGATGCCATCAATCCTCTCCCACGGAACTGCTTGTTGATAATCAAGAGAGATCTAAGTTTTGGGTTCTGCATCTCCCACTTCGGATGATTAGTTGCATCAAGCCTGTGTACTGCGATTCTGCGAGATGTACAAGGAGATTGAGAGTTTGCAATATTAACAAAATGTACGAAATTCTCTTCTTCAGCTTTACGCAGACAAACTTCTCTCATCATGTCATGCAAGCGACATGTTTTGAATCTCGAAGTATAAGTGTCTCGTTCATAAATAACCATGTTTCTCTTCACCAATTCTTCTATGTATCCATTTGCAACCTCTAGAATTGTCGCTCCATCGTAATACCTTGGCCTTAGTATTCCTTCTGCTGCCCAGTAATAAGCCAAATCCTCCACAGATATTGTAAAATCTTCTGGGAAATGGGCTAGGTAGAGGAAGCACTGCTTCAAATAAACAGGTAACTCTTCGAAGCTCAGATACAAAATATGATAAACAGAACTGATATTTCTGTCATTAAAGCTGGTCCCTCCAACGATGTGAGATTTAATATTCTCATATATCCTTTTCCACCCAATTAATGTGTGTTGGGTAGCTAACAACCCTCCTAACACCTTAACGGCCAATGGTAGTCCTCCACAATGTTTGATCATCTTCTTACCCATCTCTTCCATTTCTTCATCAATCTTATGTTCTGCACAACATAACGATGTAGTTTTTATATGATGCAACTAAACGTGAAAGGAGTTCTTCTATTGGGAATAACGTCAAAACACTATCTTCCTTAAAAGCTTACCTGATGTGTCTTTTCTAGGAAATGCAATCCTTCGGAAAAGTGTCCAACTTTCTCCAATGGTTAGACATTCTGGTTTAAAATTGACACAAGTTGGATCAGCACGTAAGGCCACTCTCTCGTTGCGAGAAGTAAGTAGTACCTTCCATCCTGGGATATATTGTAAACAGAAGGAAATATATAGTTTCTTTTGATAGTTTTGTGAAATAAAATTTATTTTGATAAGAAAATACGTATGATATATAATTAAAAGAATAATAAGAGATATTTGAAAAACAAGAGCAAGAAAACTAATGCATAAATACTTTGTGTACAAAATGTTATTGTTTGTTTATATATATTCAATGACATTGATGAATCTAACTTTTTGAACTCTATAAATTAGTGTACAATAGTTTCAATGAAACATTAGTTGTCTGGAAAAGAAAAAAAAAATCTTAACTTAAAAAATCGAGTGTTTTACTTTTGTTTCTGGTTATCTTTCATTCTCAAACGCTGAGAGACATTTCAACTCTTGCAAGATTTGACATTTCTGCCGGAGTCTTTAACGTCGTGTGGCAATATACCCATAGAAGTCCCGGGCATACGGGTATCCGTTCGGGTTCGGATCAGGTCCATTCGGATTTTGGATTTTTGGGTAGAGGGGTTGAAGAACCATTCGGATATTTGTAAAAACCGAGTCGGGTTTGATTCAGTTATTTGCGGATTCGGGTCGGATAGATACTTAAAATTGAGAACCGGTAAATATCCAAAAAAAATTTGGTTCCACGTTCTAGTTCGGATATTTTTATCCACATGTATCCAAATCTACTTTAAAAAATACTCGAAATACCTGGGAAAAAAACTAAAATATTGGTTACTACCTATATCTACCTAAATTACCAAAAAATAACCAAAATATCCCGAAAAAAATTAAAACATTGGTTAATGTTTATCCTAATCTATCGAAAAATACCCAAGTTACCCAATATATCTAATATATTTATATATATATACTTATATTTCGGGTATTTTCGGGGTATCCACAGGTATCGGACTAGGTTCGAGTTTTCAAATACTTTAAAATATTATCCGTTCAGGTATTTCTACAATGGCGGTTCGGTTTTGGTTTGGATTTTTTCGGTCGGATTTGGTTCGTGTATTCGGTTCCAGCTTTTTGCCCACCTCTACCCATAGACCTAAGATGATTGATGTGACAATTGTGGTGATATGAACATCATAAATTTTGTAAATGCACATGACTTTTATAAATGTATAAATCGAGAAAAGTTAGGAAACTTTACAAATATGGTCGAGTGTCGAGTGGAGTTAACAAAACTTGATGAGATAAAATGGTATAATCATCTTGTCAAATTGTTTATGGGTGTTGTTAAATAGAAGTGTTTATAAACATACTGTTTTTATTCTCCATAGTTAAAGAATATGGTGCTTGTCATAAAATATAGAAATAATAATAGTTATCAGGCCAATCTTACATTTTGGGTTAATGAATGTCATGATGGCGCAGTTAATGTGGTTATAAATATTCAATTATACAGTCACCTATGTTATGTTTTTAGTTATAGAAGATACTTAGTTTTTGTTTTCTTAAAAAAATTGTAGATGTTGCGGTTGATTGAAGTTAAAAATGGATCAACGTCCAAAAATGCTACAATCCGAAGATAAAAAGGTTCATTGAAGTTGAATTGAAGAGTATAAAGACTTGATGTAAGTATATGATGGACACACATATCCATCATAAGAGGATATGGTTGTTGGTTCATAAAACACTTTAATAACCATTAAAGCTCACACCATCGATGCAAGGATACTAGTTAAATCACTCCTTGGGAAGCTAATGGAAGTCATGAGAAAAGTCAAGAAAGAAAGGCATGAGAAAAGTCAAGAAAGAAGAGATGTTACCCTATTAAAGAATGAAATGCGTTGATGTTAATATATACTCTCTCTGTTTCATAATAGTAGAGATTTTAGCTTTTTGCACAATATTAAAAAAAACAAATAAAATCTCTAATTTAACCTTAATAAATATTAGTCAATAGACTATGGAATACAAACAGTCACATGTCTCTTAGTTAAATAAAAAGGTAAAACAGGTATAAAAAGATAAATAATGTATTGATAAATGTGAAACACTTATATTTTGAAACAAATTTTTTTAGCTAAAACCTTTTATATTATGAAACAGAATGAGTAATATTCATGAATGTGTGTTGTCATTAGGGATTTGGTCAACTTTCTTATTAACTGTTCGTTTTGGTCCCTTAAATTAGCGTTTCTATTAAATGTTTCTTTTGAAATTCAACTTTATGATTCTAATGATTTTGCTGGATTGAAAATCATTGGAAATTTATAAATTTGATTGATGAAAACTAATGGCCTAAACAAACAGACAAGTATTTGGTTTATAATAAAGTGTGAAAAATGTGAATTTATATTTCAATTTGGGATAGATTTACAAGAATCAAGTTATAATTACAAGTATGGTGATAGTTTTGGTTGAGATTATACCGGTTCAATTAGATTTTATTTGAGTTTATATGTAACCAGCATTGAAGAATTTTAAATTAAGGGTGCGAGATGGATATTGAATTTCGGTTTAGTTTAAATTTACCAAAATCTCCATGGTTAGAACTTAGGTATAAATTTGGGATGGTTTTTATAGTTTTTGGTTTAGAAATTCAAACCAAAAATATATTTTGACTGAGTCCGCTTTTTTTTTTTTTTTTAGGTTCTTTTTGTGTTTTCTTGGTCGAAATATTTCATTAATTAAAGCAGTTCCAAAATTACTGCGCCCCAAAGAGTCTGATGATGAAGAGGAGAGAGCAGAGCTATTCCTTGCCAATTTTTGAGTCTTCGAATTCTGTTCCCTATCGCATAATCAATTTAGATACCAGAGGTAAGGATTTATGGGTCTTTTAGAGAAATGAATCCATTTAGGAACATAAGATGAAGTCGTTTCTCAGTGCTTCACCAGAGTGTGTTTTCCCCAGAGATGAAGTCATCTATGTTTCAAGAAATTTTTCACCTGTGAAGTTGAGAACCATTTCTTGGTAAACTTGTCATCGCCAAAGAAGTTTTTAACCATGATATCATACGGATACGATATTATTTCGATTTGTCGATTTGTTATGGATTTTTGTGGCGTAAGTTGTTGGATGCTGGATTTTGTTCTCTGGTTCATGCAGGAGGAGATTGGTATTCATAACTGTGTTATCTTCCAACCTATTCTCATGGTTACAAAATAATGTTTCTCTCTCTTTCTGAATAAAGAACAATGGCATGATAAATAACAAGGACGCTAAGTGATTCATATTGCTCATGCGGGGTTGCTAATGTAAGCAATCTCAAAACTAGAAAGATTCAAGCTTTATTAATATAGATAAATAAGCTAAGAAATTAGATAGCTCATTAAGGAGCTTTATTAAGTGCAATGAAAGGTAAAAGGAAAGAACTTTAGATTGTCACCAAGAGTTAAACGATTTTGATTGATATTTTATAAGGATGAAGGAGAGTTGTTTTGAGACAACTTTCAAGGTTACAAACTTACAATCGATGTTCTCATTACATGACTATATATATATATATGAATCCGCATCTTGCTAAGAACCCTAGTTACATGGGCCATTACATGGGTTTGATACTATATTAGGCTTCATATGGATCCTCTAATAGCTAAGATTTGCTCAAGGAATCTATGAGGAACTCTTTGTTTTGTGGAACAAAGGAAAGGTAAAGCATGATGCAGTCACTGTCACCAGGAACCTAACCGTTGTATTAATTTAGCCATATAGGCTTTAGTGGAAGATGCTTCGAAGGTGATACAGAGCACGCCAATTAACCCACACAAAATGGTGATTTGAATAAGCCACTTGATGAGCTGAACCTAAAGAACACAACTCCGTTATGTATGTGAATCTCTCTAATATGCATGTACCTATAGAGTTCGACCAGGTTTAAATCTATAGAGATTGAAGAATCTGTCCAATTATTGAGTTTAGTTTATTTCCTGTTCAACTAACAAGAACCTGAGCAAATATGTAAGAATGAGATACAATTTTATAACAAAGAACGTTCTTTTACAAGAGTTTCGCGCGCGCTGACGTGGCAGAAATTCATTAATGACATTTTTGTTATTACGTTTTTTGTCACCAAAAGAAAGGAGGGCAAAACGGTCATATAAAACAGATATATGTCGGTTTTGTAATATTGAAATATTAAAATCGTTTTAATAATAAAATTCAAAAATATGAGTTGTTTTAGCTATCCACCCTTAATTGAAAGCGTGGGAAATTGAAAACATTTTAATTTCAATAGTTTGAATGGCATATTTGTAATATGTTTTTAAAAAACTGGTTTACTGGATAAATCGAAAGATTTTTTAGAAATTACTAGATCATGGTATACTCTAGTTATTTCAACCCATTCCGTGGTCATTCTAGACAATTAACACATAATTTTATAACAAAGAACGTTCTTTCTTTTACAAGAGGTTTTCTACTTTAAAAAACCCTTCCCAGCTTTTGTTTTCTTGATGTCGAAACTAACTATATATTCTTTTCTATTTTTTTTGCTTTCTTTAGAACAATATGATGTGTATATTCACATCCATATATTTAAACCTATAATGAGAATGAGATTCATATGTATGTATGCTTTTTCTTCTCGGGATTTTCTCTCATTTGTAGTAAGATGATGATCAAGTGTTGTTCTTTATCAGGATGTTCTTCCGAAGCCACCTGATCCTATCTGCATATGCAACCTGACACGACCTATCCCGAAGAATAAGCGGAAAATTATGAAATTTTTAAAACTTTTCTCAAACAAAACGACCTCACACCACAATGCCATAAGGATCGATCGATCTCACCCAAGATCGATCGATCGTGACAGATGGGATCGATCGATCTCGATTGCCTCCCAAAAACCATCCTACTCTCTGCCCGAAATCACCCCCTCAGGATCGATCGAACCCCCTTAGAACGATGATATGCTCAAATTAATACCCTAAAATGATACTAAAGCAGTTGCTGCAGTATATCAGGGGTCGAACACAAGAACTCAAGAAAATTCACACAATAGATGAAAGATGCAGATTGTGCTAAGCAAACAATAATTTATGAGAAAACAGATGATTGAATTAAACTTAGGTCGATTGATATGGAAGGAAACTAGGCTCAGGGAAATTCTCAGGAAATCAATGATAAACAACAATTAATCAATTAAGGTTCAATTCAATTAAGCGCCGTTCTTGAACTCAAACACGAAAGTATAGTTAACCAACTGTCGTTGCGAAAACTAACTAAGTCTAAAGTCTAAAATTCCAATTCTCTTTGCAAATCCTACATAGTAAACCAGCAATCAATTCAAGTTTGATATGTTCACAATTCGATTAAACCAAATCTCTTTGTAGATAATCCAATTGCTCACCCTAGGTTTTATCAGATTACTCAATTGCACTGTCGTGCCTAATCGATTAATCTAGGTTCTATATTCTAAGTGATCAGGTTAGAAATAGCTTTGAGAACAACCTATGGTGAAGAACTATTCAGATTTTGAACTCTAACAAATCAATTATCATAAATCAGAGAAATCCATATGAGAAAACCCTAAACCTAAAATGAGACTACTCAGACATGATAGATGAAACAAATAACATAACTGAATAAATCATGAAATTAAACAAAAGAATAAAAACAAGGGTTCGGGATCTTCTCTATGATGAACAAAGTCTTGGATCCGTCTCCCTCACAAAAGCTCTCAAATCTCCAAGTTCAAAGTAAAGTCCCCTTAACCTAAAGACTAAGAGTTTGCTTAAATAGGTCTAAAAATACGAGCTGGGCCTCTTTGTAAATAAGGGAAAGTATTGGGCTTCTTTTGGCGAGAATTCTCGTCCTTGGATATCTATCTCCGCGTCAGTTGCGTCGGTATCGATCGATACCATGATGGTGTCGATCGATACTCATGCTTCAAAACTTCGTCGGTATCGATCGATACTGGGATGGTGTCGATCGATACTCAGGCTTCAAAACGGGTACTTTCTTCGGTTTGCTCCAAAAAGGCTCCAAATGTCTCCAAAATCTCCAATTTCGTCCCAAACGTGCTAAAACCTGAAAAGACTCTAAAATGATAGAAAAAGCACTAGAAAGACTCGATAAAACGACTTATATCATGGCTAAAAATGGATAAAATCCATGATATATCAACTCCCCCAGACTTAGCCTTTTGCTTGCCCTCAAGCAAAACAGAAAACTAAGTGAGAGAAAGAGGTTTGAAAAACCTTAGAGATCCTGATCTGGTACCGAAATCGCTGTAAATGATCCCTTTTCCCAAGCGCCCACTGTTGCCTGATCAGCTTCAGATCTAACCTCCATGTACTTCTCCATCGGAATTCCCAGCTTCCACAGACTTCACTCATGACCCCGCTAAGTGTTCATCCAAGCTTATCATCGCCAGTTTCATCGCTAAAATCAATGTCTACGAACTTTCTAGATTCTTTGGTCATACAATACCATAGCTAAGGAACAATTCATTCAACTTTTTCTTCGTATTTAACTCCCCCAGACTTATTTCACAACCAGTTCTTATTGATTTGATTTTTTTTTTTTTTTTTTTTTTTTAAATGCATTTACAATTCAAGTTTCGATACGCGAGTTTTGTTAGTGTTAGCTCTCGAATTCCCGTTTCTTTCCCTTTTTTTGTTTTTTGTTTTTTTTGTTTTTTTTTTTTTTTTTAACTGCATATACAAATCAAGGTTCGAGACGCGAGTATTGATAGTGTTAGCTACCGAATTCCCGGTTCTTACCCTCTCAATGTATTCAGTACTTATCACGGGGGAGATCTACCATTTCTTTCATACGCAATAGTTCCTTAGCTAGGTAATGAATGATGAATCAAGCTCTTTGGACATTTACCTTATTGATGAAGTGCAAAATTTGGCTAAAACTTGTGATGAAAACTTGTTGGAGACAATCCATGAATTCTGGCTGGCTGGTTTACCTCTGGATTTTTCATTAGTCGAACTGGATATTGACCCTGTAACAATAGACACTCAAAAGCAAAACCAGCACATCAAAACCGAGCACAGTCAGGAATCTCTAAGTTGTTTTGACACGAAAATCATTTTTTTTTTTTTTCAAAATGAACACACAATGTCAGTAACTACCTCCCCCAGACTTAAACAACACTGTCCCCAGTGTTTATCAAGCCCAGAGAAGGTGAAAGAAATCAAAGGACAAAACGAAATAGGTCAAGAACAAGAGGTGTTACTATAGAGCAGTGGTGTCGATCGATACCAAGGTGGTGTCGATCGATACTGGAGCAAAAATGACCATCCTTCTTCCGACCTGATTCGCAAGACACAACAAAACACAAAAACTCATATTTATAGACTTACCAGTGGGTTGCCTCCCACTAAGCGCTTGTTTAATGTCACGAGCTTGACTTTGGCTAAGTTATCAGTCAGGACAAGGTGGAGGACTCACTCCGAGATAAGCTCCACAACCAGACATCTGCAGCTTCAAAGTTTTGCTCATCATATCCTCTTCTTTCTCTTTCATCTCCGTAGGAATGAGAACTCTAACCTTAGAGAAAGGTTTCGAGGTGCCCTTGCACTTCACCTTATATTCGATCGAATCTCCATCACACTTCTGAGGGATCAAAGTGAAAGTAGCAGCACCGTTGATCTTCTTGCTCGTCGCCTTCCTCTTTGTTGCCTTGGTCTTCTCCACAACTTTCTTGGGGTGTTGAGGGGGTCATTTGAAACATCTGCGACTTTTGGTTCATCATAAGACTCAGCGAGCAGATCGATCATCAGAGTCTCACCCGGCAATGGTGATGCACGAGACATGTCTTGGTGCTCCTCCAGGGAATGACATCGTATAAGACGTCTCCGTCAATGCAAGAGAAAGAGATTCTCTTCTTATGCGTGTCCATGATCGCGCCAACAGTAGCCATAAATGGTCTTCCCAAAATCAAGGGCACCCTGGATCCTTGGCTCATCTCCACAACCTGAAAATCAGTAGGAATCAGACAATCTCCTATTTTAACAGGTAAATCAAGAATTGTAGCGTAAGGGAGTGAGCTAGAAGAATCCGCGTATGTGAGAAGCGTGTTAGGAGATCTCATATCAACTTTCAATCTCTCTGCAATCGCCCTCGACATGACGTTGACACTAGACCCTGAGTCAACGAGAGACTCCTTGAAGTTCACTCTAGAGATGGAGCATGGAACTGAAAATTTCCCTGGGTCTTCCCTCTTTGTCAACTGTCTCAGCGGTGGTGGTGTATCAACAACGGGAGGTCCTGCAACCATTTTTTTTGACAAAAACTTGCTTTCTAAAGCAGCCTCCCACTCCTCTCTTGTCAGCTTGGGAATAATAGGATAGGGCAACTTCGGCTTGTAGACCCTTTCTTTGACAGGTTCAACATCCTCCTTGGGCCTTGTCCCGGTATCGATCGATACCAAGGTGGTGTCGATCGATACCCTGGGATTTTCAGCATCCCACTCGTCATCTCCAGCAAGATCGACGGGATTTTCAGCTATTGGAGTCTGCTTAACTCCTGAATTTACCACTTTTCCACTTCTTAGACTTATGGCGTTGATGTGAGCTCTTGGATCTTCAGTCTTCCCTGGAAGAAACCCCCCTTGTCTTCTCACAGCAGCTGCGGTCTGAGCAATTTGAGTCTCGAGTTTCTTCTGCGACAGATTCAATGCCTCGAGCTTTGGTTTGTATACCCGTTCCTCAACTATCTCTGTCCTTTTCTCAGTTATTGATTCAGCCTGCGAAGGGTATCGACCGATACCAGATGAGTGTCGATCGATACTGGAGTTTTGTATCATCTCTGCAGGATGGTGTCGATCGATACCAGGCAGGTATCGGTCGATACTAGTATTACTGAATACGAACACAGTCATCTCAAGCTCAAAATCCTCTTCTCTAGCGCTCGAGGTGATTGCATTGACATGTCCATGCTGTGGTTGAACTATCTTTCCCTTGACAGCTGCTGATGTCTGAGCTATTTGATTTTCCAGCATCTTCTGATGGATTTCGAGAGCGTCGATTCTCCCGTTCAGATCAGTGTATAAATTATCCAGCTTTCTATTGAAATCCACAGTCATCTTTTCTTGTCCCTGCAGAATTTGTTCCAAGAGGATCTCCGTCTTACTCTCTGTAGACCTCGGAGAATGCGGTTGGTAAGCTGAATTACCATATTGGCGAGTAAAATCACCGCTTTGAAGTGGTTTTTGGGCAAATTGAGTGGCACCAAAACCAGATTGGTTACCTCCAGACTTGTAACCACCTTGCTGATTGTTGTTGAAGCTTTGGTTGTTGTTGTAACCAAATCGCTGACCCTGAAAACCAGAACCACCAATGTAGTTAACATCCTCTGCCTCATCTTCAATGTTCCCTACTTCCTCAGCAAAATGTACAGCCTTCTTCGTCTTTCCCACTAAGAGGTTGTGCATCGTGTCCAGCTTCGCCTGAACCTCAGCAATCTGCGAACCATCAGCAACACTAGCGAGCCGTTTTCGCTCGAAATCAGCATTCTTGGTGCTATTGCTAGACGCCAAGTTCTCAATCAGCTTCACAGCATCGGTTGGAATCCTAGTGTTGAAGTTCCCATTGCTTGCAGAATCCAGTGCCATCTGATACCGCCAATCAATCCCTCTGTAAAAGATCCCGAGCAGCTGAACTTGACTGAAACCGTGATGCGGACAGTCTCTCTGGTAGGATCTGAATCTCACCCAAGCAGCCTTGAGTGCTTCTGTTGGACCTTGAGAAAATTGAGAGAGCTTGTTCCTGAGCTCCTCCGATCTCGCATCGTCATAGAAATTGTTCAGGAATGCGTTCTTGGTCTCGTTCCAAGTAGCGAGAGATCCGGGAGGTAGCTGCTTCAGCCAGTAAGCTGCCTCTCCACCAAGAGAGTATGGAAAGAGCTTACAAAAGAGGTATTCATGTGGTACTCCATTGTACTTCATACTGGTGACCAAGTCCTCGAATTTCTCGATGTGATCCATAGGGTGCTCATGAGAGAGACCGGTGAAAGGGTGCTGTCCAACAAGAGTGAAGTAAGCAGGCTTCAGCTCAAAGTCATTCCTCTGGAAAGTTGGAATACGGATCGCTGCACGATTGGCATAGAATTGATCCGGTCGGTTGTAATCGCCAAGCGTCCGTTCAGCAACAGCTTGGGGTTGTTGTGGAGGAGGTATTTGTTCACCTTCCTCATCATGCACCAAACCTTGTGGAAGATCCATCTCAACTGTAGTTCTTTTCTTTGTCCGATTTGTGCGTTCAAGCTCTGCTAGCTCTGTGAGGGAGAGATTGATCAGTGGTGTGTCCTTCTTTCTCCTGGTGGTACGCTGATGCATACACCTGAAAATCAAAAGACGAGAAAATAAGTAACTAAAATTCAAAAACAGACGTTCAGTGTCGATCGATACCAATGGAGTATCGATCGATACTGACGACGAACTTAGACAAAATCGACAACTAAAATTCTAATGGTGAATTTTTAGAGTCCCCGGCAACGGCGCCAAATTTGATATGCTCAAATTAATACTCTAAAATGATACTAAAGCAGTTGCTGCAGTATATCAGGGGTCGAACACAAGAACTCAAGAAAATTCACACAATAGATGAAAAATGCAGATTGTGCTAAGCAAACAATAATTTATGAGAAAACAGATGATTGAATTAAACTTAGGTCGATTGATATGGAAGGAAACTAGGCTCAGGGAAATTCTCAGGAAATCAATGATAAACAACAATTAATCAATTAAGGTTCAATTCAATTAAGCGCCGTTCTTGAACTCAAACACGAAAGTATAGTTAACCAACTGTCGTTGCGAAAACTAACTAAGTCTAGAACTCGAATATAAAAATAAGAACGATCCACTCTCGTGGCACCAAACTCTTTATCTAACACCCTAAATACCTAAACTCTCGTTTGGACCTAGGGATGAAGATAAGCATTAATATACTGATTCGATATGTTCACAAGCAACCGCACCAACTCTCGTTGCCTACGAATGAATGCTCACCAATGTCTCTTCTAGCAACCTATAACACTCTCATGAATAGATTTAACCTAAGATCATAGACTAAGTGATCAGTTTAATCTAAGCGTTAAGACTAACTATTGGCGAAGACAACATATATATGGATCCTATCTGTGCTCAACTTATCAACTCATGAATACCATTGAAACCCTAATCTAGCTGATGGAACTACTCAGCCATGGAAGAACAAATCACAACAATGGATAAAAAGGAATTCATGAATAATATTGAAATAGAATAAGGTTCAGAATTCTTCTCAAACAAGGTTGTGGCTGATCCTCTGGATCTTACAAGCATGAACCAAAAATAAATCTCCAAAGTCTGATGAGAAATCGAGAGAAGTCACAGAGAAAAAGATAACGATGGTCACAGGGAAAAGAATTTTGAGAAAACGATGGATTAGTCCCCCGTCTCTGTGGGGCTCGTCCTTCCCTTTATTTCCTGGCGGCTTCTCCTTATTTTTGCCACATCAGCACGTCCAAAATTAGGTAAAAAGTCGAAACCCTTAATAATTCTCCCGAGCACCCTGGCGAGCACGTGCTCCCGAAACCGGACTGGGTGCTCTGCGTCTGTTTTGTGCTTTATAGCTGCGATTTCATCCCTTTTTGCTCCAGAAGCTCAATTAGCTCCAGTCCATCAAATCCATGCTCCAAGACTTCATTCTAACCTGATAAGACTCAAAAATGACTCGAAAGACACAAAAAGACTCAAAAAGGACTAGTTAGTATAGGCTAAAATCCTAACATATCAACTCCCCCGGACTTAGACCTTTGTTTGTCCTCAAACAAACTAGGAAAAGGAACAGAGAAGAGGTTTGAAAATCACGGGAACTCGCTTAGCTATTGGGGATGCCTGGACTTCATACGGCTCGTCACTGGGTGTTGGAACACGATCCATTCAACCATGGGAATCATCAAACCTTAGTTACTCACAATCCAAAGGAAATTTCGGAATCCCCATTGCTATCTCTTTACATAGATTAATGAAATAGAAAGTGCAGTGGTCTTACCAGGGGGAATAAATCCAAAGGGTGCCAACTTCTTCTAACCAAAGACCCTCTCCCATATAACTTTCCTCTCCCCTCTTTTCCTCTTCCAAAACCACCATCTTTTTGCTTATTTTTCTACAGCCATCGGTTTTCATTTGCCGATGCTTTACAGCCATCACTTTTCTGATGCTCTTCTTTATTTGGTGGGACAAATCTCCATGAGGTCACAAAAGATACACGGGTCTACGCATCATCCCTTGGTTCACTTTGACTTTTAGTTTCCCTTACAACAAGCTTTCCATGAGGTCACAAAAGATACACGGGTCTACGCATCATCCCTTGGTTCACTTCGGCTTGTTGCTTTGAACTTCTCTTTTTTTTTTTTTTTTTTAGGTTCAATGGAAGGGAGTGAGAGAGGAATAGCATACTTTGTGGAGAGTTGCGTGGTCTGTTTTGGCTCGAATAGGTCTTCCCCAATGAACGTCAAACCCCTGAGAAAGAAATTGAATATCCGATTAAAGTTCAATAAAGCTTAGAGATAACTTTGGTTCAACTTATTTCCCAATGGAAAAGAGCTTTGGGGAGTGTTTAATCCATCCATGATCTTCCGGAACAGAACCTCCACCAATCTGTGAGTCATAACAAGTAATCTCAAGTCCAAATAATCCAATAGATCAAGGTCATAATTCCCTAACAGTTTTGACTCAATGAAAACACAGCAACTAGACTCGAACAAACTGACTTAATCAAATAAAATAAAAGAAAATGAAAAACTAGACCTGAAACAAAGACTCAAAGACAAAGAAAATAAATTAGTAGCAGACCGCTCCCCCGGACTTAAATCACACCGTCTCGGTGTGAAAAAGATCAAAGGAATTAGTCGAATAAAAAGAAAATAGCAATGGATAATACAATGGTGAAAATAAATAGTGGGTAGAATTCACCGCGAGGTAGCGGTGTCCAGATCATCTTGGCCGGCTCTGCGCTTCTGACCTCCTTTGGTGCGTGGGGAGCACCCTGGCGAGCATGTGCTCGCGACATCTGGTCGGGTGCTCGAGATTTTTTTTTTTTTTTTTTTTTTTTTTTTTTTATTTTATAGGAAGACCTGAAACATAGAAAATGAAAACATCAGAAAACAAAGAAATGTAATAGAAATATGCACACATACCTGTGGGTTGCCTCCCACCAAGCGCTTGTTTTAAGTCTTTAGCTCGACTCGGTTAACCACTAGGCGTGAGGAGGGTCGCTCAAGGTGGCTGATCCACCTTCGCCAATACATGGCTCAGCTAAGTAGGGCTTGAGTCTCTGACCATTCACTACAAACTCTTCTCCTCTAGAGTTTAGCAAAACTACGGCTCCATGTGATCTAACCTCCTTGATTGTGAAAGGACCGGACCACCTCGACTTCAATTTCCCTGGAAACAACTTAAGGCGAGAGTTAAACAATAATACCTGATCATTAGGGGAGAAACTCCTGGGGATGATCCGTTTGTCATGATATGCCTTGGTCCTTTCCTTGTAAATCCGCGAGTTGTCATAGGCCATGTGCCTAATTTCCTCTAACTCGTGTAGCTGAATGGTCCGTTTTTCAAGCGCCGGTTTGAGGTCGAAGTTAAGCATCTTTACTGCCCAAGCAGCCTTGTACTCTATCTCAACAGGGAGGTGACACGCCTTACCATACACCAAGTGAAACGGTGTAGTTCCCAAAGGGGTTTTATATGCGGTTCTATAAGCCCAAAGCGCATCATCTAGCTTCTTTGACCAATCCTTCCTCGTTATGTTTACGGTCTTTTGCAATATGTTCTTGATTTCCCTGTTGGAGATTTCAACCTGACCGTTTGTTTGAGGGTGGTAGGGAGTGGATACCTTATGTTTCACGCCATTTTTCCTTAGGAGGTTTTCAAAGATTTTGTTGATGAAGTGAGAACCTCCATCGCTAATTACCACTCTAGGCACGCCAAACCTTGGAAATATGACGGATTTGAACATCTTAATTACCACTCGAGCATCATTCGTGGGGCTTGCCAAAGCCTCTACCCATTTGGAAACGTAATCAACCGCAACCAAAATATATTCGTTCCCATAGGAGGATGGGAATGGTCCCATGAAATCAATCCCCCACACATCAAAAACTTCAACTTCCAGAATGAAGTTCTGAGGCATTTCACTTCGCTTGCTGATGTTCCCTTGCCTCTGACAGGCATCGCATCTAGATATAAACCGCTGAGCATCTCGGAACATCGTAGGCCACCAAAAACCCGATTGTAGAACCTTTGAAACCGTCTTGAAAGTGGCAAAGTGTCCAGCATATGGTGAACTATGGCAATGATGAAGGATCCCTGGTATCTCTTCTTCGGCCACACATCTCCTGAAAATCCCATCAGAACAATGCTTATACAGAAACGGCTCATCCCAAAAGTACCTTTTTACGTCTCTAAGGAATTTTCTTCTTTTGTTTCCCACGAACTCTTCAGGCTCCTTCTCAGCAGCTAAGAAGTTGGCTATCTCTCCGAACCAGGGAAAATTGGGTTGGTATCCCTTTTTAATCGTACTGAAGAAACATTCCGAGCACGTGCTCCGAGCGGGTGCTCGTGCAGGTGCTCGCCGACGAAACCAACACTGATTGCATAAACTGCTTCACCGGGCAGACTATCATCCATAGGTGTTTCTTCTTCAATACTCATCCTAGATAAATGATCTGCCACGCCATTGTCAGCCCCTTTCTTGTCCTTAATCTCCAAGTCGAACTCTTGCAACAATAGGATCCACCTCAAAAGTCTAGGCTTGGCATCCTTCTTGGTTAGCAAGTATTTCAAGGCGGCATGGTCAGTATGGACAATCACTTTTGAACCCACAAGATATGATCGAAACTTCTCAAAGGCGAAAACAATGGCTAGGAGCTCCTTCTCGGTTGTGGCGTACTTGCACTGTGCCTCATCCATAGTCCGACTAGCATAGTAGACAACATGTAATTTCTTGTCTATTCGCTGGCCTAACACAGCCCCTACAGCAAAATCACTCGCATCTGTCATGACTTCAAAAGGCAAGGACCAATTAGGTGGCTGAACAATCGGAGCGCTAATCAAAGCCCCCTTAATAGTGTGAAAGGCCTCTAAGCATGCATCATTGAACTCAAACTTCACCTCCTTACACAGCAATCTCGTGAGAGGCCTAGCAATCTTAGAAAAATCCTTGATGAAACGACGGTAAAAGCCAGCATGTCCCAGAAAACTGCGGATCCCTTTTACTGAATTCGGCGGCTGCAAGCTCATAATCACTTCGATCTTTGCCTTGTCTACTTCAATGCCCTTTTCAGATATCTTGTGTCCCAGCACTATCCCATCTCGCACCATGAAGTGGCACTTCTCCCAATTGAGAACAAGGTGCTTCTCCTCACACCTTTGCAAAACCCTGCACAAATTCGACAAACAAACAGAGAAGGAACTCCCAAACACAGAAAAATCGTCCATGAAAACTTCCATAATATCCTCAATAAGGTCAGTAAAAATGGACATCATGCAACGTTGGAAAGTCGCTGGGGCGTTACACAAACCGAACGACATGCGGCGATACGCGAAAGTGCCATAAGGACATGTGAACGTCGTCTTTTCTTGGTCGTCAGGGTGGATGGGAATCTGGAAAAAACCTGAATAACCATCTAAGAAACAGTAGTAAGGATGATTAGCCAAGCGTTCAAGCATTTGATCAATAAAGGGCAGCGGAAAATGATCATTGCGAGTAGCAGCATTCAATTTCCGATAATCTATGCACATCCTGTCCGATTCTTGTCCTAGTTGGTATCAACTCGTTCTTATCATTTTCTATCACAGTAATCCCTCCCTTCTTAGGCACTACATGCACAGGGCTAACCCATTTGCTATCAGAAATAGCGTAAATCACACCAGCCTCTAGAAGTTTCATTATCTCTTTCTTGACGACATCTTTTAGATTCGGGTTTAACCGTCTCTGATGCTCGACAGAAGTCATTGATTCATCTTCTAGATGTATCCTATGCATGCATAAGTCAGGAGAAATCCCAGTGATATCATCAAGTGAATACCCTAAAGCTTTCCTATACTTTCTCAATTCACACAAAAGCAGGGTAACCTCAACATTATTCAAGGCCGCATTCACTATCACAGGGTATGTAGAGTTAGGACCAAGAAACGCGTACCTGAGCCCAGCTGGAAGGGTCTTAAGCTCGGGCCTTGGAGCTTTCAGCTCGCTCCAAGCGTAGTTTATCGAATCGGCTGGAGCATGTGCTCCCCGTGTGGGAGCATGTGCTCCCGTCAAATTTTTTTCTGTCGCCTTTTCATCCTCTTCCAAACTCATATAAGCAACCATCTTCTCTATCACGTGGCTTGAATCTAGCATTTTTGCAAAACCCTCGGAATCCGCACTCAGAAAACCGTGCTCACCTTCAACCTTAGTCAAGGCTACTTCCAATGGGTCATCCGTCAATAATTCTTCAGCTACTTCCCCAGCTATCTCTGAACCATCGTGAACAACAAATGTCTGTCCATCCATCATTGGCTTCTTAAGAAGCTTGTTCATTTCGAACCTTACTAGCATGTCTCCCAACCGGAGATCGACAATCCCTTCTTCGACATCTATTATTGCGCGTGCTGTGCATAAGAATGCACGCCCCAAGATCAGCGGGTCTCTTGGCTCCTCATCTAACTCCAGAACCACGAAATCTGCTGGGATGAGTGTATCTCCTATTCGAACATGTAGATCTTCAATTATCCCAACTGGTAACTTGGTAGACCTATCCGCGAACACCAACGATATCTTGGTAGGCTTGAATTTCGTGAAACCCAAGCGTTTTGCCACAGAGTATGGCATCAGATTCACGCTTGAGCCTAAGTCACAAAGAGAGCAGGCAAAGGTCATTTGTCCGATCTTCACCGAAATGACGAATCTACCTGGATCGTCCCTCTTTGTCAGCACCTTGTTCTGGAGTATTGCGCTGCATTCCTTTGTTACCATCATTACACTCTCTTCTTCAACAACCTTTCCAGCCACCAGCTCTTTCATGTACCTCTTTAGGGCTGGTACCATCTGCACTGCATCAACCAAAGGAAGCTTTACCATCAAGTCTTTCAACATCTCCCTACACTTAGCATTTTCCAAATCCTTCCGAGTTTTCTTTTGAGGCACTGGATAAGGAACTCTGGGCACGTAGACTCTCTCTGGAGGAGTTTCAGCGGGTTTGGCGGGAGCACCCTGTGGGAGCACATGCTCCCGAGGAAGGTTTGGGTGCTCGCTCGGTTTGACCTGAGATTCAGCTGGCGGAGTCTCAACCTGTTTTCCTGAGTGTGAACCATGTTCCAGTATGTATTCATCAGTGGTGATATCTTTCCCCTGGGTATTGTGCTCCATAACACTCTCCTTCCCTTTTCTAGTGACGTTGGGACTAGTTGGAGGTGCCAACACTTTACCACTTCTCAGCTCCACTGCGTTGACATATTCATTCCTGGGATTCATTTCTCCTTTCCCAGGAAGAGTTCCACTAGGTCGCTTAATCGCTTCAACAGTTTGTGCAACTTGCGTGTCTAGCTTCTTCACGTGAGCGGTAACGGCTTCATACTTCGCATTGAGATCATTATACATGTGATCTACCTTAGCATTGATCTCAGTTGCTGCCTTTTGCTGATTCATCAAGAGCTGCTGCATGAGATTTTTCAGTTCATCTTGAGAGTTTGGCGTAGCGTTGGATTCTTGAGCGTTTGCGAAATTGGGTTGTTGTTGAGTTCCTCCTTGGAATCGATTCTGGTTTTGAGTCGGGACGAACTGCTTTCCTTGCTGGTTGCTGGAGTAGAACTTCTGAAAACCTTGGTTGTGTGGCAACTGATTCATACCTCCACCTTGCTGCGGATAGATTTGGTCTTGTGGGTTTTCCACATTGGTGCTTCGGTAAGAAAGGTTCGGGTGGCTCCTGTAATTTGCATTGAAACCACGGTTCTGAACATACCCTTGCCCACTCACGTAATTAATCTCTTGCATAGCAGCATCATCGTCTTCTTCAAAATCTTGGGAGATAGGCATGTTACCACTCTCATCCACAAAATGCACCGCTTTATTTCCCCTAAGGAGTTGATTCACTTTTGCTGTTAGCTCATCGATCTTTTGTGTCTCCATGCTGTTCACTTTCTTAGACCTATCATACTCAGGAGACTTGTTGCTGGAGCTCGAAGCTAAGTTCTCAATTAGCGCAAAAGCTCCTTCCTTAGTCTTGGTCATAAAGTCGCCATTGCTGGCCGCATTCAACGCATTCCGATAATCCCACTCAACACCATCATAGAAGATACCTAGGATCTGCTCATCTTTAAACCCGTGGTGAGGACACTCTCTTCTATACTCCTTCAACCTTTCCCAAGCTTCACAAAAAACTTCTCCAGAATGCTGTTGGAACGAAGATATCTTGTTCCTCAAAGCTGCGGTTTTCGATTTGGTGTAAAAGTGATCCAAAAACGCTGCTCTAACCTCAGCCCATGTCGTCAACGAAGCTGATGGCAGTGACTTCAACCAACGCGAAGCCTTATCCGCAAGTGAAAAGGGAAACAACTTGCACTTGAGAAACTCGCTAGGCACTCCATTAGAACCCATGGTGCTGCAAATTTCTTCAAAATTTTCAATATGGTCCATCGGAATCTTAGCTGGAAGCCCGTGGAAAAGGTGTTGCTTCACCAACGAAATCAATTGAGGTTTGATTTTAAAGTCTTGCCTCTGAATGGTAGGAGGCACGATGGCAGCTCGGTTTCGGTAATAGGCATGCGGATTGTCCGCGTCGCCAATTCCCGGCTGTGGTTGCGGAGCTTCTAGTCTTTCTCTCCGCATCTGCTCTATCTCATCACGGAGCAACTGAACTTGAGCAGCCATTTCGTTCTCTTGTTCAGCCATGTCAGCCGTGAGTCTTCGCTGACGGTTCTCTCGTTCTAGTCTAGCTAGCTCGGCGTTTGAGATATTAATTAAGGTCTCGGTGCAGTTTCTTCTTGTTCTTCTACTGGTCATGCACCTGAAACATATGGAAAAAGAAAAGAGAAAAGAAAATTAGTAGTTTCTTAGACTATATCTTAAATCAAAAATCAAAGGTAACGCAATTGGTCCCCGGCAACGGCGCCAAAAACTTGATACACAGAGTTTTAACCCAGACAAATCGCAGTAGTATAAGAGGAATCGAATCCACAGAGACCAAGGTTACACTATGATTTTGTGAGATTTTCAAATAAAACTAAGACAGAATATGAGGTTGTTTTTAGTGACAGAGTTGCAAGCAAATAAAACGATGTAAATTCAATAATTAAAAGGCACTAGACTAGGGTATTTCTCCGGTATTCAGAGATGAAACTTGAGCAACTATTCAGGATTAAATTCAGCACAAGTCTAGAACTCGAATATAAAAATAAGAACGATCCACTCTCGTGGCACCAAACTCTTTATCTAACACCCTAAATACCTAAACTCTCGTTTGGACCTAGGGATGAAGATAAGCATTAATATACTGATTCGATATGTTCACAAGCAACCGCACCAACTCTCGTTGCCTATGAATGAATGCTCACCAATGTCTCTTCTAGCAACCTATAACACTCTCATGAATAGATTTAACCTAAGATCATAGACTAAGTGATCAGTTTAATCTAAGCGTTAAGACTAACTATTGGCGAAGACAACATATATATGGATCCTATCTGTGCTCAACTTATCACCTCATGAATACCATTGAAACCCTAATCTAGCTGATGGAACTACTCAGCCATGGAAGAACAAATCACAACAATGGATAAAAAGGAATTCATGAATAATATTGAAATAGAATAAGGTTCAGAATTCTTCTCAAACAAGGTTGTGGCTGATCCTCTGGATCTTACAAGCATGAACCAAAAATAAATCTCCAAAGTCTGATGAGAAATCGAGAGAAGTCACAGAGAAAAAGATAACGATGGTCACAGGGAAAAGAATTTTGAGAAAACGATGGATTAGTCCCCCGTCTCTGTGGGGCTCGTCCTTCCCTTTATTTCCTGGCGGCTTCTCCTTATTTTTGCCACATCAGCACGTCCAAAATTAGGTAAAAAGTCGAAACCCTTAATAATTCTCCCGAGCACCCTGGCGAGCACGTGCTCCCGAAACCGGACTGGGTGCTCTGCGTCTGTTTTGTGCTTTATAGCTGCGATTTCACCCCTTTTTGCTCCAGAAGCTCAATTAGCTCCAGTCCATCAAATCCATGCTCCAAGACTTCATTCTAACCTGATAAGACTCAAAAATGACTCGAAAGACACAAAAAGACTCAAAAAGGACTAGTTAGTATAGGCTAAAATCCTAACATATCAGAAACTGGCGATGATAAGCTTGGATGAACACTTAGCGGGGTCATGAGTGAAGTCTGTGGAAGCTGGGAATTCCGATGGAGAAGTACATGGAGGTTAGATCTGAAGCTGATCAGGCAACAGTGGGCGCTTGGGAAGAGGGATCATTACAGCGATTTCGGTACCAGATCAGGATCTCTAAGGTTTTTCAAACCTCTTTCTCTCACTTAGTTTTCTGTTTTGCTTGAGGGCAAGCAAAAGGCTAAGTCTGGGGGAGTTGATATATCATGGATTTTACCCGTTTTTAGCCATGATATAAGTCGTTTTATCGAGTCTTTCTAGTGCTTTTTCTATCATTTTAGAGTCTTTTCAGGTTTTAGCACGTTTGGGACGAAATTGGAGATTTTGGAGACATTTGGAGCCTTTTTGGAGCAAACTGAAGAAAGTACCCGTTTTGAAGCTTTAGCATCGATCGACACCATCATGGTATCGATCGATACCGACGTAATCAACGCGCAGAAGAGATTTTCAAGGAAGCCCATAAGAAGCCCAATACTTTTCCTTATTTACAAAGAAGCCCAGCTCGTGTTTTTAGACCTATTTAAGCAAACTCTTAGTCTTTAGGTTGGGACTTTATTTTGAGACTTTATTTTGAGACTTTACTTTTGAGAGCTTTTGTGAGGGAGACGGATCCAAGACTCTGTTCATCATAGAGAAGATCCCGAACCCTTGTTTTTATTCTTTTGTTATATTTAATTTCATGATTTATTTAGTTATGTTATTTGTTTCATCTATCATGTCTGAGTAGTCTCATTTTAGGTTTAGGGTTTTCTCATATGGATTTCTCTGATTTATGATGATTGATTTGTTAGGGTTCAAAATCTGAATAGTTCTTCACCATAGGTTGTTCTCAAAGCTATTTCTAGTCTGATCACCTAGAACATAGAACCTAGATTAATCGATTAGGCACGACAGTGCAATTGAGTAATCTGATAAAACCTAGGGTGAGCAATTGGATTATCTGCAAAGAGATTTGGTTTAATCGAATTGTGAACATATCAAACTTGAATTGATTGCTGGTTTACTGTGTAGGATTTGCAAAGAGATTTGGAATTTTAGACTTTAGACTTAGTTAGTTTTCGCAACGACAGTTGGTTAACTATATTTTCGTGTTTGAGTTCAAGAACGGCGCTTAATTGAATTGAACCTTAATTTATTAATTGTTGTTTATCATTGATTTCCTGAGAGTTACCCTGAGCCTAATCCTTCCCTGAATTGAATTAAAACAATCATATTTCGATCACCTATTTTACTGTTTAACTGTGATTTGCTTAGCTTAATCCTCACTAAGTTATTTATTGTGTGAATTTTCTTGAGTTCTTGTGTTCGACCCCTAACTTTACTGCAGCAACTGCTTTAGTATTATTTTAGGGTATTAATTTGAGCATATCAAATACCCGGCTAGACCGAGAAAACTTCTTATCTCCGTAGCATTCTCAGGTCTCGGCCATTCCATGATGGCCTTTATCTTCTCGGGGTCAACGAAAACTCCACTCTCCGAAATCACATGACCCAAGAATCCGATCTCTCTCTGCCAGAAGCTACACTTACTCAGCTTGGCAAAAAGCTTCTGCTCCCTTAGCTTCTCCAATACTCTTCTAAGGTGGTCACCATGCTCATCAGAGTTCTTCGAATACACCAAGATATCATCTATGAAGATGATCACAAACTCATCCAAATACTCCCAGAAAACATCATTCATCAATCTCATAAACGCCGCTGGTGCATTCGTTAATCCAAAAGGCATTAATACAAACTCATAATGCCCATACCTCGTCCTGAAGGCCGTCTTCTGGATGTCCGTCTCCTTAATAGGAATCTGATGATATCCAGAGGCCAAATAAATTTTTGAGAACCAAGTAGCACCTCTCAACTGATCCAATAACTCATCAATTCTTGGGAGAGGGTACTTGTTCTTTATCGTCACCCGATTCAAACCCCGATAATCTATACATAACCGGAAGCTTCCGTCTTTCTTCTTCACAAACAAGACGGGTGCTCCCCACGGCGAACTACTCGGTCTTATGAAACCCTTATCCAATAGCTCCTCCAACTGCTTCTTAAGCTCCGCCATCTCCGCCGGCGCCATACGATATGGAGCTTTAGAAACAGGAGCCGTCCCCGGTTCCAACTCAATCGTAAAGGGATCCGTTCTTGGTGGTGGTAATCCCTTCAACGGTTGGAATACATCCTCAAATTCCTTTACCACCGGGATGTCTTGAAGTCTTATCTCTTTACCATCTTCGGGTAATGAAATGGTAGCGAGATACGCTTCACACCCATTTTCAATCATCTTCTCCGCTTGAATAGCGGAAATCACCATACACCCCGTGGTAGGTCTCACTCCTTGATACACCACCCGCCCATGATCATTCTCGAACACCACTCTACCTCGATGACAATCTAGGTGAGCCTTATACTTCCCAAGCCAATTCATCCCCAAGATCACATCATAGATCTCTACTGGCCACACAATCATATCCGCTGGCTTCACTCCCCCAGCGATATGAACTTCTACGTCTCGCACCAGACTATGCGTATCAAAGGTCTGACCTCCAGCCACTCTCACCCTTCTCAAACCATCACTAGGCTCTTCTCGGAGCCTTCCCTCTCTTACCAATTCCGGAGTAACAAAACAATGCGATGCTCCGGAATCAAGCAACACGTGGGATGTAATCCCTCCCACACTCAGGGTCCCTACACATAGCCTATACATTGAGACTACCAAACAACAACAATAGCAAGTCCAACACCCACATACCAATGACAACATGCATAATCACATCGAAATAATTAAATACGGGAAGAATGCTAACCAGTGATCGGCTTGGTGTTGCTCCCTTCTCCTGACTCGATGGTCAAAGAGTAGGCTCGAGGAGTCACCATCGTCTTCTTAGCTGGTGGAGCTCCTGAACTTCCGCTACCTTGTTGGAGCTTGGGGCATGAAGACCTGATATGTCCCATCTCCTTGCAATGGAAGCAAGCCCTGCTATCTTTATTAGGACAGTTAGCAACCTTATGAGAAGAGCCTTCCCTCTCTTACCAATTCCGGAGTAACAAAACAATGCGATGCTCCGGAATCAAACAACACGTGGGATGTAATCCCTCCCACACTCAGGGTCCCTACACATAGCCTATACATTGAGACTACCAAACAACAACAATAGCAAGTCCAACACCCACATACCAATGACAACATGCATAATCACATCGAAATAATTAAATACGGGAAGAATGCTAACCAGTGATCGGCTTGGTATTGCTCCCTTCTCCTGACTCGATGGTCAAAGAGTAGGCTCGAGGAGTCACCATCGTCTTCTTAGCTGGTGGAGCTCCTGAACTTCCGCTACCTTGTTGGAGCTTGGGGCATGAAGACCTGATATGTCCCATCTCCTTGCAATGGAAGCAAGCCCTGCTATCTTTATTAGGACAGTTAGCAACCTTATGAGAAGAGCCTTCCCTCTCTTACCAATTCCGGAGTAACAAAACAATTCGATGCTCCGGAATCAAACAACACGTGGGATGTAATCCCTCCCACACTCAGGGTCCCTACACATAGCCTATACATTGAGACTACCAAACAATAACAATAGCAAGTCCAACACCCACATACCAATGACAACATGCATAATCACATCGAAATAATTAAATACGGGAAGAATGCTAACCAGTGATAGGCTTGGTGTTGCTCCCTTCTCCTGACTCGATGGTCAAAGAGTAGGTTCGAGGAGTCACCATCGTCTTCTTAGCTGGTGGAGCTCCTGAACTTCCGCTACCTTGTTGGAGCTTGGGGCATGAAGACCTGATATGTCCCATCTCCTTGCAATGGAAGCAAGCCCTGCTATCTTTATTAGGACAGTTAGCAACCTTATGACTCTTGTCTCCACACTTGAAACATCCAGATTGAGTGCTAGAAGCACTCTGAGAGGAACCTTCCCACTTCCTCTTCTGTCCTCCCATGAACTTGCCACCCTTCCCTGACTCAGAAGTAAACGACTTCTTTCCTTGAGTCTAAGGCTTAGATGCTTTAGCCTCCTCTATCATACCCTCCTCGATTATGGCCGCTCTCTCCACTAACTCGGCCACCGATGCATATGATCTCACAATGCATCTATTCCTCAACTCCAAACGAATCCCCCTTAGAAACCTTCTTACTTGGGCTTGCTCATCCTGAAGGCCCCTCCCCGCAAACCTTCGAAGTCGGTTAAACTCCACTTCATACTCTCGAACCGACCTCGTTCCTTGAGATAATTCCAAAAACTCCGTCTCCAAACGATCCATAGCTTCTTGCGGGAAGTATTTGAGGTTGAACTCCTCACATAATTCCTCCCAAGTATTCACACCATTGGCTCTTCTAGCCAACACATTTCTCCACCACATATGCGCATCTCCCTCCAGATAATGCACCGCAATATCCACCTTATACTCATCAGGGCACCTTATAGAGTGGAAGTTTCTCTCCACTCTCGCCCTCCACTCATCAGCTTCAACCGGTTTGGCACCCCCATGAAAGAACTTTGTGCCAAGCCTCTGCATATGATCCATCACGGAAAGATAAGATGGGATCATTTGCCCTGCAACTGCCTCATGAGCCATAACTCTTGGTGGCTCTTCACCCCTTGGTGGCATCTCAGGGGCCGGAGCTGGTACCGGTCCTGGTAACCTCTCCAAAATCTGAGCCAACATACCCATCATTGCCCCCATTCCCGGTTAACCAGCTTGTTGCTGAACCTCTACTTGTGGTTCCTCACCAACAGTAGGAGCTGCACCCCCAGCAACTCGGACATCCTTGCCACCAGCAACAGGGTCAACTCTCTCTTGATTCTCACCATTAGGGGCTCCATTCACCACACGCTCAGCTACCTCGCCCCTTGCCACCACCTCTCGCACTCTTCTGAATCTCACCATACTTCAAAAGCAACACAAGGTTCAATACACACAATTTAATCACACAATACCCCAGAAGACTTACCGTGAAACCATTTCCCTTGGCCGAAGAGGATGATCTTTAACCCAACCCGCAATCAACAATTAATTACAACAACAACAATCACAAGCAAGACTCCCCACACATCCTAGAACCGTCTTGCTCTGATACTAAATTGACACGACCTACCCCGAAGAATAAGCGGAAAATTACAAAATTTTTAAAACTTTTCTCAAACAAAACGACCTCACACCACAATGCCATAAGGATCGATCGATCTCACCCAAGATCGATCGATCGTGACAGATGGGATCGATCGATCTCGATTGCCTCCCAAAAACCATCCTACTCTCTGCCCGAAATCACCCCCTCAGGATCGATCGAACCCCCTTAGAACGATCGATCTAGAGATAGAGGAACGATCGATCGGTTATGGATCGATCGATCTCGAGAACCCGATTTTTCCTCTAGAGCTCTCTAGCCAAAATAGCCCCTCAGGATCGATCGTTCTTGCCCAGGAACGATCGATCTTGATACCCCAATTTCGTCCAGAGAGCACCTTCAATCAAACCATTTTTCAGGATCGATCGTTCTTGCCCAGGAACGATCGATCTCTACCCCCAAAAATCGACCAGAGGCTCCCTGCCCCAAATCGACCCCTCAAGATCGATCGTTCTTGCCCAGGAATGATCGATCTTGAATCCCCAAGGATTTCTGCCACACAACGACCTTACAGGATCGATCGATCCTTTGTGGATCGGTCGATCCCTTCTTGTCCTGCAACCCAAGAATGACTCTAAACATGCTACAACACTTGTAAACAACACTTAAGCATCCAAAACTATTTTAGCATACCATTATGCATCATATAGAGTTCCAAAACATTAGCATCCTAAGAACACAAGTCTATAAACAACACACAAGATCACAAAACACAAGGAATCAAGACCCAAAAACCTTCAAACCCGAGATCATTCCTTCTCCTCGGCCTTGGTTCCACGCGCTCCACATCTAAGCCTTTTCTTTATCCTTACCTGCACCAAAAGAGGCGCGTAAGCATTGATAATGCTTAGTGAGGCGGTCCTCCCGTCTCACAGCGATAAATACATATAATCACAAGCTTACCGAAATCAATATGCAATGCAACAATCAAGCAATATCATGATAAAGCTCTATCGCCACACACATCACATAACTTGGACTAGCCATAAATCACACCAATATGGACAAGTCCTACATCACACATCAATCACGAGAAGCCTAATGATTATATGTTCGCTACGGTCACGCACTCACCTTGGTTGACGATTCGTCCTTGACAATTCTAAGCTTTAAGCTTGTCTTTTTTTTTTTGCACCTCTTGGCTCCAACTCACCCAAAATATCACCTCTTGCCTAGCAAGAGACCAACAACAATTCAATTGGATGATCATTAGCTCAAAACCCCATGACAACCTTCCAAACTCGGATTACTCCTATCCCCAAACTCGGATTTCCTTTGCTCAAAAACAGGGGCAACTTCAATTGCTCATAACTCTTACTATTGGTCGAATTTGACAAAACCCTTCGGGAACTTCAAGTTCAACCTCTTAACAAGCTATCTACCAAATTTCAGTCCAAACAAACAAGAATTGAGTGCTCAACCCTTCACTCAATCTCACCCCGCCGCTACAGCTCGAAAACAGAGTAGTCTAGGGAGAAAATTCATAACTCCTAAACTACTCATCAATTCTCGACGAAATCTGGTAGACAAATACAAAAGAGAAGGAAGAAATTACCCACCAATTCTCAGCTCAAACCGAGCTCCCTTGCTTGGTCGATCAGACCTCTCAATGTACACCAAACTCTGCTCTTTTTCCACTTCTTCCTTTCTCTTTTCCTTCCTCTTCTCCTTCTTCCTCTCTTTTTTTCTCTTCTTTTCTCTCTTCTTCTTTCTCTTCTCTCTCTCGATCCTTTTTTTGCCAAATGAGGAGGAAGAAGAAGCTTCAAGAATATTAGAGAGAGAGGAGATATTTTACATACATATGTGTGTATGTATATGTTGGTTTAATTCAATTAAACTAAACTAATCCAATTCCACTAAACCGCAACGATTAAATTCTTTTCTTAATTCCTTTCCACACGGTTTAGTAACTCCGTCCAATATCCCGAAATATTTGAGACATTCACCCCGTCTCAAAATATTTCCTTAATTTCCGCCAAACCCCCGGAATTACCGCATAATTCCGCTAAACCGAACCGCTCGGGATTCCTCTACAACGATCACTCTTTTGATCGTTTCGCCTCACTTCCCGCCCATAGGGCCACCAATCAAGCTCGGTACCGTTCCATACTCGGTTCAATAACACCCCGGGTCTACATCGCAAGATCCTATGTGGTCACCCAACGGCTAACCCGTCGAAATCCAATGAACCCCGGATTCGAACGAGTTAAGTCGTCAAACGACCTAGTACATTAGAATCCAATCGCCCCGGATCCTAATATACTAAGTCTCCATGAGATCCGATAATACCGGACCCCACCCCTGGTTAACCGTCCATTAGGATTAAATCACCCATAATCCTAATCGGTAAACCACCCGGTTAGGATTAAATCGCCCATAATCCTAACCCACGTCATTAGAGCTAAATATCACATAACTCTAATGATCCGTCATTAGGATTAAATCACCCATAATCCTAATGACCCCGTCGATAGAATTAGACATCACATAATTCTACCGACCCCGACCACATAGTAGGATCTATTGACGTAAACCCAAAAATCCCCGAACCAAGACGGAACGAATACTTCGCTCAATCTCGCGACACATGAAATATCCCATCATATGTCGCCCCGTCGATACATGAAATCCCCCATCATGTACTCGACAACCCGATACGGAAATACCACATCACGTATCATAACTCACCATTAATCCATAAACATCATCATATTAATAATCAACGTCGAAATCACAATATCCCGAGGGTTCATCACAACAACAACATAATTAAATACAACTCGAGAAGACGACTTAGGAACACGGATGTTACACAACCACTCTGGTGATGCTCCTCTACTATATTCCCTCGTAGACTGCGACCCGAACTGCATCTCCGGATTCTCAAACGCCTGCTGACCAAACTGAGTTTCACCAAAAATAACAGAGATTAGCCAACCCAATAAATAACAAGAAAACGGCAGGAGCAAAAACAGAGCCCAACCGGTTCATTGCAATGCTAAGATGAACCAACCGCATAAACATAGAAACATGTCGTATTTTGTAAAAATGGAGAAGGTTTAGCTGATGAATCATGAGAATTATCACCTCTTTGGGTGGAAAAACCTCAATGCTAGGGTTCATTCTTGAGTTGACTGCTTCGAGCTTCATCGATAAGAACTGAAAATTTGCAAACCGTCTTTTGATACAAACAAGTTATGATGTGTAGCAAAACAATAGACAAGAGAAGAGAGAGGTTTCACACCTCAACTTGACGCCGCAATGATTGTATATAGTTGATATGGAGCGTGCGTTTGTACCACCTCAGCATTTCATCCGCCTCATACAAAGAAGGTACCATCAGCTTCCCTTTCTTTTCCTTTTGGCGTTCATTTCGAGTGGCCTTATCATACTTTTAATGTATGACGGTTTTAAACATGTTTAAATAGATCTACTTTTGTGGGTGTCTTGCTAATTTTTTATATTTGCCTGTGAAATGAACGTTTATGTTTCTGAATTCTTTCATTAGAGTCACAAATTTGACCAATTTTAATAGTCCCATAACTGCAACATTTGTCGCACAAGATATGATTTTTATAATATACATGTTACAAGTTATTTTGTGATGCATATCTCACTATTTTTTTTCGCTTTTTGGCTGTACGGTTTATTGTCTTTATCAGAATGGAAAGGAAGCGTCGTGAGGAGGAGCTAAAAGGTCGTTCCTCTAAGAAGGGACAAGATGCAGAGCAGTCTCTCTTAAACAGGGTTTGCTTTTTATCTCAGAATGAATCTGGATTCACTTACTGGATATTGCTTTCTACTTTTTTATATATGAAAGTACATAATGTAACAATTCTTGATTCTGCATGTAATTCAGGCAACTAGTCCTCAGCCAGATGGTCCATCTACTGGTGGTAGCTTAAAATCATTGAGAGACAAATTAATGCCGCAAGATAAAGATAAAGAAACTCCGGAGGTATCTGGTCTGAATACTGCTGGACCTGAGGGGGAGATAACAGCAGGTCCTTATTCTTACATATTTCTACAGTGGCTGTCTAACAAAATTCTTTTTGCTCACTATCCATTTTCCTTGCATTGCATGCTTTTACTGCTGTTAAGGTTATCTGACAGTTCAATTGCGTGATTTCTTCTTCTTTTCTATTTCCTTTCTGTCATTTAAGCATTGAACTGGTGTAGGATCGGCTTTTCTTTATATTATTTGTTGATAAAAAACCAACTTCGAAGGTTTTCTTGTCCAATTTTGCGATCTCCTTTTTTCTTGTCTGCCACTTTAGCCTTGACCTAGTGTGGGATGAGTTCTCGTGGATTTAGTTTCTTATAAAAACCAACTTCCAAGGTCTTCAACATAAACTGTACGTAATGAAGAACAGTGCAAAGACAAATGGGTGCAGTAAGAGATGGTTTGTTCTGAATGAAAAAACTGGAAAGGTTAGTGTTTATCACAAATATTCTTCAGGAGTTCATCCAAATATTTGCAAAAGAGAAAGCTCTGTGCACTTTAATTGTAACTGTAATGCTAGCAGTATACTTTCCCTTACAACTTTGTTTTCTTTTTCTAGAAGATCTTTTTATAATTGTTATTGAAGTGATCTGCCGTTACATTTACCTTTCTCCAGCTTGGTTATACGAAAAAGCAAGAAGAAAGAAACTTCCGCGGCACTGTAACTTTGGAGGTATCATTCTCTTGAAGTACTTACTTTTTTTCTTTTGGTCTCGAAGATGTAACACTGCAATTAAGAGAGTGATGATAGGGTTTCATATGTACGTTGCTCTTCCACCCGGTCCTTTGAGCAGAGTGATGATTACTTGTAATTGTGAAGCCTACACCGCAAAACTTTATTACCATTACTGCTGATGAGAAAACCTGGATGCTTCATGTTCTATAAATAATATTTAGCCTTTTGCAGTTTTATTGAGGTACACTATTCAATTCTTTTTTGATTGAATGTTATATTTATATTCAACGCAAAAAGAGATATACAGAGTTTTTGTATACAAGAGTTGGGAAAAAACAGGGAAATTATTTGGAAAAATAGGGAAGAAAATGGGTAGGAAGAGATTCAAAAATGCGAATCACTTAGGAAGATGCGTCACAAAGTTACTGCCTCGTTAAAACCTTATTCGGAAAACCTTCGCAGGATAAAACCGATATGAGGAAAAAGAGTATAGTTCTTGGTGTCGACTTTGGCCCATAAACATGTGAATGCTATGGGTTGAGCAGGGGATAGTATCAGAAGTTTCGGTCCATGGAGTTAACAAACGGCATCCCATCTCGCAAGCAGCTCCTCATAATGGTCGCGCCGCTGCTTCATCAGACTATTCAATTCTTTGTCTCATGAAACTCTGTTAATCTGCTCAGGAATGCAGTATCGAAGAAGTTTCTGATGATGAAGGCGAAAAATCAAAAAGCTCAAAAGATAAGAAATCAAATGGACCTGATTCAAAAGGACCAGGCTTTGTATTTAAGATAACCTGTCGGGTTCCATATAAGACTATACTTAAAGGTATGTCAAGCGATAATCAAAATTAACGGCTTGACCCTCTTTATGCTCTTGTATATGAGCAACTCCTCAGATCTTATGTTGCAGCTCACAATGCGCTGGTTCTCAAGGCCGAGAGCATGGTTGATAAGAAATGGATTAGTAAGCTGCAAAAGGTTATCCAGGCCCGAGGAGGCCAAGTGGGTGGCGCTTCTATGAGACAAAGTCTTTCAGAAGGTTCACTTGTAAGTCACACAAGGAAACTATATGCTCATTCAATAATTTTTCCTTTCCCTTTCCCTTAAAAGTTGAATTTGCGCAAAATAAGGTGTTAGCTGATCTTAATCCAGTACTGTTAGCTTGATGATAAAGTATTTGCTACAAAAACTGATATCTTTGTGTGTCGTACTTGATGGTTCAAGATTTTGTTATACCTAAACGTTGAAGATAGCTTTGTTTGGGCATGTAAGGAAGTTAGTTTCTTTTGTTATATGAATATCTTTCCCTTTTCAGGATGAGATGGTTAGGAAACCGGTTAACCCAGAAGAGGAACTGCGGTGGATGTCCCAATGTATCAGGTTTACAGTTCTATCAGGTTTCTTCATATTCTTTCCCAAAGTATTACTGTATACTCAATACTGTGGTGTGGTGCTTATTTGTCTCTCCCTTCCATTGATCTGCAGCGCAATTGGTAATGAGAGGATTGAATCATTGATTCAAGAGGATCAGAATGTCAAAAGACGAAGAGACCGTTACCAGAAGCAGTCCTCTCTTCTTTCAAAGCTCACAAGACAGCTGATATTGCTCAAATTAATACCTTATAATGATACTAAAGCAGTTGCTGCAGTAAAGTTAGGGGTCGAACACAAGAACTCAAGAAAACTCACGCGATAGATAAAAGATGCAGATTGTGCTAAGCAAACAATAATTGATTGGAAAACAAATGATTGAATTAAACTTAGGTCGATTTGTATAGAAAGAAACTAGGCTCAGGGAAATTCTCAGGAAATCAATGATAAACAACAATTAATCAATTAAGGTTCAATTCAATTAAGCGCCGTTCTTGAACTCAAACACGAAAGTATAGTTAACCAACTGTCGTTGCAAAAACTAACTAAGTCTAAAGTCTAGAATTCCAAATCTCTTTGCAAATCCTACACAGTAAACCAGCAATCAATTCAAGTTTGATATGTTCACAATTCGATTAAACCAAATCTCTTTGCAGATAATCCAATTGCTCACCCTAGGTTTTATCAGATTACTCAATTGCACTGTCGTGCCTAATCGATTAATCTAGGTTCTATATTCTAAGTGATCAGGTTAGAAATAGCTTTGAGAACAACCTATGGTGAAGAACTACTCAGGTTATGAACCCTAACAAATCAATCATCATAAATCAGAGAAATCCATATGAAAAAACCCTGAACCTAAAATGAGACTACTCAGACATGATAGATGAAACAAATAACATAACTGAATAAATCATGAAATTAAACAAAAGAATAAAAACAAGGGTTCGGGATCTTCTCTATGATGAACAGAGTCTTTGATCCGTCTCCCTCACAAAAGTTCTCAAATCTCAATGGTGGCTCAAGAATAATAGTTCAAAGTAAAGTCTGCCCCCTAACCTAATGACTAAAAATTTGCTTAAATAGGTCTAAAAAAAACGAGCTGGGCTTCTTTTGTAAATAAAGGGGATGATTGGGCTTCTTATGGGCTTCCTTGAAAATCTCTTCTGCGCGTTGATTACGTCGGTATTGATCGATACCATGATGGTGTCGATCGATGCTAAAGCTTCAAAACGGGTACTTTCTTCGGTTTGCTCCAAAAAGGCTCCAGATGTCTCCAAAATCTCCAATTTCGTCCCAAACGTGCTAAAACCTGAAAAGACTCTAAAATGATAGAAAAAGCACTAGAAAGACTCGATAAAACGACTTATATCATGGCTAAAAACGGGTAAAATCCATGATATATCAACTCCCCCAGACTTAGCCTTTTGCTTGCCCTCAAGCAAAACAGAAAACTAAGTGAGAGAAAGAGGTTTGAAAAACCTTAGAGATCCTGATCTGGTACTGAAATCGCTGTAATGATCCCTCTTCCCAAGCGCCCACTTCTGCCTGATCAGCTCCAGATCTAACCACCATGTACTTCTCCGTAGGAACCCCAACTTCCCAAGACTTCACTTATTATCTCACACCAATATTCATCTAAGCTCTCATCGCCAGTTTCATCGCTGCAATCAGTGTTCAAGAACTTTCCAGATTCTTGCCCATACAATATCGTAGCCAAAGAACCATTTATTCAACAACATTTATTGCTTTCCGGTACTCTTTATCTCCCCCAGACTTATTTCATAATCAGTTCTCATTAGATTTCAACAGCGCAGGTTTATCTGAACAGTATACACAAATCAAGGTCCGAAACGCGAGTATTGATAGTGTTTGCTACCGAATCCCCGGTTCTTACCCTCTCAATGTATCAAAAGTCTTAGGTGAATAATGGGGTCATAAGAAATTTTCCTACCCCTCACTTCAGGCCTTCGTGTGATCATTCCTTATCCAAGTAGAATAATGGGGTCATAGGAAATTTTCCTACCCCTCTACTCGGCGGAAATCATTTCATCTTTTATATAGATTTTACCTGTTTTAACGCAAATATGTATCCAACAATTTTCACGGGGGAGATATACCACAATTTTCAAACATAATGGGTTCCTTAGCCAGATATGAATGATGAATCAAGCTCTAAGAACACTAACCGCGTAGATGAAGTGCAAAATTTGGCTAAAGCTTGTGAAGAACCTTGCTGGAGACATGAGTGATTTCTAGCTGGCTGGTTATCCCTTGGATTTTTCATTAGTCGAACTGAAACTAATCCTGTAACATGGTCACTCAAAAGCAAAACCAGAACAACAAAACCAAGCACAATCCAGAAAACTCTAAGTTGTTTTGACTCAATTAAACAAAATTGTTTTTTTTTCAAAATGAACACAATGTCGGTAACTACCTCCCCAGACTTAAACAACACTGTCCCCAGTGTTTATCAAACCCAGAGAAGGTGAAAGAAATCAAAGGACAAAACGAAATAGGTCAAGAAGAAGAGGTGTTACCTTAGAGCGGTGGTGTCGATCGATACTAAGGTGGTGTCGATCGATACTGAACAAAACGATCATCCTTCTTCCGACCTGATTCGCAAGACACAACAAAACACAAAAACAAAAACTCATATTTATAGACTTACAGCAGTTGCCTCCCACTAAGCGCTTGTTTAATGTCACGAGCTTGACTTTGGCTAAGATATCAGTCAAGACAAGGTGGAGGACTCACTCCGAAATAAGGCTCCACAACCGACATCTCCAGCTTCAAAGTTTTGCTCATCATATCCTCTTCTTTCTCTTTTCATCTCCGTAGGAATGAGAACTCTAGCCTTAGAGAAAGGTTTCGAGGTTCCCTTGCACTTCACCTTATATTCGATCGAATCTCCATCACACTTCGAGGAATCAAAGTGAAATTAGCAGCACCGTTGAACTTCTTGCTCGTCGCTCTTCCTCTTTGCTGCCTTGGTCTTCTCCACAACTTTCTTGTGGTGTTGGGGGGGTTCATTTGAAACATCTGCGACTTTTGGTTCATCATAAGACTCATCGAGCAGATCGATCATCGAGTCTCGCCCGAGGCAATGGTGATGCACGAGACATGTCCTGGGTGCCTTTCTCGAGAGGAATGACATCGTAGAAGACGTCTCCGTCAATGCAAGAGAAAGAGATTCTCTTCTTATGCGTGTCCATGATCGCGCCAACAGTAGCCATAAATGGTCTTCCCAAAATCAAGGGCACCTGGATCCTTGGCTCATCTCCACAACCTGAAAATCAGTAGGAATCAAACAATCTCCTATTTGAACAGTAAATCAAGAATTGTAGCGTAAGGGAGTGAGCTAGAAGAATCCGTGTATGTGAGAAGCGTGTTAGGAGATCTCATATCAGCCTTCAATCTTTCTCGCAATCGCCTCGACATGACGTTGACACTAGACCACGAGTCAACGAGAGACTCCTTGAAGTTTACTCTCAGAGATGGAGCATGGAACTGAGAATTTCCTGGGTCTTCCCTCTTTGTCAACTGTCTCCGGCGTGATGGTGTATCAGCAACGGAGGTCCTCTGCAACCATTTTTTTGACAAAAACTTGCTTCTAAAGAGCCTCCCACTCCTCTCTTGTCAGCTTGGGAATAATAGGATAGAGGCAACTTCGGCTTGTAGACCCTTTCTTTGACGGGTTCAACATCCTCCTTGGGCACTGTCCCGGTATCGATCGATACCGGGATGGTGTCGATCGATACCCTGGGATTTTCAGCATCCCACTCGTCATCTCCCGGCAAGATCGACGGGATTTTCAGCTATGTGGAGTCTGCTTAACTCCTGAATTTACCACTTTTCCACTTCTTAGACTTATGGCGTTGATGTGAGCTCTTGGATCTTCAGTCTTCCCTGGAAGAAACCCTCTTGTCTTCTCACAGCAGCTGCGGTCCGAGCAATTTGAGTCTCGAGTTTCTTTCGCGACCAGATTCAATGCCTCGAGCTTTGGTTTGTATACCTAGTTCCTCAACCATCTTTGTCCTTTTCTCAGTTATTGATTCAGCTCGCGAAGGGTATCGGCCGATACCGAGATGAGTGTCGATCGATACTGAGTTTTGTATCGTTCTGCGGGTTGGTGTCGATCGATACAGGTAGGGGTGTCGATCGATACGCGTGGAATGTCAGAATTCTTATCTTCATCTTCAGCAACCTTCGAATCTACAGCAGGTCTCGGGAAGTATCGATCGATACCGAGGTAGGTATCGGTCGATACTAGTATCACTTCGGATACGAACACAGTCATCTCAGGCTCAAAATCCTCTTCTGAAGTGCTCGAGGTGATTGCGATTGACATGTCCATGCTGTGGTTGAACTATCTTTCCCTTGACAGTCGCCGATGTCTCGAGCTATTTGATTTTCCAGCATCTTCTCGATG